>OY282596.1:8516237-9716237 GCA_958298965.1 Chrysolina haemoptera | reverse complement strand
CAATGAAGTACGAATCCGATTTCTGTTGGATAACTCAAATATGGAGTTCGGCACTAAATCTTATACGTAAGTTTTTGGATTTTGTTCAGAAATATACAGTACGATATTCCGTCTTATCACTCTAATCAGTAATACCTTGCTCATGAAATTGCTCACCTCTCTTGAGCAGCACACAATAGTTGGCTGTTTGTCTCTCATTTTTAGATATTTTCACCTGCTGGTGGTCAATGAAGTACGAATCCGACTTCTGTTGGATAACTCAAATATGGAGTTCGGCACTAAATCGTATACGTACGGTTTTGGATTTTGTTCAGAAATATACAGTATGATATTCCGTCTTATCACTCTAATCAGTAATACCTTGCTCATGAAATTGCTCACCTCTCTTGAGCAGCACACAATAGTTGGCTGTCCGTCTCTCATTTTTAGATATTTTCATGGCTGATGAAATAGCTTCTTAGTTTTTTTTTCGGCAGTTTAGACTGTGCAAAAGTGGGGAGTATTAGTTATACAGTCGATTATAATTAATTGGGCTGGGGCAGGACGACCCTAATGTTGTTCGACCTACCCTGTCACTGACGAGCGGCAAGAACCGCGAAACGCGTCTGCAGGTGATCTTCCCCAGCCAAATGAAGGATAATCTGCTGTATAATTACAATAAGCATTTGCAATTGGGTCTTCTTGGAAGAACGTTGCACAAATATCTGTCAGATGTAATTCAATGTCCTAACCCATTTTTTGTTGTTCTTATCTTCCTTATCTTTGCATTTAATCATTATTGTGGAGGAAATGGAAGCCAACCGCACATTTGTGGCATTTGGCTAGGAGACCTTGTATATCGCAAGGCAACAACTAACATAGCCAGGAAAATATAAATTAAGATGGATATAGTGAGGGGCAATATATGGAAATATAAATAAAAATGTTATTGGGTATAACCCTCAAATGGAAATGCAACCGTAAACACGTGTTTCGTACTTAAATGCTCATCAGTACGGTAAAATCAAGCGCAAAAGATACCGATACCTATATTCATATATAGATAGTGATTTTTCGACTAACTTCGAATATGGAACAAAACAATGGTAATATGAGTAAATACTTCGCGTCATCCATAAATCTAAATTAGAAATTTGATATCTTCGGATCACATACAGAACACGTCTTTCGTTCAAACACAATTTAGAATTCAATTCAAATATCCAGATGAGTATTCAACATTTATTCTAGTCGAACCTTACTTTCTCATAGTTTTCATAGTGCCTGCTCCAAATTTCATTGGAAAACTTATTTGCATTCAGTTGGAAACTCTAAGTTAAGCAAACTTTCTAGCAAACTAATATTGTTTCGCAACAAATTTTCCAACTGAGACACTCCTGCTGAAGAATAAATAAAGTTCGTAAACTCCTGTCCTTCTCATAATCTCATAAGACTATTCTATATTTTGCACAAAATAGGTGTTCCCCGAATATTTGGAAAGTTTTGATGCTCTTTCGGGTCCCATTCCATTGTCTTCAGGAGATTAGTAAATATCTGAACCATATTATTACACAACGAAAGGAAAAACTCTTTTGTCTTAATTTACACTAGGTATTTTATTATTATTATTGTTACGACCAGTTTCGGGCTTTATCCGATTATCAGGTATATCATATATCAGGATTATCAAGTATAATAACTGGCTTACACATTTAAAATCTAAAACGGGTTTATAGAAATTTATAGGTAAACTAGACGAAGAGGCAATTAATGTACACGGGTGCCAACTATTCAAATTTAAGAGTGGAGATTACATATTAGCAGGGTTGCCAACATTATAAATTCAAAAGTGCAGACCTACCTAATTTTTCAGTCTCTTCTTTGGCCTTGTACCCTTAGTGTGTCTTGGTACCGGCGGGTGCCTTTTCGACACCAAATTTGTCAGGTACCAAACTCTGCAGAAGGGTCTCTGCAAGGGGGAACAACTCGTTCATTAGGTGTACATCATTCATTACTTCATTACTCATTTTGTCTCGATCATTAAACCTTGGTCATTAAAGATTTAGGATTTATTTATTTCAGTTTGAGGCCACTCGAAAATCTGGTTTTACCCAGCTCTATTATAGAGTAGCACGTAAATTACATATTGTAGATTCTCTTGTGCTGAGAGAGTACATTGTATGACCAACTAACATTACGCAACGTAATATTGGAAATCAAGCAAACATAACATTTTGTGCAGGTTAGGCGAGAGAATATAAAAATAATTATTCTGTAAGTTGAATCTAAGATTAATTTGAAAGTTAGAGATGAAAAAAAAAACGGACTAAATATCGAAATTTATTCTTTGAACTCCGCATGGTCTACCCGAACTACAAATGGTGGTTCTGCTCATATGGGTTCTTGGTGGAACAATGAACACGCTGTTATATAATCTGAAAATTATGCTGGCTTGCCGTGATGCAGCAGAAATTTTGGCTGGACGAATGCAGAAGGCAGTCATCCCTCGAACACTTCAGTATTTACTCACACCTCCGTATGTCCCTTGGAAGTATCAGGGCTCTGGATAAAGGAATCTACTGAATATTCGTAATGGGGTAAAATAATGATAATAAAAATAATAATTCCTAATGAATACATGAGTGTACCTACCTAGAAGCGAAGCCTTTGCGGGCAGTGACTGGCTATTGTATATAATTATTGGTCGTGAGGGTTGATCTGCTAATAAATCTGTGGTTTATCTGTATCATAGTCTTGTTATATTTTAGCAGGACTCAAATCGTCTGTCGTATTGTCATTAGTCATTTCCATCCAGATCATGGTAGAGTTTCAACTTATACGGATTCTGATTTGATTTTATAGAGGCAGTTAAAAAATTATTGAGATTGCATGGATTGCCCGAATTCGCCCATCTAGAGGTCCAGCGCTGGAATATATATATATACAGTTGTTGCGAGATTCTCAATAAAGAGCCTTAGATTCGTTGATGAATCAAAGGAAGTATAAAAGTTTTGAAGGAGAAACGCATATTCTGGGACTGTCAGGAAATATATAAATCTGATTCACTTTATTTTTGTCGTTTGAAGAAATTTAACAAGTCAGAATCAGAGAACGTCATTTATTCTCGGAGAATCAAAATTCTTGCCAATAAAAGCAAATAATATTCTCGAGATGAAACAAAACAGGCGACTTCCCAAGTTTACACAAACCGAATTGTGATCATAAAACACTTTGTTTAATCCAGGTTGATGTTGCTTTCAAATATTTGTCCAAAATCCATATTTATAGATATTTCAAAGTATACTTGATTTTTAACCGACTTTCCGAATCTCATATATTTCGTAGCACTTCAAAATACCAATTTTTGTGAAGGAAGTCATTCACAAAAGTAACATCGGAAAGTGCCTTTTGTACGGCAAGAGCCGTGGAAAGATGTGAAATGTAGATATGTCAAATTTGATATCGAGAGTCGAGACCTGCCAGGCAAGCACCGCCTTTGTAGACGTGCAATTATTTGTACTCCAAGTTTCCTCTTTTAGGGGTGACTGGGTGTTCAGCGCTCGAGAAAATTGGTTGATGATTATATAGGTCAGGCTGATAGCGTTGCAAAATCATTGAAATTTTCTGCTGTCGAATGCAGAATGAATTAATAATGTTAAATAATGAATTCATATTCCATATTTCATATTCTCCTTCAGCATTATCCCTAATTCCTGAACTTCACCTTCCGCAGTTTTTCTAGGTAATTTTTTTTCATGGTTAGTGATGAATATTATTCAAGGCTTTCTGTAAATTCAACAGTTAATTGTGATTTAGATTTTTTCGAGATCGATAATTGCAAAAAAAACAAGTGGCCGTAGCTGACCACATCAAAGGGTCCTACAATTTTTCTGAGCAAAAAACGTATGTATGAGTTTGAAAAATCTAGCTCTGAATGTCGAAAAACATATTAGATGCACAAATTTACAATGACAAGACTAATTTGTCTTTGTCTCATCTTATTTCTTCGACATGTCCAATACCTTGTATTATGGTCTTAATATGAAAGAAATATATCATTATTAGTATTATTATTATCATCTAGAACTTTTATTGATATTATAAATAAGTATATGGTTTGCGAGGTCTAGCTTTCGAAAGGATATCATCTCCTTCAAAATTTCGAAAACAAAATTCGCATTTCCATTTGTGAGAAAAATACCAAAATTGTACATTTCGACGAATTTTCCAACACGATTTAAACTTTCCACAAATTTTTTTCGAATTTTTCACACCTGCCATTCGTTATAAAATGGCATTATATACCCTTCCTTCACGGGAGTGCAAGAAGTTAGATGAGCACTTGAATCTATACTATTATGCTTAAATCAAATCAAAACTGAAATGTAACATTTTCTTCTGTAGCAATTCTACACAATTCATCGATGGAACCCGCATTATCCATCGATGAATTTAAAAACTCATCCATTTAGTCGTGTTTTATGAATCTTTTATTGTATTTAACCTGTCTGTTTTGTAATTATTTTCTATGTAATTATTTCGACAGTTCGTTTACATAGACATGTCCAAAGGATAATGAAGTGATTTAGGACTAATTTTGGAATTATTATTATTCCTCTGGAAATATGTACTTGCGATGATAATATTTCTTTCTCTTGCAGAATCTATGAAGACCATTTTTATTTTTTCATAATTATGAACGTAATAGTTTGGAATGAATCTAAAACTCATGTTTCAATTTCTGGGAATTCTTATTAAAAATCAGAATATCCTTTATAATTATTTTCCTTTCGATTTTTTTCCTATTCCTTTGGTGTTGGTTTCTCAGTTTCCTGTGAAACACCCGGTTTATTTGTGATTATCTCCCCGTGGAGTTATAAATAATTGGATGGAAGAATGGGGGATTCGCTCCAATTTTTTCAAATTGTTTCCGGTACGTCGGAGGCTGAAATAGAGGTGATGATTTTATATTGAATGTGTTGGGAGTTTGTCAGCAGAGCGTCTTCTCAGCCGACTGGGCAAAGGTATGTAATTAAATATCTTTCGGAAGGAGACAATTATGACGTAATATTGCCTGGAATGTGAAAACGGGATGTGGGAGAGGAAATAATGAAAATTGGAATCGTTCTCCAGATTGCTTACGGCAAAGAGATACGGAATAATGGTTTGATGTTATGATTTGATTGGGTTTTACTCTTTTTCTGGAAAATTGGAAGAAATATTGATTGAAATTCCCGAGGTTGGTTTGTAACTAAGACGATAAAATCGTCTCCATAGTTGACAAAAAAATGCAAGACTAATTTGTATATTTCGAGAATGAAGGAAACTGTTGAAGAATTGGCCATTTGGCCTAACAGTTCTCTTATTATTTACCGTTTTGTAATATTCTCTTGTATTTCATGTATTTATGATGAATAATAAATGTGTAAATGTATTAATATTATTTATTATTAATACCAAACATTGCTCTTGTACTGAACTCATTCGATACGAGTTCAGAGAGATGTATTTAATTTTGAAAAGGAAACTAGCCAAATTTTAAGTTAATGTGAATAATCTCATCCTCATCGTATTCGATATCCAGACGGTACCAAAATCAATAGCTTTGACTTTCGCAAAAGTGACAGATTCTTGGAAGAAACCTTGATATATCTATGGAATTAGACATAGTTGCCATGCCAGCCTTTCTTTTTTGAAACATCGTTCCATTGTGTCAGATTATCGAGAGATTAAAGACAACCCCATACTGGTTTTGAGTTAGTTTGCTGACATGCTTGTCATTTCGTAGCATGATAATCCCTTTTCAGTAGACATAGTTAAACGGCTTGAATTTCTGTTTGGAAATGTGTGCCGTACCTTTCTAGAGGCACCCAAACGTTGTATCTGGGGGACACCCAGAAATGTCATACGAGCTTGCCGAATAAAGGTAGTTTTTCCCTTACCCTACTATTTCAATTAATCTTGGTTTTGCAGGGTCATAAGATTCCAGTTCAAACAATGATTTCCTTTGTACCATCAGTGATTCACAAGTTCCATACCAAAATTCTTATCCATTAAAATAATACCAAGTGGTTTGTTAGGATTTCAATGAATGCTGTCGGGGTGCTTCTCAAGCCTCCTGCAGAATGCTTCGAACTGCCCTATCTACTTCAAGTAGTTGCGGATACTCAAAGACTTAGGTTTGTGGCGGAAAATGCATCATGCTCTAGGTATCTCTCACAACACAGAGCGTTCATTCTTGCCGTATATCTATCCCCCATCATAGGCGGGCAATTTCCCAGACCATTCTAATCGTCCTTGTACTCCGCTGTTGTGTATTGGCAAATCATCGTTCGTGTTATTATATTTTTTGGGGCGCATCGCATAGCTCATTAGCAATAATAATACGTTGCCATTCAGTTCTGAGCTATGTTTGAAGTTAGTATGAAATCGATTGCAAAATTTGTACAGAACATACAGATATTGCTATAGGACCTCTGAGTATTCTGCGAATATTCATATAGGCCATTGAAATTCATACACACCCTAATAATTTCAACCGAAGTTTGTTTAAAATCGATTGCAGCATTCTACCCGTACGGACAAACTGATGAACCGGCAGACAACAAAGCGGGTTTCAAAAAAGTAGTGAAATACTAGTCACGAGAAATAACAGATTAGAGCGAAAGGCCAAGTGACTATTATCATTATTCCAAAAGCAGTAATATCTTATTGTGGTTAAAGTACTTTCATAGCTTCGTTTGATTTTTGTGGTATGTGTAGGATTTGTTTCGTGTTCACGCCATTCAGGATCAGCAGTCTTTTTTGGATCTTGCGAAAATCATCCTTTCTTACGAATAATTCAATATCCTGGAAAGCAGCTAAAAAACGTTTTCCATCGTGGATTTCCTTTGAGGATTCCTTTATTCTCAATCGTCAGACGTGGAAGGATACCGGAATTTCAAATTACTGCATGAATATATCAGTGGAGTTCGTTGGCAGTCGTAGAGATACTTCAACTTCAAACAATTCAGGTTCCAGCCAACAAATCTCAGGAGTTAAACCGCATGCTGGAGAACAATCCGTCGTATACCGAAAACCACTCATACTTTCCACTTTCCTTCATCTCCGCTAATTTCGTCTATGAGAAATTAAGCCAAAGTGACAATCGATAACGATTCAGTATGATCCGTGTTCCAATTACAAAATCGATTATTTAGCCTTGAGGTTCGACTCATTCGTCATTGCTGATGGATTTGCAGATTATATAGTCCGGAAAACGGCGTTCACTTTTATCGATATTAGTATTTTAGTCCTAACCGACACGACACGAATGTTTGCAGCAAAGCATTATTTGTGCATGCTTAATAAACAGGCTTGTGGAATATGGAGGGCTGCGTTTGAAAGTTAGGCAATTCTTTTGCAGCTTTCATAGATTTATTTTAAATGCGCATTTGACGTTATTGTTGACATTTCGCGCTAGAGAAAACTGTCAGACAAGTGTTTTGTGAATAAGCAAAGTCGTTTTGCTCTTTGTGTGCGACACTCGAAAGTAAAAATCAAATAAAAATTATACGGTAATAAACGTATTTAAATGTTTTCTTATGTTATTCAGGGAGATTATGGAAAAACTCTACTCAGTTTCTAGTATCGATGCCTTTAGTTCACTTTTGTTATAATGAAAGATTGAAATACTCTTTAGTTCCTAACGAAAACATTCGAGGTGCTAAATTATGTATATTTTTTTACTACTAGTAAACAATACCACATCTCGTTCCATCGTATTGCAAATATATTTTATATAGTAATATTTTACCTTTTTGAAAACAATCAATAAAAAATCCACATATCTTCCTCCTTGATTGCTCCTAAATGAAATTAACTAATGTCGGATATTTTTTATTCGTGAAAACTTTTGAATACCTATTTGATCTCTTACAGTTAGTATACATCTTAATTATTTTTTTTATCATGTATAGATCAATTTACAGCTTTCATAAGGCTGTCACGAATAATGAGGATTACTCCATCAATATATTTTGATTGCACAAATACGTCAGTTGAATAATAAATATTGAATTACTCTCTGGAGTTTTTATATTATTTATTCGCAATGTTATTTATGTTTTCGATTTTTTGAATGGATAATAACTAAAATTATTAAGGTTCCCTGCTTATTTCAAATGAATCATCAGGCCTACCCTCTCTAACCCAGTTTTCTCTTTGAGTGTTGATAATGACGATGAAAATGAACAAGCTCACGTCAAAAAATTCTGATGTGTATTACTTTTCGGCCCTTTTTTCAGTTATATAAAATACCTATACCTATAGGGTGTATCTTAAATGATGTCATTAAATTCAGGTGGTGATTCCTTGTCACATTTTTTAAAAAAAAGTTTATATAAACGTGTGTCCTAACTTGCTTTGTTTCCGAGTAACGGGGTGACAAAAATTCAATAAAAAATCGACTTTTCATAAATTATTCAAAAATCTTTATGCCAATTCTGATTCAACTTCGTATGTTTGTTAGTAGTAGTGCTAAGGGGATTCTTTTCACGAAATTAGATTAGATCTTAAAATATAACAAGGACTTCGTCTCCAACACGGAATCGAAAGAAGAAACTTCCTTATACCTCTCTGAAAAATCAACAATTTTATTATGGAACGTTTGTTGAGGAATTTGGGAAACGTTTGGAAGTATTATTTATAAGGGATACTGTCTTTTTTATAATAAATACGTAAAACTTTGCACAGATTAGGTAGGCATAACATTATTGTCTTAGAAACCCTTGTCTATTTCCATATTCACAATATTCCAGAGGTTTCTGTTCGTTTATTTATGATATCCGAATAAAATATGTGGAAGAGGCCCCACCAAAATCATTCAAGCCGCTGCGGAGCGCCGATTAATTGTTTTAGAAAATAGAAAAAACCGTAGGCGAAATTTTTTTGTTCATGGTCAAATGTCTTCAAATTGATAGTTAAGTTTGTCAGTGGGGTATCATAAGGGTGAGAAAAAAATTTATATTAATTAATTACCCCCATTACCCCTCCTCCTTGTATACGCGCCTGCTTTGTTATTATTGTTACTTAGCAAATATAGATAAATCATTATTATTCGCAAAAAAATTGTCTTCTGCCATAGGATTTGTGGCCAAACAACTCTTCAGCAGATTTTTTTTTCACGACCTACAGTTTCCTTTCACCTGGAAGTCTGTTTCACTTTTGTTGAAGATCGTATAGGGCTCAATTTTGGCACCAAAAGATCACTGTTTCTTGGACTATAACTCATTCGCCATTGCTGGTGAATTTGCAATACTTGCCGTAATCATCGAAAGTTTCACTTTTTCATCATCCTATAATCTATAACTTTCATCGAACTTATCATACATTAAATATTTTTAACGGTGTAGCTGGTAGACAAGTCGTTTAGTCAATTCATTATATCGAATTTGTCAAATATATGTTTGCAGTTTTCGTCTTGTTTCGTTTCGTCTTGTACATAGTGTAACGTATGTATTATTTCAGAAAGGAAAAATTTCTCACAAAAATAACAAAAGATGTCGATCTGAAATCGCCCATGTATGTTTCAGTTATGACGTCACTGCCCTCTCTTCTTTCACGTTACCGACATTTGTTCATAAATTGTTCATATTCGTATTTTTGTAATCTGCATGAGATACTGATTCAGATTCTTTTCCACGAAAAGGAAAATCCTGTATTGTTCAGAGAACATCGTGAGAGCCGAGGGAAAGTAGGTAGGAATTTGTGTTCTTCTTGAATTTCTGAAGGCTGTATGCCTCAGGGAACATCCCCCCGAGGCAACGAGTTCCATAGCTTTGCCGTTCGTTGGAAGAACGAGCACTGGGAAAGAAATGTTCGGCATGTCTCCAAACTGACGGCATATGGATGTGAGGACTGAGCTCGACAGGTCAGTCTCGATGGGACCTCTAACGATGAAATAGAGACAGATCTCCAAGGTTTCTGCGGTGTTGCAGAGAAGTGAGCGAGCCTTCTAGCAAAGTTTCAAGTTTCAGTGTGTTTCGGTGCTGCATATATGGAAACAGTATTCCAAGACAGGTCGGCTACTCTATCCTCTTACCCTGAAATGATATCTCCACCTAGTGTGTAGCTGGCGATAGATCAGTCTAGGTCTCAGGCGTTCTATTTTCTGATAAGTGTGTAAAGGGTACACAAAAAATCAGTAGGGCGCCCCGGAGCGGAACGGCAAATATTAATAATAGCCTTCTTCTACCCGCCTTTGAGCATTCTCATTTGAGTATATATGAGGAGGGTAATAATATCATCATTTGCTCAGAAATGTATCATAGAAAAGACCTTTCTTGATGATGAATGTGTACCGCAGTATCGATTCTTCCATTTGTTTTTCCCAAAATTGAATTTTCTTTCTTTTCATCATGGAGTAGAGTGAAGTTATTTTTCCTTTGTTGTTGTTCTGCGAAAAATAAAATGTGTCGGAGCGAAACATTTTTCATTTTCTCTTTGCCACTTATCCGTCTGTGGAAACATGACGTGTGAGGATAAAAAAGCCATTGCATTTCACTTCTTGATACAAAAGTGTTCAGCATAATAATTATCAACTCACTTTTTGAAGTGTAACCTTAATTTATTATTGACGTTCTAATCATTAATTTTGTCAACATAACATTATTTCGTTTTACATTATGGGTTTTATATGACAGGTTACTTCAGATGGTCCTGTCAACTATTTCGAGAGTTGAGAGGGAACACATAGTTGAAGTTTTCCTTATTGAATTCTGTTCTTTTTTGTATATACGATTAATTTTGGGTTATTTATCAACTTCCTTTCAATATAGCAATTTGTTATATGACAATAGAGAGTTATTGCACAGCATTTGGGCTATGCGTTACAATGGCATCTGCACATGCGCAGCAGTGCACTTGATTTTTAAGCTATAACGTCGTACCGTACGCTAGGGCTAAGGAGTAAGGATAAGCTTTAAACCTTATATGTTATACATATTTCGTGTTCCCGGCAAATAATGATAATAGCCGTCCTCTACCCGCATAGGCTATGCCTTTGGGTAAACTCTACGTCTGTATTTATGAAAGAGTAATATTATTTTTATCCATTAGGATTGTTCCAGTCAGGCCCTGTCTCTGGAGCCCCGATACATCCGGAGGGCGCGCTGGTGTCATTTACACAGATAGTCACTCCCCACGTCCGTGGGGTAAGTGATCACTGCGTCCGAGAATCATGAGCCCTGAGTAGACGGAGTGAACCAAGAATAACGGCCTTCTGCATACTCTCGGCTAAGATTTCTGCCGCATCACGACAAACCGGTTTTTTCAAGCAGGGTTATAATTATTTCAAATTAATTATTTCCATGGTTCCTTGGTTTTCGCCATTTTTACTGATTGTTTCCGATTTTATTTTCTCGAGTTTTCGCAATTTTTTTCAAACGGAAGGTGGGTCCGAGTTCTTCGATTAGCGTTTTTTTGGAATTTTCGACATCCGAAACGGTCAGAAATGTTTCCGAATTTCTACGTGTTCTCTTTCAGGATTATAAGGAGTAAAATTATTTTCGAATCACATAAATCAATGATCCCATGTTTTTCACAATTTTAACGGTTTTTCCGATTTTATTTTCATGAGTTTTCGCAATTTTCTTCAAACGGGATGTGGGTCCGAGTTCTCCGATTAGCAATTTTTTTTTGTAATTTTCGACATCCGAAACCGTCAGAAATTTTTCCGAATTCCTACACATTCTCTTTCTTAAAAGTTTTGTGGATATCATTCCCACTCATTTCATTGATTTATTTTACAAGATTTTATTTAGTTTTCACTTTTATTCGTCCAAATAACTTGAAATTTGGTAGGTGAATTCCGGTGACAATGCATCATGGAATTTTGAAGAAAAAACAGAATTGGCATGTAGGGGTTTTTGAGGTCGGAGACTATAAATTTTTCAGTTGGCGGCTTCGATTCAAAATTGTTATTCGGAGATCCTCGGGATCGGATATTATTATTTTTTTTGTAATTGTGGTCTAATTCTCTTCAAAATTACTTTCTCACTATATATTTGCGGTCGAAGATCGTGAATGTTTTGTTGAAATTCACAAATTCAAGAAGAAGGCTATAGGACGGCAGCCAGGTTAATAATCAGATGGCATCCTCATTGAAGAGCTAGATAGCTCAAAACTCAAAGGAAATAGGCCTTGTGATGGCAATAACCATAACTGAAAAGCACATTATTAAAAATAATATAATAAAAAATAAATGAAGACAAATGTACTGAAAAGTAAAAAACAATTTGTTCAGACGGGTACTCCAAAAGTGCATCCCAAAAAAGTCGTTTTGTGGTTTGTGCCAAGAGCTATTCTCTCTACAAGCTCGCTTTCTTCTCTGAAACACCTCAGAAAGGTTCTGTTTCTGTTTCATAGATATTGTCATAAATGATGCTCTTCCGAGATATTATCATCGTTCCACTGTTAGCAAGACTGACCTCAGTCCTCACATCCTTCTGTCGTCTAGGAGTCATGCATATCTTCCCCAAGGTTCGTTCCTCCAACGAACGGAAAAGCTTTGAAACTCACTGCCTCGGGTGGTGTTCCTTGAGACATACAGGCTGCAAAAATGTGAGAACACCAGTCCTAACCTACTTCACATTACTGAATTTTCCTTTTCCAGTAAATGAAAAAATAAAAAAAACAATTTGGGAAATTGCTTCTCCGAGTCGGAAATGGCTTTCTAATACCTTATTCTACAAAGTTATAATTACAGAATGGATATTGTACGTTTCATGGAGATTTTCAACTTAATGTTGAGGCGGAAATAATAAGAGATGATTACGAAACGTTAACCTTAATATAATCTCCACTTTTCGCTTACGGCTGAGCAATAAGTTGTCTTGATAAGTTTTAAGTCAACATTTATCCTGGCAAAACTTTTGTGCTCAATCGACAAAAGTTTCATGAAAGCATGAAAAGAAAAAAGTTCCACTGCCAGCCTCCAATTGCAATGTATACTGAAGTTTTTAAACGCTGAGATAAAAGTGGTCACAAATTGAAACTTTTACATTCGAAAGGGACGCTTGTTACCAACAAACAATTATGAGCGTATTAGAAACAATTGCCGAAACTAGACAGCATCTGGAAATGCTATTATCGCAGCATGAACTTTTTGAAAATGAAAGGTCTTCAAGACATGAGCAACTCCAATCAAAATAAAAAGAATATTTGAATTGAATACAGTCAGCTAACTTTATGCAATTGTACATTGTTTTTTGTTCTGGTTATCACGAAAAGAAAAATCCGGTAATGCTCAGTGAGCATCGCACGATCCAAAGAAAAGTTGGAAGGAATTGAGTTTCTTCTTGAATTTTTGCGGGCTGTATGCCTCAGGGAACACGTTCCGAGGCAATGAGTCCCAAACTTTGCCGTTGATTGAGAGAAGGAGCCCTGGGAAAGAGAAGTCTTTAGAAGACTTGTGCGAGCTGGAAATGATGAGGGTATTACCTTTTAATGTTGGGCATGTCTCCAAAGAGACGACAAATTCATACTTCACGAAATGTGTTTACCGTGGCGTTTTTGAGCGGTGACGTCAGCTTGCTTATGTATTCTGGTTGATTGAACTGTTTCGCTACAATAGTTAAAAATTATCAGCTTTATATCGAATCGATAGGCGACCGCATGCCTTGTTGAAAAGCAAGTGTATTGTGAGCTGTCTAGATGCCAATCTCGTCTAGTGCTAGCTTAGAGTGCACGCAGGTGGTGCTGTAGGTTTTCCGGGTTTTCCTAATACTGAAAAGTGAATACGCCACCAAAAATCAGTGAGTGGCCCCGAAGGGCCACGGCAAATAACAATAATAGCCTATATCTATGCGCACAGACTATGCCTTCGGGTCACTCTACGAGTGTTTATGAGGGAGTATTATTATTATTATCATTGTTATGTCGCATACTTATTTCAAAAGTGACGCAAGTCAAAAAATGTGGATGTCTCTATATACTCAACAAGTATAAAGTAATAAGTATGGACAAATAATATTATATTATTATGCACGTACAATTAGTAACAAAGTCTAAATGTCTAATAATTATTGGTATTTAAAAAAAAACAGTTTTTTCCGATTTCTGGAAAATGCTCTTTATTGACTTGTGTCACTTTGGAAAAACATGCGACATGCGATGTGTTCAGAAGCTGACGAATATTATTACTCTTTCCCATTTTTCTTCTCGACACGTATCCGCTTTCTAATTTCCTGAGTAATTTTTCAGAGGCGATAAATATAACGGGCCATTTTCCGAGTATCTCAATTGCTTCCTCAATTAACTTAAAATTAATCACTGATGAAAGTATACATTTCCCAGCTGTGTCAACAGTTGCTAACTTCTTCATGGAATTTGCCTTCATTACCAGAAGTTGCTTTTGTTCTTGCATTGTTTGAACTGTGATCTTGTTTGATGTCCCACAGGTAAGAGGAAGCTGAGATAGGAAGCATCCATGCGTGAGGAACTTTTCCATCCAATTTCCTACTGAATCAGAAAGCAGTAATTATACAGAATGAGGCTAGATGAACACGACAAGAATAGGGATTGAATGCTGTTTGTGTTTGAAATGAGTTTGGGATCGGTTTTGTTTTCACGAGAAGAATTATTTGCTGAGATTGGAATTGTAGTTTGTAAAATCGGTATTATCGGGTAGTAGATTTCTATTGTGCCAGGATAAATTGAAGTATAAAACAGATAAATCGGAGGGGTCCTTACAATATTATAAAACACTTAGAAATTACGTATTACGAATTTGCTATGAAAATTTAAAAAAATGCATTTATCAAAGAAACTCGTAGCAAAAATAACCTTAAACAATTGAAAATTGGAATGAACTGAAAAATATTGATATAGCAAAGAGAAATAATGAAATTCAAATTCGTGATCATTTAAAAAATCCAAATAACATAAATCACTTTTTCGAGAGCGTTCCCAAATTCGCAAATGATAATAAACACTTCGATTTCTATAATAACAGTAATGTTGGAAACGGTATTGATGAAAACAGCTTTCACTTTCGGATAGCTGAAGCCGATGAACTTACTGAACATTATGAATATATTGAGAAGTACTGCAGTAGAAGATAATGAACTCCATTCAAATATGGTAAAAATATACTTTCCTGTTATCAAGAATCTTTTTGTTGCATATAGTAAATTGCTGTATTCTGGAATGTTACTATTCAAAATCATGGAAATCAAGTAGCTCATGTCATTGGCCTTCTTAAAACTGGGACTTGAGACCTGTAAGTATACTCACATTTTCCAAAATACTGATCTGAATGAAAAACATTGTATACCAGAATGAACTGGTTCCTAACTTTCAATTTGGGTTTAGAACACACCATAATTGTTGCACAGCATTGTTAAAAATAACAGATGATATTCTAGAAGCCATTGATGAGGAAGATAAGGTAGTTGGCTCCTAAAAAAATGCATGCAATTTGATCACTAGCTACTTCACTGATAGAACCCAAATGGTCGAAATCGTACATTCATTTTCTGACTAAATAGGGATGTCCCTCAAGGTTCGAGGCTTGGACCCTTGCTTTTTTTATATACACTTCTCAGTCAACTATAAATGTGAAGCACTGCAAAATTCATGCTTACGCTGATGATACCCAAGTTTATCGTGCCTTTAATCCTACTAGTCTGAATTACTGGTGGGAAAAAATCAATGAGGATTCACAGATCATATATGACAGTTCATTGAAATACGAGCCACTTTTAATCCTACCAAAATTGTTGTTATTTGTTCTTTCTCGCCCTGTGAAGCTCTGTCAAAAATATGAACTGGATATTGAAATCAGACTAAACAACGAAGATTTGGAAGTGGTAAAAGAAGCGAAAACCTTGGGAGTTACATTGGACAATTCGTTCAGATACAAAAAGCACGTCTCCAATTGTTTGCAAAAAGAATATTCAAGCTTGAGAATATTATATGCTCACAGAACATGTCTCACCAGAGAAATGAAAGCTCTGTTAAACACTGGTCCTATCATATTTCTCGTTTTGTTCGCAGGTTTATTCTCCTTGCTTGGATTCCACTGATTCGAAAAGAATACAAAAAGCACAAAATTCCTGCCTTAGATTCATTTTGGGCATACGGAAGTTCGACCACATCTCTCATACATTACTAAAATTGAAATGACCTATGAAAAACAGGTTTATATTTCAATATCTCACACTTTATCACACAATCCTAACCCCCAGAAAGAACCAAAATATCAATCAAGTAATTAAGATATACATGATAGAAATATTCGTTTTGAAAACACAATAGTTACTATCCCAGTATCTGATGCGCCACATGTCAGGAATGGCCTGAGTAATGTAATATTATTGTGAGCTTAGATTTCCTGCTGATGTTCTTCGAATACGGAAGTGTTTTTGAAGTTTGTCAGTCCCTATTTGACAGGTTTTTGTGGCGCTGGATTGCCACGCAGATCTTGTTCGTACCGTTTAGTTGCGAGCCCTGGTATGTGAATATCTTATAAATGGCGTGGGTTTGAATCCTACTTCTGAAATATTAACCAGCTTTTTACCTTCTCGGAGAGGACGAATCTGTACTCCACGGCAAACAAATCTATTCTGTCTTTTCTTTACAATGATTTCAATAATACCTTCATGGGTTTCATAATCCTCAACCTGGTATGATTTTTTTAAAAAGCCCATTCAGGCTACGAACCAGTCTGTCCAGACATAGGCCTAAAAAGATAATTGGATTCTTTGGTGTGAATACAATCGAAGACAAAAACTAGAATAGAAAGCATATGATTTCAGCTCTTGAAAATGCCATTTTCGTTGGCGAAACGCGACTCGAGCGAAAGTTTTGGTGTTTAGGGTATTTCTATTTCTTGAATTGTGAATATCTGTACATTTAAAAGTGCAATTTCCAAATATTACGTGTTGTTGAGCGGATGCGTATTTTGTGTAGGTATTTATACTTATCCTGATAATCAGTTCGGCCTACGTTTCTTGCAGCCGCTTCGGATCCTGAAATACATTGATCTGTTTCTTTTGGGAGCGATCGATGACATTATCTGCATTTGAGTTCATCAGTGTGTATAAATTATCTCATTATCTGATGTGCATATTCTGAAGAAACACGCATTCGTGAGATTGAAGATGCAAGGGGACATTACGTTTTGATGAAATACCACTTCTTCGATTCCGAACTTGGGCGAAAATCTCCAATAAATTGTAAAAGTCCTGTTATTTTTGCTTTGTCATGTCAGTAGGACCACTCGCTTCAACAAAGGGCCATAAAAACTGCTTCGAACTATCCTTTATTACAAACATCCTTTCTTCTGCCTTGAAGTGGACAGGCCATTCGTCGACGTTGTGACATAATTACAAATATCCTGAGTTTTTTTCAACTTTTTCAGGTCTTTGAGGTTTCTATAGTCGCTGATATAATGAGGTCGTCCTTTTTGTCGTATTACTACCGTCCCAAAACTGCAGGCAGTCCTACCCCAATTTTCGATGCTCGCAGTCCCTTTTACCCTTATTCCGTTTCAAAATATCCGATCTCCCGTAGCCCGAATCTGATCGATTCTTCGTGAAGTTCAAGCTAAATAAAGTTCGCGATGACCCGAGTTATTTCCAGATAAAAATAATGCGCGTGTTCAGTCAGTATCTTGTGTATTCAGCCGCAAAATTGATGACTAAATAAATATGTACGGCTCATTTTCGAGATATTCTGGAGAGCAAGTGAGGACGTCGACACTTGCTAATGGATTTTTGAAATTATTTATTTGTTTTTATTAAATACTTTGAATATTGCCGAACTGTGGAAAGTTGCAAAGTATATATAGGTATGAGTTTTTTTGTTTACTTCTTGATTTAGAACGAATGACTTGAACATGTCTTGAGTGGAGGTTCCGTTTGTTGATCAAGTGGCGTAACCAAGAAAAGGACATAGGGGTTCCAAATTTTTCTCCTCCCGACATGAATAATAATATTTTTCAATAACTGAATGCTAGGTGAAATGATGGTGATTTATGTATCAAGTGAGTAAAAAAACACTTCAGAATCCAGGCCATTGAAATGAAGTATTTAAGAAGAGTAAAAGGTCATTTACAAAAGGAAATATGGCAGACAAAGATTTAAAAAAAAGCAAATAGGGACTTACACAGATGCAAGAACCTCAGCAAGAAACAAAAAAGAATGGGCGAAGTTTTTATATGATTAACAGCATCAATAAAGTATTAATGTATTGTAAATAGTAAATAATCTTACACCACTAGGTGGTAGATGGGATTCTGATAATATATACAGTGTCCGGCATAAAGTTCGCAGCATATGGAAATCTTTTTTATTATTGATTTGTCAAAAAAAATCATTCTTGATGAAAAACTCTGGTTCATCTCAAACCTGGATTACAAACAACAGAATAGAATATTTTACGACCCTGTACGAGGGAGATTAAATAACATGCTTTGTTTTCATAAAAATATGATCCCATCCATTAATTTTTCACAGTAGAATTAAAAGTCTCTAGGAAATATTGTTCAGAATCGAATGTTGATCCAGAAATTCAAATAATTGCCACCTATGACCAATTCAATTTTTCAACTTTTTTGTCCTCTTCTCGTCTCCTCATCGCCCTGTACAACATAAAGAATATTATGCTAGACAGATGGTATATTTTCAGATATGATGATACCATCTGGATGTCCTCACTTCCTCGATTCTATCAGAAAATCTTATTTATTGAACTATAGGTCGGAATTTCGCAAAATCTTGCTGCAAATGGTAAATTAAACTGAATTATCTCCAAGGAAAAAACGATCGAGCGTTACAAAAACAAAAAAGAGCGACTTTCGTGTGACTGTAAAAAAATACAAGTGAAAATGTATGTGATTCTTGAATGAAAATACTTAGTTTAGGAGAGTGATATAATTTTGTATATTGATTTTTACTGATCCTCTTTCAGTCATAAACTTAATGCCACGCGGGGAGCGCCGCAGATACAGCTAGTTATATAGTTATTTTTTAACAGGTTAAGGAAACAGGTCAAATACTCCACATGTTGGAAAACGTTTTTCTTTTCCTCTAGCAAACATTGATTTATTCCCCACATATTTCGTGATTCGAGCGGAATGAAGCTGAAGAAAATGTTACACATTTCTCGGAAGGGCCCTTAGGGCATACGAGAAATATGCTAGATTGATGTTTCCACGGGAAAATTTACATTTTGTATCAGATTTTGAACACATTCATTTTATTCTGGAATTCATTGTGCGCGAAGATCCAACCATGCAATATGTTGATACTTTAGTTGCGTTTAAAGATTGGCAGAGCAGTTTGCAAGAGTTTGATCACAAAGCAAGTTCCTTCTATTCTCTTTTTTTTCAAGAATTACCCTTTGCCATGATGTCGAATAATCGACGGCAAATTCCATACTAATTATTTCCCTCTCGAATATTCGTTACTAGCAAATTGATTTACAACAATACAAAAGTTAGCTGTAGTGGCTATATTAATTTCTGCCTAAATTAATTGCGAATCAGTTATTAGTCTACACGTCACACCAATAACCTGAAGTTTGGGATCAATACGGAAATGTCCTAAACGATTGGTTCCAATCAGAACGCTTTGGCAAATGACAGGGTTATTTCAATTTCAGCCAACATTGACATGTTTTCTCAGATTTGTGAAGAAAAGATAATTTTTAAACAATATTTCAAACTTGCCTGAAACACTCTCATTTCCAATTAGGTTTGAAGCTAATGTCTGACATAAAACAACCACTTTCCTCGATAATACCACAAATAATGAGAATACACGAGCAACTCTCAGAAGTCATCGAGAGACTTGTACGAGCTAGGGAAGACGTAGCGCTTGCTTTTTAACGTGTGATGCCATGTACTGAAACATCACACTTAGACCGAGAGCCAGCAAAAAATACCACATATGACTAGCTTGCCTCAATTCATTCCAATTTACACGGAATATTTTATACAGAGTGGCTTGAAAGATTTCCTTTCTCGAAAATTATAACAGGTATAGAAAACACCCCGTAAAATATATCATGTTGAAATTTTGCATGGAGATATTCGAAACTGGTCCGAATCGAATGCCCCAACCAAAATTTTGCTAAAAAAATGTCTAATACTTTTTCTCGATTTTTGGTATGCATTCTATGGTCGTAGTTGGTCGTGAAAAGGGGACTTATGAAACTTTTTCACTTGAGAAGATAGAGCATATCGAGTTCATACTGGAATGAAAAAAAAATTCAATTATCTGAAATCCACAGAAATACAAGGTGGGGCTTAGTAAAATGCAACACACTTGTGTGTTGTGTGTGTGTTAATGTTATTGTCGAACCTCATTTTATAGCGAAATCGCTAGGAGCAAAATGGTAAAATTTGTAGTGGGCCGAATTGCGAATGAATCTAAACCATTAATTCTTGAATTCATTTGTCATAAAAAATTTCTACAAATTCGGTCCAGCCGTTCAGGAGGAGTTCAGTGCCGTACATATGCTTTTTATATACTTATAAAGATATAGTCACAAAGTAACTTTTCATCATAACTGTCTTTGTCGTAAGGTATCAATTCAGATTGCATTCGTTTTGATTTCGAGAGCTTCCATAAAGCTGTCCTGACGAGTTGTAAATAACGGAACAGATGTCGGCAGATGATGAAACTTGATGACGATCCATAGCAATTGTGTAGGCATCAGGAGACGATTCGATCATCACAAACTTTTATTTAACCACGACATGCTTCGCTATCACAATAGCTTCCTCAAGTGACTTAACAACGGCTCTAACGATTTGGATCAGAAATTGTATTTAGATAAGGTTTTGCTTTTCAAGTTCATCAAAACAGCCGTCTTTCCTGAACAAAAAAACGTGATTTTAAACAACAAAAAATTTCTTTATTTCGAATCAAAGAATTCGAATTTTTGGCGAAAGAGCACACGCTGCAGCTCATATGTAGGTAAGATTGCAAAACGAGCAAAGCTCGGTCGCCCAGGTACTGAAAGTACTCACACATACACCAAATCTTATATGACTAGTATAACTTGAAATATCATAACATTAACTCGAAACTGAGTGACTCGATTTTACTTTGGGCTTGGTTGTACCTGTATCAGTGTTGTAAACCGGGGAGGAAACCTACTCTTGAACAGAATTTGTTGGAAGTTTATGACGCGAGTTTCCCTTTATTTACGTAATATACAAAGTTGTAGACCTTGTGAATTAGTTGGGAAAACAAACTCCGCAGTTCGAAGTTATGGGTATTTTGAAATGTAGTAAAATTCCAACAAAAGAAACTGAAATAAATGATGATGTTGTTTACAAAAAAAAGAGAGATTTGAGAATATGTGAACTAAAGTACATCGACGATGAAATAAAACACCTAACAACTGTGTTACAAGCGAACGGATACAGAAAAAACAAAAAAATTCGTGCTACACGTTCAAAGGAAAAGAAATAAAACACTGCCATACATGGAAGGTGTCACCAACCGAATCAGGAAAATTCTGAAGAAGGAGAAAATTAACACCGTCTTCAAACCAACGAAGGAAATATAGGATTATCTGTGATCAGCAAAAGACAGCAGAGATCCACTTGAATCAGCGAGAGTTTACAGGATTCCATGTAATTGTGGAAAGGTTTAAATCAGACAAACGAAAAGGAGCATTGGTATACAGGGTGTTTCAGAATTCAGTATCAAGATTTCAGGGGCGTGTTTCTTAGGTCAAAAAAAGACTTTCTTTCTCATAAACATGTGTCCGCAACCGCTTTACTTCTGAGATACAGGATGTTGAAATTTAACAAAAAAATCAGTTCTTTTTCAATATCTCTAAACCACTTTGGCTTTTCTTTTTAATTTTGGTACACATAAAAATACATTTTTTCCATAGCGAACGTTTTTTAATTTTCATCAGTGGCGTCTCTGTAAACATGCTCTGTCATTGATCAAAATAATGATACGCTACTGTTTTTTTTTTGTCAAATTAGTATCATTTTCATAATTGTCTTCTATTTTTCCACAAACATGGTCTCCTGACTATTTTCCATCCGACAGACGGTTTTCGACTTAAAAAATAAAAGGTCGTCATTCGCTTGTACCTATGTGATTTTTTGTATGTCTCATTTTGCTGTTTAAATCGAAAACTGTTCTTCGTAGGGAAAAAAGTCAAGGGACCATTTTTATGAATAGATAGAGGACACTCATAAAAAATATAATATTCATTTAAAAAAAACAGTAGCGTATCATTATCATTTTTGTTAAATTTCAACACCCTGTATCTTAGAAATTAAGCAGTTGCGGACATATGTTTATAGGAAATAAAGTCTTATATTGACCTGAAATATACGCCCCCTAATTCTTGATACTGAATTTTGAAACACCCTGTATACCCGCTTAGTCAACCACAAGCGAAGTTGTCGATTGGGACAAACCGGGAAGTCTGCAGTCGCCGAACATGCATCGTCAAAAGTAGAACACAAGATCCTTTTCAATCATTTAGAAGCCATAGAAATACACAAACACCAAGAGAACTCCAACAGAAAGTAAGAAAGAACATTCCTACCTATGAACTGGCTCACAGAAATCGCGCAAAAACGGCATTATAAATGTCGTGCCAGAAACGAGAGCTTCAGTTTCACTGGAAACGTTTGGAAATTTTAACCCAAGACTTCGGAAAAACCTGAAAATCAACCAGAACAACTTTAAAGAACACAGATCTTGTTTTTCTGTAACAAAGCTTTTAGGTTTCTAAAAAGAAACCCGCCGGAAGTGCAGGGGCTCTTGTGCGAGCAACGAAAAGATCCGGAACCGTTGACCATGCTAGGATTTGAAATCTGTACCGGCGGCCTTTGTTTTAGTCAGCGGAATATTGTAAATAACGAGACAAAATTGTTAAATTCAGTGATCTTGGGGGGGGGGGGGGCTGCAGCCCTATTGCCCCTCCCCTGGTTGCGCCTAGTACTCCTTGTGCTACCTTCTTATTTATTATTGCGAACATTAGGGAAATTATTTCAAGTTGTAGGTACAAATTATCTGAAGATGAATTTCACAATTTTAGATACTCTCCCCACATTTCTGGTCATGACAGAATGAAAGCAATTAACGATTATTCGAGAAAAATACTTTCGAAATCTTTCTTACGCACCACTTACGAGCTGGTGTCATTACAAGATACGGATGTGATTAATGGTGATTTCCAAGCCTTTCCATAAGAAACGCCATTTCTCATTTGGAGAAGCTACCATTAACCTCCATTATGGAAATCAGCTAGTGTTTAACTTGACTGAAAACGGTGTTTTTGTATCGGTATTTGCCATTGTATTTAAATCATCTCTGATGGATCGCTTTATCCTGTTCTCTTACTTATTTCTGGCCGGGTTTGAAGGAAAATTTGGTAGGAATGGAATCGATAGATGTAGCACGTATTTGTTCAACACTTTTTCTTTAGAATTTCACAATAGAACTCCGAGGTTCCTTCTATCATTGTAGATTCTCACATAATAGGCCGTCAGATAGTGACAGATTTAGGTACCCCATTTTCGCATACAATCCTCAAATAGGTTTGGAAAGTATATCGATTTGGAGTAAAATGAAGAGAAATTCACGAGTGGGGATAACATATCGAAAATCGATTTTATTGTGTTTCACTCGTGTTTTCTAACTACGATACAACTACAGATGGTGATTCATTAGGTCGTTTCAAGACAAAAATTCCTATGAACATATGTCAGGAGTTACTTGCTTTTCTGAGATACAGAGCGTTGATTTTTTTTTAACGGGGTTTATGACGGAAACGAAGCAACTCCGGACATATGCTCATAGGAACTTTTTTCCTAAAACGACCTAACGTATCACCCTCTGTAGTTTCGACACAAAACAGACGAAACAGGTCGTCAAGCTAACGCCTTCGCTATCACGTATGGTCTAGAGCAACTGATCGAGCTAACCACACACATTCCTGATCAACAACCAGTAATCCAATGCACTTGATCTTTTTTCACCTCCAATCCTGACCCATACAGTATAGAAGTTTGTGCTCTACCACAACCAGCCAACCTGTCTCATATAGGCTTTTTGTCATGTGGCGTCACGGCTAAATGTTAGATAGTGCTACATGATAGGTGACAACATGACAGCTGACAATATCACCCTATATATGTTTGACGAAATGTTCTTTCTTCAACGATGTATTTTGAAACACCCTGTATACGTTCTTTTCTGTTGGAAAACTCTGTATGTGCTGGCTCTCTGATGATTTATTTTGAAACACCCTGTATGTGTTCTTTTTGCTGTGTGATGGTACGGACAAATATTTGAGCGTTTGATGTAAGATGCCACATGACATATGTATAATGTCACCCTGTATATGTATATGTTTTTTTCTTCAACGATGTATCTTCAAACACTTTATTCGTGTTTTTTCTAATATGAATAATTTTGGTACACTCTGTATTGAAACAGATCCATGAAATGGAACCACCATTTCATGGGCAGATCGGAATATGTTGAAGCAGAAAACATCTGCAAGAAAACATTGAATCTATCCCCGTCAATATACCATCAAAGCTCGTTGAGTGTCCTAGGGGTCCCACCCCTTTCGTTCATTTGCCAAATTGGTGGGAAGAAAAACACTTCCCCCCCCCCTAACCAAGGAAGATAGCAAGGAACACAAGTCGGGAGGCAAGCCATAAGATGGAAGTTTGGCAAGGAGTCCCTGGTGCCAAACGTTATCAAACGTCTTGAAGAAATCTAAGTTTCGCCATATTTTTCGATGAATTGCTGCCAAATAGGTGAGACATAAGCAAGCAGGTAAATAACCAGTTTATCTCTGACACCGAAAAAGTATTATATTGATTATGCTAGTATGGAAGAAAATAGTGAATAAGACTTCCAGAAGAAAAATTAAAAGATGAAATGAGAAAATATCCTTATGAGTTCAATCTCTGATCTATGTCAGTTCCTTTGAGAGTTGATTATTCTGCGACAGTTCAACACAAATTTCAATTTGGAGTATGGAAAAACAGCCAAGCGAATACTGCGATCCTTGCAAGGTTCCCTCGAATCTGATGCAGTGGTAATCAGAAACACAGGAGAAAAAGTCTAGAGACAGAGGAAGACGAAGAAAACACGTTTTAGATGTCTTGGCTGTCTAATTGTTGATGTTTCGAGATCAAACAGATCATACAAGCTCCAGTCTCAAAGCACCTATGCTTGTATGATGCTCCTACGAAAGTCATTGTTCTGAAACGGTTTCTACTGAACTGAAGTTTTTCAGATGGAGGTCGTGTTGCCGAATGCAAGGTGGTGAGCTTAGAAATTGCTACGGCATATCGTGGAGAAACCTACTGTTTCCTGAAAAAATATTGACAATGAGAAGGAGATGAAAAAGTGTTTTCATTGGATCGCACACTAAACAAATCTAGACATTGGTATTTAACTCTTCTATTTTCAGTTGTTCAAGTTTGATTCATGCATTCAGTCTCAACTTCAAGCTCTGACGTCGTACTTCGTATTTCCGCTGGTAATATTATCTGAAGGCATATTATAAATATAAATGTATATAAATATTATCGAGTCAAGCTTTCAGTTTCAAGTAAATTTTCAGTCGGGTATATGTGATTCGCTAATGAAAACCGTAGTCCTGACAATGAACGGATAGAAATTTATACTCAGTTCGGTATATAGAAAAATGAAAATAATTGATAATTCAGTTGAAAGTAAGCTTCGAGTTTCTTATCATATTTGTTTAGGATAAAACATTCATTTTGGTTGTTGAAGCAGAATCCTACATATAATAAATAACCATGGACAGACAAAAGCTTGTTATTACCAGAGGACATGTTTATTATGTTTATGCGACAGGGGTAAGCGTCAGAGCTCTATGTTTTTATCTCGCTCGGCTTATTGTTTTCCACTACCTCGTACTTTTGCATCCACGTCACAGTTATAAAAAGAGGGAGAGTGAGACAGAGAGAGAAATCTACTTTATTGTTGTGGAAAAAGTGTCAACAACAAAAGTTAAAAAAAGAAAATAAAAAATTAAAATTTAATGTAGTGGTGTACAGTAATTAATGTTGTTTTATAACTCACAGTACAGTTCTACACACAAATTGGTGAAATTGTGAAAGTATGCACGCCCATGATGCACATTCGTCGCACAGCGGACTATAGTCCATAATATATCTAGTGATAAGGCACTCAACATTAACGTGCGCGCAAGAAATGAGAATTTCACATGTTCAGCTATGTGGGTCGAACTGTAACTATACATTAATACCAGTGCTTCATCACTGGATATAATACGAACTTTAGTCGGAAGTACGACTAATGAGCATCATAGGCGTGCATATTTTCTCGGTTTCAGCTGCTTGTCGCACAGTACAGCTACGATGTTGCTTTAGACATTAAGAGTTCTCTCAATGTAAATGTTGTAAAATTTGTTATTACGTATCTCCCAGGTTTTCGAAAAAAAAAACCTCAAACGCAGAGCTTTTGCGAGCAAATGAGACCCGGGATCTACAGCTTAAAAAGTTGATTCCGAACTACTTTAGCTCCATGATGGCGGTGAAGATCGAACCCGAGCCGCACTAGCGGATAGACAAGAACATGAACATGAACACTCGAAGCATGCTCAGTAGATTCCAAAAATGGACAAATATGGCTGCTCTATTTTTTAGGTTTGTGTGTACATTTTGCGAGCGAAAAACTAATTCACGCATTTTCGAGACTTGCAAGCTAGGTTTACTTACTCAGGTTAGGTTTGTGTGTAAATTGCGAGCGAATAACTAATTCTTCCTTTTTGGAGACCCGCATCAAATATTCCGCTTGATTCCTATATGATGCGCACTTCAAGGATCGAGATCCTATGTCTATCCGCCAGTCGAGCCGCCTGGGCGAGAGCAAACGCTTTTAACACCTCGACCATTTGGCTATGTTCACCTTTGATCTGTTTTCGGGAAGATTTGCCATTTGCTCTGTCACGCTTGTTACTAATTATGATTACCAAAGCATCTGGATACGTTTCATTATATAACCAAGGACTACAAAAGGCATTTTTTCTGACTTTAATATTTGTTCAAGTCCTGTTATACGTTGAAAGTGTGATATGATAACTGTTAACGATATTTGTCATATTTTCGCCTTCTTTATTGGTCTGAGGACTACTAGTAAATTATAATAATTCCAAATTAGGATAACGCGAAATACAAATCTCACTTAGACTAGGTCGTACAGTGAGTTCAGTTGATTGTATGCATAGTGTTTATCTTATAGTCAGTTTCTATTTCTGTACATTTCTCTTTCCCAAACAAATTAGGAAGTCCATAGAGTCAGTTCTGTTATTATCACTAGCTTTTAGAGGAAAAACAAATGTGTCCATGCGGATTCATGACAGAGCGACCTATCTTTCAATTAATCAGTTCATCCCACCGATATATATATATATATATATATATTATTTTTTGAGGGGCCTGGGAATGAACCTCACGGAATAAATATGGGTTACTGTCATCCCAGTAACGGCAATTATGCCTATTCAAAGCTCCATTCAAATAAAATGTACACTCATCTGTAAAACAAATGTTACACATATCTGCAGTTTTTTTCTTACACTTATATATATATATATATATATATATCGGACACGTGAAGTGTGCCTTTGAGGGGGACACATTTTAGATATATTTTGCAACTTGTGTCTTCAACCCCCTAGCGAGGGGGTGTTACAACCCTAAAATTTTAAATGGAACGTGGGGTCGAGTGATATATCATTTGAACGGGCATAAAATTATCTTTCCAATGATACCCTATTTGTTGAAATTTACTGAAACAGTTAATGCGAAAACGGCTTTAAGAACATTAACCCGATAATTTTGGTATTAATGAAAAATACAAATCAGTTTTGGTTACTAGGAATCAGGATAACGACAATCATTTCTAAATTACTTTATTTTGCCGAAAGCAACATTTCAATGATAATTTTTTGTTATCACAACTAAATTCCCCATTCATCGTTTGCGTGATTTTGTCGAAAACGACTGCAGATAAGTGTAAGAAAAAAACTGCAGATATGTGTAACATTTGTTTTACAGATGAGTGTACATTTTATTTGAATGGAGCTTTGAATAGGCATAATTGCCGTTACTGGGATGACAGTAACCCATATTTATTCCGTGAGGTTCATTCCCAGGCCCCTCAAAAAATAAACGTCTGGTGTGGCATATTAGGAAGTCATATCATAGGACCACTTTCATTTCTGGAAATTTAAATGGTGAAATCTACCTAAACATGCTTGAAGACGCAATTGATCCTTTCATCACACAAATAATAGAAGATGACCAAAATCATAATGCTGATTGGCTTCATTTCCAGCAAGATGGAGCACCTCCGCACTATTTTGTTCCTGTACGAGAATTTTTAGATAACCGGTTCCCCGGACAGTGGATTGGCAGGAGACGCCCAATGGAATGGCCTGCCAGGTCACCTGATTTATCGCCTTTGGACTTTTTTCTATGAGGACACTTGAAAAATAAATGTTTTGCTACGAAGCCCGAGTCCATAGAAGATATTCGCCAACGGATTATAGCAGAGTGCCGAAGCATAACACCTGATATGCTACAAAATGTTAGACACAGATTTGAACAAAGTCTGTATTATTGTATGGAAGCAAATGGGTCACAATTTGAACACTTGTTGAAGTAACATTTCAATAAATCAATTCAACAGCTTGTTTTTTTTTACAAAGTACTATTACAAGTAACAAATATTGAAACGTACTAAGTACTACTTGTACATGTTTTAATTCCTAGTAACCAAAACTTATTTATATTTTTCATTAATACCAACATTATCGGGTTCATGTTCTTAAAGCCGTTTTCGCATTAACTGCTTCAGTAAATTTCAACAAATAGGGTATCATTGGGAAGACAATTTTGTGCCCGTTCAAATGATATATCAGTCGACCCCATTTAAAATTTTAGGGTTGTGACACACCGTCGCTGAGGGGTTGAAGGCACAAGTTGCAAAATATATCTGAAATGTGTCCCCCTCAAAAACAAACTCCACGTGTCCGAGCAATTCCACAAAAAGGATAAAAGCTAGGTGCATACTTTTCGTTGGACCACTCTGTATATATCACTGTTTCATTATTAATCATTTGAAAATGGTGTAAATGCCGAAAACGGTCGTAACAAATAAACCAAGACTGTGAAAATAAGACCAAGTTGTAGTTTCTTTTATTATTTCATTCATTGTTTTTTATTACCTATTCACGCAATGAATGAAATTTGTGTCGGATGAGAGATTGAGTTTTTACGAGATGAAGTATGAGAGAAAACAATAGCGATATAGGGATAATCTGCGGTGATAATCTATTCTTGGGTGGTTTTTATTGTAGTAGCGATACTTTCGTGAATTAATGAGTCATAAACTAGAGCCCACATTATATTTTTGTGACTTCGTTCCCCATTCGGCATTCAAATATACGTCGTTTACCGCATTGAACTGTTGACCTAAATTCTAAGTCCGGTGAAAATTGAAAATGGTGTTAATTGAAATTGGAAGTAGATTGCTAATAGACTGGTTCACTGATTTCACGGCCATTTTCCAATTATTCTGTTGCAGGTTGGAGTCTAGTATCAGTGATGATCTCAAAAACGTGACAATATTTACATGGATAGATAAAATTCTAATATATACAGTTCGATACTATTGAAATAAGAGCCAAATATTTTGGAATAATATTAAATGCATAATAGTCAGTAAATAAAATACTAAAAGTTTCACCATCAAGCAATAGAATCTTATGAATGAAATTCCCAAAGATGGTAATTCGTCGAAATCTCCTTCTCTCCACACTGTCCCACAAAGTGGAAATTGAGGCGAATATCTGTCAGAAAAGAACTACTTTTCCCTAGGAATATTGAATTTTGTTTGTTTTCGTTTTTTCCGTTAACCAGCTGTCGTCCCCTTACGAACGGCAGCCCTCAAAAGTCGAAACTTGTGCGAGCCAAGGATTAATGAGGTCTTACCTTTTAACTTGCGATTCCTAGCACTTTCTCGGGCCATCAGATAAAAATCTGAAGTCGCTGAGGATTCGAACCTAGCCGACCAGCAGTCAATCGTTTTGAACGCTTCAGTCTCAACCACTGAGTTACTTGACCCTTGATCACATCTGGCATCCATTTCGCCACTGTCCCTCCAGGAGGACATAATTGCAAGCCCAAATTGCAATCAAGCATTGAATAATATTCAATTCAAATACTATCCCCCATTGGTTGGGAATGACCACCTGCAGACATGACATGTTTCACGGTTTGTTTCCCACTCGTCAGTTCAAGAATAGGTCAGACTTTATTAAAGTTATCATGGCCCACGCAATGGACGATAACACCCCGAACTCAACAGCAAGAAGCAGTTTCGGTAGCACAAACTCCAGGGAGAGTTATGGCATGATTCAAACAAATCTCGAAAAGAGTTTCAAATAAATAAAACGAAAAATTTTGATGAATTTGAAATCCCCTTCCCTCCACACATCCCACAAAGTGAGTGGAAGTTTGAGCCAGAAATCTGTCAGAAAACAACCACTTCACTCTACAAACATTGAATGTAACATCAATTTGTGCAATGTTCCTGCAGAAGGACACAATTGGAAGTGCTTCTTGCAGTCAAGCAATGAATATATTTCCCCATTGGTTGAGAATGACCACCTACAGACATGACATGTTTCACGGTTTGTTTCCCACTCGTCACTGCAATGATAGGTCAGACAACATTGGAGTTATGCTGGCCCAGGCACACATTCGAACTCCGTTCGAATCATGCATTAGCTCTTTCTGGAGTGCTGTGGAGTGCTGTGGAGTGCTTTTTGCTGCTGAGTTTTGGATTGTATCGTTTAAATGGGCCACGATAACTCTAATGTTGTCTGGCCTATCCTTGCACTGACGAGTGGGAAAAAACCGTGTCTGCAGGTGGTCATTCCTAACCAAAGGGGGATAATATTCAATGCTTGGATAAGTTCAATGATGTTGTTCATAATATATTTAACGCGATGGAACTGAAATATAGAAGAAAACTAATAAATCAGTGAAAAAAATTTTAAAATCCATCAATAAATGATTAAGAAATAGATTGTTTAGGTTAACGTATTTTAGCGCGGAACGCCTGTGGTCTTTGCTCGATTTTGACGTCATGTGATACTATACCACAATGTTCCTTAGCAGCGCCAGGGCTTTCGTTTGCGATCGCTTTTCACTAATCGTGTTGTTATTATGACTTATGACAGTAGAGTTGAATCTTTGGTTAAAGTAAATTTCATAATTGGTCGACACGAATTTAAAAAACCAAGTACTAATTTACGGCTGATGAAGTGGTACAACTTTGTTAATTGATACTCTGGAAGATGCAGAACAAAGAGATAGGCGAAGATACCGACAGTGCAGAGACCCATTAAATGGTTTAAGTAATAAACAAATCATCAAACATCGTCTTTCCGAAGAATTGGTGCGATTTTTCATAGAGATTACAGCCGGATACATAACACTTGCAAATCGTGCTCAAGATTTAGATATCTTGAAAAAAGTAAGTATGTATGCAAGTTTGATTATTTCGGTACTCTTTTGAAAACAATTTGAATTTCCTCTAGGTATCGGTTCTCTTGCGTTCTTTACAACTGGAAGTTACCAAATAACTGAAAAACAATTGGGGCTTTGCGAGACCAATGCACTAGTATTGGTCTTGATACATTACCTGATGGCAAATGTTATGGCATTTCATTTCAATTATTTATGGGAGTCTACCAAGATCACATCTAATAAACTTTCATACCGTTTGTTTAAAACTGCTTGACAATGGTACAGTTTGAGTAGATTCAAACAGAAACAAATGAATATTTCTTTTGCACTATTCACACAGTGCTCTTCAGTATGACCATTATTTTCAGCGTTATAGTATCAATGTATGTTTTAACTGAAACTCAATTCACTGGTCTTATGAAATATAGCTGTGTTCAATTAGGGATTGCGTATTTTGAGACTTGTACTGTGGAGTTGTGAATGACGTAGGAATATATCAGGCATTCACCCCAATCAAACTTGGTTTCTGATTAACTGACAATGCTACGGCTACCTGACCGTCCCTCTTAATGTTAATTACAGCTGGAATAATTAAATTACCATTAATGAAGCGTTAGTGTAAGCCGCAGTATTATACCTCTGTATATCTGATATGATGGAATTAAGGAAAGGGTTTTGCATTAGGTAATTCGTATGTCATGCGTCGTTTTCAGTAATTTTTTATTTGGTAGTATTAATACTGTTCGATTTATCTGACATTACTAGGTCAGAAAGAGAAATATAGATTCGAAAGAGGAACGAAGTTGCATTTTCAGAAACTCATAAATGTATCTTTGATATTCGTAATAAGTATATGAGAATGAAGGGAAAAGTCATAAATGGATGTAGATTTAGTTGTAGAATTGAAATACGTTCCAATGAGGTTTTTCCCCAAATGACATCACCCTTGTGCGGATGACTTCATAAAGAAGTATTTATGATCATATACAAGTGTGCCAAATTTGGCTGGAAAATATTAAACCATTCAAAATATAAGTGGGAGGGAAGTATTCACGTCCGCACTGTATATTTTGATACTCTTTATTTACACACTGACTTATCCAGACACCAAGGTGTATTTGTGATCACTAAATTATTACTATCTATCAAAAGTAGCTTTTCTTCTGTTGTGCTACTAAGTGTTTTTTTTTGTTTCAGGAGATGGCACAGACCAGCCGCCATTCGTGTCAGAAAAAATGTCTGGCTACGAAACCAACCTATACCTGTACTCCGAAGAAATGGAGGACAGGCCACGAATATCCACCCTCATCAGTTCCCTAGCAAACTACTCGAACACCATTCCTCCTGCATCGAACGATCCCGATGCCCGGCCAGCAGGTGGTGGCGCTCGAATGGGAACCCTCATCGGAGTCTACCTTCCCTGTATCCAAAATATTTTCGGTGTCATTTTGTTTATTCGTTTAACATGGGTCGTTGGTACCGCTGGTGCCTTTCAGGGGTTCTTCATAGTTTTATGTTGCTGTTGCGTTACTATGTTGACCGCCATATCGATGTCTGCGATCGCTACGAACGGAGTGGTGCCGGGAGGGGGTAGTTACTTCATGATATCAAGATCAATAGGGCCCGAGTTTGGCGGAGCTGTCGGCATGCTATTCTACACGGGTACTACTTTGGCAGGTGCCATGTACATCGTTGGTGCCGTCGAAATTCTGTTGGTAAGTAAAATGATTTATCTGTTAATATCGGGGTTAAAGGTTGGCTTCTTGGTTTGATTTTGAGGTGTGCTTGTTGGTTAATATATTTGATTTTACTGTGTGGAGTTGTTTGATTAACACAAGATTTTTTTTCGAGACATTTTATTGACAGATTCGTGAAAACTATATGCATAGGTGTGAAAAATGTAATCTGTTATTTTACTCACAACGTAATACAACAAATCTTACCATGAGACGGAGAGCCATATATTTACCTAATAACAAGTGAAGAGGTTGGTATTAAATTTGAATTTCTGCTTCAAACTGTTGAAGGAAGTGAAAAACTCCATGATCGTATGTTAAAGGAGCCAAAATAACTACAGTGGGCTTTTTCACCGTGAACTACTCCAAAAAATATTTGAGCTCATAATTATATTCACTTTCGGTATATTCGTTATATGGTTTACCTTTGTGACCGCACCCATATTTGCCACAGTTCGTACGTATCTACACTTGTGAAATAATAATATACAAACCAAATGAACATAGAAACAGGTACTTCAGAATGAGTCCACCGCCAACCACCAAAACCATGAAGAAACGCATATGAGTCCACTTTGCAGAATCAATTATAATTGCTCGAAAGTTCTGAAAAAAAATCAGGGTTGGTTGGGCAGTCGCTGGAAAAATGTTGCAGTTGACCCATATGAGCCTTCCAATTCTCTGAAGCCAGATAATGCTTCAGCAGGGTACAAATCTGCTGCTCTGATGATACTCAGGGCTGACTCAAAACTGTAAGCCGTAACAAAGATCTGAATGCTGGGTCAATGCGTCCGATTTCACTTTCATTAAAACCTTAGAAAAAACTGCTTGATATAGGCATATATGAGATAAAACGATGGAAAACGAGTAGAACAGGGAACATTTTTGTCCATATAGAGAACTTATACAAGAATATAGAGGTCTCAGGATTGATCCATTCTGTTGCATGTGGCTCGAGGCAGGCTGTTTTATGTTGATAAAAACTTGAAGCTCATCTGGCTCGAGGGTTTTCTCAAGAAGGGGTTTGTGCCACATTTATTCAGGAAACATATGATGGACTAGCTTGTAAGTACACTCAACTAGAAGGGGTTAACCAATCTCGGACATGCTGACGACTTGGTCATCGTAGTGAAAGGAAAATTCATCAGCTAAGTCATGGCGCCAATGCAATTTGCTCTGAACGAAAACTACCCGACAATAGCATCACCAGGAAGAGAAATGCTGAAGAACTAACTGTACTCATACTTCTGAATAAATACCGACGATTTTGGGAAAGCTTAAGTAACTTGTAGTTGTCATGGCCTCTGAACTCTCCTAGAACTCAGTAGAAAGGTCAATTAGAAGAATGTATATATGGAAAAACTTATGGAGTTAGACCTAGTATACATTGGTTATATTTACATATAATTTCAGAAGTGAATAAGGATAAACCGTGATTGCAGTGATGGAGTTCATTGAAAATACCCACTTTATTTAAAGTCCCAGAACCAGTACTCACTATGCCGCAATAACCAATGAGAAAATTAATGAATGAATGGGTCTTGGAGGGACAGACTACTGGAACAACAGAATAATGAAGTCATGGTAGACTACCAACTGTGTAACCTTTTGAGAATTGAAATCAATAGTTTCTAGCTCTGAGCAGCTGAAATCATACAAACAGGACCGCAATTTGAACTCAATAGACTAGTACGAGGTACAAGAATAGTTGGGTGAGTTTGAAATAATTATCGCGGGGAGACAAAATATATCTTTTGGATTGCAGTGCTTCCAGATACAGAATTATAGACGTAACTTGCGAGAAAATACCATCGCGTGAGTTTATAAGAAGGCGTTGTTTGTGAAAATTATATTGATTTGCAAATATAACTTTCTTATCCTGTTATTCCAATAACGAGTAGCTGGTCTTCTACAACTATGAAAGTAATCACGATTATAAATGCTTGTCAAAAGAAAAAAGCTGTATTATTCGGATCACTTGTGAGCATTTGTGATGCTGAAGAAGAATACGAAATCATTTACATTAATGAGTATGATCATAAATTCTTTTTCCCTACAGCGAAGTGCTAGCTGTGATGAGAAAAACTTTTTATGTGTTAAGTTCTTAAATACAATTTCCAGAAAGTTAGCGGACTATGTGGAACGGTGAAAAGCTGAAAAAAGTTTCGCATTATATTCTTGGTTCGCATACGAGAATTCCAAACGAAACGAAAATATAAGTATATATGGAAATTTAATTGAATCGGCAAATGAAAGTTGACAATTTCTTTCGAGGAGCTCAACTTGGGCATGCATTTTAAAATTTGTGGACATTTTCAGATGGTCGCTATAAAATTAAAAGAATAAATCTTGTTAACAGTTGAACATAAAATGCAATTTCCGGATCAGAGATAGCGAATACAATCTTTCAGGATGTGGTATGAACGAGATAAAATTTGTCATGATGCAGTTTGCTTGCATACAGAATTTGCTGGTGGTGAGAACGAAATAATACCAAAATTCCAAAATGAATGTCAAGGTTCCACTTCAAATAAAAAACTATTTATTTTCGACCCTGTCTTCACACCCCGGTGATGAGTTTCTTCCATGAATGTTTTGATGTATAGAGGAATCAAGAGATATTCCATCTTGTCAGTTATTGAATTTCAATTCGGTTTTTCCACTCCACTGATGAAATATACGCCATTCTTCAAGCCCTCAAATTCATCGCTAGTAACTGGATACAAAAGTCACTCTTCATCACTGACTCACTGAGCACTAACGAGAGCTCAGAGCAAACATACAATGGCAACCCTAAACTCGTGGCTATGAAGAAAATTATATCCAACTATACAACTCTTACAATCTTTCACACATCGCCATTCCCGGAAATGAAAATGCAGACTTGGCTGCCGAAAAACGAAAATGAGTTGCAACAAAAAAATTTCAATTTTTAGAGTTGATTTTACGTTAACCTGCTGTCGTCCCCCCACGAAACTCGAAACTTGTGCGAGCTAAGGATTAACGAGGTCTTACCTTTTAACGTGCGATTCCTAGCACAATCCGAGGAGAATAGATCTCTAAAGGAGGTCTTCTGTAAGTCACCATCCAAACCACAACCTCGCCTTGCGTTGCTTTGCTTTAGATATCGATGACCAACGCGCTCTACTGTTCATAGCCAGAGAGGATAGTTCGGCACGTTGGTTGAAACAACCCATGACACGTTGGTTGAAACAATCTAGCCTGACCTGGAGTTCGCACTAGCCATGCAGTCTTTTATTATAGTTCTCTCCCGCTTGGCCGTCTGTTAAGGCAATCTCCCGCGTTCTGTAAAGGCAAGTTTCTGCAGAGAGAACTTCTTCTTCTATGCACCGAGACCGCTTTGGACAAGGTATCCAATCGCCCCCTCGAGCTCCGGAGAACAGGTTTTCTCCTCCACGATGTGGTTCCACCCTCGACTTAGCGGATTTTTCTTAGTTATCCGTTGTGTTCAGTTCACAGCAGCCTCTCTCTGCAAAAGCATTGAGAGTCCACTCAGGGTCACCTCGTGCAAGATGGATACAGCATCATCGAGAAGTTTTTCTGACCTCCTCGGTTATTCCCCTGGATTCAGTGGCCATGACTCTTTTGACTCAACACGTAACTTGGAGATAAAAATTCATGAAGTTTTTGACAATATTAACCCTAAACAAGATGAATTTTATCCCACTTGGTTTGCGAAATATTGACCTTTATATCTCTCAGATTTTCACATTCAATTATCTTATTCGCTAGATTTTCCAAGATTGTAGATTGAGTTTTTGAGGAGATGGCATAAAAAATCAAGAAACTTGTAATAAGGGTAGATATAAAAGCAGAACTATCACCGCCCACGTCATTAAACATGTGAGCTATATAGAACAATCGAAATAATATGGGAGAATTAACTCAGATATGAGACTAGAATTCAAAAAGAAAGTGAGGAAAATGAGAAGATATAAAGAATGTGGTTTATTAGAGACATAGAAAACATTTATGAAGAGTTGGCCAAAATTAGATACAACAGACATTTATGGGATGATGAAAATAATGGAGATCTGGTGGATACAATTTGGGCATAAGAATAATATCAAAAGAACGTTTGTGTAGACATACAGTTGCACATGAGTTGGCCAGCAAAAAATAAAACTAATAAATCACTCGAATCATACAACATGGATTCAGTGTCTGAATATTATATTCCACAGTTCGATCCAAATGCATGTTATACACATAATGTTTCTAGGCTATGAGTTTCCGATAAAATAATTTAATTTTTCCATACTTGGAAGTCGGACGTGTGATTGTACTGACACATAAAAAATATGAACACCGCTCTCCTAACATATTATAAATATAATATAATGATATAATAATTGTAGTTTGCCACCAACGTCATACATATTAACCAACAAGTAGGGCCATCGATGTACAATATTTGATGTCACAGGAGATGTATTTTACAGATGTACATGACTGACAGTCTTACGTTATTCGGTGATATATCTGACGACGAGGTGAAGTTCAACAACTTCCGTGTCTACGGTACGGTACTTCTGGCGGTGATGGGAACGATAGTATTTGTCGGAGTGAAATTTGTCAACAAATTCGCCACAGTAGCCCTTGCATGTGTACTTTTCTCCATTTTGGCTGTGTACATTGGAATTTTTGTCAATATCAACGGGAATGATAACCTACAGTTAGTATTCTAATTACACTTCACACACAATATCTATAGATCAGGAAATTCAGCAATTGCTCGATGGTTTCTCGTATACCACTGCCAACAACTACTAATATATCGGATTGTATTGAAAAAGTGCCCAAAATGCCCGGTATCGTAGACAAAAAAATAATTTGCATATATTATACAATATATGAGTCTCAATATGGAGCCTTGAGGTGCACTTGTATCAATATTGTTCTACATTAGTTCACAATAAGTAAGAATAAGCCTGCGTGTGATTGTCAAACAGTAAACAATTGAAAAATTACTAAAAGGCATGGCTTATGTTGAACTGAACTTATTTTTCTTCAAACGAATATTTGTATTCGCACACTACTTGAAAACATAATTGTTCATTTCATTTTTCCAATCAGAAATTTTAATAACCAGTATGTATTGTATTTCTGTCCCATTTTGAAATAGAAAGTCCAAAAAATACAATTGTTCTTTTTAAAACGATATGAGCAAAGACAATTTTGTACTGATTTATGGTGGTTATTGCAAGAAAAATGAGAAGAAAATATTGTTACTAAAACAAGATAAAACAAGAAATCGTTCAAAACACAACCTTTCTTCAATCATTGCATTTTGCTTGAATTGATGCACTCGATCGATAAAATGTTTTATGTCAATGTCCGAATGTTAAGGTGTTGAAAATGGGCAGTGACATCAGTTAAAATTAATCCATGCATTATTTTATGTCTAATTGGTACGGAAGCGTAGTTGCAACTCGGAATTTTATCTGAAGTAAAACTCGGAATTTAGTAATTTTCCGAGTTGCAACTCGGAATTTAGTAATTTTCCGAGTTGCAACTCGGAATTTAGTAATTTTCCGAGTTGCAACTCAGAATTTAGTAATTTTTCGAGTTGTAACTCGGAATTTAGTAATTTTCCGAGTTGCAACTCGGAATTTAGTAATTTTCCGAGTTGCAACTCGGAATTAGGGAGAAAAAATAAATAAAAAAATAATGGCCCTTCTACGCTTCCGTAAATTGGTAACGGATGCGATACACCAAGTTACTGGAGCTGAATTTCCTTGTCTTGAAGCTTTGTTGCATGCATCAGGTTTGCATATGCACGAAATCTGAAATGGGTCTAGCTTTTGTTTCGTATATATGAATACTCTCATGATAATCAGGTGAAGCACAAACTTCGTTTTATGCTGCAGTAGCCTCATTTGCGAAACGAATTAGTAGTCTGTGTGAAATGTGAAATAATTCGAGTCATTCAAAAAAGTTTGCCATTGTATAATTTGATTGTCTGTAGGAAATTGAATCGTAGTTTAAAACCACTTTGTTTCTGATACTGTCATTGATTGATTGATCGAGCATAATACTAGTGATCCTAAATAAATTTATCGCAGAATCAAACTGCTGAAGCTATGGTTATCATCCACACAGTCATTTCGCGTTCTAAGTGCGAGGTTTCAACAATAATATCATGTGGACAAACCCACAAACGTTATCTTGATAGAAATCCCTAGGGAGCCATCAGTTTTTATTCAACTCATAAACATGAAACACTATGACGCCTGGCATTATTCATTTATGAAAAATGAAATGGATCAAAATTGGTCTAGCTGATAGCATCAGAAATATTCGATCGGAATATATTCCTACCCGTTTATGACGTTTCCATGTCATTTAGACGACATGGTTCAACTATACAATGCGATATATATATATATATATCTGTCTGTCTGTCTTCTCCTAACCTAGAGCATTGCTTTGGCCTGGTGTGGTCAAAAATAAAAATTTTTTAACAATTTTAAATGTAACGTATTTTATGAAAAAAATTTTTAAGACATCCTACCAATTTTACATGTTTTATATCAACTTTCATCTTGCACAATGTGTCACTTATTGTTGAATAACATCGCGTCTCACAATCTCAACAAAGATTATCCCTGATGATGGAAATGATTTATTAAATTTCCGAAAGCTTGGACAAACTTTAAAGTAGTACTCTTTGATTTTGCTGCAAAGCCCCACTATTTACTAGTTCCATATATATATATATATATATATATATATATATATATATATATATATATTATATATTCTGGATATCAATTTATATCAGGTGATATGTTGGAAAATGCATTCTCACTTGATATGAAAAGTAACATCATTACCGAAAATTCAGAAATGACATTTTTGACAAAAAATTTAAAAGTATTGAGTTGATATCTATTCTTATTAGGTGATATATATAATATTTTTAGTAAAGTTAATATTGTTATAAAAATTATTCGGAAACCTTTTTAGTAACTTGAACAAAATTTTGAAAGCGTATCGCTTGGTAAAGGTTTCAATGATTCATTGATTGACGCTGCAGAAATAGCATCTAGTTTCGACGTAGAACCTTCATTCGAACAACTAAGAATCATCAAACGACGAAATATTAGAATTACTGGTGTCTAGCAAATCCCCCAATTCAGCTTTATGGTGGTTGTCTGGTCCAAATTAACTAAAGAATTGAATTGATTTCTCTTTATTGAAGAAAGCACAAGCATACAGCTATTTGGATTCCACGTCTTCATTATACCACTACAAAATTGGTTAGAAATCACCACACGCTTTCTTTTGGTGTATGAACATATTTGCGATAACTATCAAGCGTTTATTGGAAAAAGTTTCTGGTAGTGTTCAAATAGATCTAATCAACTTTTATGGGCATTTCATTAAAAGTTTGCCATCTGTTTATCGGTGTTTTGGTCTCATTTCCGACAATAGCACCAGCTGGATTGGAATTTCTGGCTATCCGCGATCGATAGCACCAGGAATTGCAGAAGCTACACGCTTTCTCAAAGTATTTACGGAAAAGTCAATAATTCATGTCCTTGAATGAATATATGCATGCAACAACAACAAAAAAAAACAACAACAACAATCTGACTGTACATACTAAGTATATTCACTTCGCAAGTGTGCGTTGAAAAAGTGTTTTCTCTGTTGAAAACTCCAAGAGTCGTTAATACTTCAAGTGTCTCAACTATTACAACAACTCTTCTTTATACAGGTTTGAATAAAATTGATCTATTGTTTCATTCTGTATGTTTCTTACTGATGAAAATTCAAATGTCTCACATCCAGTATTTTCATATTATTCCTCGATAATACCTATTACATGGAGTAGAAGGCGTTTCTGACAGTTTTATTACGTAATTATAAATAATTTCCTTGTTTGAATAGAGAAGTTATAAATTTCAAATTATCGGCATTTACGTCGAACTTGAAATCACTTTCAGATAAAAACTGAACTATCGATTGATTTTTATAGCATTTTGTACAGATTGTTATCTGATGGTGGATAAAATACTTGTCTCCTCCAAAGCCTGTGTGAATCTTGCTCTCTTCTGAGCTGGAAATTATAACCAACAATTACATTTTCGCGATGTATGATAGATATATCGAGTAATAAGAGCCAGTTTTGTAGGTTCCAGTTAGACGTAACCATTGTTCATCTGGACTTTCAAAGATAATTTGATGAATGTCATTCACAATCTAAACTATGCTTAAATACTATGCTTAAATCCATCCCAACCTAGAAAACTGAGGGTTTCTCATACTTTTCTATATATTTGTATGATTTTTTGCCCTTTTCTGACAGGTGTTTTCACCCAAACTAAAGGAATGTCTTGTTATTTTTCCCGGACCTTCCAATAATTTCGAAATTGCCTATCGATTTCCTTTAGATGCAGTTAGGTTAAGAGGTAGCGATAAAAGGAAATGGAATATTTCTTCGCGGAGATTGAAAATAGGATTTTTCAAATAATATTGCTATCTCCACTGATGCATGCAGTAAAACTTCATCACAGAAACATCAAAGCGGGTCATAGGTGTATCGATTAAAGTTTTTCTGGTAGGTTTATATGAGGAATATTTCTGAATTGAATAGCATCTCCGTTTTTTTTTTCATTCTGATTCATGTGGGATCGTATAATTTGGAATCTCGAATTCAAGAGCCAAACTGTCAATAACATTGCATCCCAGCACAGAAGTGAAATTGATTTGAATAGCTGGAAGGCGGTTATTTCAGGTTGTATAATGAAAAAATATTCATCATTACTATACTCGAGTTCATAAATTGTAGATAGTGACTCATAGGTGGTGTGGTTTGTAATTCATATGAGGCAGATCAAGAAATAGAACAGAAATCAGCAAGGCACTTTGGCACTTAGGCTGGAAACTAAATAGTCAATAAACATGTATATCCTCAAGAAGGCGATAAAGGGACAACCAAATCAAAATCAATATTATCAAAATGCATGTATGGATCAGGGCATTTTAGGAACTCTTCATATCGTTGGGAATTTTCTAAGAAGATGTCAATAGATATTGCAGAACAGTCGCAAATTGTTTATTATTTTGTTTTCTAAATATCCATAAGCTACATCCATGATGATGAAATAACTCACATTGTTCAATAATAATCAATAAATAATGGCTCGAAATATTTCACATTGAAGTAGGTAGTGAATTCGTATACTTAAACAAGAGCAGTCCCATGAATATATTCCTTTGTAACTTCATGACTTTTAAAAGAAATTTTTTTGTAGTATGTGTGTACTGGGTAAAAGGTTGCTGAAAATGGATAATCCTGTGGCGGACTGTCACAAAAATGAATCTGGCTTTCTTCATAATATGTTTTGCTCGAATGAAACCAATGTATGTGATCCATATTACGAAGCGCATAATCTTTCTATTGAAAGAGGTATCAAAGGACTCGCTTCTGGGGTATTTTTTGGTAAGTGGAAAAAATGTTGAACTGAACGAAAATTTTGAGCTTTCTTCAATTTTCAGACAATCTGTACGATGGGTTTCTTGAACAAGGCCAGTTCATATCACAAGGGAAGCTAGAAGCAGATTTCGAGGAGATGGGAAGCCAGCATTACAACCAAGTATATGCCGATATCACAACGACTATCACGATCCTCATCGGGATATTTTTTCCGTCGGTAACAGGTATCATGGCTGGTTCTAACAGATCTGGTGACCTTGCTGACGCACAAAAGTCTATTCCCGTTGGAACCATAGGTGCCATATTGACTACGTCTATTGTTTATTTGTCGTCAGTTTTCTTATTCGCTGGAACTGTCGATAATTTACTTCTTAGAGATAAGTGAGTACACAACCAGATGTAGTCTGGACCTCGATTTCCTTTGGATACACCAAAAAAGCCGTTTAGTGCAACTAGCAATTCGACGACGTAGAAACAGCATGGGAGGTTTCATCTCTACGTTTTCAATCATTCGATAAACAGAGAGTGGTACCAATATTAAATTTTGTAGGACTTTTGATGTGGGTTATTCGAGACCCATAGATCCGAAATATAAATTGATGAAATCGAGATCTGGCCTTATGAAACCGAAGCATGTGAAACGTACTAAAGTAATTTTTTTTTCTAGGTTTGGTGAATCGATAGGAGGAAAATTAGTTGTAGCCAACATGGCCTGGCCCAATCAGTGGGTCATTCTGATAGGTTCGATTTTATCGACGCTTGGCGCTGGGTTGCAGTCCTTGACAGGTGCACCTCGTTTACTTCAAGCTATAGCCAAAGATGGTATCATTCCATTTTTATCGCCTTTCGCAGTGTCTTCTAGCAGGGGAGAACCGACTAGAGCCCTGCTTGTCACTCTGGTTATATGCGAAGGAGGCATATTATTGGGGAACGTGGACATATTAGCACCGCTGCTTTCCATGTTCTTCTTGATGTGTTACGGATTCGTTAATCTGGCATGCGCTCTGCAGACTCTACTGAGAACTCCCAACTGGAGACCAAGGTTCAAATATTACCATTGGTCTTTATCTTTCTTTGGACTGTCCCTCTGCATTGCCGTTATGTTCATGACTTCCTGGTACTTGGCTCTTATAGCAATGGCCATGGCAGGAGTCATTTATAAGTACATCGAATATAGAGGGTAAGTCTAATCCAAGGGCTTGGTCCAGCCTGCCTAATCGTTGTTATCTTAATACTGCACTCAAAGATTCGATTTGATCCTAGCCTTTTCCAAACGGATACATGGCGTTATTTGTACACCGTATATATATATATATTTACACTTCACTAACGTTCCAATAGATGCCTTTATTATTATGAATAGGTAAACTTAATTGATAATTTTCAAAAATTATAAAAAAAATTATTCTCTAATTTTATTTCATTGTGTGAAACACATAATCGAACATAGTCACCCACAGTCTTTCACGTTCTATATAATGGTCTACTATTTATCTTATACCTTTCCTCTCCGATACTATTATTATAAATTTCTGGTGTCAAATTCCACTTATTGCTTCATTTTCATTTATCCATTCTTCGTCCACCTTGTCCTTGTGTTTTCGTAGGTGTTCTTTCCTGGAATCGCTTTGTAAAATTCTGATTTCAGGGCCGAGAAAGAATGGGGTGATGGAATGCGGGGATTGGCCCTATCGGCAGCAAGATTTTCTTTATTGCGTTTAGAAGAAGGCCCACCCCACACCAAGAATTGGAGGCCGCAAATTCTCATTATGGTCAAACTGACGTCTGACTTGCTGCCAAAGTACAAAAAACTGTTTTCATTTGCAGCCCAGTTGAAAGCTGGTAGGTTTGAAATAATCACTGCCAACTAACTTGGTTCATAACAACAATAATTTCAGGGAAGGGTTTAACTATATGCTCATCTGTGATTGGCGGCGATTTCACAAGGTCGTACGGCGAAGCGATGGCAGCCAAACAGAGCCTAAGTAAAACTATGGAAGAAGAAAAAGTGAAAGGGTTCGCTGAAATTCTTGTTGCCAGAGATATCACCGAAGGGTTATCACACTTGTAAGTTGAATCATAATTCAAATTATTAGGGATATTAGGGATTAGGGAATTAGGGATAACGAACATAGTCAAAAATAATTTTGCATAAAGGCTAGGTTATTGCACTGACTTCAACTACAACTGATGAACATGGTTCAAAATTTGCAAAAAAAAACAAACATTTTATCTGAAATTTCAATGGATATTTCCAAACTTAGTGCTCCAATGTGCGCTTTCGAGCAAGGGACCTTAGGCTCAAAATTTCAACCATAAAAGACGTTCATGACGTTGATATGGTTGGTATGGAAGATGAATATGTAGTTGACTTTGGGGCAATGTCTTTATGACGTCTAGTCATTTACGTCAGTATGACGTTATTTTCAGGTCTCATTATGGTTATGAACCGATAGTTACTAAAATAAAACGTCATTTTAACGTCATTCCATTAATCTATGATACATGTGTCCTTGGTTCAACCTCTACATCTTTTATCATTGCAGGGTGCAAATTTCTGGCCTAGGAGGTTTAAAACCAAACACCGTCATTCTAGGGTGGCCGTATGGCTGGAGACAATCTGAAGACGATCGCACTTGGCAGGTATTTTTGGAAACTGTCAGAAGTGTGACAGCAGCACATATGGCATTGCTAATTCCGAAGGGTATAAACTTCTTTCCAAACTCAACGGAAAAAGTCGTTGGTTTTATCGACATTTGGTGGATCGTGCACGATGGCGGCTTGTTGATGTTGCTGCCCTTCCTACTGAAGCAGCATCGGACGTGGAAGAACTGTAAACTGCGTATTTTCACCGTAGCCCAAATGGAAGACAATTCTATACAAATGAAGAAAGACCTGAAGTTATTCTTGTATCAATTGAGAATTCATGCTGAAGTTGAAGTGGTTGAAATGGTGAGCACAATAAAAGTCAGTTTCTTCACGGAAAATTTTCAATTTGTTTCCAGACGTGTCAAGATATTTCTGCATATACCTATGAAAGAACACTGATGATGGAACAACGCAACCAAATGCTGCGTGAGCTCCGTTTGAACAAGAAAGAAAGCTTGGGAGTGGTGAGTATCTATTTGAAAATAACCTCTAACGTGACTTGTAATAATTCTGATTTATCTTTGTTGAACACGATGCAGTCTTTGGTGAACTTCAATGAACAGGAAGAGAAGCTGCCATTGGTAAAGCAAAATCGTATTTTGCTAGAATCATGGTTTTTTTCATTTTTGCACGATTCTGTTGAGTTTCCATACATTTCTTCTGCATTCTGTGTGTATGTTCCAGACGATCACCATATCTTTTCATTGTCATATTCGCGCCGTAGTATTATGGATTGTTGGTGATGTGGAAATTATATGTTTCAGGTACAATCTATTGTCGATCAACATCACCAAAATATGGATTCCAAGTCAGCGACAAAAGTTCGGTTCCAAGAACCTGGAGCGGATGGTGACAATAAGACAGCAACAGAACCTACGAACGAGGTAAAAGGTAGATGTTTTCGATCCCGATTGATTTTGACCGATTCATTCAGTTACAGCCTAATTCTGGATCTAAGGAGGACTGCCACAATGTGAAAGAGAAAGACGACTCCTCGGAGAAAGAGAAAGAATGTACAAATGAACATAATAACTCTAATTCTGTATCAGAAGATAATGAAAACACTTCGAAAATTCCGTAAGTATTCCTACTGCATACTCGCAGTTTGTTTTGATGAGTTCTTGTCTCTTTAAAAATATATACAGAAATATGCTTCGCTCATTCATTGAAAAGTAGTAATGGCTCCGTTCCAGAATGGTTATCAATAAATGTATCCGTTTTCATTGACTTTAATGGTGCATGAAAACGGATTAACTCGGAAAATTTTCCCTCAGTCGAGAATGGAATTAATACGTAGCGACTGTGTCTTCAACGTGCAGGCATGATGGAGGACAAGGACAAGGACGGTTAATTCTCGACTGCCTTTTAACTTTTTCAATATGTTGGTTCCCAGTAAGCTGGAATCTATGACAACTCCTAGGTACTTGACATCTGTCGCTGTCATTAGTTAGTTCCCCACCTTGAAAGTAGTGATTAGTCACACATTTAAGCCCTGATACACTGAATGAATTGAATAAATCGCCATTTTTAGTCTGATTCTTGACGCGATGCAGGATATTTCTAAAGTGGATCAGTTTCCTATTGTCATACGGTCCAATAATTATTGTACATAATGGAAAAATGGATGGTTGCCAAATAGTGACAGATCAAGACTCTGAAAATCTGACAAATGAAGTAATTGCATTTTTAGACAATAATAATAGTATAGACCTGTGGTCAATGGTATGACGGCGCAAATGTAATAAGCGAAAACTATAGCGGTATTCAAGCCAGAATTAAAGAGGAGTTAAAAAATGCAGAGTACGTTCACTATTGCAACCACAATTTGAACTTAGTTTTGAACGATTCGGTAGATGATGTAATTAAGCTGCAAACGTTCTACGCCATTTTAAGTGACGCTTATAATGTTTTTTCTTCTAGAAAAAAAAGTTGAGGGGTACTGTGAATAAAAAAGGGATTATTCCAAATGCTTTAAAAAAAAAATGAGGAGTACTGTGAATAAAAAAGGAATTATTCCAAATGCTGTAAAAAAAATTATGCACAACTTGATGGTCATCTCGATTTGATACGATATCAGCACTGATAAATAATTTTGCGATTGTCCTCAACTACCTCATGGACATCGAGTTAATATTCAAAAACAAAAAAGAAAGGGACGAAGCGAATTCACTGTCATCTAAAATGAAAACTTCGAAAATACTTTGAAAACTTGAGCGTGCGCTCCAGCACGTAATTTAAAGAAGGTTAATATTTACTATAGGTCCTTGAAAGCAAGCTCAACTTTGCTCACGGGACTTTAATTGTTTGAAGCAGAAACCTACAATACTACCCCGGGAGTCGGTATAATACAGTAAAGCACTCTCTCCATTTGCCATTTCTTGTAGAAATGTTTTACAACAATCTAACAAATATAATTCAAAGGTAGTAGGCGACAGTAGTTGTTTTATGAAAGAGATGTTCCGAGAGAAATACCGATTTGTGAGGAATATGCGAGAATACGCATTGTTTCCAATCCATTTTTCATTATTAAGGTATATTTTGGTTTTATCAATAAGGATTTTCTTTTTTTCAGTGACGAAGGTAATGTTCGTCGAATGCATACAGCTATAAGGCTGAATGAAGTGATAGTCAATCGTTCTAACGAAGCTCAACTAGTTATTTTGAACCTTCCTGGGCCACCTAAGGACACCAAGTTGGAAAGAGAATCCAATTGTAAGTCGAAACGAAATTTTTTAAGCGTGGATATATTTGTTACGCAAATATTCTTTCTGAATCTTTACGCGTCATTAAACATTTAATATATTGGTTATTTCTTCCGGGTATAATCGATATTTAATAAATGAGTGAGATGATTTTAATTGCGGGCGTGACTGGACTTTTACCTACTTTCGCTTGAGTTTATTATTTATTACCGGAAAAATGCTATTTCCGATAAAACGTTCAGAACTGTACGAAATCTTCTCGGCTAACCCTTGGCAAAAACAATTCCGGAATTCTTCGCAAACTTTTTAATGATCATCTGGCGTCTTTGGGCTACAAGCAGAACTTTTTTGAAAGTCTTCCGTAATTTTCACAGCCGGGAAAAATATATTAATAAAAAACGTTAATGTTTTCTATTTTTCTTTGTAACAAAGACTTCAAACAAGACAATCAATCATAACGAAGCCTGTAGGTCGGAATTCCATTTTCTTTTGATGAATGGATCTGAAATAAATTAACGAATCTCACAAGCATTTCTCACTTACTTTTATTTAGAAATCTAACTATTATATCCATAACTATTCAGTTGTTCTTCAAAAAAGTACTTAAACAGATTAGAGTATTCGTTGATAAATAAAATCAAAATTTTACTATGACCGGTACATTCGGCAGGAGGGGCTAAATATAGTAAATGAACATGAAAATACGTGAAGATGTGTCAAGAGAAACGGTTATGAAAAAATAGACACCATACGAGAAATAATTCGAGGAATAGCTTTTCTGATGATGATAATGATGATTGAATGACGGTTTTTGGGCGGAGAGAACCATGAGCAGCTGTCGGAATAGTTGAGTCTGTTCCAAGTTCCCCAAAGTGCCCATCGGAATGGGAGTGGCGCACCCCAAGAAGGAGCCCGCTTGGGTGAGGGATGGGAGGAAGGGTGGACCCTGGATATGAGCCCAACGATATTGGAGTCGGGGAGGTTGTGGGTTGGGTTTGTGAAGGACCTCGTATTGGAGCCCATCCGCGTGGGAGGGGAGGAAAAATAAAAATATATTGGAAGACCCCGAAGGAGCCCTCCAATAATGTAGGGCAACTGATGGGCCCTTGAGGTCCCGCCGGACGGGGAAGAGAAGTCGCCGCACTTATGGCCCCCACACGTGCGAAAGGCTGAATAAAACTGGGTGCGCATGGTTCCCAAAGTGTTATCGCTAGTGGTTAAGTGCCCCTCAACCATTAATTCCTTTGGCGCGCACAATACCTTAAGATTAGTGGTAAATTTTGGAGTGTCCCCAACACGCAGTCCGGGTGATTAAGCCAGGACTCCCGTGCCCCCTGTGATACGTACTGTCGGACAATAAATGTCCCAAGGATCCTTGCATCGTAAGCGGTTTACGATTTGAGTAGTGAGCTGGTCCGCGGCGATGCTTTAGCAAAAGATTTAGGGGGTTTTTAGGCCCCCGCACCCTACTTATGTATATCGCTGGCCAGGGCCTGTAAGGGCCCCGGTCGTTTCCTATCCGCTACCTGGAACACGCCTATGGTAGGTAGCTCAACCTTCCAATGTTGAGCAGGGAATAGCTTGTCTTCACTTTACCAAAATACTTTGTTAAATATACTCGACTTGCATTTCGCTAGCACCCCATCTATGTATGGTATTTCGATATGAAGTTATCTTCCAAAAGCAATTCGCCTAATAAAATAATATGAGAAAACTTATTTTCCTCAAACTATCGAACCATTTTATGATTTTCCTCACTTTTTCTCTACTGCCGCCACTACAAAGATACTGTATCGCTCTTTTTTTTTTTTGTTTTGGCCACAACCAGACGTTACTATGAAGCGACGGATATTCAACTTTAGTATTCCCAGAATAAACTAAAGCCCATTATATGCCTCGGCAAATTTAATTCAGACGGAGGCCCACTACAACGCTTTGAAGAAATAGGAATCTTACATCCCAGACAAACAACGGACACAGCTTAAGCTACATTACAGCAAACCCTTTTGCCTTCGAGACCGATAACCAGTTTCAGATACTCGCCAACCTACAATTTGGCCAAATACCTTCTGCCCATTTTGGACCCCCTTACGTGAAGAACTCTGGACTTTGTTGACATTATTGAGGACATCAAATTACAACCCGGAAGATCGTTTGGTCATCTTTGATGTAAAAAGACCATACATAAACGTGCCCATTGCGGAAGACTACTGCAGATAGAAGCAGTTGAAACGGTGTGAACAATACAATTATAAGACGATGGAAATCCGAAATTAATGTACTCAATGTTCGAATTCCTAACGGTTTTTCTTCACTTAGATACGGTTTGAAGGACGAATTTTGTAAACAAACCGAGATCAGATAGTGAGATTAAGCATTTTTCTAATAACTATATCAAAACTGGTACACCCTGATATCAAACGTTTCTCACTTAGGTACTATATGGAAATTTGGGTCAACGAAATTTTTACCCTATTCGGTAATGTTATTAACATATTTAGGAAGGTTACAGAGGATGGCCCAACGAAGCATCGTCAGCTGAAGGCCTCATATACAATTCGTACAGAGAATTAGTTTATATCACCCCAGTCCATGCCGTGTATAAGAATATGCTTCGTTACAACACACTGCAAGGGTGCTATTGTTATCGCGTTGAATTCAACTGAACGTATAGTGCTGATGACAAAAAATGTTGGCTCTCGCTTTGTAGTCTGTACGCTCCTTGAATCGATTGTATTTACGTGATTTTTACAGTTTGAAACCTGACTTGAAAACTTTAAATGGTAATCGGATTGAATAGATTGGTATTTTTTCAGATATGGAATTTCTGGAGGTGCTAACAGAAGGCTTGGAGAGAGTATTGATGGTGCGTGGGGCAGGCCAAGAAGTGATCACCATCTATTCGTAATTTTTATATGCAATACTCAATCTGCAGCGCTGCTATACGTCCGCAGACCTTTCGAAGTAATCAAAGAACATTAACTACCTATCTGGGATAAAGGGACATAACAGTATTTTAGAATGTTGATACAAGATTAGTGATTATACCAGAGATATACTTATTTATTCTTCTTAATGTTATAGATTGTATAAGGCCTGGTGTGCATGAAATGCCTCCACTTAGGTTTGGTGATTCTTTAATCTATATAATACTGTATCAAATCAAAATGAAGGTTATGAAAAGTGCTCATTTTTCTACGAACGAATGACTGACCATGCCAGCAGCGTGCAGTGTTTTGGTAGGCAGTAGAATAAGATTAAATAGTTTAGTCTACACTATCGAGTGTAAGTCTTGTAGTTTTCGTTCTACTTGTCAACCTTTCTGCGAAATTTCTATTTGCACTCTTGAGTGATATACCCCAATTTACTACTTATAATTCTTTTATTTGATGAACTACACTGGCTGTATTATGATTCGCAGCAGTGGATTTCCTCTTATTCAGTTTACTATTTTGTTTTATTCACAATGAACTGAAAACGCAGATCGACATTGGAAGCAATGTTTTGCTAGGTTCAAAATATTACTTTTTGACTATGTGAGTGGATTCATACATTTAAAAAACGATGGCCATTATTTGTTGCTCAATATCATTGTACACTATTATAACTATATTTCAGAAATGTGTACAACAATCCTACATGGTGTGGGTTATACGGCAAATATGATCTCACAAAAATCGGCAGCTTTTCCATTTGATGTCGCGGCGGACATTGACAAATACTTGTACAATATTACTCAAGAAATGTGCTTTTGTGTCACCAAATCTTAATTGAACAAAGCTCTTATGTTCATTCACAGAAAACAGTGAACTTCTTGAAAATTGAACTGGTATCTGTCCGATGTAATTAATGTCCGTCGTGCTACTATCCAAGGAAGTAGTTGTTTTCTGTCAGGTATTTGTCTCGTATCAATCCTTGGAAGATTGTTGGTAACAGGGGGTTTAATAACAAAAATTTAATATTCGTTTGGATATATTAATATTATTTACTGAAATTATGAGAGTTGAATATTTATGTGCGAATGTTTCAGTTTCATAAGTGAACTTTTGGGACATTATTTGAAATTCAGTAGTTTGAATATTTTTTTGTTAAATTTTGTTATGAATCAGTCTCGATGAGCTTACTCGGAGTTTATAAATGCATGAGATCCCGACTGAAGTAAAAAAATAAGTAAATCAATGAAAAAAAGTATTTGCCGTCAACACTTTCAAATAGAATGTTTGAATGCACGTACATTAGCGAAACCAATGCACAAATCTCTTGGACAAATCATGAATTCTTCCAGTTGTATGCGTACAGTTCATTTGTCAGGTATTTTCGTAAATCTGTCGTTAAATAGAAATTAGTCAGTCAGTATTCTGTTTTTTTAGATGGAAACAAAACAGACACATGTTCACATGAACCTATGAATAAAATAAGAATTTTGAGCAATATTAACTAATATTTACTGTATTAAATGTCAAATTACGAGTGATAGAGATATATTCAGTATGTAAGTTATCTCGATGTTTTTCGGCAGTAATTTGTAGGTAAAGATGAGACATTTTTATAGAAAAAATGAAAAGGAAAAATCTTTTATTAGTTTTCGTGACTTCTACAGATAATTGTCGAATGCTCCGAGACGTTGTCTCTTATGTACAATCTTTACAAAAACTACGGGGTGCATAACAACTCTCCGTCCTGTTGCAAGTCAGTCGATCATACACAAGGGGCACTTCCCTTGAATAAAGTTGAACTACTTTCTTGCAAGATGCCATGGCAGCGTCTGTTTTCCTCTTCGCAATGACGCTAGCCAAAAGAAAAACAGTTCCCAAGGGGCGGCTTAACATTATATTGTCGAAATGAAATAGCAGATCTATTGCTTGAATACACTGATTTCTGATCAGTCTGGGCATAGTCCGGCTGAATACAATGGGTGACTGATGACGGATAGTCTCAGATCGGAAACATTTTTTTTCTAGACTATAGTGCCCTCGCCGGATATTAAAATGCATCCGACTGGGGTATGAGCACAAAGCAAATTTGCTGAAACCTTTTTTGTGTTCATAAGTCGGTTAGGAAAAATTTGTCAACAAGTCACCAATAGGCGGAATTCAGCGCTTTTATTGATTTTTAATTATACTGCCTGTTATGAATGCGGCATTTACCGCCACCGTCTATAAGGATGTAGCAGTTGTTCTAGAAAATATGCGTAGCCTCTAACAATCTCTAGAAGTTCGTTGAATGAATTACATGCAGATTAATAGCGATATGTAGTTAGTTCATTGAAGTGTTTTGGGGGTACCATTTGGAGCAACTGATACATGTACAAAGTACTTATCTAAATATCGAGATCGTATGTTGCGAATTGTTATAATGATAATGTCATTAATAGGTATAATCTGATACATCTCTTACCGATTTTAAAGCTAAATGTCAAAATGTACCTATACATTGTCTATACATATAATTTAACGTTATGTTTGTTAGATTTTTATTGTTGAGAACTTTGTTATCTCTAGGAATAAAAGGAATCTAGGAGAATTAATTATATAGTTGGCAACGTTTATCAGAAATTTATAGTTGAATGGTTATTAGAGTATTTTTTGAATTTTGTGTGGAATTTTCCTCTAGGGCAAATATCGAACCCGTAAATCAAATTGAATCAAAAGTGTATTTTTTTGAACTCATTTGGCCCATTTGGGTCGACAAAATTATAGTATGAGCAAGAGATAAAGGGATTCGGAGACAAAATTTCAGACAATAAGTTTTACAATAGATCAGAACAAGAGGTACTCGATTGAGCCAGTGGAGCAGCACCAAATATAAAAGATACTAGCGAACTTGACAGATGTCCTGCATTGAACAGAATTTGAAACGTCATTGAACTATTGTTTTTTTCATTTAAAAAAGTTTTGGGTGGTGGGAGCGGGGTGATATTTTGTGGTTATATGGTTTGATATTCGAAAAATCATGAAAAAATAAAAAATTACTGGGACCGGAAGGTTCTAGAACGATTCGCTCGAATTTTACAGAACTTGCCAGAAGCTTCGAAAACATTCCAGAGTTTCCTATCTTATGTTCTAGAAATTTGCACACCACCTCCCTGCTGGCCGAATTTTTAGAGAACTTCACTTGACTGTCTTTTCAGTACGTTCTATAACCCACTTGAGTGCCTCTTCAGTATGTTCTATCCTTCAGGAGCCTCTGTTCGGGTTAATTCCACGAGGATCTCGGATTTATTGAAACTTTTCAGGAGCTTCAAAAACATTCTAGAGTTTTCTCTCATATATTTTGGAAGATTCCACTACCAAATCTCTACTTTGGCTGCTAAACTTTCGGGAACTTCACATGGGTGTCTTTTCAATACGGTCTAGAATTTTCTGGGGCTCCTGTTTTGGTTACATCTTATATTTTCTAAAATTCTCCTGAAGCTCTGAAATCATTCTAGAGATTCCCATCTTATTTCCTAGAAAGTTCCACACGGCACTTCCCTGGTTGCCAAATTTTCAATAACTTCACTCAGGTGTCTTTTCAGTCATTCTGTAACCTACCGGAGCCTCTTTTCGGTTCATTCCATGAAAATCTAGAATTTTCTAGAAGCTTCGAGAACATTCTAGAGTTTTTTTTTCCCACATCTAGAAATTTTCAATAAGTTCTACTACCACGCCGAACTTTCAAGAACTCCACTTGGGTGTGTTCAGTGAGTTCTAGAATTTGCTGGAGCTTCTGTTATGGTTAATTCTATGATTTTCTCTAATTTTCCAGAAGCTTCAGGAACATTCTAGAGTTTTCTATCTTGTACTCTTGAACGTTCCACGCCAACTTCCTGCTAGCCGAACTTTCGAGAACTTATTTTTAATATATTCTAGTACTTTCCAGAACCGCGGTTTTAGTTCATTGCAGGGAATTATTTCGAATTTTCTTTAACTTTCGAGAAACTTTCAGAACATACCTGAATTTTTTTTCTCTTATTCAACGAATTTCCAGAAAGTTTAACCAGCACTCCTACTTCCTGGTATTCCAACCATTGACACTTTCACATGACTGTGTTCTCAGTACGGTCTAGAACTTCTGGCTCTTGTTCATTCCAAGGTTTCTAAAGAACTTTTCAGAACCTTCGAAAACATTCCAGAGTTGTAGCTTATTTTCTAGAAATTTACAGAAAGTTTCAACTCCTACCTTTTTGGTAGACAAATTTGTGAGAACTTTACATGAGTATCTTTTCTTATGAAATCATTTAATTTGCAATAAAAAAATATTGAGGTCATTAAATGAGATAAAAACTATCCTAGCTCAATTTGGACTAAGTTACACACAGTGTGCAAAATTTCATAAAGATTGATTAAGTAGTTTCTGAGTTTAGATCGAACAAAAATCGTGACACGGAATTTTATATATAACTCAAGGATAATCAAGTATTCAACAAGACCACTGTAGGATGTTTTTCCTTCCTAATGTTGCACTTACACCAACAGAATAATTTTTTGATTGTAGCACCGTTGTATGTAGAGTGGTACAGTTTAATACCTGAATATCCTTTTCGTATACTCTGTTATATTTTGTACTTGTCTACTGGCTCAAGTAATACCTCTCGTTCTAGCCCTTTGTAAAACCAAATTTGTTTGTCCAATGGCATCCTCAAATAGGCCAAATGTATCATTTATGGTTTAAATGTTGATGCAATTCAAAACATAGAGAACTTTGTTGTAAGGTTATATTATATTCATATAAATGGTATACGGCAGAACAATGGGTTTCATCATTTTTTTAGTTGGGCTGACTCCCTTTTTCACGATCGATCATATTATGGTTCTTGAATTTGTTGGGGAAACTTATCACAGACTCGTAAAAATTTAACTACTTAATAGAGAAGTTCACTGAACTATCTTATGTAAGAATGTTGTCGCTCCTTTTGGACAATTATGGCAATATAGGCGGGCAGCTGTCTTTTCTATGTTTCGTGCAGCTGCGCAAGTGTAGGGATATATAGTGCACTAGTGATCTCAACTAGCCTTAAAGGTACCTTGAAATATTAAATTCTATTTATTTATATCGATGTGTCACTAAAGTAGCTAGTGCCCAGGTTGCGCCATTATATATTGACAAGCTCTGTCTCCTAGTGCTGTCATGAGATCAAAATGTCCAGTTCTTTCCTTGGTTCGCTTCATTCTCGGTATGTTTGACGGAATCACCTCGAGTCAGATCGATCACAAGAACCAAGCAAGCTTTTATATTGTATCTACTCAGTCTGAAACGCACTGAAATGTTTTCAATATCAATCATATGCAAAAATGATATTCGAAATTGTGTTATCGCGGTGGTCTGAAATATAATACATTGTTGAAACAAATGCCAAATACACTGTTTCCTAGAAAATATCAGTATTTGAAGAGCAGGTTGTTTCCTATAACACCACTTATTTTATGTTCATGAGAGTTGTAAGACTTTGGTTGCCATCTCAAATTAATTTTCATACATTGTATTTAAGTGTGAACAACTCGTTCTAAAATGATTTCGTTCAGGAAAAGTTTTAATGGTATTATTTGGACCTTCAGCTCAAATTGTTTTTATTAGTTTCTGTATTCAGTTTGAAATCATTGTTGATATACCAATTTCATTTCAAAGCAAAATCACGTTGGAATAGCTTTCTGTTTTTCTAAATATGAATGCTGCGAAATTTAAATAATTGTTTTTGAACTGATAACCATATATAGTTATAATACAGATCAACAAATTTTGATTTTTTTTGTGGTAATTTTGTATGTATCCAATTATCTGCTTTTCTGGTAATAGTTACTTTTACTATTCGCAAAAAAAGCCCTCAATTGTTTTCCTGGCTTTTATTCAATGAGGAATTTGTTTGACTCCCTATCAGTGTGCCAAACTTTAATTCTTTCACTGGACTATAATAATTGTAAGGCTGGTGAATGTTTCAATATTTCAATTACTCAATATTCACCGAATAAACATTGTAATGGTGCAATCTGTTCTTTATTATAATTATTATTGACAATGTGTTCATTGGATAAAACATGGAATAAAATTATGAATAGTATGGTAGATTTTTCATTATTTCCTATATTGCAACTTGTCACAATTGGAACAGCTAATTAGGGACGGTGACAAAATTGTGCGTGAACAGGAAAATGTTTGTAACCAAAAATTCAAGCAGTGATGTATTTTTCGAAAGTTATCTTTAAAATTCTTCGTATTTTCACTTGCCAAGTTCTACTGTACTATAGCTGCCTCACAGGCAGTGTATTGATTTCACACTTGCCATTCTGGTTTTACTTTCCTCCCTGTTCAATTCTTATATTCATTCCATTGCATACCAGCGATTACTTTGAAATATATTCCTCTGAAATATGATCCTTTATATAATGAAAGATTTTATGGTGAACACCACAAAAACATTCTAATTCTATGAAATATTCATACAAATTGTTAGGTACCTCTATTTGTTCATAAAGACTTAAAAGATATTATTATTTTGAGCCTTTTGAGTCTATAATCTCTAGATTTCAACCATAATGCAATACCCAAAAATTTGATAATTGGGACCTCATTCTCATTGAGTTAAACTAAAATCAATAACAACATACCTGAACCTGATATCTTCGTATGTTTCATGGGGCTGAAGTAAACCCCTCACCAACCTCTTGGGTCAGATAATCAATCCGTATAAGGTATTCTCCTCACCAAAACTAAGGGTCGTTGTTAATCCTAGAGGTATTCTTGAAAGGGAAAAGGAACCGAAATTGAATGACTGATTGATTGAATACATACATTTTGCGAGGAGTAGGTAATTATTTAGTCTGATTGAACAAGAACTAACTAAGCGTTTAGGTAGACATTTGGGGGCTTGGAAATTTAATACATACATTTTGCGAGGAGTATTTATTTAGTATGATCTAACCAGAACGAACTAAAACCTTACGTAGGCATTTCAGTACGTGAAAAATGAACACATACATTTCAATTGGTTGTACAAAACAACAATATTTCAAGGCGGAAGTAATTTCCTAAATATATTTGATGAGGAGATTACCTATAGGATTATCGTACACCCTTGCTTTTACAGGTAGGAAAGGGGTTTTTGGTGAGGAGAATACGCCCACCCGTTTCATGTGTATGTTTTCAAGAATTGGTATTGCATTGGAACTGTTGTGAAGGAAGAGATTCTTCACCATACGGTGAATCTTACTACGAACATAGGGAAATCCTATATGTATCTAAGTACATTTAGCGTCGGCGGCCTTAGTCGAATATATTACCAGTGTTGTTTGCGCGATAGCTGACGCGTATTGCTCGTGTATGTAAATACATATCATTTCCCAATATTTTGAAATCCCTTTACCGTCCAGGTGTATGATAATCAATGATATAAGAACACAATTTTGTGTGTTAAGTGTCTTTACACAAGGTTGGTCAGGTCAGGTCAGGTTTTCCTAATAATTAAGGCATTTTCAACTAAGTTTGCATTCAAACTTCCCTCTATTACATTGACCAATCAGAGAGCGCTCATTTCGTGCATTTTACTCTTGTCTGGTATCAATCTGGTATCTAGTACCGTTGTTTGAAGTGCTATTCCATGTAGCGAAATCTATTGAATGATAGAAAAAAACTTATGAATTTTTTTTCACCACATTGTTCTTAAAGCATTGTTTGAGGAGAAATAAGATAATACGTCAACCTTATGGCTGAAAGCCGAAAATAAATTCTGTTCAAAATGCATCAGGAGCGGATGGTTCTCGAAATATTCGAATTTTCGTATCGTAAAAAATATTTTTCAGCATTGCTCTACCATCTCTTGGCCAGTAGCCAAAGCTGACTGCAAGATGAGAGTTTAGCATTAGGTCATGACGTGTACCTGGAAATATTCAAAACTCTGCAAGTTACGTGTTTGTGTACAATTGTACCTGTAATTCAAGTAATATTAACACTTGAGGGATATGAAAAAACACTGAAGTGGTATGAAAAAAACATTTCAGGTCCCAGGTGAACGAGTCGAACAAGATGGAATTTAACAGAAACAGATATATGAGACTAACACAATAAAAATAAACGATAGGAAACAGATAAAAAAATGTCATTTACGGGACACCAAAAAACCAACCCAAGTGACAAAAGTCGATGAACGGAACACAACCTTACGTTGAATTTTCGTATGGTAAATATTTTTTTAGCACTACCCTGCTGTCATCTCTTGGATAATAGCCGAAGCTGACTTCCACGGAATGTCGATACTCTTATTAGGCCAGAGGTCATATAAACATTAACTAAAAGTATAAAAGAAATACTATAAACACTATATTTCTATTGACCATACTATTAAAAAAAATGTATGGATTTTCATGAAAAAAACTGACGCTCTTCCGCAGTAGATAACGGCTTTGTTATTATGTATATTCTACAATGCTTTGCCTATAAGATATCATCTTGGACAATGAAGTATATTTTGATTGATTGATTTATTGACATTTTCGCATGTAGCACCTATGCTAATCGTTTTGCATCACCCTCAAAAATCGAGAAAAAATATCATTTGTCAATGAGTAACACCAAAGAAAATACAGTACATATTAAACAGCAAAATTAAAAAATATAAAAAAAACGAAGAATTTATAAAAGTTTAATAACGATACACTTGAACAATAAAACAGTAATATAGGGATTTGGAATGGATAAATAAAAAATACTATTTTACAGTCAGGCATATAACTCACTGGAAATGGGTGTAAGAGTTAGGAAAAGTTTTATGACAAAAATAATGCCCTAGAAAATCCTGCACCGTTTGTAGTACCGGTAGTGCTACTGGATGAAAAAAAAGTTCACTGAACTTTTTTTCACCAATAATGGCATACCAGCATCTCTTTTTCAGTCCCAATAAATCTTACAAATGACTATATTAGATTTATTAAAACTATGCCGTGTACAAAATAATTAAAGTAGTTTTTTGACTTTCTGGTCATAGAAAAAAGATATATTTACAAATGCTATTATATAACATCAAACATAAGTTTATATTTTCAGAATCTTTTTTTAAATTCTAGAATACAAGATAAAACTGCAGTGGTAAAATGTTACATTCTACCTCTTAGTTTTTCACACAACTAGATGCCATTGAATCAAGAATTCATATTCATGAATCAATAATAGACCAAAATGTCTCCATTGAGCAAATTTACATTACAACATTAACAGTAACTGTGCTGTAAATTAAATTCTGGCAGCACATATCACTGGATAAATAATATATCTACATTATGATCTGAGGTTCAGGGACAGACAAAGCAATATTTTTGTGGGGCAATACCTGTCCTCCATTTATGTAAGTTTCATCTTTGACAATGACATCTTCGCCTAGAACGGTAGTGCCTTCCATTCGAACCCAGCGTCCTACTGAACATTTCCAGCCAACGATGCAGCTCTCTAGCCAGGAGTTTGAACGAATTGTTGCACCTCGAAGAATTGTGCTTCTCTTTATACAAACACCTGAAGAGGAACAAAAATAATATGATTACCAAAACGAATAATCAATTGTAGAAATAACTTTGTTGAACTTCATAAATACTCAAATCAAGTTTCAAATTGGTATGATCAGGACCAAATAGGTCTTAAACAAAGAAATGTAAATATACCAGATACTAAGTACTGTTTAATAACATTTTTTGAAGTCGTATTTATGAAAATAACAGAAATTAAACTTGAGAGATTAGAAGGAATATCATATTTAGAAGCTATTTTGGAAAGAGTAGCTTTTCATTTTCACCTGCATTAGAACAAATTGCACACTGTGCTTCTTGGAATTTGTCACAAGAGACACAAAAAAGCAAGAAAACAGCTAAGATAGAAATAAGAACAGTAAGTGGTTTGATACAGAATATGAACAAGAGGTTATGGTTATGGAAGAGAATGTATAAAGAAACTCTATGAAGAATGAAATAATCGAAGAAAAAAACTTTTATAGAGAAGCTCCTATTAAATATAAAAAATAAATAATATATTTAATATAAATACGTTTTGCTGTACAGCAAAACATTGCAAATAGAGTCGGCGCTTCAACGTGTTGTCTACAACGAGGTTTCCCGAACGCTTTCATTCAAAACATTTTGTAGCAAGACAAAATATTTTGAAATACACGAATCACACATTTGAATAGTTAGATAAAGAGATAAAGTTATATAAACGGCCAACTATTTTGAAACTATTATCAGAGGTATTTCTGTATTATTTTGAAAAGTAAACACAAACAAATATATCAAGCAATAATATTTCATAACCATCTTCAAATGAATTTCCTGTTGTTTTGTAAGTGCAGAAAGGCAGATTTAGGAATTGGCAAAATTATCTAGGATTCACCTTAATATAATACTCAAGGTTATGAATGTTGGTTTGATTTCAGAATTTGCTTACATCCACTGCATCTAATGGAGACAAGTTTGCTATTATCATACTCCTCAGTTAAATTATAGCTGAAAAATTTAATCAACATTTTACAAGGACTATATCTGAAAACTTCTCTGTTGACGCGAATTTTTTTGAGAATAACGGCACCTTAAATAACTCAAGCTTTTTTATGTTTCCAATTACGGAATGGGAACTCGCACAAATGATTAACAGATTGAAACACTCTAACTTCACCAGGATCAATGAAATCTCTGACAAAATAATGAAAAATTGCTCTGGTGTATTATGTGGGGTACTGACTTATTTAATTGATCTCTCAACCTCAAAAGGCATTTTTCCAACCAATCTTAAACTTGCTAGTGTATCTCCTATTTTTAAAAAGGTGACCCAAACAATATGAATAACTATAGAGAAATTAGTATTCTCTCAAGTATCTCTAAACTCTATGAAATGGACATAAAAGAACAATTGGAAGCCTATTTCACAGCAAATAACTTGTTATTGTCCTCACATGGTTTCACCAAGAAAAAAGCACTGACACGGCACTGTGTGAATTTCAAAATCGAATAGTACATGCCCTAGACAAAAAAAATGCGTTTTAGGATTATTTATTGACTTTTCACGGGCCTTCGATTGTGTAAACCATGATGTTCTGCTCGACACACTCTCAAGATATGGTGTAAGCTAAACTCATACTTATATAAGAGAAGACAAGTAGTCAAACTTGGAAAAAGTCTAAGTACTGAAAGAAATATTGAGGATGGAGTACCACAGGGATCCATTCTAGGACCCTTCTTGTATTTAGCTTTTGCCAATAACTTGTTAGTGTACCTAAATAAGAACTCGGCCATCCACTGTACATGTTATGCTGAATCCAGATATATCAATTATTGAAAACGATATGGACGTTAGGCAGCAGGATGTTGTGGTTACCAGTGAAAGAGTGAGTTATCTTATCAGTTTCCACATTATCTTCAAGTAAGAGAGATGAGATTTGCCACCCAAATAATTTCATTATTTTTGTGAGTTTTTAAATTTGAAAGACATTGTTGCATTGTTTGATTTTCAAACACTTTTCTAACTTTTTTTTCTGTTCTATAATTCCTTGGTAAAATTTTAATATTCAATGCATTTTTATTTTTGGTTCCTTTCAAGAATGTCGAATATTGCATCAAATAAGGGACAACCAATGGAACAACAACGGAATTGTTGAAATGTCGACTATTGGGTCAATTTTTTTATGCAATTTTTTTTTGTCACTATCATAACACATTTTGGTATTTTTGGACAATCATATGTTACCATTGATTTTCATCTTATGACAGCTGCTTTTAGATTTATCAATATCTACATTTTGGCGCAGCAAAACAAATTGCAATTTTTTCTCTGCCTTAAAATGTTGACTAGTTGTACTGTTACCTCAAATATATATACAAGAATTGATCATTTGACAATATTAGATAGATAGATATTTTCCAGCCAAATTTCAGTGTTACACACTGTCCGACATAAGAAATTCTTCAGTTAATTTCTATTCAAAGTTACATACCGTCTTCAATAACAACATCAGGTCCAATAGAAACATTTGGGCCAATTTGGCAGTCATTTCCAATTTTTGCAGAGGGATCTACCAAAACATTCCCAACAGCTCCTGGTCCTTTATATAACTTACTTCCATTGGTGGCTCTCAAATGCTTCAAATACAAACACATTCCAGTGAGAAAATCTTTTGGCTGGCCAACGTCCATCCAAAAGCCTTGCAGTTCAAATGCAAACAATTGCTTGTCAGCTGCCATGCCTGGGAAAACCTCCTTTTCTATGGAAGTAGGCTTTAGTTCTATTCTATCAATTACGCTGGGATTGAGAACGTAGAGACCAGCGTTGATTTTATTGGAAATAAACTCTTGTGGTTTTTCAACAAAACTCTGTATACAGTGGTCCTTATCATAAACAACCACACCATATTTCGAAGGCTCTTCTACTTTTGTCACAACAATAGTACCCTCTTTTCCATGGGCCTTATGAAATCGTGCCAATTCTCTAAAGGGGAAATCACAAATAACATCAGAGTTGAGCACAAAGAAAGGCTTTGTGCTTTTAGAAAGGTGTTCTCTGGCTAAAGCTATGGGTCCAGCAGTCCCCATTGGCTCAGTCTCATGAGAAAACACTATGGTTATTCCAAGTTTAGTAGCCTCCGCTGTTAACTCCTGTTCCATCTGCTCAGCTCGGTAAGACACTGCAAGGATAACTTCTGTTACTCCAGCTTCTACCAATGCTTCAATTTGATGGAGTAGAATTGGTTTGTTACCAAATTCAACAAGTGGTTTTGGGCGACTCAGGGTCAAAGGCCTCAGTCTTGTGCCATATCCACCCACCAAAATTAGGGCTCTTTTTCCTTCTTCTCCCATATCTGCAAAAAATACATATTTCATCAATTCAAAGTAACTAGATTCAATAGGTTAGCTGAGAAATTTTAATTATCAAAACAAATTCAAGAAGCATATTTACCGGTCTTTATAATAGTTTGATCGTATTATTCAATAAACAACTAGCATATACACGTCCTCATTTGATAGGTGATTCAAAAATAATCAAATGATAAGAAACGTCAAATTATGCATTCTCGGAATTTTAGAAAATGTTTTTGTTAGAAATTGACGAAATTGTTCGCATAGCGATAGCATAACCTGTTTGTTTACTCAAAATCATATAATAATAATGATAATAAAATATCATTGGCATTGGGCAAAGGGTGCGTCATCTATAATTATTTGATTGAACTGATAAAAAGTATTTTAGGTCTTTCTCGCCATAAGCTGTAAGTTTATCTATTTTAACTGTTTTTGCCTTAAATAATCAATTTTTGGAGAAAAAAAATTGAATATAGTGATATCTCCTCAATTCGCAGTCTGCGCAAAGGGTGCGACATCTATAACTATTTGATTGAACTGATAAAAAGTAGATGAGGTGTTTCTTGCCAATCTTGTCATAAGTCAATTGTTTTCTCATCATTAATCGATTTTAGAAAATAAATTGAGTTCGGTGATATTCGTTACTGTTCGTAGTTTCAGAATAAGTCGAATGGCGACATAAGTTCAAGTTCCATATTACTAAGCGAATATTTGCCCAGTGCCGCGATGCCCGTGATGCTGAATATACTATCAATTGTACCAAACACAAAGTTTCTTTACATTATATTTTCCATTAAAATACGAAGTATTATGCAAGACATGAGTTGTACAAGCACGTTCATCAACGGATGAAGTGAACTAATTTCAGTTTCTATGGAACTATAAATTTCATTGGCGAATCCCTAGCAACTGAACTCGGTTATCTCGGTTTACTTGAACTGTTGGTGAACTTGTCTTGTACGACTCATGAGGTCTGTGGTCAAAGCTCCTTCTTGTTGTTCTATGGTTGGTTTGACGACAGTAAAATGCACGAAAGAAGCGCTCTTTGATTGATCATTGTAACGGCGGGAAGTTTAAATGAAGAGATGGTTGCGTTTAAATAAGTTTAAAATCTGTAAATTTTTAGCCAATCTAATTTAACCTGGCCTGACTAAATAAGCCTAAACTGAATAACCATACAAAATTGTTAACGATATGACACTAACCATCCAAAATTGTTAATTACTTCAGTTAATGAAGCGCATATTTCGTGCGTTTTACTGTATGGTGGTTTGGTTTTGTCTTTGGTCAAAGATTATCTGCATTTAGGAACAGGAGCATCTGAAAGTAGTTTATTTCCATATTGAATAATAATTAATGTTATGAAAATAATACCAGTAGATTAATATTAGGTGAAAGAACTCTTCAAGTGCTTTAGAACAAGATCAAATAAAACAGAATAAATAGATTGTGCGTACATGAGATTTTGAGTGTAAAGGTCAAAGTAGCTATTTCTTGTTTTGTTGAGTCCTGCCCAAGCCGAATCTATTTGTGAGCCAACGGTGTCAATGGTGCGATAAGCTCTGGAAGATATATGCAGTTAGTGCATGGAATATCTGATAAATTAGGCGATAGATGAGAATATACCAAAGACAGACGATATTTTAAGGAAATATATAATCATAATATAAAATGGCTGCTCCCACAAGGATATTGAGCCGTTTGTTCAGTGAGTACTTATATAATGTCAAATACTTTGTTTTAAATAGATATGACACAGACCTTGGTCGAATCTGAAAAAATTAAATTTGTTTTAGCTGATGGGTTTAAAGTCAGCCAATCCATTAGATTCAACAGTTATGAAGCATCAAGAAAAAATTTGAAAATCACTGCCCAAACAAAAGTAATATGCCAAGGATTCACTGGAAAACAAGGAACATTTCATAGCAAACAAGCCATAGAATATGGAACGAAGATGGTTGGAGGTGTCTCACCAGGAAAAGGGGGTAAAATTCACCTTGACTTACCAGTATTCAACAATGTGAAAGAGGTTTGTAGGTTCCAATTCATTATTACTTATTGTTAATATGACTGAACATTTGACTGTAAATAAAGGTCTTTACATTTTGAATCCAAAAGAAAGTCCTCTATATTGATAAGTGTCTTGATCTGACAGCTTAGTAGGCAAGCCATCAGATCACCATGCAACTGTAAACATGGTTGTGTTTTGTTGATCGACATTGGTCACTTAGGTTGGTTTTTGTTGTACCGTTAATGACATATTCCTGAAAACCCTTGTTATAAAATCTCTGGTTAACCAGAATAGTCAGTTTTGTGACTTTTGGCGATTAACGGAACATATCCCATGTGTTGCAGACTTATTAGTCAATATCATTATGTTGAAAACAAATGTGATATTGCTCTAGAGACTTGCACAACTGTTCAAGTGTACTGTATTGTTTTCTTAGACCTTAACCACTGATTTTCTTCCTTTTTCATGAATCAGTTTTATGGTTTTTCACTAAAAATAGAATGAGTCTGATATTTCTCAAACCCTTTTGTTTTTTCATAGAGCAGTTAGGATAGCTGATTTGATTTCAAAGATTACAAGTTGTTCCATTCTGCTAGAAAATTGTGAATTATTCCAAAGTAGGAGAAATGTCAATAAAAGTTAAAGTGTTTTGTTATTCAGCACACAGATTCGGAGATGTGATTAATGTACTGGATGGATCCTAATCAAATCAATGATCAGCATTTAGCCTTTAATTCATTACATTTTTTCTTTGTATCAAAGCTTTGAAATGTTGAGTTCAATCATCTGCAGTTAAGTCTATTCTGAAGATAAATCTACCAACATTCATTTTTTAATTTCTAGATAACTGGTATTGGAAGCATATCAAACTGATAAATGATAAGGTTTTGATTTGAGTTTATTGATATGCCCCATCATTTCCGATAGATAGATACAGCTGACTGAGAATGAAAATTTAGGAAACTCAAAATTAAATGTCCTCTTAGTTACATAATTGCTAGATATTTAGGAATGTTCAGAAAATATATACTATATAAAATAAACTAGTTTCAATTATAATCGTTTAGTAATTAAATTATCCACAGGGAAACATTCTGAATAACTATTGTAAAACTGATAGATACTAGATAATTACCTCCACTGATACTAACTGAATGTGTGATATTTTGGCAGTAACTTGAGAACAATGCTTTTCATGCTTTTGTTGTTGATCTGTCAGTTTCCTATAATGATTTTTGGCCGTTTAGGAATAAAATCGACAGTGGCGTACGTTTTTTAAAGTGAATTTTCAAACAAATTATATTAGTTTTTGTACTGAACATCTTTCTAATCTCTCCCCTTTCACTACTTTCAAATCAAAAAACTAGTGTGTTTGATTATTTAATGATGATGATGAATATCTGATGTAGGTCAGAGGGACATTTTTGAAAGACTTCCAAGTCACAGCCTTAGTGCAAAATCCTTTTCTATGATTTGGTGCAAAGCTCTTTTCAACAGGGCTATGTATATTACTCACCATGCACTGATGTTTTGTTAATATTTGAAAATAAATTAATTATTCTTGTGACTTTTTATCTAGTGATAACCTATGGCCATTGTTTATATTAAGTACTCCATGGAGTTTTAGTGTTATTTTTAGAAATCAATAGGATTGTTTTATTTACCTCTTTTAAATGTGAAGATCTAATCAAATTTCCTGCTAGTGGTGTATTCAGGACTGATTTGAAGAGGGTTGACACATTTTCAATTGAAATAACTTTCAATTACTGATTATTTTATGATTTATGTAAGAGATTGTTTTAAGTACCTGATTCAAAGTTTCTCTAGTTCCAACAATTCACAGCAAGCACAAAAAACCCTTCAAAGCAATATGTTCACGGATCTTTTGGGATTTTAAGAAGTTTCTGCTTACTTACAATTAAACCTTACCTTTTTGTGGAGAATAAATGAAGGAAATTAAACTAATGAAAACCTACAACACACTGGCACAAACTTGTATAAACTATCTTTCTTTTGTTCCGGTATCTTTGAAGAATTATAGTTGCTCTCTTTTGCCCCCTTACAGAAAAAAGTATTATTCATAGCATTCAGGTACTATGAGAGTAGCACGTAATACCACAAGTGAAAGGTATATTTCTGTTTCAAAATTAAGTATTAGCAATTTTGTGATTTATGAAAGACCAGAGATTCATTATTATCTCCACAAAATCATTCTAAACGGTGCATGATTCCTTCTCAGGCACGTTCTGCTACTGGAGCTGACGCCACGGTAATTTATGTTCCTCCTCCTGGGGCTGCAGCCGCCATTCTGGAAGCCATAGATGCTGAAATGCCACTCATCGTTTGTATAACAGAAGGTATTCCCCAACACGACATGGTTCGCGTAAAACATCGACTTCTCCGTCAGTCAAAGTCTCGATTAATTGGCCCGAATTGTCCAGGTAATGGAAGATAAATATGATGGAACCCCAAAAAGCTATTAATTCTGACATATTCTAGGAATTATCGCACCAGAGCAATGCAAGATTGGCATCATGCCTGGACATATCCACCAAAAAGGCATTGTAGGAGTTGTGTCTAGATCTGGGACTCTAACCTATGAGGCAGTTCACCAGACAACACAAGTTGGTTTGGGACAAACACTTTGTGTAGGCATTGGAGGTGATCCTTTCAACGGCACAGATTTCATCGATTGCCTTGAGGTGTTCTTGAATGATCCAGAAACTAAGGGAATCATTTTGATTGGAGAAATTGGAGGTGTGGCAGAAGAACAGGCTGCTGAGTATCTTATGAAACATAATTCTGTAAGTATGATATAATAATACTATTGAGTTTTCAATCGTTTTTTGGCTAGTTGGTCTTAGTGCAAGAGAATAATTATAATAATATCAACGTTCATTATTCCCAAGAAACAAGAATATGTTTATAATAGGGAACATCAACTGATGTATTGGAAACATTTTCAGGTTTTCTACAGACCTACGACCGGGAAAACCTGGGAAAGTAAGGGAATTCTAAGAAACATTATTATTAATAAGATTATTCTTCCTTTTGTTTTCCTGAGTTAGAACCCATCATTCCATATTGTATTCGATTTGTTGATTAAATTTATTACCTCACAAATATGCATATTGGTTTTAGATCACAAATAGGTATATTGGAATCACTTTTTTTTTTTCATTATAAATAAACTTGTGATCAACATATTTTCATTTAGCTGTTTGTACTATGACCTGTGAAAAAAATTAATTGAAAATTTATGTAAAATATTGTTATTTATAACAATTTTATGGAAAAAGTTGATGGAAGGTCTGGAAAAACCAGGAAATATCCGGGAACATTTCCCCATTTGTGGGAACAGATTTTTATTATACACATACATACTAAAAAAAGCAGTAAAAGCAGAATAAAAACACAAACAATAGGGATACATATTCAACTATGTTGTGCTACTATTCTGAACCTAATTGCTCATGTACCAGATCCATAGGATTTCCCTATATTCTTAGTACGATTCACAGTACTATTTTTATTACTATTTATTCATTTATATTAAACAATTATATTTATTACTATTATTATTAATTCTTTTTTGTAGGGCACAAGTGCTAAACCAGTAGTATCATTCATTGCTGGTTTATCTGCCCCACCTGGTCGTAGAATGGGTCACGCTGGTGCCATAATCTCAGGAGGCAAAGGTGGTGCCCAAGACAAAATAAATGCTTTGGAGAAGGCAGGCGTGATAGTCACAAAATCTCCTGCACAGATGGGCAACGAGTTGCTGAAAGAAATGCGTCGTTTATCTTTGGTTTGAGAAGCCTGCTTCCACCAAGTGTCAAGAATATTGTAAAGGCTATTTATTGCGTCAACTAACAATGTATTATAGTTAGATAGCCTATGAAGTTTTATTTAAGTTGCCTTACCACTACTGTATATGTATATTCCAAATTCCACTTGTTGATTATTAAAATGTTATGTTTTTGTGTGCTTTCATTTCATCAACACAGAAATATTTAAGAGGCCATGAGCGCGATCACATTTGGGACACTTTTTAGAGTAAAAGAGTCAACTGATAACTCAAAATCGGTTCGTCTTATAGATTTCAAACAAGAACAGGCTTCTAGAAGACGTTTGATTCTACGTACATGCTGTAATGGAAATTGAATTTTCAATCCACTTTTTCACACAAAAAATCCCAAAGATGCAGTTACTTTGAAGCAATTTTTTGGGGAGATGAACAAATAATTTTAAAAAAACATTACAGCACGTACCTAGATCAACGTTTTACCTTTTTGTTGATATCAAATTCATTTTGTTTGGATAAAGATTGCTTCAAATTTTAATGCAAGAAAAATACCATGCAGCTACTATCTATGAAAAGCATCGTGAGATGCTGCCGCAGACGTAGGTACACAGAATGAAACGTCCTATAGAAGCCTTTTCTTGTTTGAAATCGATAAGACGAACCGTTTTTGAGTTACGACTCTTTAACCCTAAAAAACATCCCAAATGTGATGGCACTCATGGCCTCTTAACATTCATTGAACAAAGCTTGTGGAGTTTGATATTTGAGTCTTTTCTAATATTCAGTAGATCTACATATCCTCCTTATCACGTAGGAGCGTAAATAACAAAAAAAGTGCAAAATTGTGTTACGCCGGTTGTAGGCTTCATTCCAATGCACATTTCATCTCGCGAAGTAGCCTAACTGTATCTCTTCTAATTCCGTTACAAACAGTACGTATGTTCATGGCGTAACTGCCGATGTCAATAGAGAAAACTTCACATAGAGGCGTAAAATAGATACAGCTGTAGGTGTGATAAAATATTTGCTAGTGCCGATTAACTAATAGGTCATAACTGACATCACCTGTTCCATCTAGTATGCAATTATAACCTCAAAAATAGTGGTACAGAAAAAATGTGTAGAACAGCTATATCCAAAATAAATGATTAAGGTGAATTGGAAAAAGACAATAGGGGTGGCAGACAAAGGAGTGCAGAATGATGCAATAGAGCAACACATACAGAGATTTCCGAGAGTGGAGTTGCACTATTGTCGTTCAAAGATTACGAGGATGTACCTTCATCCGGCTCTTTCTTTAAATTGAATAAAAGTGGTCTTAAGTGAGACCCTTGAGGTACCTCGTATGGTACTGGAAAAGCAAAAGAATAATGATGGTTCACCAATCCACTTCAATACTAAGCCACCAATCCCATGTAATTCAAGTTTATGAAGCAAGAATTCATGGTTAACCCTGTCAAAGGCCTTTGAGAAGTCTGTATATATATTGAATCAACCTGTGAACAGTGTGAACCCATTTCTAGTTCAACTACTTCAACTGACCTGAAGGATATATAGGTTATTGAACTCAGTTCCACAGACTTTCCTGAAGAAAAACCAAATTGATGAGATGTTATTACATTGGAACAGTCAAGTGAGTTTGTCAGCAATGATACTTTCAAACAACTTAAGAATTGTGCTGAGAATAGATATAGCACGATAATTCGAGATGTCAGGTTTATTTCCTGATTTATATATCGGTGTTAAATAAGAGTTTCCAGTATTCGGGAAATTCACCTAAATCAAGCGATTTGTTGAAAATGTAAAAAAGAGGACAAAAAAGTGAAGTGCAAAACTACAACTTTTGAGAAAAATGGGGGGAATATCATCAGGAGCAGTGCTTTATATTGAGTTTAGATAATTTCATAGATGGTTGAAATTTGAATGAGGTAGGAAGATATATCGAGTACTGGTCGGATTTGGTTATTATATAAATTTAAAGTTTGATCAGTATAAACAGAAGAAATGTGCTTAGCATAGAGATTTGCGATGTCTGTCTAGCAACTTGCAACATTATCATGCCATAACATTCTATTAGGTAAGTATTTTGTTCTCTGTTATTACTTACAAAAGTTCAAAAAGTTGAAATTGCTTGTAATAGAATTTTCAGTTCTTTGAATATAGTTTGCATAGCAATATCTAGACAGAACTTTACACTGCGACCTCAGATAATTCTTCATAACTCTTGGGAGATCTGGTGCTTTTATATATTTTGTGTGCTCTCTTCACCTAACATCCTCTCGAGTTGGGGAGAATACCAACATGGATATTTCTTTGTGTAGATTTTTTAAGCTTAATAACTTTGTATAGTGTGTATATCATGAAAGATTGAAATCATATCTTGAAGTTCCTTATTTCCTTTTTTAATATTTGGTATATGCAGCAGGCCAATAAGAGTACTCTAATACACAGATTCCAAGTTTTCAACAATTATTTATGCATTTAAAGCTTGGAATCTGTGTATTAGAGTACTCTTATTGGCCGGCTGCATATCTCAAATATTAAAAAACTCATTTCCTAACTAGAAGCAAACAAGACTACTCTTTTCTCTCTCTATATATATATAAATAACGACAAGTGTGATGCCATGTACAAGATAGATGATTTCAATATTTAACTATATATTCCACTGACTTCTCAAATCGAAGTTACTTCAAACTTTTCGTATTGATGGAATTGTAATATGAAAATAATTCAGTAAGGTTGCTAGATGCTTCTCATGGGTACAAACTAGTAAATCACGTAAGTTTCCCAATTTATTTACAGTTGATTGATAAAGAAAATCTACATTCCTCACACATTTCCTCATGACGTGAAAATTCAGACAGGAAATTTACTGAACTCACTTCATTGAGAGAAGATTTGAGAAAAGTTCCTGTAGCATTGGCACAGCCAGGAGGGGGGGCTTTGGGGCCATAGGCACCAAAGCCCCCACCCAAGCCACCCAATTACGTTATTCATAACATCCGGTTGACGAAAAAAAAAAAAACTCTGTTAACTGATAACTTGTATGTTCAGTCCCCCCTAACTGAAATTCTGGCTGCACCACTGTCCTGTAGCAAAATATTTTTATTTATACAAAAAAATACTTAGAAAACACAATGGTGTCGTAATAACCATCATTAATTAAAATCATCATGTTATATACTTTTATGTATATATAGATACATACAAAATATATAACATGTATTCTCTCAAATTATTTGCACAACAGCAATTGTATTTGTAAAAACAAGCATAAACTACTCGGAGTATGGAAAAACACTACAATCAAAATAACATATTAAGTGGTACAGAAAAAACTCTGGACTACTGGATTCTCTTAATGAGAGCTCAAATATTATCTGGATTATGGCATGATCAGATTATTACAATACCACTGTACTAGTAACATTTTTATTACATTACAATACCTTGAATTTTTACAAAATACAATCTCAACTGAGACTTGAAACGAACTCAAAAACTTGAGATCAGTCAAATAGAACTTCCCAACCAAAAGAAATATACAGGAATTATCTCTGGCTGTTGTCTCTGCTCTTGTAGACAATACCACGACTTTTCAATTCTCTAACAATATTGTTCGGAAGTCTACCTGAAACCGATATCGCATATACACCTCTGCAGAAACGATCTGAAATAGAATAATTCTATAAATCTCGTACTATGAGTGCTCAACAACTTACTGATTCTCTGCCATTTGGATACCCAACTATCTTCAGGACACATAACAGAAATCATCCTGAAATAATAAGGAATCTCAAGTGATACATTTGACAAATAAAAAACTTGCCTACCCATCGAAATTTCTACTAGTGCAGTCGTATACATTGTCATGGTTGTCCTTCATCCTCAAGAACTCGTCACAGTTATCGCATCCTTCCCTTTGAAATTGATCAAAAGACTGAAAATAATTGGAGTATTTTTAAAAAATGGTGAAAGAATAATGTGAACAACTTACCTTTATTAAAGAGCACACTAGGCAGGCTCGAAGACTTCTGAAGTCTTTAGGAATCGATTCCAGACTCATTTTGAACAAGTTTGAAAATTAAAATTCAAACAAATTTGTCTGTGTCAATGTTCGATGTAGAACTTTCCAGTAAAATTATGAAAACCCAGATACTGAAATCAGTGATATCGGAGTAGAAGTGCCCTCAAATAAAATAAAACTGTGGTAATCTTGACGCCGTAAACAAACTTTTTTGAACTATCAACAACAAATTATGATACACAACACATTTGAAGACATAATTTATATTTCTACAAATATAACCTAGCATTTCATTAAAACACAAAACAGTGTTCTGTGATGGCAATGACTGATGACAGCATACTTTGTGACATGTGGATTGTTGCCAATCATAAATACATATTAGGTTTATTCGTTTGCATCGAGGTGTAGCACTTTTCTACACCCGGTGTTATTTACACCCGATTTTAGTATTCGTTTGCAAATTAATTTGACACATTCCTTTGTTTGAACTGCACTCAGCTACACTCGTTTCAAAATGTAGTGTAAATTACATTACACTTCACTACTCTTTGATGCAAACGAATAATAAGCCTATTACAGAACCGGTATGAGAGAGTTATCGCATGGCAAATGTTAATTATATGGCATTAATTTAAAAAATATCGTTTGTGTTTATGTATGGTAATCAGGCATTCCAATATGCTGTCAAAGCAAATTCAACATGGCAAAATCTGCATCAATAGAGATTTCTAATGGCTTGGCAGACACCAATAAAAAGAGACAAAAGTTCTTAACTCTTCCATGCTTGTTGCAGTTGTGATTGGATTGGTCACTATAATGACGGGGTATTTAAATGATAAGACGGGATGTCATTCTATCTCCCCGCCATTATAAATGACAAAACAAACATATATTTCATTTCATCTCTCTGTCATTTAGTGACCAATCACAACTGCAACAAGGAAAATTACAATTCTCTAGTACTCTCGAGTTCCGAGGTATTCCCTGTACAAAACCTCGCGGGCCACCCTGTATAATGTGCAATGCGCATGCTGTTGAAATATTAAAAAAATTCATGGACTCTCGATTTCGTGAACGAATTTCACAAGTCATAAGTGGGAATTAACGGAGTTTATGAACGGATAGAATGAAAATTGGAATATTGGAACGAGCCCCTGTGCCCAACTGTTGACACATTTGACAGATCGAAAATCGAGATTGACAGGATTGACTTTTGAATTGACAAATTTTAAATTTGTTTAGATTTTTGAGTATAGAAAATTATTAAAAATGAGTTTGGAAACAATTCCCAAAGACTTGAGACGTCTTAGAGCCTGCCTAGTGTGCTCTTTGATAAAGGTAAGTTGTTTACATCGTTTCACTGTTAACAAGATATTACTTACTTTTTTTCAGTCTTTTGATCAATTTGAAACTGAGGGATGTGACAACTGTGACGAGTTTTTGAGAATGAAGAACAATCATGACAATGTATATGACTGTACCAGTTCAAACTTCAATGGGTAGGCAACTTTTGTTTTGTCGAATAGACCTCAAAGTCAATTTTTTTAGGATGATTTCAATAATGTGCCCTGATGATAGTTGGGTGGCCAAATGGCAGAGAGTCAGTAAGTTCTTGAGCAATCACCAGCTCTTGTGAGGGTTATGTAAATGTTTGGTTTCAGATCGTTTCTGCAAAGGTGTGTATGCGATATCGGTTTCGGGTCGACTTCCGAACAGTATTATTAGAGAATTGAAGAGCCGTGGTCTCGTTTATAGGAACAGAGACACCAGCCACTGATAATTCCATTATCTGTTTATCTGTTGGGCAGTTATGCTCCTTTCGAGTTCTGTGTTTATTTGAAGTTTTCGAGTTCTTTTGAATGAATTTCATTGTTCTTTGTTGGAAAACTATTCTACAAAACGAGACGTTGAAACGTTTTTCATACCATACATATCTGCACCTGCCATTATCCAGATAACATTTAGACTCATGGTGAGTACTCTCTAGTCGAGAGTCTTTTGGATTTAATCCGAATTTGATTTTGACAGTATTTTTCTGAACAAATCTTGTGTTTCAGGTTTGTTTTCGCAACTACAACTGTTCTTTAGTGCAAAGAGGTGGAGAAGGTGGTGATGAATATGATGAAAAATTAAAAATTGGAATCAACTTAGGAGAAGGTGATGAACATTTTGAGTCCTTTATTCAACCATACGTGTTACCTATTATCTCTGTATTTTCATGAAAGTGTGTATACAATGTATGATTTATGTTGAGTACCAACTTGGTTTTAATCAATCTGGATTATCATTACACTGTAAATCAATGTGTTACCTAAGCCTTGTACCTATTAGTTGGGGAATTTCAATGTATCTATGATACTGAATAAAAATATTTTGGTATAGAAACATTTTTGTCTAAATTTTCTCTTGAACAAAATGAATTGAACTAGAAACACCAAACAATTTGTTCATATGTTTCATCAACAACAGTAGTGACCGCTTATGACGAACCTCAGTGGACCAACAGCAACAAAAACATTTTGCTATAAGATAAATTGGTTTGTTTTAAACGGAAGTTCGCAATAAGCGGGTTCATTATAAGCCAACATAACTGTATATTTCCCGACTGATTTTCTCAGATATTGGACAGCCTACACCCACTGCAATAAATTCATTGATAAAGATGAGAATATTGCTCAACTGGTACTAGTCTCTTTTTCTTAGGTATCGTATCCATGTAAAACTTTTTTCAATTTTATAGATAAAACAACTATATGAGTATGAAGTAACTAATATATATAACTTGCATTGTTTGAGGTCATGAGAGTTTTACAAACATTTCGAAACTTTCGGAGTGGTCAGAAGTTTCAGCAAAATAAAAATCTGTAATGTTGCTGAAAAACTTTTAGAAAATACGATTAATGTACAAAATGTAACATTATTTGTTGGGTTCTAATATATTCTAGAATATTCAGGAATGTTCTGGAAAATTCTATTGTTATGGGCCGCGATGGTTAGAGCACTTGCTTCTCGGCCAAATCGTCTGTGTAGTGTGGGTTCCAATCCCATCGCGGTCACCGGTCCCGTGTACGGCATCACACGTTAAAAATTAAGGGCTACGTCTTCCCTAGCTCGCACAAGTTTCTAGAAAACTTCTGAGGAATGCCGTGAGGGTATAAGAGCAAATATATTTGAGAATAACCCAGATTATACCAGAATTTCTTAAATAAGCGCTTTTAAACCCAAATTATATCGAATAATAATTCACAAGTTATTTATAATTGTTAACAAACTTTATTGCAGAATTTTTTACCAGAACTTTCGAATATACTCTTCATTGGTCTACAAGTTTTCAAAATGTTTCTAAAAACTTGAAAATTCAGCAATTTTACAAAACTAATAATAATGAATAGGCAAGGAGCCAACTAACATATTGTGGCTGATAGTGTTCGAGATCTTGGCATACTATTTAAGTCCAAAAGTTACATTTAAGACATATTGATAACATTGTTTCTTAAGCATTTGAATTTTTGGACTTCATTGAAAGATCTTCAGATAAATTTTCCCTTTGCACTTCTAAAATCCTTTATTAGACGGATATCAATAGAATTGAGAAAGTCCAAAATCAATTTTTAAGGTCATGCTCATTCAAACTTGGATGTCAGAGGAGAATCTATGAGTATTCTGACATTTTGAACATTTTAAACTTACCAAGTCTGGAACATCGAAGGGCTGAGATTTCTGCACAAAGTTGTAAATGGAGCTACAAGTTGTCCAAACTCAATTGAACTCTTTAAACTGAATGGTAATCTCAGAACAAGAATTTCAGAACTGTTCATGGTTCCTCATCACAGTACAAACTATGGCCAAAAATGAGAAAAGTACAAGGGTAGGTAAATTGTCAAATAAAAATTGTGAAATAATTGATTTGTCCGAAACGTCCACATATTCGTTCAAAAATCAAATGTGGCACATTAATTTATTGTAATTTGGTTTTAGTTGATTATGACTGTATTTGTTGTTGAGGTAACTTTAATTTAAACATTGTCTCTTAAATATTTATGTTTTTTTTGTGAATTGGCATGTCCGTATATAAATAAATCATATTACCAACAGTCGAAAAGTATAGATGAAAAATATACAGGGTGCATGTAATCTAACCTCTTGAATTCCCGTGAAGGACGGGTGTATAATGCCATTTTATAACAAATGTTGAGTTGTATCGTCGGTAAAGAGAAATGTTGAGGTATCCGGGGGAACTCTTCAAGAAGACAAAACTAGTGAAAGCATAAATTTTATAAGAAAGTTTTTCATGATATTTGATATTTAGTTTGTTTCTTTGAGTATTTTTTTTTATCACTCTGATAAGAAACATTTATAAACCTTTTTGTCTTTAACGATTTTAATTAAATAAAAAGTTACACAGACATTTCACTATATTATAAAGATTACAGTAATATCCAGGTAGTTTGACTTACCAAAAGAATAATTGATGAAATGTTAACATGAATCTGAGATCCTCAACCTGCTAGCAGGATAAAAACAAATTTTCTTTTACACTACAGCAGATAAGAATAATAATAGCAGTCACTAACTAACACAAAGCCTGCCTTAGAGTACACCAATTTTGAGTCAATAGAGAGCATTATTATACTACTGTCCTTAGCAAAACTCTTGTATCTACAAAAACGCTAAAATGGAGTGAGTGCTCTTTGTAGGAGTGCATTATTTTGCTAGATACGGATATATAAAATGAGTTCAATTTTATATTTCAAATTGAAATAAGAGGTTGTCACTTGGTGAAAATGTAATATCAGGTGTCTAGGAGCCAATGCGCCAAAAATGTCAAGTAAGGCTCAAACGAACGACTCGAACACTTCGTTCTTGAGAATGTCTATTGCAGAGGAAGAATTACCTCGAGACCACGACCAATAAATTACCAGTCGTGAAAGTTTACCTGCGCAGTGAATTTGTAAGTTACGGGGGTTTTGCTTAGAACGGCAGTATAAATACAAGTATTTTTATGTGTTGGTAATTCAACAAATCAGTCAAAAATCAGGAATTATATAAATAGGTATATATTTATAAAAAAACTTATGTCTAACTTTGATGATAGAACATTAAATAAATATTTTGGAATGTGAAAGCTATGAATATAAATAATAAAGCAAATTTAAATACAAAAATAACGAAAAACAACAAAACTACAAACTATGGTGGTACAAACCATAACTTTATCCATATATTTCATCAACAAAATGAAAATAATTTTTTGCACCAATAATACTGAATCCTAAGATGTTTAATTTCTCTACCAATTCATATAATCAGAGTGTAGAAAAAAAGAGTCACATAATACTTTGGAGGTGAATTAAAGCTGATAAATCATTTAGTAAAGATGCCACTGAAAATATATCAATACGGCACATTATCGAATAGATGGGACACCGATTCCCCATAATGTGTCCTTCTAACGGCCTCTGCAAACATCATTGAAACATCAATGCACTGTAAAAGAGTAAACAAATTAGTTGAATAAGGTGAACCTTCATGCTGACGCTAGACGATGATTCCGACTTGGTATCTCTCGGAATCTAATCGAATTAGTATCTCAAAATTCCTATTCAATAGCTCGGAATTTCAGATATTCATAACATATTCATGTGATTTTAAAACGAATTACAATGGTTAAAAATTTGTTATAAAATATAATTTCTGACAAAACCCTAATATGATTTCGTGAGAGGTAATTATATAAAAAAGGTAAAAGATAATGGATTTCAGAGTGTGTTTCAGACTTCATGGTCGTCATCATACACTACAGCAGTTGTGAAACAGTCTAAACAATTTTGCTAGACATGTATGTACCTTTGTATCGATTTCAAGGGGTATGTCTAGCAGATAATAACTCATACCTTGACGGATATTTGATTAAATCTGTCAGACAAATAGCGGACATTATTTAAACAGTGCAGCAGGTCATAACGGTTGTTTACAAGCAGAATCTCATTACCTTCTAGGTTGAATTCAATCACAAGATTCATCTCGGTGACAAATTAAAAAGCTTTCCAGTAATACTGAATGATACATGTAGTACCCTCAGAGTAATAAAAGACAGAGATGCCCTGCCTATACCTACACAAATACCTGTTTTGAAGTGAACATGAACTATCTATACAATTTGTGGGCGAGGGGGATGACGGGTGGTGAAACGTTACCGAAAGTTTGTTTTCATTTAGAGTAAGAAGGACCCTAATACAAACGAAGAATGACAACTTGATCCGAATGAAATGAGCGGGCATACACGAAACTACCCGAATGAATATTTACTTAACATGTTTAAGTCACTCGCTTGTAAACAAAGTTATCTTAACTTCAAGACAACGATGGAGAAGGCATCTCTATTGTCTTTTATTAATCTGAGGTAGTACCTATTTCCAGGCAGAGCAAAGAGCTCTTGCTTAGTTATTGATTCGAATCCTGATACAAGTTTTCTGTCTCCAAAACACTACTCCAAGATGATATGTAATGTCTAATCTCCAGAAAAAAACAGAAATTTGAAAAGTTTATTATCTTGACATGTCATATCATTCTCATCTCATTTAGGAATGGAAAGGAGCAAGCATACACATTCCCAGTTTGGTTCTATTACAAACCCTGAGAGATGCATTAGTTGTTACCTAGGGAGCGATGTTCTTCCATCACTCTGTTGAAGAATACGGTTTTGAGTTTTGAACAGTGGACACGGCTTTTTCTTGATTGCTCTACTCCCAGTTTTCAAAAATAAGGAGTGTCATACAAACCACTGAAGGTCGTGGGAAGGTAGGCGATGACGTCAAAGTGGTGAAGACCCAGAATCAACTCAAAACCACTACTAACTTGTACATCTTCTCAACAGTTGTATACTGCACTGAGGAAATTCTTTTGGGTAACACTGAACCTTTGGAATCATGCTAGGAGCATTTCAAAAACTTCTCAATTTTGACAATGATCTCGCATTATACCCCAGATAAGAAAAGGAGATGAAACAACTTCTTCTGAGCAAGTCTTACTAATACTTGCACTGCACTGTTTGAAACCTTCGGTGGAGTAATGTATATACCAAACCTCTGAAGCAGTTTGATGTTGGTATAAAACTTCAGTATATTGGCCTGGGAATTCAAATAACTGGTTGAACAGTTGACTAAATTATTAATAACATCAATGTAATATGTATTATTATATTTCTGCACCTGAAAATGAAATGTTTGTTGGCCAAGGGTTTTTCCAGTACTGTAGTGACTAGGGGTTCTTATTGATCAACAGATTTTAATATTCTCATGAACTTCTAAGATTAGTAAAGATGTATGAATAAGGAAGACTTATAATTTGTGATTGGAGAAAGTTGGTTAGCAATGTTTGATTGATATATCCAACATTTGCTATCAATCCGATTATCTCTTGTTGATTCCTTAAAATACTTATTGCAGTAGATTACCCTGCATTCCTGCAATATCATTTCATCTCTGATTTTCAAATGAAAAAGCAAGAAATAAGTACCTAATGAATTACTAGATTATATTCTTTAATAAGCCCAGTGAACTCATTCTAAATCAGTAGTTGAACTATTAGGGTAGTTTAATAATTGATGTGTGTTGAAAAATTTATTTTCTTCGACTGTTATTATTGGAGTTGAAAATTGTTAAATAAAATAAGTTTTCAGCTTCTCTTTTAATGATATATAAAATTTTAAAATTATGATAATCAACAAATGAACATGTTGCATCATCAGTAAATAGTTCACAGGCTTTTTATAAAAAGAAAAGTAGTAGAATATGAATATAGTAGGTTATAGAAGTATGGTAGGGTATAGAGATATAGAGTATAGTAAATTTATTGGTCTTGTGTATTATCATTCAAATTCACAGTCGTGTATTAGTATTCATAACTGGGGGTTTCTTGATCAAAACAAATGAATGAAATGACCGATATAAAAAATAATGGTTAGTACTCACTTGCACTTTTGAACAATCCCTCATATGGCCATCTTGTGGAATGGTGTTTGTAACTATAACTGCTTCGAAACAAGCATTGTTTATGCGAGAAATGGCAGGTCCTGAGAAGATTCCATGAGTTAAAATTGCGTACACCTTAACTGCACCGGCTTCCATGAGTTTTTCTGCTGCATGGCATATTGTACCACATGTATCAGCCATATCATCGACCAGAATGGCAACTCTGTCTTTTACATCTCCAACCAAAACCATCGACGCCACCTAAAATGAAAAAGTGTTCAGTTTGTATTGTTAAGAGTATTATTATGCCTGTGGATTTAATTGATTCAACTCACATATCATCCATAACAAAAGCATTCGCAACATTATCCATGAACCCATAGCCAATGTACCAAAATTACTCAAATGTTCAAGAATAGCGAAAATAAAAAATATAACATCCTCAAGAGAATTTTTTCCCACCCTCTTATATGGATTTTATAATGCCCTCAAGTGTTTGGGTAATTAATTAATAATTTCTTCCTTCTTTGGTCGCGAGAAAGCACAAAATCGAAGACAATGGTGTTTTCTGTAGTATTGTTAGAAACATTAAATATTTACATTTACAAGAAGTCAATTTTTTTTTAACAACATTAAAAGAAAACTATTAAAAATGATATTAACGACAACTTATACCAGATTCAAGAACAATTAGTCAAGAATCCTAAGACCATCCCTAGCGACAACATTATCAATTGTGCAAATTCCGAGGTATATAATCTTGCTCTATGTGGTGCCACATTATTCTGAACTGATTGGTGTTCTAGTGTTTATTATATTTCTATGGAAGAGGCTTAAATCTACTACTAATCTAAATCTTGTCAATACAACATTGCCTTTCACTCACCTCATTCGCCTTTTTTCGTTCCTTGTGAATAAGGGCAAATTCTACATTTAACCTATCAGCAATGGATGTAACTCGTTTAGCTCCTCCTGCATCCGGGGATACGATGATACTGTTTCTCCATTCAGGGATGTTATGTCTGATCCACTTCAAGACAGCAGGTTCGGCATACAAGTTATCCACAGGAATGTCGAAGAATCCTTGAATCTGGGATGCGTGCAGGTCCATTGTCATTATGTGGTCAGCCCCAGCTACTGATAACATGTTAGCTACCAGCTTGGCAGATATGGGAGTACGACTCTACGAGAGAAATAATTTCAAAGAACTCATGATACACATATAAACAAATCAACAAGTAGATTCAAGATAATACAGAAGAGAGATATTTCTTGAGGTCATTTGTCTATCAATATGACTTGAGGCAGTTTATAACCTGACTACGATGAAGCAAATAAGAGGGTTATGATTTGGAGTATGTGGGTGGGTGGGTATGTACCTATGTTCATCTGTTCCCTCACAACTTCTAAACTATTTTTCATAATATGACAAATGATGTATCTTTGGAAGCATCTTGACTGTCCGCTGGTGATAGGCCATGTGACGTACACAAAGTCATGGACAAAAAAATTTTTGTTTTGGTTGGTTTCTGCTATCCTTTGAACATCAGTATGATGTTCATCAGAGAGCTAAAGTGGTTCGGAATCCATGTTTTAATCTGTAGGTCCCTGGTTTCCCTTGCTCTGACAAGCTCTGCTTTTGAGGGGTTTTCTCGAAAACCTGGGAGATTCGTAATAGCAAATAATAACAAAAAATAATAATGTGATGCAATGAATTAAAAAAAAAGACAAAATGTATCTTACCTTGTCTTTTTTATCCTGTCGGGCATACGGGAAACAAGGGATAACAGCTGTGACTCTATTAGCTGAAGCTATTTTACAAGCATTTATCATGATCAATAGCTCCATCAAATTGTCATTTACTTCTCCACTTCCTGACTGAACGATATAAACATCTTCCCCTCGAACTGACTCCCCAATTTCCACACTAGAAATGAAGTAGAAATATGTCAACTGAGTGGCAACTACATGATCATATTTATAAAACGTACAAAAAAAAACTCGTTGAAATATAACCTTTATAACGTTTTATCAAAAATGTTTCAGTTTCAGAGACTTCAATACACAAAATGGTATAAAGAAATCAATTGAAATAAACTGTAATTGAACCATTTGTTTACCATGTCTCTAGATTGCTAAATTTCTTGGTCACAACTTTTCCCAAATTGATTGCTAGGCGATCTACAATCCTTTGGGCAAGATCTGGATGAGAAGTTCCACTGAATACTTTGATGTTGGGCATCTTTCTTGTCAATGCAAAAAACTCAGATTCTTCAACTTGTGATGATTTCGATTGAGCTTCTTCGGGCTCCAATACCAATAACTTCTTCATAAGCATAAATTGTGTATTTGTTTATTATTGTCTATTTGTTTTTAACTTTACCTAATTACATGATAACCACAATAATAAATAAACAGATAATAAATACTCTTCTACTTTTTTAATATTAACTCTGCTTATAGAGCAACTAGCCAGTCATCAGTGACTTTGAGATTTGTTCCCGCTAGATGAAGCTCATAATCTAGGCTCAAAAAAGTATAGCCAACTGCCAAATCCCAACGCCGATTCAGATACATGCGTGTCCATGCAGGGTTTTTGAAACATGTGTAATTGACAAGCATATGCATTTTGACCCTTCTGAAAATTCTGAAAATAGGTTTATTATTATTAGGCATTTTCGTATACTTTTTGCATAGCTCTTTATTGTTTATGATTGGGAAACAAGGGAAAGGAACTTTGTCATGCATTCAGCATTGGGGTACTGAGCAACTACGTCATTTCATAACTCATTCTGAAACTATATGAACGAATTTATAGTAGAAATAATAACAAACAATAATTCGGGAAGAGGTTAAAACAGATGAAGTCCATCGCAGACACACTAGCATAGCGCATAGCATAAAGACATAACGAATTCAGCCAATCAAAATGCGAATATCCGACGTTACTGGCTGAATAGAGATTTCTAATGGCTTAGGACACCCTAATAAAAAGAGACGAAAGTTCTTGATTTTTCCATCCTTGTTGCCAGGGGATGTACTCTGTGATTGGTCACTATGACGGCAGGAAGTATAAATGTCATTTTCAACTGTAGCTGTCTTGTCATTCAAATTCCCCGCCATTATAGTGACCAATCACAGAGCGCGCCCTGGTCAACAAGAACGGAAAAATTAAGAACTTTTGTCTCTTTTTATTAGGGTGTCCAAAGCCATTAGAAATCTCTATTCGTCATGTCTTTATGCTATGCGCTATGGAAGTGTGTCTGTGATGGGCTTAACCTATCGATTATGGCAAGAAGGAAGGTCAAATACTTCAATAAAGCTTTCGAAGTCTACAAGTAAACAAACGAGAATTTCTAATGTTTGCCAACCAAGCGCCATATTGAATTTATTTGACAGGTTGTTGGATTGCCGGGCCAATACCTACATTTAATCAGTTCAATCCAATAATCATAGATGATAGATGTCGCACCCTTTACGCAGAATGCAAATTCACTTTTTGAAGAATGAGAGATGCTTTCTGTTTTTTTACCACTCGAGGCGCTCAGCGGAAAAGTGGCCCAATCCATAAAAATCCGAATTTAGTGACAGTGTGAAATTGTTAAAGGATTTTGGCATATCTATAAAGCCACACACTGGCCTAACATAATTTTTCGCTGCTCCCAATAGGCAAGGCCGTAGTCGGGAAGGGGCCGAACTTCCCCCCGAAATTTCTCAGTATTATATATTTCGTCTCAAGACCATAGAACCTTTGTGGTGAGTCAAATAATCGTACCTGACATGAAAGGGAGAAAATAAATGTTTTTATGTTATTGATGAATGCTGTTGATTCATACCAACATTAATAGTCTTACCTGAATGCTAATTATTAATGACCTTAATGGGAAATGCATGTGGGCATCGCCATGTATAAAAAGGGCAGAATTTTGAAAGTTCAAGCAGTACAGGTTTTACTTTTACTTACTTTGATCAAGTTGAGTGTGTAAAACTGGAAATGTGTTTGCTAATTCTTTAAACACTGCTTGAGAGTTATCTACCAAGAAAAGTTCCTGGTTTGGCAACGATGAGATCTTTGTCACAATTCGTAGAATCATAATTTTTTTATTTAAATTTCAGCTTATGTGGATATCTGCTCCTTCAACTTCAAACCTTTTTCGTATTTGAGGTAAGAAAACTTTGGTTGTCGGTGCAATGTACAACAAATATCCCAAGGATATTTGTGCTCTTCGGGGCACGCCTCTCCATCTGCACCGTGAATTTTGATGGAAGTAACACTCAACAACAGTCTTCTTGCTTGGTCGTGGAAGATGATAACTGCACACCAAAATATTGACGCTGCTGGATCTGAATATTGTCTGAATAGACCAATTATCGACTCATGCGAAGTTTTTTTTGTCTGAAATGTCCCTTGAAACATCAACGCAATATTCTATAGGTTTATTCCTGAAATTTTTTATAAACAATAAAATGTTTGAAATATTTTTGATGGTCGCATTATTAACTAACTTGAATTGTCTCTTGAATGTTCCTGAAATAGTTAGGAAACATTAATGATGAATCGTTTCCTTGAAACGTCTCTGAGGGCGAAAATCTTTATTTTTCAATATATTCCTGAAACAATAAGGCAACACAAGTTGGAATGGTTCAAGTATTACAGATTTTCCAAAATATTTCCAAATTAAATAAATTTGTACTGGATGGGAGTGGAACTACTTATTCGACAGGGGTGAGGAAATCCTGTCAGATGTAGAGTGAATGTTGAAGGGTTGAATACGTATGACTAAAACGCCCCTTCAAACTTCCCTCGGCATTTGATTCTCCTTAAAAAATTTAGACAAACCAGCTATCCTTTGTAGAGCAACTACAGAACGGCTGTGTGGTATTTATCTTATCCTGCACAAATGTATGTTTTTGACAACTGTAATTAATATTTATCTTATGAAGGATGTAATCTTTAACTTCACCTCAAAGGATGTCATTCTCAATGGAATCATGAATTGTGTAATGAAGTATTTAATATTATATACTTAACAAAAGTTGTAAGAGCAGAAATCTCGTTGCCGTATTATTTGTTGATTTAGAATGCGAAAATTTTATAAGATTTGCATTTTCGATTAGGTACTATTGCTTCGAATTTAAAAAATTATGGTCAACAAAACGATATGAAATCCGAAAGGCAGTTAGCCAATTCCTATAGCAGTAGATTTGTAAGGTGGATTAGTAAGGGGATGATGTCAATTTAACCAGTATGATATTTTGCAACCAATTTTTGAAATCGTTTTTGAAAAGTTTTCAATTTATTTGGGAGCTAACTAATCCATCTGCAAGGGCTTTTTTGTTCCTCGTTTCAGGTATTTCAGCAACTGAACGACAACCCTAAAACAAACATGCCCAGTAGTTTCAGTTGTTTGTAAGTAAAATCTGCATTTTTTTTGCTAATCTGCTCAGCCTCCAAAGGTGGCCCTGATCAGAACAAAATCAACACCCTAAGAATTTAATACAAGTACAATACTTTACTCCTAAATGAAATTCATATGGTTGAGTATGTATTTTGTATTCCTGTAACTGAGGGTCAGGTATCTCAGTGGTTAAGACCGCGCGTTTAAAGCCATTGATGCTGCTGGTCAGGTAGGTTCAAATCCTATCGACTATAGATTTTCATTCTGATGACCCGAGAAGGTGCCAGGAATCGCACGTTAAAAGGTAAGATCTCGTTAATCATTGGCTCGCACAAGTTTCGACTTTTGAGGGCTGCCGTAAAGTTCTTAGGTTTTAAATCAAGTTTTACTTTGCACATCCACCCGCACTTTCAAATCCCGTAAAAACCTGAGAATGTACGATGGTCGATGAGTCACTATCTACAATTTACGAACTAGACTATAGGTTACTAGTTCACATCAGTTCATTTTCACTTTACGTACGTATGAGGGGTCATTGGTAACTTGACTGACTTGTAGTGGACCTATGAGTCTTCCATATGACTTCGTTCGGAATATGTTGAAGCAAGAAACATCTGCAAAGAGACAATCAAATCCTCGAAAGAGGCTTACAACGCCAAGATAAGATCAAAAATCGTAAAAATCGTTGTGTCCTAACGGGTCCCGCTCTTTTTTGGGCATTTGCCAAAACCGCGGGAAGAAATTATACTTCCAGCTCATTTCCTCCCTAGCAACGAACGCTGAGGAAAAAGCTAATATATTTGCCAACATGTTTGCTGCAAATTCTACGCTGCATTCATTGAGAAAAAAAAACAGAACATTATTCCCATTGATCGACATACAGTGTTTGGGACGATAATTTCCGGCCCCCCTGGTCCTTTCCTCTCCCCTTCAATTTCCAGGTCTTAGCATAACAATTATAATGATGAAGTCTCCCCGAATAAAATAATCCGGAAGCAAAATACCTCTCTATTCGGATCTCCGGTTCAGATTCAAAGGTAGTGTTCTTTACTCTTAGATTAACCTATCATGCCAACGCGAATAGAGTTTGGAGCCGAAAGACTTTGATGTGATGTGGTTCAAGCTGATTGATACCAAACAGACCAAATTCCTCTGCTGCCTTTACTTATCTACTAATGAACCATCCCATAGTGTCCTATTTGAGTTTGTATCATTCAAATTTGACTTTATCCAGCAAAACCGTCCAACAGCTGAAGTCATTATAATGGGAGATTTCAATGTACACAACTCTACATGGCTCTAATTTTCCAACAAAACAGACGAAGCAGGTCGACAAGCTGAGACCTTCGCTATCACGTATGGTCTGGAGCAACTGATCGAGCTGCCCACACGCATTCCTGATATCAACGCCAGTTCTTTCCAAGTTGTTCAAGCTCTCTTACAATTTGGGAGTATTTCCGTCCAACTGGAAAATTGTAAGGGTACATCCAGTGCCCCAAAAACGAAAAAAGACCCTACGCAGCAACTACAGACCTATCGCACCACTATCTGTTATCTCAAAGGTCATGTAGAAAGCTATCAACATCGAGCTCATGAAATATCTAGAACACTCAGGAATTATCAATCATCGACAATATGGTTTCCGGCATCAGAGATCAACCGGTGACCTCCTTGCTTATGTCTCACATATTTGGCAGCAATCTTTTGAAAAATATGGTGAAACTCTGGCCGTTGCGTTTGACGCTAAGGACCCCTAGCCTCTATGGCTTGCGTCCCAAGTTGTGTTCCTTGCTATCTAGCTTTCTCTCAGACCGATCTCTCCACGTGGTGGTCGGTTCAACCAGAAGCAGAACGGGCTTAAAAATTCTGCTGCGGTTAATAGTTGAAATAATGTATTTGCCAAACATTTCAAGCAAATTTCAAACGCTTGTCAGTTTGATACGATTTTCACAAACGAAGCGGTGTTGGATAGAGAATCCTAAGGCCTTCAAAACCAGGTGCCACGTGACCCCCTTTATATTTGAAAGGGGTGGGGGACTTTTTAGTTTTTACGTCCTCACTGTATAAGTACATACATTAAATATTTACACATTATGGCTCAAAAATTGTTATATTTGACGGATACTCGGACTATAGTAAAAAAATTAAAGCGATGGTCTGCTCTTTCGAAATGGTATGAAGTTTGAGTTGACGAAATAATGATCCAATCAGCCAGAAAATTACTTGTGAAATCGATGTAATGGCATGTTCGTTGAGAAATTCGAAACTGTTAATATAACTACAAAACAAGCCAGAAATGATGCTGGTGTTCTTATCATCGAAACAGCTATTGAAGAAATAGAACATCAAAGGATTGCCGTTATCATAGAAGATATTAATTTGCTCGTTATTCTAATTGGATATAAAAAATCACATCAATTAGATAAAAATGTTGTTAATGTGATTGTGTTGGCAAAGGCAATGTTAAAAAACAAATATACCTACTCCCCTGAAATTTTAAAATGGTTTGTACTCAAAAGAACATTGTGTTCGCGTAGACGTATAAGTTCTTTCGACACCAATATATTTCACCTCCATTTTCATTGTTGGGATGTTGTTGTTCAAAAATCATTAAGTTTGCAACCTCCTATTGTGATTCATACTAATAAAACTTCATTTCATATCACCAGCTTCAGTTTGATTGATGAGAAGGAATGGAGGAATACTGATTCTGCCTTTTCACGTGTGTTCATCGAGGAGCGGCGCTTTCCTACTGTTACAATAGATTATTTTTTGTCCAGATTTACAAATTTTACTTTTTTTTCTGCTTCTTTTGGTGGGGGAAGCACACTGTATAATTTTCTGTCGTGGTCGTTGTTCACCCTGTATATAGCTGTTTCAGACCATAAGGTATACTAGTGTCGATAAAAATAAGAGTATTTATTCTTGGTTAGACATATAGGTACATCTATAGAAATAGCTGATAATGAAGGCCTTCCATTTCCATCATACATTTTCACCAGGTCCATTAGAGTGATCTCGAAAAGGTGCTTGACAAGCTATTAAAGTTGAATGAAATAGTCTGATATAATTTCAAAAACTGCATGGAACATGGATCTTGCAAAAACCATTCAATCAACATTTTCTGAATCCAAAGAACACATCGGATATTTTCCACCCAGTAGATTCGATTCCTATAAATAGATTAGCAACGTTCAGAGCAATTTCATCCCTGAACGATTTCAATTAAAGTGTGATTAGACCTAAAAATTATTAGATATTTTGGGGATCGCGGATTCAAGCCTCCAGCTTCATAACAGCCATTTTCATCTAGAGAAAAATTTCGTTAATGAAATGATTAATTTTCACGGCACGTCGTGGAATAGGGGTGGATCTAACTAATAGCTGCGCAAGATGGATGAATCCAAACGCGGGCGGCCAATCTAATTGTAAACAATGTGCAATAATTTCAAGCGGTAAACACTCAACTGTTTGGAGAAGTTAAAAGGGTTATGAAAGTGGAAATTCTGCCGGAATGTGAAATCCAGCGAGTAACAGATTTTTCCACCGATTAATTCCTAAGCGAGAAGGGTAGTCAAACGACAGCTTCACTTGGTAACTTACTCACTAAACAACCTTGATGAATGTTTTGTTAGCAGTTTTTGTACGTGGAAGTTGATTGCTCTGTAGCTCATAGCAATTTGAAGAATACCTTTTTTTTAGTTGATAGTATAACAATAATAATAATATCATCCGATAAGGGGAGAAAAACGGACCAAGCATCGAGATCTACTATTTGAACTCCTCCTGCTTTACCCAAACGATTCTGTTGAATTAGTGGTTCTGACCATAGGGTTCTTTGGTTTGATGATGGACACACTGCTCTGGAATCTGAAAATTATACCGGCTTGAAATCTCTACTGCTCAAGGCACATGATTCTCGGACCCAATAATCACTTGCTGGAATATTTTTCAAGGGAGAAATAATGAACCAAAACTGAAGGGATTATGCATCTCATTTTCTTCGGAGTCGAGGCTATATCAGAGCACACCTCAGCCGGTTAACGCAGTGGCAGAAGAGCCTTCAAGTGTTGTGGGATAACCCGCAAGGTTGCAAGGACAACCTGCTTATCGACAGATGTATCACGAATGAGTTATCTTTTGATGGCCTGGATCAACTACCGCAAGGCGTTTGATTCAACTTTTTATGGTCATGGAAAAGGCTTTAACATCGAGCTTATGAAAAAGCTAATTGTTCAGGAATTGTGATCAACAATATAGTTTCCGTCATTAGAGATCAACTGGTGAAAATATAGCTGTTACATAACATATATCTAAGCCTCGCGGATGATAGTAGGTACCGTTTTTGGTGTATAAGGGCTAGTTACCGGTTACACCTGTTATTTATCTTTCGTAGAAAGACTATACTTCAGAGAAACACTTGTTTTGATGCTTAATGGAATATTCATTTATGTTATTAAACTTGTTATTCTGTACTCAATTACTTGTAGGTCGTCTTTTCATATACCAAGACATGTTGTAGGGAGAGGTCTATTGCTGGCTATAATGACACCTGATTGATTACCTTTAGTTGACGTTAGAATATATCGATCATTCCATTTGCTGCTGGGTAATATGCTGTGGATCGCAAGTGAGTCGTCCTACCTGTCCACCGGGTTAAATGCTTGAACAGGTGTGACTCGAATTGGCAGCCTTGATCAGTAGTGACCCCGACTGCCAAATCGACAAATCCAGTGATTGTAGAAAGCCAGCTGCCTCTTGGTCGCGTAGAGGTAGAGATGGACGTCGTAAGGTGTCGGCTTACCTTTGACTATTGGCAGTTCGAACAACTTCTTGTCCATGTTGGGCAGTCTAACAGATGTCTAATAGATGGCGTTGGCACCGGCATGCGAAAGGCGGGGCACTGTGTCGAAAGCTTCTTTTCAGAAAGATGAAGTGACAAATCGAACTGTTTTTGCAAACTATGAATTAATTTTTCGAAAACTGGCAAATCCTAGCCATTTTTTCCAGGTTCAACGGATTGAGTGAAAATCAAAACGTTTATGGTATTGAATATTCATCTATTTATATGAACATTGTCTTGCCATGCTGTAATGCAATAACATTCGTGGGATATTATTTTTTATTCTAATTGTTGTTTTAAAATTGTTTTCTTTTAACGTGCAATTCCTAACACGATCCGAGGGGAATAGATCTCGAAAGTAGGTCGTCTGTAAGTCTCCATCCAAACCATAACTTCGCATAGCGTTGCTTGGCTCGAGAGGACTCATTAGCTACAACTTAGATGCGATGAGTTCATTTATAAGAAAGTTCAATTTCTAATTGGAGCACAATATTCAAATGGATGCATAAGTACTACCCAAAAAAGCGAAAATCGATTATTTGACACTCTGTAGCTCGAAAACTAGTCATGGGATCGATTTGTAAATTGTACTAAATATTGAAGATGCTACGATCTACAACATATCAAATTTTCAGCAAAATTAACCGAGGGCCATTTCACATGATAAGAAAAAAATTACAGGTAGAAGAGAGATATTACGTCTTTTTTTATCTCAACATTGTACAGGCGAGGACGATTTCTTAAATTTATTCAGTTGAACAAATCTCCCCCGTACGTTAGTTTAACTCTAACATTGTGCACTTTATTATGCTCTTTTTGACCGACCGTATTTATTCGTCTTAAGATTAAACCCATACAACCATACAAGTGAAAGTTATACTTTAAGCACGTTATGTAAACTAAAAAGCTATTGCTCCTACCATTATAATACCAGACTGTGTACTGAGTGAGCTAGATTCTTCCCTAACATTTCTGATGGCCAAAGAGTTAACCGTGGGAGCGGCATCGAGATGATGTAAAATGCTGCCGTCTACTAGATGAACCCCTTCTCCATTATTCGCATTGTCCTCTTTTGAAATGAACCGTGGCATATTTGTCGATCCCGAATTCCATTCCGACAGCATGCGTGTAGTCTTCCACCACCCTTAAGTACTGATGTAGATACTTTTACCTAGTTAAAGATCATCCATGTATAATAAATGGGTGACCTCATGCCTTCGATTGTGGACAGTGTCGCAGGTGTATCTAAGGGTAAGAGTGCAACCGACACTGGCAAAAGAGAGAAATGGCAGAAATGAGGAGGGGTAAGGAAGTCTCCCGAAAACATGTCCCTGCCGAAGATCACCAGCTCTGTCGATCAGATCTTTTGGTGAATAGGGTCCTTCGAAGCGGCATCGGTTTTCCGATGTATCTCACTATTTCATCGGGAACCGCAAGGCATCTGAGCAAATAATGAGCTCATGCGATGTTGTATCGAATGCTTTAATATATTTTTTTCAGATTCGAGAGCAGAATGTTCATTATTCCACCAAGGGCCTCTATGATCAGAACCATCATTTTAACAGAATGGTTTGGGTAGCTTGCGGAGTAAATCTCGATATTTAGTCCGTTTTTCCTTCTTCTTTCGGGCGATGTTCGTTTCGCTAACAGCCGGACACTTTGTAAAGAAAATCATCTTACTTTGATGGTCGAGGACTACGTCAGGCGTATTTGCTTGTATTTGTCTAAAGCTGAGTAATGAGTAGTTCAAATATATTCGGCAATTCTCATTCTCCACAACGGACTGAATATTTCCCGGAGCCTAAGACTGGTTCTTGTCTTTACCGTAGAAGTGTAGTAGATGGTATTAAAACACTCGCATCGCCGCGTTATACCTGTGAAGGAGACCGCACAAGCTTAATAAGCACATAGTAAATACATTATGGTCTCAGGATCTCAGGAACCTCAAGACATGCTCTGAATCTAGTGCCTGGGACCCCTATACCCATCACGCGACTATAGGAGACCAGAATTTGGAAGACATGACCCTTGTGAATCTCTTGGTCTCCGACTTCAACCCACTTGACCTGAGGAATACAAAGTTTAAAATTTTAGATAAGCCAATGTTTTCAATTCAACATTGGCATTGGCTTATCCTTATGTATCTGCAGGAGGATCGCAGTCTCCGCAGCTTCAATGTGAGCTTTTTGCTCAACGGATTCCAACTCCGTGACTTCAGAAATATCGCTTCTACACATGTATTATCAGAGACTTGGTAGAAAACAGCGTCTGCACAATGCCGATTTGATCACCATTTCCAACTAAGAATGTCTTTTGTAACTAGTTGGCGCGCTCGGTATATTGATTTTCGTGAATTTATTGGTATTCGCCTATTACCTATATCATTGATAAAAACAGCTAGCTCACTTTTTATCAACGATAACCGTGTAAAATTCAGAACACATTGAATGCATAACAACTGATGTAGTAAGTTGGCTAAGGCTAGTGAGTATTGTAGATTCGATTAGAAAAGGTTTCCGTGAGCCCAGTGAAAATAAAATGTGTTATCAAACTGTATACAAACTGTCTCATCCTTATCAGAAAGAAATGAATGTTGTGTTGAGATACATCTAAGACGTTTTGAGAATCTCTTCCTACGGGATTTTAGGACTGTAGTTTTCGCCGGGAAGTTCGGTGCTGGACGAAGTGCTGTTTTTATTTCTTAAACACCTGATGTTTTTATTAGGATAATTACTTGAAATGGTAAGCCATCTTTTGCATTCGATAATAAATAATCAATTGAAAACAAGTGTCTTATCGGTAAATAATCTGCTTCGCGCCAATTACACAGTGTTCCAGTAAAATGACCTTTCATTTCATAAAATGTAGAGCAACCTCTCACGAAACCTAGTTTCTATTTTATATGTAATGAGAAAACTATATTGGTGATGAGCTGAAATAGAAGTATCCATGGCAGAAGTTTATTAGTTATGATAAGTAAGAGAGTGGTTTTGAATTATTGGAAAAAAGGATTTTTCAGAATTTGATAAGGGTCATATTCCTTTTTACTTTTTTTTAAATTGAATAAAACAGGTCACTATAATACTGGCACAGTCCAAGCACTTCGTCAATATTTAAAACGAATTTGAATTGAGATCCGTTTTGATAAAATTGAAAATTATATTATTTTTCGTACTTGCGCGCTTCTTTGCACTTTCTTTCGTTATTTCTGCTTGTTATAAATCTTTCATTTGATTTAAGATAGGTTTTTTATTATATTTTCTTGTTATCTCAAAATTGAATTACACAAATAACATATTTTTTATTTTCTAGTACTTAACCTTTCGAAATAACCTCTATAAACAGTGGAATTATAATCATTACTCCAATCATTATCAGTAAAAAATACGGAATGATCAGTGTTTGGTTTCTTACTTTTCACATTTTTTTTATTCCCAAGTTCAAGTAATGGAACTAAGGAGAGGACGTTGAAAGTATAAAAAAAACGGTTTTACTTATTTTTTTGAACGCAAGAAGACAACTACAGTGTGTTAATGGTGTGAGAGGCTGAATGGTTTTGGAATACGTATATTTTTTAACCAACTTTCACTTCAAGGAACAAAATATGCTACCTATTCTGAAAAATTCAATTAAGAAGCAGTAACCAAATTCCTGAATGACATTCCAGATAAAGGATATCTGATGATCAAATTCGATGAAATAATTATATTCGTTGTTTACTTACTTATGAGTTTATTTTTTTTCACTTTTTTATCGACAGTAAACAAAATGTTGTTCATACGCATGCGTGAAATATCTTTTTCGCTCTCGTTCATATTTGAACTACTAATGTTTTTATTGAACGTTCAAATCATTTTTTCTGATGGAATTATAAGAATACTGTGTTTGTCCGTCTGTTTGTTTGTCTGTTCGGTATACCTTTTGAAACCAGTTTTAAACTATCTTCACGATGAGTTAGGGACTTGAAATTTTGAACGTGGCTGAGAACTGGATGTATATGCAATATTATCGCATAATGTGTCGATATAATAATAATAATGATAATAATACTCTCCGCGGTTAATCCGGTGTAGGAACGGATATATGAGCAGAGGGGGTCAAATAAGGAAGTTTCTGGTCATCGACAGATGTATAACGCTGGACTCCATGCAGTATAAGCGCAACCTTTCGATGGCCTGAATCGATAAGCTTATCTCAAATAGTAAGATGCATTAGACGATTACTGATGCCGCTCTGGGGGACTGCCTTACCATAAGATATGGTCAAGTTAGAGTGCAAACAGAGCAGATAATCTTCGGAAAGGGAGCCCCCTTCTTCTCTGCATCTCACTATTGCCATTATCGGTTGCACTCAGAAACACCCGTAGATACATCTGCGGCAACCCCAGCAACAGAAGACACAAGGTCACCCATTTATTTGACATGGATAACTTGGAAATATATGCCTCCGGAGAAAATGATCTACATCAGCAATCCTTAAGAATGGTGCAAGAGGACACGCATGCTACTATCGGAATGGAATTTGGTAAGTATCGACAAAAGTGCCACGGCTCATCTCAAAAGATGACGATGTGAGGAATAAGAAGACGATGTTCAGTTCGTAGATGGAAGCATCCTACATAATCTTGATGCCGAAGAGGCGTATACTTACCTAGGGGTGAAACAACGCCTCTCCCAAGATGTAACAGCGCAGTTAGAAACTCTTTCCACGGCAAGTATCAGCATAAACTCTGGCAGGTCTGGTCATCAGAACTATCGGGGAAAAAAAGTCTCTGAAACTGATATGTTTGCCGTTCCGATCTTACTCGACTCCTTTATTCGGAGTGCTGAAATGGACTTCAGGTTCAGGTATACGACGTTTATATCAAGATAACACTTCATTGTGAGACTAAATAGTATACCAGTATGATTACCCGTACCAAGTTTTCATCGATTATAGTGAGGCAAATGGTACACAGAGGGCCTTAGTTTGAGCAGCAACCCCGTATAATTTCACCAGAAATGCAATGAGAGTTTTTCACACTTTTCGCGAATGTTTCCAGCATTTTTCTACAGTACCTTAAACAGATCTTTGTGGAGAAGAATAAGAATGTCAGTATATAATGAGCATGTTCTTATCATGAAACGACATAAATGTTGTGTATAGGTGTCGTCAGATACGCCACTGGTTGATATCAATTGGAAAGGTCATTTGAGAAAATATTATTTGGTCCACCCGTTATATGAGATATGACTCTCCTCAAGTAAACACTGCCTTTTCGTAAAAATATGTAATAGTTGATAAATAAATCTGCAATTAGCGTAATCAGCTCAGCGAGGTTATATTTGATATATTGAAATGAATAATCTCGGATTGATTCCTGTATGAGCAAGAGTTAATAGCATTCCTTCTCAAGATTTTATTTTTATGAGAAAATTATTATTGTTGATATGCTTTCTTTAATATAATAACTTTCCACATTCTGAAAATGATAAAATTCAAATTCAAAGGAATCTATACATTTGCCATTCTACAATACAGATTCAATTGATTTTACATTTTTGGACCGTGGAAATTTAAGATCCAAAAAAATATCAAGGAATAATAGTTTCAAATCCCCGGAATTTATTTTATTATGTTATTATATTTATTGATCTACAGAACAAGCAGTTCCAAGAAGCGATTAAATATTGTATACCAAATAATCATTCTCAAACTAATTATGTTATTCAATAAAATAATTGGTAAAACCGAAGTTACTCCATATTACCCAATTTAAACTAGGAGACACATGCCTATTTTTGTATAATGAGGAGTATCGATTGAGGGTCAGGTAGCCGAGTGATTAGAAACACCGCTTTTCAGTCATTCGCTGCCTCGCTGCCGGTCGTCTGGGTTCAAAGCCTAGCGATTGCAGAATCTTTTTTCTGATGGCCCAAATGCTAGGAATCGCAGGGTAAGACAATGATATGATAATACCACATAAATAAGAGAGACGCACTACTGAGGAGAAATTGTAATGCTCTCTCAACATATAGCAAGCTATTCTTCACGCTCTCATGAAACCACCATACAGCTATAAAATGGGCTTTTGGATCCGCTGGATGTAATTACAATGAAAGGCACCGCTTGAGACCCTCCCAACACTCCTAGTTTCAGCCTCACTCCCCTTTGTCAAAAATCAATCAGAGCTTGCCCAGCTGTCGCAGGACACCCCCACACTTGTCACCTGTCATCCATAACCTATCTCTTGTCACATTCAACTCGTCAACCGTCACCTATCATTCGCCATCTGTCACATATATACAGTTTTCTGTCGCATCTCGACTATCATTCATCATCCGTCACCTGTCATCCGCCAGTTATCACCTGACGTCCCTCTCCATGTCACATGTCATCCGTCAGTTGTTACCTATCATACCTCACCCATCATCTATCATTTGACGCCCGACTCGCCGTTTTCCACTACAAGTGTATAGGGAAACCACACCTACAGATTGATTCGAGCTGTCAGATTTGCATCCTAAGGTCTGATGATGAACGCAGTATGTTTCAAAATATCGTAATTTGAGTGTTTCAGATACTTTTATTCGCAATTCTTACATACCGAACCATTTATTATATTATATGTCTATTGGAAATATATTCATAGTTAACTTTTCTTAAATGAAAATATTTATATTCATTACCCCCCTTATACCAGTACCCTGGATCCGCCACTGATGCTGTGAGGCAACACTTAGTGAGGTATAACTTTTTATTCGAATGGAGGGACTCATGAGTTACAACTATAATGTGATTAGTCCGTTCATAAGAAAGTTAATTTTCGGATTAGAGCACAAAAATCAAAAGCAACGGTCGAATTTTTATATTTCTGTATCTCGAAGACTAGTTATAGGATCGATCTGTAAATTGGACTATGAAATAAGGATGCCAGCCAGTATCTACAACAAATCAAAGTTTTAGCAAAATAATCCAAAAGCCATTTAGCATAGAAAAAGTGCTGAATTCTTGGATCTTGTATCATATTCTCTAGATTTGACACCCTGCGATTATTATCTATTTCCAAACCTCAGGAAATGGGTCGGTGGTAAGAGGTTTTGGTAAATAGGAAATGGGTCGGTGGTAAGAGGTTTTGGTGAAATGAGGTCGTCGTTGAAACAGAGGTTAGCTTTGAGGGCTTGAGAAATTATCGAAGAATCGCTGAATGAACAAAACTTTTGGTTGGTTTCCGGGTTTTCTCCCAACGTTTCAACTGCAACGGTGACAGTCACCTCCAGAGGCGTGGTCGAAGTATTCTTCTGGACGGTTCAACTGAAACCGAAGCTGTTTTTTCTGGCACGCTATTTATAATGCTGTTTTGGCACGGAGTTTCCGCGATGGTGCGTTCGCGAAATTATGTTGAAAATGAATTGAAGACCTTATCTGTTCAATATACACTTGAGGCTGCACACCACTGCCTAACGTTCATAATACAGAAAATACTACAAAAACAAATAGCTTAAGAAGACCAAAATCCACCTTCTTTGGGACGCATTCTGTTCTTAGGTACATTCTAAACTCAGAGATTTTTTGTTTGTGAAACTCCAATTTGATTGACATCCATCCGAATTTTTACAAAAAAAAAAATCTGAAATATTATTGCCACCAACTTCGACATCGAGTTGTAGCATATTATTGTCATGAATAACACAACCAAGCCGTCACTGATCGTTATGAAGAAAAAATCTCTCGAAGACATTTGACACCCATTATCGTGAAATATCAAATAATTATGCACTGATTATTTCCCATGAGTATCACATAAACAATTTGTTTTATTAATGTATATACTAAGACTGAACACAGAAAAATTGTAATATAATGTTTATTTAAATAGATTCTATTAAAAATCAATATTTTTTCTGGTTCGGCATTTTCAGTAAACACTATCGAGTGTCATCAAAGATAAAGAGGGTCACCGAACTATGGCCCAAGTGTACGGCAACTCGTCCATCTTTTTTGAAGGTTGACAGTGAACTCAAGTGAGGAAAATCGGTGTACAAATCGGGAAAAATGATAGAAGATACTAACGCACCCAGAACCAACCGCAGAACTCGAAGTGAAAGAACTAAAAGGAGACAACGGTATCTGTTGTCAAATGAAAAACACAATTTCGAGTTAACCAATGATATGCCGTGTGATATCTTGGCCTCTTCGGCCGATTCCAGTCATTTTGCAGCGGAAAACAACAACTTGGTCAAATGTCAACACATCGCAATGGGCAATCGTTTAATGGTATATTTTATTTATATTTTTATTTTCGAGCTTGTTCTTGAGAGTGAAGTGATATTTGGCGACGAAATCTTATTATAGTGGTTCATTTTTGTGAAAATTCGGCATACTACATCGATAGTTTAATAATAGTGAATCGATGGACCCACCATTCCAGGGGCGACCCCGGAAAATTTCTCAGAGAGGGGTTAGCCATTTACTGTATGTATCAATATATTTATTTATCACATTCTAGAATGAAGAATAGTCATCGAATCATTTATTTGGGTTGGGAAATAATACCGGATATCAACGTACCTACCTATTGTTTGGACAAGTCTGGGGTAATTTCCAGGGTTTCAATTGTATGAAATTATGAATTTCAGAACTGACAATTTTTCCCAATATTTTACACTCTCCCATCCCTTACGAAAGTTTGGAATGAATCAGACAGCTTATTTTTTAAATTCTGCGAACGATTCTGAGTACGATCACATAGGTTTGAGAAACAATGTAACACTTGAGTTTTCAGAAGCATTTCTCTTTTTATATCTAGAGTGCGTAGTTGAGCACCTATACGGTGGTTTGAAATTTCCAAAACCACTAATAATAATTTTTCAAAACCGTATCATATTATTTTAGAAGCGCATTTCTTAGATAACAATTTTCAAGAAAGATGAAACCATCGATGCTTTCGGATCGAAAATTTGTATTAGGGCTAATAACGACAGTCGTTGCCGACCGATGTTTTACTTTTTTTTACATATACACCTACAACCGAGGGGGAAACATCTAGCTAAAATGTGTACAGGACTCAAAATATTCAAATGACTCAAGACTCAAGATTGGGACTGAAAAGACAAGATTGGGAATATAATTACTGAACGCCAAATCCTATTGACTGAAAGACTCAATATCTTGACTGGAAAGCCTAAAAACCAAATCTCAATAATTCAAAGACTCAATATCAGAATTGAAAGAACTGAAAGCCTAATTCCACTCACTGACTGTGATTCAAAGGACTCAATTGCAATTCCGATGAGTCGAAAGACTCAACTATCGACGATTGGTATACCACCCATTTATAATTGACAACATGAAAATGAAGAAGCAACGAAAAACACATTTTCTTCGATATAAATTATGTGGCATTATTGCTCGGATGATTGGTATTGGTGCAAAAACTTGATATACAAAATGCATTTTCAAATGTTTGAGGTGGTGCATAGCACACGCGCTCCTTCACATAACCCTACAAAATAAATTCCAAATTTGTGAGATCTGGTGATCGGGCAGGCCAATGTGCAATCATTGAACGGGTTTATCAAATGATACATGACTTGGGAGGCATTATGAGGCGTATCCCATATTGGTGAAAATACATCTCTTCGGAACAGCAAGAGGTGAGTCATTTGAAATTCTTCAATATGATTCTGGAAGAATTCAAGAATTCAAAATATTCTAACCTTATTAACACTACTTGATATAGGTAATATTTCCTGAAATTACATTCCTTCATTAAATTCTGATTTTGTTGCCCCCATCGTCTATAATAGATTTGTTTCATGTAATTTTTGTGATCAAAATATGACTTGGTATTGAACAAAGCTAAGAGAGAATTTTTAAAATAAAACGGGTTCTTAAAATCAAAGAATAAATATGATTCACAATACCATGCATAGACTATATAAAGTTCCTGTACATATATTCTTTCCATTGTTTCCAACCCAATCACCTACTTTTCCATTTTATTTAGTACGTTGATTTACAATATTTACAATTTCCACAAAAACAATACAAAAACGTTGTGGAAATTCAATCATTGAATTACATTGCATCGTGAACACTAATCGTAAAATACTATGCATTGTCTGAAAACAATGTTTATTATTCTATGTACCCACAGGGTGATTTCCTATAAAAGTACAAAGATGAAATGAAAGTACTCCTTTGAAATTCTTTATGATCACTCATATCGGATTAAAGAGAATGAAAAAATGGAATGCTAGAATATTCTTAGACTAACCTGATTCACGCCTATGAGTTAATAAGTGAGAAGAAACGATCTAGAATATGCGAGATTTTAGGATCATAACTGTCGTGAATTTTCCGAAATTTAATTCTGAATTTCAAAATTCCGACTTAGAACTCGGAAAGATAACAACAGTAATGATCCTAAAATCCCTCATACTCTAGATTGTTTTCTTCTCAGTACCTAACTTGTGTGCGTTACTATTCTACCAACATAGCTGAACATGTGAAATTCTCATTTATTGCGTGAATGCTCATGTTGAGTCCTCACTGGATATATTACGGACTATTGTCCGTTATACGACGAATGTGGATTAGGCACATGCATGTTTTCAAGGTTTCAGCTATGGTAGTACAACTGTAGATGGGTTCAAATCTTGCAAACTGTATTAGAACCACTTCCTCTCATCCTATAGAGTTGAAATTTCACGTGTTGATTCAGATCAAATGACAATACATTAATGTAAAAAAACAATCCCCCCTGCCCCCCAAAAGCTAGATATACAACGCGTAGGATTTCAGAAGTTTCAGAAGAAAAAAATTGGGAAAACTCGCGAAATTGAAATCGAAAAAATCCGTAAAACCAGTGAAAATAGAACGCTTAGAAATTCGGAAAAATTTCCAATGGTTTCATACATGAAAAATTACGACAAAAAATATGTCTGACGAGGGGCTCGCCCCCTCCATCTCTTCAAAAAAAGTGCTAAAAGTTGCGAAATCAAAATCGGAAAAATCCGTAAAAATAGGATAGAATATCTAACTATCGAATAATATAGTTTTGAAAAATTTGACCCTTTTGCTCCCACTCGAAGACTAGATAGAGAACGTTTAGGAAGTTGGAATTGTTTCCAATGGATCTGGCCATGGACATTTATAACGAAAAAAAAAAAATTGTCAGGAGCCTCCAACCATCCTACTTCTCGAAATAAATTACGAAAACTCGCCAAATTTAAATCGGAATAATCTGTAAAAATAGTGAATAATTCAAATTATTCAATTTCAAATTGTTGCGATAAAAATAAAGTAGGAAGATGGTACAAGGGAAAATAAGACGACAAAAAATATTGGTCTTTATACCATCTTATAATATAATTGAGACAGGAGGGCAAGAGTTAGAAATATTCGTTGGGGCTAAGGTCATGTTGCGTTACGATGTAGATGTGTCCAGAGGTCACAATGGACACAGCACAGAATTCATATGGCCCTCGTAGAGCATAAATGTACGAAACTGATATACCATTCGTCAGTATAGACTTCGGCACAGACGTTATTCAGCCCAAATCTGTGCAGTTTCCGGCAAAATATGGTCACGGTACTGCTAAACGAAGAATGTTGCCAATTTATATAATGCTGGCTTGCACAGTACACAAAATACAGGGTAGGGGAGAAGGGGTACAGTTGCAGCAGGGTACGGTTGTAACAACTCGAGTCTCGACACGATCCCCAGTGTGGCGATACATTCTTTTTTCAATGTTTTTTATTTTCGGTGTAGCTTCGTACTTTTCAGAGATTCGTACATCCAAACTACAAAAGCAGATGAAATGAAATAACCTCGGAAATAACCATCAAAACTTTCGATTGCTAGAGATCACGTAGGGTTTCCGGGATGCCACACGATCTAAATAAGAACGTTGACGTTATTTCTGTGGCTTCCCTCTAACGCAAAGCTATCCTATGTCGGGATGAAATATAAAACTTCGAATGTTACTGCAACGGAGGGCGGATAAAAGCCGCCTATGTAAAGCAAACTTTAATTATTCATCTATCCATTACGTGAGAAGGAGAAGTAGTTTACAAATATTCCTCGGAATATAATACTTTCGTTTCCCGCACATACCAGTGGCGTATCATTCAACACTTGAGATCTGTCGTTTTTTCATTATCTTATTTGTCTGTTTATGACTAATTATAATGCTTATTTGTTATTTGCATATTCTACGTTGGATTCATCAGGAAAACAACCCCTGAACATCATCCTAGCCTCAGATTATCTTTCGCCAACGAACCATCAGACGCATTTTGCTGGGTCTTGACACCAACAAAGCTAGTAGATCTGACGGAATTCCTCCGATCGTCCTCAAAGAATGTGCTCCCGAACTAACACCAGTTCTTTGCAAGTTATTCAACCTTTCTTATAACTTGGGGGTATTTCCGTCCAACTGGAAAATTCCAAGAGTAAAACCAATTTTCATGGACGGTGCTATTCCGAAATATCATCAATCGTTCCACCGTTTGCGGTCCCATCGAAACTCACCCGTCGAGCAGTCCCCATATCCTTATGCCGTCACTTTGGAGATATGGAGAACATCTCTTTCCCAGGGCTCGTTCTTCCACCGAACGGCAAAGCTTTGGAACTCGCTGCCTTGGAAGGTGCTCCCTGAGGCATACAGCCTTCAGAAATTCAAGAAGAACACCAATTCCTACCTACTCCCCCTCGACTCTCACGATGTTCCCCGAACAATAGAGGAGTTTTCCCTTTTCGTGTGAACCAGAACTAAAAAAGGGTAACTTCTGAGCTAATTTTATCCAGTGTTAAAGTCTCAGCATTGTAGGGAAGAGAGAGAGAGAGAGAGAGAGGCCGACATATCGGATTATACAGGCTTCTATGGATTAATACCTATATCCACTTTTTTTTCAAGTTTTTAAACTTCATTTTTACTTTACTATTGAACATGATTTTTTTCAACACTTGAATTGAACAATTGCCCAACACATTTTAGTTTAGTGCTATTTAATAGCAAAGTGAAAAACGATGCTTTCAAATGTGCGTGTTAGAAACCAAGGTTAGTTGAACTTTACCAAAATGAATATTTTTTTTTGGGAAATATTTCCATACATTTTGTAATGGAAGGTAATAATAGATACTAATATAATTTTTCAAAATATATTTTTTTGATAAAAAATGCCACAACTCGGTACTCGCTTGGCTGGACAAGAGGATATTTCTACGGACAAAATCATTGTATAAATAAAATATACCTATATATAGAGGGCTATATAGGGTGGTTAAATGTGGTCAAAGTAGCGTATTTCAGAGGTCAATTATATGAATCAAAAAGATCTGATCTAGCTTCTTTGGTTATACAAGAAAAATCGGAAATTTCGAAATTCTTCTTTTGACCATATCTTTTTATTTTGTGAAGATTTTTAAAAATTTTGTCACTTTGCCATCCAAATATCTAATATACAAGAATCATGGTTCATATTGAAGTAGTATTTTTATCTGAATTATAATTCACATCATCACTATTATTAGAAAAAGAAAACCCAACAAAGAACTCTGCAATCTGAAGCAGACGATACGTTCAGAAATATAAAAACTGAACAAATGGTACCATCTACAAGTAGGAATTCCGATTTAATTTCTGTCAATTCATATAACATTCCGATAAACGGACAAAAAATGATAGCACCAGACATGAAAAAACTGACCATTTGAAAAACACGATAACGCACACCCAAGGTAAGTCCGACTACTTGCAACAAACAGCCCCAGATATTCGAATCAAATGTGAAGTATGGAACAAAACTCAAAGCCTTTGTTTAATTTTTTTCCTCCGTAAAAGACTTGAATCCACCAGTCAAACAACAGGTTAAATTATTAGTCTGCACATATATAGAGTGAACTACGATCACTCACAGAGAATTATACAGTGTGGTCATTTCACCAAAAAAAGTAGAAAACAAAGTGACATTTGAAAATATGGACAGAAAAATATCTTCTGTACACACAGTAGAAAGGCAGAATCAATGTTCCTCCGTTCCTCCCAACGTGCTGCCTTCAATGAAAAAATTACTACCGTAAAACGGGGCTACTTGATAAAACTTTTTGGCTTTTACCACTTTCAGACCAAAAAACTATACACTGCTCATTTTCAAGTAGCCCCGTTATGGGGTTATTTGAAAATTGACTTGAAAAATGACCCTGTAAAAAAAGTAATACAAAGTTTTCTGCTGTTTGTTTTACCAAAATTGGTAATAAAACACAGATTTATTGCAAAAAGTGTAAAACTTAATTTTCATAAATATTCATCTATTACACAACTAAACACAGAACCTAAATTTTCAGAAACAAAAAAAAACAATAATGTCTAGAATTCATACATTTTTCTATGTAATGTAACATATGGTATATTATATTCCCCACTAATTCGTATCAAATTACCCCTATTATACTTCTACACAGCAGCATTCAAAGCCTCCTTGGTATAATTGGAGTACAGCCTAGTTCCCACCTTTCTCATGTATTTCCTCACTTTTATCAAGAAACCCCTGAAATGAGATCGAAAAATAAAATCTACGCCACTGGCTTTCGTATTGGCAACAGCGATGAATTGAAGTTATTTTAGTGTTATCAGTATGTCCAGGCAATAAGAAGTATTCATGAAAAAAAAAACATCGTTTTTTACCTTACATTTTGTTGAGTTCCACATGCAAAGTTTTTCCCCAGAAACAAGCAAAAATCAACGTTATCACTACTTGTTGATCTGATTTACCGGACTGACTTTGAATTGTTTTCTAAATAGGATGACGTTAAGCAGCAGCACCTCTTAATTCAATCAGTTCCGTTAATTTTCAATTAGCTCCTGTATATTCATGTAGCCCAGTTTTACGTCACACTTCTTGTTGTGTATGTCTACTGGTAACAAATGAGCAAATCACGAGAAAGTTCAAATTAGTGAATCCTTGAATAAAAGTGATACCAAATGAAATAATGTATTCAGAATTGCAAACATCAAAACATTTGTACAAGAACCGATTTTTAACGTACGAACAGAAAAGAATAAAATTGATATCCTCTAGTACTATGTCATTATGTCCTTAGTTCAACTATTGCCGACAATGATCTCCCAGCCCGTCTACTCAGTAATTATTCCTATTACTGAAAAGTGCGCCCATGCACAACGAACAATTAGCTGAACCCTCGTATAACTAATCTCATTATCGAACTGAATTGACCTAGTGCAAGCGAACAATCGGATTGATTGCTACCTGACGACGAACCCCTAGTGTAAAAGTAAATAAAAGTCCACCACCGCTGTGGAACAAGCTACCAATTTCCCCCTCCAATCTTAGCAGCTCATTAGCTACCTGAAACCTAACATTTCAGTCAACGCGCGACATTTTCCTAGCCATAGTCGTTATGTCTCAAGTTGATCCATCAAAGTAAAATGAAAAGTGACGACGATAATAGCGGACAAAGGGAAATAGGGGAGGAACAAGAAAAACGCGAGAAAAAACTTGTGGTTTCACCGAAATCACCGAAGTTAAAATCGAAGAGGCCCAGCTTTCTCATAAAAAAGCTCAAGCTCAAGTCCAAATCCCACCCCTCTCGAGAGGAAATAAAGGATATTGCTAATTTACCTCTACCCAGTACTTCTTCAGACGAAAGGCAAACTCCAGAGGGGGACGATAATTTCATTCTAACGAAATCTGCATCCGAAACAAATTTACAGGAGACCTGGAAAAGTGCCGAAAATCTACCGAGAGATAACACGAAATCTTCGACAAAAAGTGCTGTTACTGTTGAACGTAATCAGTTCGATTTAAGTTCGGAACAGAAAGGTTTTCCCGAACGCACAAAGTCTTTGGAGAATTTGAACGATATGCCTGCTTACGGGGAACTTATAATGGATCAGACTGCTGAAACGGTAATTTATTTACATTTATTAGATTTTATTATAGCACAGAGATTTACAGTTCTTGAATAAATGAATACTTTCTACAGACGAAGGAAACAAAACATCGTGAAAAGATCAGTTTATAATTTTCACTTATTTGTAAGAGGAAATATGGGATTTTTTTTTTAATTATCCAAGATACACATGGCAAATTGGATTTTATGCGGTATCAGTGAACAGCTTCTCAATTTCCTAAGTTCTCTAAATTCACGCGAAAAAATCAAGAGGAATCATCATTGTGAATTATGAGGAGTATGACCTATAAAAAAATTCTCAGTGCGAAAGATTTTACCCCTGAATAGACAGAAGTTGAATTGAGTTTTTGATTTAATTCTCAAATCAGAGACGATGCAGAAACTTCAATTTTGGATAATTCATATATTCATTTCAGAATTACCATTACCTATTTAGTTATCATGTTATAAGGGGGTGAAATCAACAACCCCTATTATATTTTGTCAGGACTTTTTTATGGGGTTGAATTTTATGAGATAAAAATATTAATTGGAATTGTTGTTGTAATTTTTGTAGAACTAATACTTTTCAAATAATAATAATAATAATAAAGGATAATAATATACAATATAATGTGGCATGCATGGACCTTCATGTTTGTACGGTATTTCGTGAGGGGTAGATATGATCATTTTTTCATAGTACAACCAGTCGTAATTTTTAGTAGAGAAATATCCAGAATTTTTTCGTATGAATTTACTAACACGCTGTAAATCAATTCATAATAATATTTCATTTGGGTCATCTAAGCAGATCAATTCATAGCAATCTCCACCACTGGAATTTGTTCAGTGATTATCAAGTTCCGTAACAATGTTCAACGCAAACATAAGTTAACCAAAAACATTTCAATATTTGGCCAGGGATTAAAAGATAGTGTTTCAACAGAATCGAGTTCAACTTTTATAATGTGTGTTTGTTGTAAGTTCAAGCTACTTTACCGATTTTCAACATTGAATTAAGTTAATGAACGATAATTTTTTTCATTTAAGTCTGGTATTAATTTGTTATCTAATTTCGAAAGGTACAATTTCATTGACTTTATCAACGTTTACAATGTCTAGGAATGTTGACAGTCTAACCACTTGGTAGAACTCAATGCAAACAAAACCCAAAGGCCGATCTCACAGTGGTCAAAGTAATGATGCCCCGTAGGTTCCTTGTTTTTGGGTTTTGGGTGTCATCGTTCATTGGGTGGGCCAGGATAACTCTATCTTTGCACTAATGAGTGGGAAACAAAGCGTGAAACATATGTCTGCAGGTGGTCATGCCCAGCTAATGGGATAAATATTCAACTCTTTCAATATGCACTTGCAGTTGTGTCCCCCTGCAGGAATATTGCACAAATTGATGTCAGATGTAATTCAATGTCCGTAGAGGGAATTAGTTGTTTGCTGACAGATATTTGCCACATTTTTTACTTTGTTGGATAGTTTGGAAAGGAGAATTCGACTTTGTCGAAATTTTTCATTTCATTTATTTGAAACTCTCCGGCACAATTTTCGGACTTTGTTCGAATTCATTACTTCAGTGAAAGAGCGGTAAAAATGTTGGAAAAATGGAGATCTTTATAAGTGTATGATCAAATTCAAAGAGCATGACAATGGTGAAAATAGGACTCAATGTACCATTCTTGTTGAGGAAAAGTACATTTTTTACTTCTTCAGAGTTTCATGATATAGATATTTAAAAACCTGGCTTCGTATTCTAGTTTATCTCCCATGCATATTTAAGAGCTTATTGAATGCTATCAGTTAGATATCAGTTATGAATCATTTTCATGTTGAAGGTGATAGGTGGGATTGATTGCATCGATGATTGTTTATTAATAAATAGAACATTTTTGGTAATCTGAGTTTATAATTCAAGGCTTCACGGGAAAATGGATATCAACACCACGACCACAATCTAATGTATTCACACCACAGTATATACGAGTGAACAGTAATGGTGAGTAGTTGACTACATTAGCTCGCCATACACGAAGATGCTTTCTTACGCGCCAATCCTTCCGGAAAGCGCTTATTTATTTATTTATTTATTTCATCCTAACAGGCCTAGTGGCCCAGTTACAAGGATGACTTGTAAGAAATATACATGTGTATACAAGCACTTAATATGATATGTTATTTATAAAATATAGTATATAGTATGGGGATAAACACAACAACGAACACTAGTTATTACAAATCGCAAATTACTATACTGATAAATTCTCAACCTGTCTACGGATTATAGATCTGAATTTTGCGAGAGACAAATTCCAATCTATATCTTGCAAGGCATTGATGTCGTTTGCCAGACGGAGCATGATTAGGAGGGGGGATCTGAAAGTAACACTCACAAAGGGAATCTTAAACATGACAACAGAGCGCATAGGTCTGGGAGGTACATTAATTGGTATTAGTGACAATAAATCTATAGAAGTTATGTTATTGTTGATAATTTTATGCAAAAAAATTAACGCAAAAGTTTTCCGCCTGGAGTCTAAGGAGGGTATATCAAATTGAGTTCTCAATTGTGATGTTCTAATGTTATTGTAATCGGGGAATCTATGATTTTTTTTGTAGTAAAGGTATCTTAAAAATTTATTCTGTATTTTTTCTAGTTCCTGTAAGGTTGTTTGGTATTCTCCATTCCAAATAACAGAACCGTATTCAAGTTTACATCTCACCAGTGTGAAATAAAGCATTTTTATGGAGTCTATGTTATCAAAAAGAGAAGTCTGTCTTAGAGTGAATCCAAGAGCCCGATTTGCGGCATTTTTTATATGTTCGACATGTTTCTTAAACGATAATTTGCAATCATAGGTTATTCCTAGGTCTTTGAATTCATGCACCCTTTTCAGTGATTCATTATTCATGCGGTAGTCAAAAAAAATGGGATCCTTTTGGCGGGTAATTGTCATGACTTGGCATTTTTTTAAGTTAAAATCTAACTTACATCGAACACTCCATTCCAATAAACTATGTAAATCTTTTTGTAAGGCAGAACAATCTCTGACTGTTTGCACCTGTTTGAAAATTTTTATATCGTCGGCAAAAAGTAAACAATTGGAGTGCTTGATATAATCTATTTCAGAATGGTGATCCAACAACTTCACTCACAAGCTAGCTCACTCCTCTGAAACATCGCAGAAAGGTTGGCGATCTGTCTGTGTTTTATAGATATTTCCATGGACGATGCTCTTCCGAAATATTATCAATCGTTCCACCGCTAGCGGTCCCTTCGAGACTGACCCGTCGAGCTTCAGTCCTCAGCACATCCATATGCCATCACTTTGGAGACATGCCGAAAATTTGTTTCGCAGAATATCAATTCCTACCTACCTTCTTTTGGTTCTCACGATGTTCTCTGAACAATACAGGATGTTTCTTTCCGTGGGAATTAGAACTTAAAAAAAAATCATAAAATATGTATATTTCAGAAACGTCACCAATAGTTACCTATACTCAAGATATATTTTTTCATTGTTATTTTATTCCATTAAGTTCTCGGATTTAATCAGTTTCACAATATAGGTATCGATTTTACTCAATATCATGAATCATTTAAAAATTTCACTGAAACCCACCCTGATATGAATGAAACTGGTCCTGATCATGCGCCCTAAATAATGCATCGAACTTTTTACAACACTTTCGTCCCATTGAATAGGCATTCTAGAGTAAGTATATATATTATAATTTCTATGGTTGTCACTTCAATCCCGAAGGAAAATGTCTTCGTGTATGGGTACCTTTTATGGCTCTGATGAGGGTGTACGTTTCTAGTGCTTAAACTACTAGCATCACTGTCGCTGGATCAGATTCCCACTGTCGGATCGAAAATTTGTCATTTCTCAGATCTCGAATATATCAGGTTTGTTGAGCGCCCATTTGCTTCACTCGAAGCAAGTGTACCGTAGGGTGCTCAGATACCAATCCTAGGTAAAGTGCCTGGTTGAAATACATGCGTGGCCCAGTAGGTTTTCTGCACCTGATAGCCCAGGGCACCACTAACATCATTAAGAAGGCTCAAGGCGCCACAGCAAATAATAATGATCGCACCTCACCCAGCCATTGATTGATTGATATATTGATGTGAGTGTCTTCTGAAGCACTGTAAAAAACATAAGTATCATGGAGGTAACGGCATGTTAAAGATGAAGTATTATTGAAAAAAAATCTCTGATACCTTCATTTTTTTATCACGTTTCCAAATATGTTTAAAGTTCTATTTTACATTACCTGATGCCAAGTTTCATCTTTTAATTTCCACAAGTTAGAATCTGTTTATTTATTTTCTATGATGTATTTGGCATACAAACACAATTTCACTAATTAACGGGTTTCATTTATTGTAAAATTTGGAGCCCTGTCCACTTTTTCTCCCAAGTTTTCTTATTTTTTTTTCCATATTGAAAGCAAAAAATATCTCTCGTACTCACGAAAGATTTGAACATTTTCTACCCACTGTTATCACTAGCACATACCTATATGTTGATCTCTGTTTACATGCAAGACACTTGGGAAGGATTCAGTTTTGACAGCAACGCGAAATTGGATACAATTTCAACTAATGGATACCTGTGAGATAAAATACGATGAAAAGACGGAAGAAAGTTGTCCGGTAGATAGTTCTACCTGAGAAGTTTATCCCATAGAAAGGTATCAGAGACTTTATTTTAAGGTGAAAAGACCGGCCCTTAGTCTAATTCAGGAACTGCTGACAATACCTGACTATGCAGTATCGAATGCTTTGGTACGAGGCTACGGTTTTACATGGAGGAACATTGGTTCAAACGAAAATTCGAGGCAACCGCATATATCAAAGCCAATGGCCACCCTAGTCAGCCGAATGTGGAAATTAAAACATATAGAAATTAACTTTGTTCTGCTAACATGTGATTTTGGCATCCTCTGAGACAGAGCTTGAATACCAGTACATACTCATGGACAAATAATATGTTGGAATCAGAGTCCTGCGTATTTCTTCTGGACTACAAAAATATGATCGTATGACATTCGATGTTAAAAATATCACGGTTCACTTGGAACGAGAATAACTGACGATTGTCACATACTACATGAGTTCCCTTTTTGATAAAATGGCCTGTGAATTCATTCTATTTTTGGAAGGACATCAAGCAAAAAACGTGTGAATAAAATTCAAACATTGACGCAGTGAATTATCAAGCGTTCGTTATTTATTCCAACGGCGAATCCATCACTGCAATTAAATTGTTGAAATATCCGGCAGAATCACTGTCAATAGGGTTGAAGTTGTGATCAAACATCCTGAAGCGATACGCAGTTATATAAAATGAGTGCACCTATCGCTTTTATAGAGGGTAGGAAAGTGAATGGTCATTTCATATTTTCGAATTGGTATGAAGTATCCTTGAGTAGAATATTTGATGTTCCTGTTTCCAGAAAGCTCGATGCTCCCCATGTAGCCAGTTCTAGACTACTTGCTCATTCAGGTGTATCAATATTTTTTTGTATGTACTGTTACTGACAAAAAATCTATTTTTTTGCTAAGGCATTGGACATTCAATTGAAACATATTTGAGTCATTGTTTCTACAAGATGTGTCGTCCGCTACAGAATTTTCCATTATGAAAAAGATGGTGGACTGTTCCCAGCCAACTATGTGATACAAGAAACATGTTAAGGTGAAATCACACCGTGATGTGCGACATCGCATTTGTAATCACAAACATGTATCCGAAATATTGAGGCAATGTGAAAATGTCCGCCTCAAAGAAAATCGTTGTGATCTCAGACATCACATTCAAAGTCACCAACAGGTGTTATACAAGTCCACATTTTATATTACAAATAGATCACATTGTGATATCAACTGTTTTTCTATAGTTTCCCATAGTTTTCTAGATTTCTATCTTTCTCTACTGACTGGAATATGGGGCCGATAATGTTGACGACCTTTCTGGGGTGTGCATTACCTCTCTTTAATACAACCACATTGTTTGAACCTCGAACACAATTTTTATTTTTTTATATTTATTCAAACTTCTGAACGGTTCTGCCAAAATTTCAGGAAAATTTTAAAAATATCAAAGCAGAAAAAGTAACTCTAGTTTTCCTTGAAGGCGTTTGCGTATAACACCTAACTGGTATACCTAATAGTTGACAGTCAAATCGTGAATATTTAGCAGAAACAAATTGAAATCTAAAAACACTCATGTGTTTGATTATGTACCAGCAATACATCACATACAATTAAAATCAATTCCATAATGAAGCAGTTGAAATTCAAACGCCAAAAGTCTTACTCCAACCATTTTCTTCGTTGAATACAGTATTCGAAAGCTGATTTTGTTCGTTTATGAAACAACGCGCGACACCATCTCGTCGAATGTGATATCACGACTTCGTATATAGATTAGTTGTCAAGTAGGTGTGGTCTTATGAATGTTGCTGCCACATCACATTTTTTGTGTTTGTGACGTGTTATTGTGACTGTTATGTCAAATATACGTCGAATATACGTTAAAATTGAACTTCCCGTTGGTGCAACATTGTTATATTACATAATTCTTGATGTTACACTATGGTTAGCTGGGATTATGTTATCATCTTGTTGACCAGCAGTGTTTTCAAGTTCGTCAGTCATAACGTGTTGACCTAGTATTGAGGGCTGATATTTAGTATGTGTTGTTTCCATAGATAGACAAATATGATGAAGGTACAAAAAATGTTCCCCATTGAAGTTGAACCGGTTAAATGGCTTATTTGTTTGGTCAGAAACTGTTGTTGTTAATTTGGTAACAGATATGATGTTGGATTTGATAATAATCTCGTTGATTAACGTTTATTCCATATCTCTAGCCAGCGATTAAGAATAATTTTTGCACGTCCAAATATTTTGCACCAAAAATGTTCAATCATATCAAAAACTTTAATAACACTCTGCCTCTTCAGCCCCTGAGAATCCTTGCAGAGGGCTGACTTCTTTGGCGGATTTGTCTTTTTGGCATGTCCCACACATGTTCTATTATATTCAGGTCAAGGCTTCGTGGGGGCCAAGCCAAAGTAACGGTTCCAAATTCACACTGCATCAAAATACCCAGTAACGATAATATCCTCATTGAGGAACATTGCACAAGTATCTGTCAGATCTTATTCAATATCTGACACTGTATTAGCCTGGGAAGTAGTTTTTTTCTGTCAGATATCTGTATGTTATTCTCTCTTGGAGAGACGAGTATTTCGCATTGTATTGGCGTGTAGTTCGATCTCGAAATATTTTGATAAAGTTATACGTGACCAATACGTCTGCTTCAACGTCACATACATGGCATTCATTTTATCAGGATTTCGTGTCAATATTTCTAAAATTCATATGGCCAGTTCATCTGATTCGGTATCTCCATTAGCCTCCCCAATAAATTCCGAAATAATAAAGCGAAATTAGACTTGACAATAAAAACGCCACATTCTGTGAGGATTTTATGGTGATTTATTGGTTTTGAATGAGGTGCATATAAATGAACTTGTTAAATTTCGAATCATTTTCAGTGTGTTTACAGCACAATTCCGGAAACAGATCATATACAGTACATTGAATGGAAATATCTGCTTTTTCGTTTGACGCGTGATTTGAAAAAAGGGACGCAGGAAACGGAGATTTGAAGAAATAAATGGAGCTGATGTGATTGAAATGGTCGGCGGTGGAAAATTAGTTATCGCTAGAATCGGGAACAACTGCCGCTTTCGAAAATACATTTTCCTCCAGGATTCCGGCAGTGTAACGACACAGGGGCTTTTTATTCAGACATAAACAGTGACGTGTTGTCGAAATTTAAAAAATGAAGACATACGACATTTGAGATTTTGCATTGATGAATTTCAATTTTAAGTTTAACACTTTTTCGGTATAAAACTATGAATCTAGCATGTAAGAAGTAAGGTCTAAATGAGCAGTATAAGACCGACAGATTCCTCACCTCATTATGAGGTGAGTGTCAGGGTTACAGGGTGTCAATAGAACGGAAAATTTTTAATAATAATAATAATAAAAAATCGGCTTTTTTTCGTGAGGTGAGAGTTTTTCCACGAGCGAAGCGGAGTGGAGCGAGTGTGGCAATCTCACGAACGAAAAAAACGTAGATGAAATCTCTAGTAGGAAATGCAATTTTTTCTACGATACATGTTGTTTATAAAATATTGGATTTGATTAAAGTGGCAAGTAGTGAGATTAACTGTCATTAGTGTCAAGAATCCATCAATTTGTTTGTTGTTTGTTTGTTATATTCTCATCGGGTCGCGTGACAATATTCATTTGTTTCATTTTCATTTCTAGAGTGGAAAACTGTCACTTTCATGTTGGTTATCCGGTTGATAAATGACCATTCATATACATGAGTAGAAAAACATATATTTTTTTATTGATTAAGTAAGCGTTATCTAACCTAAAATGTGTATATATTAAAATATACATTAACATAAAGCAAGTCGATTAATACAAAAAACGTAATCACAACGTTGAGAAAAGTGAGCATCATCATACAGAAATCCTGTAAGTCATTGGGATTCGAGCTAGAGTGTTTCTTTGACTTTTCTGGGAATTTCTTTTAAACTGGGGGATAAATTGTTATGTATTTTTACTCTTATACATTATTGAATTTTTCGTTAGTTCTAATATTATCGTTTGTTTGAGTGCGTTCTTTATCTGTGTTAGATTTGTACTCACCCTCCAAGCATAAAGTTTTGAGTATAAAAATAAAAGTTAGTGTTAGAATTTTGTGTTTTATAAATGAAGGTTTGCATCAATGGTCAGTGTATTTAGCTCTGGACATAAATCTGCCCGTTTCTGCAGGACAAAACATGGGTTGTTATTTGGAACAGAATGTAATGGCAAGAATTTTCGTTTTTGAGGCAACCAAACATTTTCGAAATTTTAACTAAAATTTTATGAAATCGCTTTCAGTTACCTTTGTTTGGGAGGCGCACAGGTTTGATTCTCTAGGCCACAGCAACTCATTTCGTTTTGTTTTGTCATTTTCTACTCCCTATTCCATTTACTGCTCCAATTTCTTTGACCTTAGAAAAGAGATAATAGAGAAATTGGGCAAAAGTTGGATGGATCGCCACAGTTTCCGCTTTTGTGGATTGGCATGATAACTGGGGTGATATCACAGTGTTATTTACTTAAAAAAGAAATACAGTCTGGGGGGAGGGGCGGTACTATGCCCCAGTACCCATTCCTATCGACGCAGGTGATACAACAATAGTCATTTTATTTTATCATTCAGAGTAAAATTATTATATTTCAGTTTGACTTATCAAGAATTCAGTATTTTCAAGTACGATAGCATTGTCAAGATAACAATTGCATTGTGAATAGGAAATTTGTTGGCAACTATTGATTGTTAGTCTCCAAACCCCTGTACATAACATCATAAAAAACTAAGGTTAGATATTTTGTGAAAGGCTGGGCTATTAATAATAATTCACTTTCATGAGTTTAAATTTTTTATTTAGAATAATTTTTACAATTATGCGTTAAAGTTGGAGGGCAGTGTATATTCTAGAAAACGAAATTTATTATAAAAAAATATCATATACATACCTATGTATGCTGCAATCACTAATGTGTGCGACACAAATTGCTGCAATTATTTGTGTGGAGTAATAGGGCACTTACCCACGGTTTCACTGTCGAATATTGTTATATTTATAGAACCGTTCCCGATAAAAAGGATATTACTCATATATTCTTATAAAAATTCATAGACATAAATATCGAATAAATTTGAACGATTGGAAACGGAGACATCACGTGTTTTATAATTGACTAGTTTTTGAATGCGTTAAACACGTATGAATTGTCATTAGGTATACCTCCGATCCATAGTAAATGCTCAAAATGTTAGTCTCCAAACAATAAAAGAGTCTGTTTTCAAACTGAGGAGATATTTTGTTTGTTATTCTCGACTAACGGAATCCTTATATTGTTCCAGACAGGTTGGCAGTGGAAGTTCTAGTGAAGTTCCCCGATAAACCTCGCTTATTTCAAGGGCTTCCACGTGTTGTGAATAACCCGCTGATCGGTTGAAACCTTCTGGAAGAACATCTATGAGTATCCGCAACCACTTAACGTGGATACTCCAGCCCTTGCGCAGTTCCATGCTTTCTGTAGGAGGCTTCGGGGCAACCTGAGCACAACGATCTGCGCAGTGTCCGATAACCCCATTTCAATCTTCGGTATTACCATCAGCAGTACCCTTCTATGGGAAAACTAAGTAAGGTCCATTGCCAAAAGTGCCTTGGTTTTTTGTTTCGTGCCGAGAAGTATTTCACTTACAGCACCCAAACACAGATTAAAACTCTAGATTCTGTCAAAAAAAGAGCCATTCGTCTCGTCGGTGATACTTGGCTCACTAGCTCGCTCACTTCTCTGGAACACCGCAGGAAGGCTGGGGATCTTGTCTCTGTTTTAGATATAGTTTCACGAACAATTCTCTTCCCAAATATCATCAATCGTTCCACCGTTAGCGGTCCCATCGAGACTGCCTCGTCGAGCTCAAGCCTGATATCTATATGCCGTCACTTTGGAGACAAGCCGAACAGCTCTTTTCCATGGCTCGTTTTTCCAACAGACGGCATAGCTGTGGAACTCGCTACCTCAGGAGGTGTTCCATGAGGAATACGGCTTTCAGAAATTCAAGACGAATACCAATTCCTACATACTTACCCTCGGCTCTTACGATGTTCTCTGAACAATACAGGAATTTGTTTTTGTGGGAACAAGAACTTTAAAAAAAGTTCAAAGATATAGTGGAAATTATAACAATAACAATGAGCATACTTACGCGAAATCCTAATTCAAAACCTAATATTATATTATATTATAAAAATCGTCAGTCAAAAATTTACGAAGGCGTAGGCGGACATTTTTTTCTTAATTTCGAGTTATAACTCAAAATTAGTGTTAATTTCAAGTTACAACTCAAAATTAGTGTACATCTGACAGATATTTGTGCAACGTTCTTCCAAGAAGACCCAATGGCAAATGCAAATTGTGATTAAACAGTATTGATTTGGCTGGGCAAGATCACCTGCCGACATGTTTTGAGGTTCTTGCCTCTCGTCAGTGACAGGGTAGGTCGGACAATAATAATAATAATAGATTTTATTGTTCAAGAGTGCCTAAATACACAGTAGTACAGTTTTTCATTGCTCTAGAACGTTATTTCCTCACAAATGAATAAGCAGCGATTTACAGTAAATTCAGTCGCAACGCCATCCGCGGGAAAGGAACTATCAAGATATTTCATCTCTTTTGTTTATAGTGAAGTTATGTAGAGTATCAAATTTGTCTTGCTTTTCACGTTGAAATAAAATTCGGTTCATTTCACCAGAACTCATGTTATTTTTGTACATTATCCTATTGGAATACAAAACATACCTATTATTTGTTTAGAATATATTATTAATCGTATTACACTACCATTCGATCTGTTTATAATAAATTCAATTATGGAAACTTTTCGGTTTGTTCATTAGTGATTCCTGCAATGAATTATGTTGGCAAATATTGAATGGAATTCGATTGGCGGAAATTATTTGGGTTTGAACCGGATTCATTGTTTCCGAAACTGTATTTCACTGTTGAACCCCACCATAATATTGGACATTTAAAATCGTATAAATACTGTGGAAAACCGAGTTATCGTATTGTGGTTAATGTGTTCTCATGTGCTGTCCAACAGGAATTCATTCCAGAATCATCATAGAGTTTTCGGCTTCTGGCGAAACGAATATTGTCCGAAAAGAGGAGGAAAAACGGACTATCGAGAGTTACTCTTTGAACTCCGCAGGCTGTACCCAAACCATTCGTGGTTCTGATTATAGGTGTCCTTGGTGGAATGCTGGATACGCTGCTCTCTAATCTAAAAATCATGCCGGCCGTGATGCGGCAGAAATCCTAGCTGGACTAATGCAGAAGGCTGTCATCCTTGGTTCACTCCGTCTGCTCAGGGCACATGATTCTCGGACTCTGTAGTTGCTCACCACACGGACGTGGGGAGTGACTATCTGGGTAAATGGCACCAGCGCGCCCTCCGGATGTCTTGGAGCTCTAGAGACAGGGCCCGACTGGTATAATCCAAACGGAATAATAATAATAATAATGTTTGTCAGTTCAGTACACATGTTAAACCAACTGAAAACAACGGTGAAAACTGGATTACAATGCGATAGCATAATATGTATATAATATATATATATATATATATTTTATAATAATGATAAAATAATTATAATAATAATATAGCTCATAACTGGATGACAATGCAATATTATTGCATGATATCTCAATATAATAATGATGTCTGTCTAACTTCCCAGTTAGGTATAACTAACTTAACAGGGCTAAAAAGCAGTAAATGATTATTATTAACAATTTGTATGTGGTTGGGCATCTGTATTGGGCGAGAAGGAGTTTTATAGTTTTGTATAGCACCCCCTACTCTTTGAAAAGGTTGCCAATTGAGCTTTTGGGATCTGAGTTCGTATCATAAGTCCATCCATTTGTTATGCGCTCCAGTTTTATTGTCCATTTTTGTTTGGACTATATTCAACAAGTGAACTTTGTTGGTGATTTGCGCATGATCAGGAACACCACCCAATGCATACATGTTTTTTCGCATTTTAGTTATTTCTGCTACTTCTTTGAGTTCTGTGTGTTCGTTCGATGTCCTTATTCCATAATCTGTGAAAGTAATTAATTAAGTTTTATTATCAAAGTGTTGAATACACATTAGCTACGATTCCGTAAATAATAGTTATTTTATAATTTTAGCTCAATAATAATCATAATCGTTAAAATCGTGTAAAAGGACTAAAAAAAAAAACTGGAAAAACTCATTTTCAGCCACACGAACTCTCATTACATTTGATAAATTTGGCGCCTTTTACAAACTTTTTAAACATTTCATACCAACACATGATGAAAAATCACCATTAATTCATTCCTTCTTGTTTCAGTCAAATGCAAATCAGTCTTCTAACAAGCCCAAGGATCATTTATACAAAGTCCTGGTGATAGGAGATTTAGGCACTGGGAAAACCTCCATAATTAAACGTTATGTGCATCGGTTTTTTTCGCAGCATTACCGTGCTACAATCGGTGTTGACTTTTCTTTGAAAGTACTCAACTGGGACGACCAGAATCTCGTGAGGCTGCAGCTTTGGGATATTGCAGGTAAATACGGAACTTGAAACGCTTTACACGGTAGATGCAACAGTATGATTACTGGAAATTAAATGATATACATATGCTTTGTCTACTTCGACTTCTGTTTATTTTTCCAGTAGTTTAAGTTCATTACAAATGTAAATATCTATAGTGTTCGAGGTTTGTCGCTGTGAGGCTTGCAGGAGAATAATAAAAAAAAACGGGGGTAGGCTAAATGGTGAAAATTTCACTCATCATCATATAGCTAGTGGAACATATCTACAGTTTTGAGAAATGTGTATAGAAAATATTCCGTATCCTCAATATTGATATACCTATGATGTGAAAATCATCATTTTATGCTCCTCACACCATTTCCATGTGGCAAATGACAATATACCCTGTATATTGTCATTTCCGAAATTGAAGCGATTAAGAAAATGTGTTGTTATATGGAACATATTTGACAATAAATGGTAATAATTTTTTTAGGACGATCAAAAATTTTCAAATTATTGGCGCTTTCAATTACTAGTTTGATGCTCCAGGCCACAGCGTGTCTGTCCGCTGGCAGTGTTTCAGCTTGGTTTGCGTGAGGTCCATTGCCAAGAGTGCCTCTCAAAAATTCTTAGGTCTTACCTTTTAACGTGCGATTCCTAGCACGACCCGAGAGAATAGATCTCGAAAGGAGGTCGTCCGTAAGTCTCCATCCAAACCATAACTTCGCATCACGTTGCTTGGCTTTGATATCGATGACCCACGCGCTCTACCGTTCGAGATAATAGTAATCTTCATACCGTGTTTGCCCTCTCATCTCAGAAAATCAGATATATGAACGAGGAATGAAAGTGAAAACGTCTTAGGTTCTTGTTCGGTAACTTCAAAGGAAGCCAACATACAGTTGGCAAATCTAGCAAGGAATATGAAATCGGCCGAATACTTTCTCATTCTAATTCGCGCATACCATACGTTCATCGACATTCCTTGCTGGATTTGCCAAGCTGTACACTATTTTCCAAATTCTGCAGCTATCGTAAGCAGAATAATAATAAAAATAAAAATGAATTCGTTATTGATACAGTCGTTTCCAATAACATTCAACATTGTATGGTAATCATCTCGTTTAATTTCAGGTCAAGAACGTTATGGTAACATGACTAGGGTGTATTACAAGGAAGCAGTAGGCGCCTTCATAGTATTCGATGTCACTCGAAAAGCTACTTTCGACTCTGTAGCAAACTGGAAATCAGATCTTGACAGCAAAGTTCAATTACCCGATGGATCTAAAATACCATGTGTTCTTTTAGCGAATAAGGTGAGTTGTTAACTTCTAAAATTCCAGGTAGGATGTATTAAGGGGTTTGTGAATCATTATCATCAAATTTTTTTGAAGGGTATCACCGATAATACATTTTGAGAGTATAATACTATTACTCGACAGATGGCGCTGGGGGCACATAAACTAAAAAATTTTGAAAGGCACAAAAATAATATTTAGATGGTTGTAAAGGGAATGGAATTCTCTTTCCAATGATGTGCCACTTGACCCCCCATGCCATTTGAAAATTTTGAGTCGATGGGCCCCCCCCGCGCCCCCTATTGAGCAATCACCATATTTTTCATTTCAAAAAGTAGTATTGGTGAATCCCTCGAAACGGTTTTTTATTCATATTTCTACGTTGAACCGTTCAAAAGTTGAAAGGGAGGGGACTATTAATATCCGCACTGTATAAACCAGGCAATGGGTAGTTCTGATCTACAAAAGGTCAACAAGAGGTATAATTTAGTATATTTTTTGTACTGTTCGTTGTCCTGAATAATATTCCGAGTTCCGATATTTCAAGCGATTGCCGCTCGAGCTGCCATATTGAAAGAATGGCATAGAAAACTAGATTTTAAGAACACCTTTTCTACAGCGTCACTTAAATTAATAATAGTTGAGACAATACTTATAGAATATAAAATTTCCCACAATTTTCATTTCAAACATTTTTCAACGAGATGTACAGTTCGCGAGTAATATCGGAGTCAAGCAAATTTCTACAGCTCGAAAAATCGCAATTTTTCTATATGGAAAGCACCAGGCAGCCGCCCTACTGAATCCAATATGGCTAGTTTTCGAAATACATGATGTCGAAGTTGGAAAGTGGCAATTTCTTCAAAGTAAGGGCTATATGTTAAATGTAAACGTTTTGCGCAACAAATATTGCTTACCCATAAGCCAATAATTATAGATTGAACTGAAATTTCTCAAACGTATTAGGAACCGATGACAATACATTAACTTTGTACCAAATATCTCATTATCTTCAGATATTTTTTTTCTTCACTTTTTCCCTTTTTTTTATCCATTTTGATTTGTTTAAATGGTTCATTAAAATTTTTTGCGACTATATGTTCATATCATCTTGATCCATAAGTATTATGAAGTTTTGATATTCTCAGTCACTGGAAATATTTGAACTTCCAACACCGACATTTTTTAAATTCCACTCCCGTTACATATCGCATCGATGAAACATGCAACCTTCTGAAATCCCATTCTGGACTATATTCCTACCGACCTATATTGATATTGATTTTTTTGCAGATCAATTTACCACCCCATTTCGCACAAAACCCGATTGTGGAGGAAATAAACGCATTGTTGCTTGATGTTTTGATTTTCGCTTGCCGCTCTCAATTCCCATTTCTGCAGTCGTCAAAACTGAATCATTTCCTCGTTTCCCTTCTGTTCTTTCATCCAGCATTTCTATGTACACTGCGACAAAAATTTTAGGAGTTCCTATAAACTAATTATAATTCCTGGTAGCCATAATAATTTGAGGAGGTTATTCATTGATGACAAAACGATATTGTATTATACACTGAAAGAAATATCCTGTGCGGCAGAGGAACACGGTGGTAAGAAGAGGAGAATTTGATATTATTTAGGCTATTTCACTCATCTTAAAATTCTCACCTAATCTGACCAATCGTAAGCCAAAGACAACTCGTGTTATCGCGATAACACCAGCCTGTGAATTAGATCCATTAGTTCCTGAACGTATATATTATTGCTTTGAATAATATTCCGCGAATTTTGATAACACCCACTTTCTTGTCAAAACGCTATGAATATTATCGGTGAAACATTTGTATATTACTTAAATATTTATAGGCTATTAGTTGCCACAGAACATAAGAAGTGTCTCCTTGACAGGATTTCGTTGTTAGTTGGATCTGTGATTGTCGTATACAATTTCCTGTCACGTAGCAACAACCTTAAAGAAGTGTAGTGTTTTTCACGCTTTTCCATTTGATTATGAAAGTTGATAGTTGATACTTTAATACGACACACAAACCACACAAAAAAGTGGACTTTTTTAACAGTCACTTTTTTATATCATACATGTTATTTTTAACTTTTGTGTTCACTTAATCATAAATAGGAGCTTGTTTAACAAAGTTTTCTTCACGTATATTTTTATTGATGACACAATCTCGAAATTTCGTCTTAACATCAATATTAATTTTCGTAGAAACGTGGTATATTTTCAATTTTTATGTTTTCTCATTTCCAGTGTGACCAACAAAAAGAAGGAATCATTAGTAATCCTAGCAAAATGGACATCTACTGCGAGGAAAATGGGTTTCATGCTTGGTTCGAAACTTCAGCAAAGGATAACGTGAATATAGATGAGGCAGCTAGAAGTTTAGTTGAAAAGGTGAGAGAATGAAAAAATAACTCGAAGCAATAATTGCTGTCCCAAACTCATGTGGATACTCTGTCAACACATCAAAAAATAAGTATTTTGAGAAGCTAATGAGCTAATATATTTCCATGAAACATTTCTCTTCTTCGGAGTGCCAGTGCTATTCCTTGGAATCCGTCACCTGTCATCCGTCAGTTGTCACATGTCATCCCCTCAACTATAATATGTCACTTGCCCCTTATCATCCGTCGTCGGTTGTCACCTGTCACTTTTCGTCCTACACCTAGGCTGGGACTCTTTAACTTCGTTTAGCTTCGCTTCGCTATGCAAAACAAGTTACAGTCCCACACCTGGACGAGTTTTTAAATTCATCGATAGATACGCATTCGTGCTGTCATTGTCATTTTCCATTAGTTAAATAAGGATGCAATGCTCATCGATGAATACAAAAACTTGCACCCTGTCAATGTCATTTGATGCAACGGCTCGTTTTTAGTTAGAAGTAATGCTATTTGTTCAGTAAGACAAACTGATACGATGATCAAAACAAATATTTCTCTAGGAATACGAAGATCGAAACAAATATTCCTATAAGAATTTTATTCGATTTGAGCAATTAGAAGTATATATATACAGTGACCGTCAAAAAGTTTGTACTACATGGAAAAAAAAATTATTATAAGAGTATTAAAAAAAAATTCTGGGAAAAATTTGTGCATGTCCGATAACCTAAAAATTGATTTTGACACATGTTACGTGATCGCTGATCTTATGATTTTCTTATTTATAATCAGATTTCAATAAAATTTTGGCCAGTGATATATCGGGACCTCCTGAAATTGAATTGGTGGGTTGATTAAACGGCATATTTTTCAAATTTCATTCCCTTATAACATTTTTATTGATTGATGTATCTCAACGTAATTTACATATGAATCATTTGAAAATTTCGCGAATCCAGTGGTGTCAGAATTTTTCTAAAAAAAAATCGTTAGAAATTTTTTTGACCTTGAAAAATCAGATTAGTTGTCCCTTGAAATGAAGATTCATTCATGAAATTTGGTGTCCTAGTGAACTTTTTGAATGTCAACCTAATGAAAAAAAAAATCATTCCAATCGGTTAAAACGTTTTATAAGGGTGCTCCATCTTAAATGGGTTACACTGTATATCTTGTAGATATCAGGTTGATTTTCATTTATTTTGTTGATAACTTTATTTTATTTGCAGATTTTGGCATGCGATGCAATACTGAACAACGATTCGAAGTCATCAGACCAATTTTTATTATCAAAAGACTCAGAAAAGTTGGAGGGAAGAAAATCTTGTTCATGTTGATGTTTTTGAGAAAAAACGCAGCTCTTATTTTAAAGATTTTATATATAAATATATACAAAATGAAAACGTGTTATAGTTGTGTCAATATTTTCTTGTATACTGTTTTGTAATTTCTAAGAATAATATAACACTGAAACTATTTCAAATCTTATGCCTGAAGTTTTGTTTGATTTTTCATCCAACGATATTATTAGGAAGTCAATTTGATTTCCACAAGTTATTTCGATGATTCTTGTCTACGTTTTATATATAAGTTTTTTTCAGATTTTTGATAACGAATTTATCAAACAAAATCACAAAAGTATTGTACCATAAGAGAAAATGTGCTTCAGAAAACATTTCAATTTCAATTGGTTATTAGGCCAAAACTTTTATAACAAGCAAAAGGACTTGCGTATTCTTATCCTAACTTTCATAATCTTTATGATCTAATGTCATACAGGGTGATCAGAAAATGATGCTTTTTAAAAGCTCCCTGTATAACATTTTCATTGTATACAACTCTTTTGACAACTTTTATAATAACGGATACAGAGCCGGTCGAACCTATTAATGTATTTCCCCTTCTATTCCAAAAACTGATAATTGGACAAAAATGTATTCGATCATTCCGTTTTGTTTTGTCATCTTCTACTTCCCACTTCATTTATTGCTGCAATTTCGGAAATACCCTGTATAACATGTTGAGATCTAGTATAGGTAACAAATGAAGTATAGAGATACGAGAATACGAGACGTTGGTAAAACTTTTGGAGTAAAATTTCCAAAAACTAACCCAGAATTTCGTACAGTAAACAATGTCGATTTTTTCTTGGAAAAACGTATGAACAATGGGCTTTATTGATGTATTATTATTAATTATTGCGTTATCACTCAATCGCTCCCTTTTTTTTTCATCATGGGTTGAAATCAGTAATTTACTGCCCTATTAGAAAGACCGAGGTGTAATTTTTTTATCTTGCGAAATTCATAAGTAACATCGGGATCGAAAAGTTTTCCAAAAATGCCCAACTTCAACCGGCAAATGACCAGTTTCACTGGAGTAGAAGGCCTATTTACAGAAAGGCAACAATTTTCGAGCATATGAAATTTATGGCAAGAAACTTAAGATAGTTTTGCGAACTGAGCATTACGTTGGGGGTTCCGAGAAGCTTAATTGGAAATTGATATAACTAATTTCAGATTAATTTGTAGACGACAGAAGAACTTCCAACTGACAGCAAGCATTACCTCGGGTTGCTATATAGTCGAAGTGACAAATTAATTGAAATAGGAAAATACATTTCTGAAGGTGGAAACTTTTGGACTAATGAGATATGAGAATGGGTATACAAAGAGGTAAATTGAATTGGAATTAATATCCCGGCATCCGCTAGTTTGCATGGAAATCTCGAATACCAGTGATCTATTCGAGCATCAGAATGAGACTCGAAAGACTATTATACTCGTTTCTAATTTAAAAATGCATCTTCCTTCAATTGTCAGCTATTGATAGTAAAAAAAACACGTTCAGTAATTGGAATCCTTCCTACTTCGACCACAAAAAAAACTGCTGTTATCTGCACACATTGTGGATGTCCAATATTTTTTTACAATACCTCACTGATGACCATTAATCGTACAAGGTTGGTTTAGTTGGATGTGATCATGATATTGCTTAGGATTTCGCTGGAGGGGTTCAACCATAAATTAAATGAGGTAGTTCTGATTTTTATATATGTTCGGGATCGTTTGAGAGTGAAATCTCAAGTTTTGGTCATCCCCACCCCTCAGCGTTTTCCGCCATCTGAAAAACTACCGAAAAACGGGCAAGTACTTCCAAACCAAGTAAATGGTATCTGTTTGTGAAACTTGTTTGGATGTCAAGCTTTCGAGAATTGTTTATTACTTTTTTGGGACTTCCTAAAAAACTGTGAACAATACAGTTAGGATAAGTACAATTTAATAAAAAACGAAGAGACTACTTACTATCGTGAGTTTTGAAGAAAACTAGCCACTGCCCTATAATTAGAAATATTTATTCATCATCTTTAGTAGGAATCAATGAACTAATTTTGTTACGAAAATTGTTTCAAAAGTTATATAGGTTATAACCTATTTCAACCTATTGTCTGCCCTAATGCTGATCGGTCTTTCGGTCTCACCGATGAACACAAGCGCTCGACTCAAGACTCAACGTCAGGAGTCACAGAACACGCATGGACGGAACACCACCGTATCCGGTGGAAATATGCTACTGTCTTAAACGAGGAAGAAAACTGGTTTGAACGAAAGTTCGAAGAAATCCTTCACATCCAAGCAACCGACGCTTTCAGTCAAGCGAATGTAGCATTGAAGATCTAGGATAATACATACGGTAAGACCTCATTACCACGCTTAGATATGGCCTATTAAGACAACAGGTAATCCTGTTATTTACCCCAATACCTACAAAGTTCCTATCACTTACTCAGGCGGTCAGTACACACTTGATAACGATCGGAGATACTGAACCGTATTGAAAAGTAATGTTCATAGTAACATCCAGACCATGGAAGTCTGTGATAAAAGTAATCAATCTACATAATTTCTTCAATGGCCTTCGATGTCCATTTATTTTGCATAGAGCTACTCAAATATCATTTTGGCCAAAGTTTTTGAAAAAATCGTTTGAGAAAAGTATGAGAAAAGAGATTTGACATCCGACAAAGGCAAAATACCGAAGACACTTGTTTTCCATCCCTTACGAGTCAAGAGACTGAAGTGTTATTCTCCACGCTTTATCCGCTAATACCTTGATACCTTATTTGTGTTCGACAAGAGGTTCAAGTCTGCAATAATATATTTTCCAGCCAGAGTTGAGACTGAAGAAAACCGGGAACGAAGGAATCGTAAAAGTGAAAAAGGTATTAATTGATTTGGGTTTGGACGCAAACAAACATACAATCATACGGAAGGTGTCTGGAGTTGAAAGAAGATTATCGTTGGAGGTGAGTTTTAAAATATTGTTTGCTCAATCACGCACGCCAGATGGCAGTGGCGTAGGGGGAAACGAGTTCGAACAATCAAATGAAAAAAAATTATCAATTATAAAGCTTTTCACAAATTTTCTATACTACAGAAACTTTATCGGCAAGCATCGAACATATAATGATCCAATTATCTAATACGACTGCCAATTCACCTCTTTCCGACACCTGTCAAAGTTCCTACAAAAGACAACAAATATTATCATCAATGAAAGTTCGTTCCGAGAGAAGAGGATGAGCATTTACACGTAATTTGAATTGAAAATCGAAGTCCCGAACTCAGAATTCGTATTCAATAATATTTCCAATTGCACCCAACGAATTGTTTTGGATAGTATTGTGTCTTATTCACTATGGGTCAGTTACGGTATCCCCCAGGGATCCATCTTGGGACCACTCATTTTTTCTTTGTATTTCTGATTTTTTTGAAATTATAGAACATGCTAGAATGCATCAATACGCCGATTACATTCAGCTATATACCTCTTTTACCTTCACTCAATACAGCACTAAATAATATAAACAGTGATTTGAATAAATTATATGAGTTCTCTACGGCCCACAATTTACCTTTGAATTCAAAATGTCTGATATCATGTTATTTCTATATCTAAAAAATGTGGAGTTGCGAAAATATGAAAATAAAATCAGAAATAGATACTGCCTGACGATGAAGGAAAAAATTGAAGCGTACTTTAACGTTCTCAGACAACTATTCCCGAACAGGCACATGCTGTCTAAGCAGTTGAAGCTTTCTCTATGTGAATCTTGATCACGACCAAACTGTCTTACTGTGGTGGCGTTTTCAAAAAAAAAAAAAAACATTCTATATGTCACACTAACTTAACAACTGAACATCCTCATATACAAAGAGATAAACCATTCAGACGTGTCGAGATTAATGAAATATTATTTCAATAGTTATGTAGAGATATTTAAATGATGAATAAAGCCGCTTTATTGTTACTATTATTATTGTCTGGTTATTTTCTATCAATGTATTAATCGTTCATTGGTGCCATTACAATTTTGAATTTAATAATCTTCAATTCTTTAACTCTCGTCTTTTTGACAGTCTCATTTGATTTGGTTTGGTGTTTTTACAATTTTGAGTGGGGTAATTATGCATTTGGTTGTTTCTTTCACTTCCTCCCGCAATCAGATTATACTGTCAGATTTTCTCCAGCTTCCTTTGTTTTTCGAGTTTTTTCTTTTCGACTTAATCGTCTCTCCCCAATTTTACGAAAACATGAACCAGAAGTATCTCAAAACTTGTGAACTATACCTTATTTATGATTTCGCAATCCGAAGATCTGCCAGATTTTCTCCAGCTGCCTTCTTTCTCGAAATACTGCTTATGAATCGAGATTAATCGAAGAAGGCTTATTGTGGCCCCTGATTATTGTTTTACAGCCAACCATCTATTCCCGTATCTGTCCGATACTAGTTTATACAGTTCAAATTGCGATCTGGTTTGTAGGACTTCAGACATACCCTCAATCCATCCAAAGCAAGTTGAATCGATTCTGTGTCCTGTAAAAATGTACCTACTGCTAATTGTTTGGAGGGAACAGTTGAAATAGTCTCCTCGACAATGAAGAACAATGCAGAATTATTTGTTAGAAAGAATTCAATTTTTGTCATGGTATTAACCAGGGGGTAGTCGTTTTCTGAGTTCTGACAGTCTAGGCAGTATAGGTAATTGGGGTGTTTAATTGAGTTCAAGCTATTATCTGTTGAAGTCACAGTTGACATATCTCCAACACTCTGTGAAGTTCACACAGTTGTATCCCAGTGCCGGTCCTGTCTGTGTAGCTTCTTTTTTATCGGCACATATTGTTTGTTATCGTTCTCTAATAAATTCATTGTTTCTTTCTGTAAGGTAAATAAATATCTCACCCGAACATTTTTATTTTTGTTACGCCATAGGACTATACGTCTGGTGGCTACGAATGCTACGTGTGCCGGAAAAATACCGTCCCACTTAGATTATCAGATTATAGAGGGTTTATTTCTATGGAGAAATATGAAAATAAATTACTATGTACTCTTTTGAATGGAAAAATTAGTTGGCAGCGCTGGTTTTATTTTCATTCGACACGATAACAGAATTCGACACGATAACAGAATTTGCTCTTCTTTCAAATTCGAGGAAGTTATGCCGGTCTTTTCTTTTCTTGCGAGAAAGGGAATCATAAACAGTAACCGCATTGTTTCTTTTCTTGACAACATATACAGGGAACTGTTATACCCAAAGGGAGAACGCATTGGGACCAATTTCGGTGGACGAGTGGAAAGCTCTAGTAATGTAGGACGAAAAGAAACTTTTCTTCATGCAACGATTTTATTTTATCAAATAGCTTTTTCATCATGTGTTTTTGTTCATTATAAAAAATAAGGGAGATTATTATCGATAAAAAGTTTTTCGAAATATAATATATGAATGCCTAATTTTTTGTGACGGCATCGACTGCTATAGTTATTATCCACGAGTTCTGTGTAGGCTGTATTACTGACTCCTTACGCCACTTTAGGAACAGCTCTGTTAATTTTTAACGTAACAGTGGATCGTGGAGTATTATTCCCAGTCGCCAACGAGATTCAATCATTCAGAAACATAAAAAAAGGTAGTTCCGGCTCTGCTCAGAAGTCTTCTAGAGACTTGTGCTAGCTAGGGAAGATGTAGCCCTTACCTTTTAATGTGTGACGCCATTCACGAGGTCAGTGGGCGCGGCGAATCGAACCCGCGAACCTTGGAATAGCAAGCGAGAACACCACCTGCGCGCCACCAAGAACCAATTGCATGTGCTAATTGTAATAAAATAATAATATACTTTATTTGATTGGAAATGACCACCTGTGTACACGACATGTTTCAATGTTCTTGCCTTTCATCAGTGCTAGTATAGGTCCTACTTTTTGGGGTCGTGTGGAGAAAAGGGTAATTTGTCTTGTCGAAATTATTCGTTTCATTTCATTGATGCTCCCCAATACACTTCTCAACAGTATGTATGCTAGCGTCAGACTCCACAAACTAATCCCAAATTTTATTATTTCTGTTAAGGTACACGACACTGAACGCATCATGTAATACAGGACACTTATAATTTCCAGATTGTTTACATTTAGAGCACGTTAGTTTCTTTTTACTCCTTCTGCGTCGATATTTATTATATTCATGACATCACACGTTAAAGGGTTATAGTTATGTCTTCACTAGCCCCTTCATGTCTCTCGAAGACAACAATCAGTTCCACTCTTTCTGAGACAACAACCGTGGTCTTGGTGTGAAGCTCTGCCTGCTTTACCGACGTATTTATTCCCCAAGTCTTAAAGCGGTGTAGGCATTTTTATGGCAAACCAATCCATATGCCATCTACCATCTATACCCGTAACCATCAGTTCCTCGAAGTTTAAGTCCGGTTTCTATTATTTTTATTTTATATACATAAGATGCCATATTTCAATCGCACGAAGTTGACTTATTGAAATCAGGGTCGCCAAACATTGATTTTAATTTGCTCCATAACGACATTTGGCTTTCCTCACGTGCACGAACAGCGATGGATCTATTGCCAAAACCAATTATTCTGCTTTGGTATTAGCATCTTAGTCAATTCTGTCATCAATGGACTGAATGAATAAACTATTCGTAGGCGATTGCATTCTTATTCTCTGGAAATGCTCATCGATCAGCGTTCACTCTAATCGAGCATCGATAATTAACTTACTACATCCTTAGTCTCGTAGGCGAATGCATTCGCAAATCTATTATTAAAATTAGCTCAATGATGACTGTGTTTATTTAAATAAAATAGTGAATACCACAATGACCACCCTGTAATAATAACACCATAGTTTTTTTTCTGTAATCTATATACAGTTGTTAAAATCTTATTGATCAATATTTATTCTTATTGTACCTTGTAATTCGAATACACACTCCGAAAATAGGTATGAAAATAATCACATATAGCATGTCTTCAGTGTTCTCAAAAATATTTCTCTCAAACATCCATAACTTCCAGCCACTCCTTCATTTCACTACTGGGATGAACGCAAATCATAATATTCGCGAATTTTTATAAATTTTTTACAATTAACAAAATTCATGACATTGCGCACTCTAGTACCGAATCTAGACATACCAACGAGTTGGGCCAATGGAGACTCTCACTTGCGATGACTCCAGCTACATAGCAAAAATTTTTCCATAAGATGACGTGTGCGTGGTCCTTCAAATCCAAATATATTGGGATTGGGAACATGGAACACACAAGGAATGCACAAAAATCCGCATCACATTATTAATGTGAAAGTTATTCGAATTCCCTATTTCCTCTCCGTCAAAATCGCTGGGAGCCCTCCATTTCCCCACATTGTCCTCATAAGGTATGAAATTCATTCTCCAGCATTTTCCATAGATTTTACAAAATCGCTCCTAACATAAAACATATGTTATTGGAGTGTTCGACCGTTACCGAATCCAGTTCTTGACGTCCTTATCGTAAAGAAATATTTTTATAGGATGCCGTTGTTCCCCGAATAAGAAGTCGCTTTCACTGAATTATTCCCGGACTTATTGTTTTCCTCTCCTTTCTACGAAATCATATCTGCCGAAATCCGTGATCTTGGAATATCGTTTTCGAAAATGGATGAGAGTTTAGGTGCTGATGCGTTTGCGGTTGATCTCTGACTTTCTGCTGGAAGAATGTGACTGATGAAAACATTCCCTGATGAAACATATTATGTACAGTGTGTTTAAGGTTGACACAGATTGTCAGCGTGACAGTCCTCAGAAAACATTAACTTTTCGTTGAGACTTGAATACGCCAAAGGCTACTTTGAAATGCGGTTGTCGAAAAATAACATTTTCCATTAGAATGAATTATTCATCTGAAAAATCGGCAAGGGTTTCGATAGGTTCATTAACTGATAAATAATCTTTTATATCGTAAGATTTTGAACAATATTTGTAGAGGATGGCTCAAGCGACTGATTTTATGGGCTTGTCAGATGACCTCAGCGCGATGCCTCCAGAAAGGTTTATGTATATATATATAATATATATATATTATATATATATATATATATACAGATCGGGCAAAAATTTAACACATCATAGCGTTTGTTGGGCTGGGCGAGACTGAGACTCAAGTAAACGGAATCAATTGACTAGCGGCTTGACTCTGGGAAGCATACGTTGAATCTTTGCCCGACTTTTATAAATATATGGATAAACAAAAGCATGCGGAAGAAAATGCGTTGACGTCAACTGACGGTCAATTGAGAGACTACATTGCAACATAGAGAATGGGCCATCTTTGACAAATAGTTTTCAATGTCCTTGATCTACATCAAAGGTCTCCAAAATGTGGGACAGCATGCGCCTAACTAAACTTTGCTATCCAACTCGAACACAATCCATTCCTTATGGTCGAATCATCTGCCCCGTCGATTTATTAAACTGACCGGCTTTTGCAGATGCATTACATCATTCACTAAAACTATTTGAAACATAATAATGAAAGTAGTGCCTGGATCAACGACGCCACTCCAGGTATCGATTCAATTATGAATATCGATAATGAAATTACCCCAACGACTCAATTTCTGTTTCGATTCTTCATCAGTCTAATTCCTCCGTGAGTCTGGAGTATATTATTTCGTACATGCCAGTAGAAATCTTAGTTGTGCTCCGTTCTTCAGTTTGGATTGAAATACTCAGCGTTCCCACCACATTCAGCATCATAAAAATTCTGTCTCCCTTTTATTTCGGCTTTCAGGCCATATCGACGTTGATACGGAGGCGGGTGGATCATCTGGGCAATCCTGAGTTTTATACAGATTGCTTTATGTTTGGCGGCAGAGGTTACATGTAGAGAAAACTGAAATGGCCTGAACGAGGAATATTTTGAAGGCACCGAACATTAAGTTGTTGAAGATGCCAATGAATATAATATACATGATTATACTGTGAAGAGAAAAAGGTCGAATGGATGATTGAATTGGAAGAAATGGAAAGCAAACATTTTCCAATTATAGTCTACACGAAGCCGCAGTTTTTTCGATATACAGAGAAAATATATTCTATATCTTTTCTTGGGTTTTTATGTCAGCTGGACAAAGTATTGGCGACGAGAAGAAACAATCCAGAGACCAACCAGACTGTGAGAAACTTTCTGTAGATAGTATGTAATTTTTCAATGAAATTTGGTTCGTTTGAAGGTTGTAGACGAAGTAGTAACTTGATTACTTACATTTCGGACGTTAATCGTCTCAAAACCTTTTCACTGCAGGAACTGGATATAAATACGCGCGATTTTTTGTGCATTTAGTGTAAGGCCTTGCTTGCGTTCTGGTCGGTACAACACGAACGTTGCGACCAGGTCGCAGTGATGTATTGCATTGTTATGTAGGTGGCCTGGCTTGCGACCAGCGACAGCGACTGATTTTAAAAACGCTTTCATGGGCGTTTTTGAGACGCTGCGACAAAAACGCTCTCGACAGTTTCTTATGTAGGTGGTCATATTAGCGCTCCAAACGCGGCGTTCTATGTTCGAACAGCCACGTGTTGACGTAATTGAATCTTGTTGTTTGCCTCTGTAAACCTTCTTTAACATAAGAACGAAGTTCATCAAATGAAGACACACTCATTCTGAAGTACGAAAAAAGAACATTTTTTGATGACAGATGATTATTGTTTATTTATGTGTTTAGATAGTACATATTTTTCTATTTCATTATAATCATATTTAATCGGTAATTTTTTTATAATGATTCTGAATTGGACGATGCGCATGTACTGACCACTACTCGTTTTTATCCTAAATTTCACCTCTGAATTGAAATTATATATTGTCGGTATAGTAACGAGAGGAAAGACTTTTTCTAGGAACTTTTCTGCTCCTTTTTTCTTCAAAGTTTGGTTATCTCAAATAGTGTTTGAAATATCTGAAAAGAACCAAACCATTATTTTTTTGTTTACTGAATTGTTGCAATTTTTGCCGGCCCCAATTTCGAATCGAATGAGACCAAAATCATAATTTTCGGTGGCCTAGGTCAGCTTTTTGAGAAAATATCACTGAAGTCAGACGTCCAAGTCGGATCCTGACTTAGTTGTCGAGATCTCGAGATCCTGAGATAGAAGTCGGGATTGAAAAGAAGAAAAAACCATGGCCCTTCTACGCCTTCGTAGGGAACCGAGTTGATCAGCATCAGTTTACATTAGCCGTACCAGGGTCAACATTAAACAAACCCTTTCCGCAGTGAAAAGATTAAGGGTTGAAATATTGCTACTTCTTTCACTTTTTCACACATTTCGATCGCTTATATCTGCAATTATCTTCTGATTTATTGCCTACAGTACTTTTGAGTGTGCTACGCTATGCTTTGCCACCTCCCAGTCTGACATGATTGCATTTAGTTGGTGGTAAGTACGGAAAAAAGAGATAACACAATACTTCAGAGACAGAATGGAAGGCCACTTGATGAAACTTTGGCCAAAACTTTGATGTCGGACACTATCAAATTTCATAGTTTATCTTGCTGTGGATACCTGTCACATACGAGTAACATATGGAATAATGATGACGCCATGCACAAGAAATACTTGTATGTCAAAACCGACACGTTCGAATAATGAAATTCATCTATCCATGCTATAATTTGGTTCTATCTGCATATTATTCAATCTAAAAGTTTTGACACCCGATATGAATCCCTGAAAACGCCTATGAAATGGTTTTCAAAATATCCAAAGGGCAAAGCAACAAAAGTTCAAATGAATCGATTCGGTTCACCACAATACAATGGACCACAATTTGAAGGTTCATATGTTGTTTTGTTACAACAGCCATCGCAAAATTTGTAGCCATATTCTACAACAAAGGAAATTTAATGAATTGCTGATGTGATAAAATTATATTAGCGAACGAAATAAAAATCGATTATTAAAAAGAATAGACTACAAATATGCGTAAGGCCAATGCTTCCCAAATTAAAAAAAGAATATTAGGTGTGGATATTTTTTCATAAGCTGTTTCCTTTTTAATAACTCAGTGGTACGCTAGACATTGAGTCGTTGGCCAGATGCACCAAACCAACTAGGGCTCCTCGCAAATAATGATAGCTGCTAATAGGAGAAATTTTAAACAAAAACATGATATCACCTTGTTGCAATGTCACTTTCAGAATGATTTTGTTGTCTTCAACAATGCTAGTACAAGAACAGAATTTTACTTTCAAGATAATAATTGACAATCTGACACCGGCAAAAATTTCACTGAGAGTATTCTCTCCAAACTTTCTGTATGGTTTCATTGAGAGGCAGAGGCAGAGGCAGCGGCAGAGGCAGAGGCAGAGGCAGAGGCAGAGGCAGAGGCAGAGGCAGAGGCAGAGGCAGAGGCAGAGGCAGAGGCAGAGGCAGAGGCAGAGGCAGAGGCAGAGGCAGAGGCAGAGGCAGAGGCAGAGGCAGAGGCAGAGGCAGAGGCAGAGGCAGAGGCAGAGGCAGAGGCAGAGGCAGAGGCAGAGGCAGAGGCAGAGGCAGAGGCAGAGGCAGAGGCAGAGGCAGAGGCAGAGGCAGAGGCAGAGGCAGAGGCAGAGGCAGAGGCAGAGGCAGAGGCAGAGGCAGAGGCAGAGGCAGAGGCAGAGGCAGAGGCAGAGGCAGAGGCAGAGGCAGAGGCAGAGGCAGAGGCAGAGGCAGAGGCAGAGGCAGTGGCAGAGGCAGAGGCAGAGGCAGTGGCAGAGGCAGAGGCAGAGGCAGAGGCAGAGGCAGAGGCAGAGGCAGAGGCAGAGGCAGAGGCAGAGGCAGAGGCAGAGGCAGAGGCAGAGGCAGAGGCAGAGGCAGAGGCAGAGGCAGAGGCAGAGGCAGAGGCAGAGGCAGAGGCAGAGGCAGAGGCAGAGGCAGAGGCAGAGGCAGAGGCAGAGGCAGAGGCAGAGGCAGAGGCAGAGGCAGAGGCAGAGGCAGAGGCAGAGGCAGAGGCAGAGGCAGAGGCAGAGGCAGAGGCAGAGGCAGAGGCAGAGGCAGAGGCAGAGGCAGAGGCAGAGGCAGAGGCAGAGGCAGAGGCAGAGGCAGAGGCAGAGGCAGAGGCAGAGGCAGAGGCAGAGGCAGAGGCAGAGGCAGAGGCAGTGGCAGTGCAGTGGTGGTGTCACTGTCCAATTACAGTATTGTACTACGTACTATCAAAAAATTGATTGTGGTAGGACCATACACAACTATTTTTCAATTCTATGAATAATGGGTATGCAAATGGTTAACAAATATTGTAAGAGAAATGAACAAACTGCAACGAAAATACGAGTCATATATATTTATTCAGTCCTCTGAAAAGTTAAACCTTTTCTCGTTAAAATAAACCTTTGAATTATATAATTGTTCAAACACCATAAACCTTTGCTGATGCCATGCACTCCAATGGCTGTGTTAAACTGATATAATGATTATGCAAAGCAATCGTTAAAATGAAGTTATTTGAGACGCCCAGCGAGAGACCAGATTTTATGATAAACTAAAACATGATATCGGATGCTTTACATTTTTTTTGTTCTCTCATAAAACAAACTTCATCGTTCATCAAAGTTACAACAAAAACACAAAATACTATGCACTACAGTAAGAAGTCGCTGTAAATAAAGTTTGACGGGAGTCTAGCCTCTGCCTATTTTTTCTACAGGCGAAGGTGAGAGAACAAAAATTGAGAGTAACGTATACGTGTTTATTAGGGCTCTAAATAATGTCTGACTCAAGATAGACCTAGAACGGCCGAAGCTCAACAGCTGGAAAGACATAAAAAAATAGGGATGAACTTCGCTGAGCGGACTAATCGTGCAAGAAAATGGGTTTGGAATATAGGGTTATTGGATGTGAGGAAAAGAGTGCTACTTGAAAACAATGCCGATATTATTGAAACACAGAGAAACATATGAAAAAGCCCCTTGATAATCAAAATATAGTAGACTGCTTGTTGATTTCGAGGAAGACTACGGGTATCTTCTGACTATATACAGTATCGGCAACTTTTCATCTGGGGTATAGACAGAAATCTACGCGAGCAACAAATAACCTAGGATGTCAACAGATTGAACCAGAAAGTTGGTTGTGGCAACACTGGTTCGGGGTTCTGGAATCGTGGAATCGTCCATTGAATTATAGATCTTGCTCCAAATTATATGTAGGCCAGACAGGTAGAGCATTCAAAAACCGCAAACTTGAACACCGTATGAATTATTTAAATAAGAACACAAATTCAACATATGCCATTAATATTTTAGAGAAAGCTCATAACATTATATTGATGGAAACGTCGAAATTCTTCATGTTGAATAAAAGTTATTGCACTTAATTGTATTACCTACGTGGTAGGTATGTAATGCGATTTGTATAAGTTGTATGAGGTTTGGAATCAGAGATAATTATGGGTAGCTCCTAATTACCTCAATCAATAAAAATAAGGGTATTTATGAAAAGAGCATTATAAGCTGGATGGTTTTTACCCTGAAAGGGAATCGATACTAGAATCCTATTGAACGGATTCGATCTACTGTATTCTTACAAAATGAAAGAACCCTTAATTCCAATATGTTTGTGTACAAGTTAGTAAACCATGAAATCGACAACCCTGCACTACTGCCTCAGTTCAACATCCATATACTATGATTCAACTCCAGAAACGAATTTTGCTCGACAAACATAGCTGAAACCGTGAAAATATGCACGACAGTGATGCGCATTAGAGGTACCTACGACGGAACTATAGTCCGTACAGTGAAACCAGCTCAGCGATAGACGTGAAAACGTCGTAGCACAACGGATTATAGTCCCTTATAATTTATATCCAGTGATAAAGGCACTCAACATGATCGAACCACAGAAATCTCAGACCTCGAACGCGTAATTTAAAATCTATCCCTAGATTGGTTTCACTGTAGTATATCCAATTCAGTGATAAAGCATTCGCCTACATATTGAGTCACTAGTTGTTACACTAAGCAAAAATTATAATGAATATTGATATGAGTTTCGATTCCATGAATTATGTACAAAAATTCTTATATTTTATTTTATATTTTTGACCAAATATTCAGATGCATCATTCATTAATGTTGTGGGTGGTAACGGTCTAAAATATGATATCAAATATGACCTGCCTTGCTATATATTCTTGGGTGCGCAAGACGTTCTTATATGGTTCTTATCCAATCTGAATTATCTGTATATGAGTTGATGGTGCATATCTTATGCAACCATATATGCGGTAGGTGACGATGAAATTAATTTAGCTTCTCTATAGATGAAATTAGATGGCGTTGATGGACTAAGCAAGTGTTTGGGATGGTTTGGGTTATTTTTTTACTTTTTTAGGTCAAGGGATGATTTTCTGCATATTAGTCTCGTGAGAAAGATGGAGCAACATGAATATATTTTTGATGAAGTGATTTTAACAAATCTGAAAGCAAAAATATGCAGAATTACCACAATCTCCACGTTCCTCCGAAAGATGTCATACCTTACATGATTTAAAGTTGAAAATATGTGAATCTATTATTGACATAAGAATCGTCAAAAATCATGAGGTGAGAAAAGGCGAACATCAAGGTGAGTTGATTGGTCATACGTTGATAAAGGTGGTCCAGGAGCATCATTAACGACCAATGATCATTTTTTCAATAAAAAATGTGATCTTTTCATTACTCCTTTTTTCTACTTACCTAAAACAGAGTCCAGGTAGAAAATTAGTTTTATTATATATGCTTTAGTATTTTATATATTTTTGAACAAGTGTGCAGTTTATAGTGATTCATTTTTATTAATTATAAATGATACATACATAGTGGGTATACCAAAACTGCAAACTCAATAATATAGAATATTTGTAGACTGCTGAACCTCCTAACGAACACTAGTCAAAAATGGAAGACTTGAAAAGCAAACTGTAGACTCTCGTAAAAATCAGCATACAACTTTACCACAGTATAATGCTATAGCTTTATACCGTGACTGTACCCACTGGTAGGAAGAAGAGATATAAACTGATAAGATAAATATCAAAAGAAGCACATGATGGAGCGATTTTGAACCAAAAATTTGGGTCATATGCCATTGATTTTTCACAACCATTAGAACTGCTTTGTGATTCTACTGTGGACCTATGCTATATTTCCTCATTGATAATCCTGCGGAGTCCTTCCGGGTTGTCTTGTAGAATTAGTACAGGAGAAGTCTCGACACGCTCGACCAGCTGGGGGGGATTGAAACGCAACCACGTGAAGGATAAGTTAACCAGAATTTAGGAAAGGAATGAAATAGAAATGTCTCCCGCAGAGTTCAATAACAATTAGAGAAAGGGATTCAGCAGGTACAGGTGAATGACGCCAAGAGAATCTACCGATATGGTGAAAACAAGATATGTTTTCTTTTGTCATCTGGTTGCACCCTTACTAGGAACCCTCTTCAGGGACGACGAGAACCTTACGTTCAAACGTGTGATCTCATAAGATAGTTCTTCTCTCCGAATGATCTGTAGCGGTGCCAAATGAAAGCTTCCTCGAATATAAGGGGTAGTTTAAAATTTTCCGAATATTTTCACATGTTAATGTTTCAGAGATGTCATCATATTGTGCAAATGTATGACATGGATTATAATTGTAGGTAAGTATTAGTCCACCATCTCAGTTGTAGGATATTCATATTAAACAATCATTCCCTGCACCACCATGATGACTACCGAAGCTAACAAGATGAACTGTAAAAACAATGGCGAAATTCTATTAGGCCTTAAAATGAATGCAATAAACCTACTGTGCTTATTGAATTTTGAATCTGTACGTATTGATGCTGATTGAAATTGTATTCGATAATAAACTATACATACCTGATATTTCAAATGAGATCTGTAAAAACTAACCATGCAATCGCCAATGTTATGGTTCACTGGATATCTATCTCGCAAAAATGCATACCTACCTCCAAAATTATATGACTCGTTCATATACATGTGGTTTTTTGATAGCGTAGTAATAACTTATAGTTACTTATATTGCATAATGATCATTCGATTCACTGATTCTAAGAAATTGGTGTTTTCTGTAATGGGAAAAAATAATACTCCGACACAACTGGTTACTTAAATGAGAGCAATCTAGATAGATGGGTTTGGAATGAAATTAAAATGATCAGTGAAGCTCCAGAAGAATTCAACCTGATTCCATAATGTTGCGGTATTGGGATGTCATTATTTCACCGTCACACTCACTCAGTTATAAAATTCCTTCAATTAGTCATTTATAAAAGTAATTATTGTTGGTGAATTTATGATAGTTGAAATGAATACTAACCAATTATACGCAATTGATTTTGAAATATTGAAACCTTATAAGGTTTCAATATAGTAACTTGACGAGGCCACACTTCAGTTTTTTTATTTTTATTTTGATTCCGATTCAACCACTTATTTGCACACCATAAAATAATTTTTCGACAAGTATGCCGTGGACACCAAGAGATTTCCTACATTTAACGAAAATTGGACACTTCAGCACTAAACCACTCATACTTTTGCGAATAATAAGGATTAATAAGAAAAAAAAGTTCAGTGTGAAATTACTTTATTTCTCTAAAGGGCGCAAACCCAACTTCATTTTGTCAATAATGACGGTTGCATATAATCGTTAAACTGAAATTTGTTCGAAACAATACATGCCGAGATCTGGCTCGGTAGTGAAGGGTGATTTTGATATGGAGAATTATTTCTGAGCTATTACCAAAATTTCTCATAATTTGGTAAGCAAATTTTAAGAAAAAAGTAATATAAAAAAGTTGGTTATTTCGAATTTATTTAAAAAAGTTAACAAAACAATAACGAATGATAACAAGCAAACGTATAGATCTATTTGATTAATGTCCATGTCCATCATTTCCTTGATTGCCCCAGTGGGTAGTTCCAACGTAACTGTTACCTCCTACTCCACCATGGCCACTGTCACCGCCATGACCAGCGCTACCATCATGTCCACTGTCACCACCATGTCCCCCCTCACCACCTTGTCCAGCGCTACCACCATGTCCACTGGCACCAGCATGTCCAGCGCTACCACCATGTCCAGCGCTACCACCATTTTCACCGTTACCTCCGTAATGTGCTGGATGTTGGGCGTGGCCAATGTGTTCTACGACTGCTTCAAAACCAGTGTGAGGACCGGATTTATACTTCACAATACGGAATGTACCATCTGCTTCCTGCAAGGTATAAGCTCCAACGACTTGTTTGCCGTCTCTCTGCTCATAATGGGATTTGTGATCGTGTGTGTGGGGATCGTGTACGCCATATTCAAATTTGTAGTGCACGTTGTCCTGCAACGCATTGAAAAGACAAAAATATTGAATGAATTGATTGATTGATTGTTGAGGTCATCAATCGACATGAAAAAAAGGACCTTTCTAATTACACAAAGTATGCAACTAATATCGGTTGAGTAGTTTTGGAGCTCAGCGCGGACAATATATGTATATATATATATAGACTCAATTCCGAGAGTTCCACCATCTACCGACGACGTCGTTTCGTTGTTTACAACTCGTCAGGATAGCTTTATGGAGCTCACGAATTCAAAACGAAAACATTCTGAATTAATACCTTACGGCAAAGACAATTATGTTGAAAAATAACTTGTGACATCTACAGTTACTAGTTGAAACTTAATTTGAAACAAACCACTCATTGGCAGGCAGTAATATATATTTCACACACGCTAAGCGTAACTAAAATTTGACAGTCCCAAAATCGTTTTCATGTACTCTAATTAAATATTTTTGCAAAAACCACTGAAAGGAAAGGTTCATTCATTTTCATCACGTATTCAAATTCGCACCAGATTATCTATCCAACAAGCGAATCTAGGAATATTTGAATAGTTCTAAGGGTTCTTGAACACTATAAAACTGAAAGCACTTACGGAGAAGTTCAATAGCTGACACTTCTACAAACAGTCAAGAAATGGGTCTTTTCAGGGAGTCCTCACGTTGGTTAAACGTCATTTGAATATCTTCTCTCGTTCAGAATGTAGACGAGATTGATTATTTGAATTTTGATTCGCTTTGAATTAAAAAATGTTGGAATATATCTAGTTTCTAACAAAAGTTCAAATCCAAATAGTTGAGCGGTAAAAATTATTTACATTTGCCTCTGATCCGAGAGAACGTCCCATAACACTCCAGGAAGAATTTGCTCAAAAACTATCTATAAGTAATATAGAAAGTGAAACGACATTAAAATATTAGTTGAAAAGTTAACTAGCAAACTTATGTCCATATAATATGAATACATTTTTCATTGGGATGCAGTAATCTCTTCGTTCAATTTTGAAGCTTTGGTCACATTGTAAACTACCCATTGTATTTTCGATATTATACGTAGGTATACTCTATTTAATTCTAGAGCTAATACTGAATTTCTGTTATACTCGCCCCTATACACTTTCACATTGACTTTTTTCTTATATAATATAACCTGTCCAAAAAGAAATGAAGAAGCTTTGAACCTTCGAACCTAGTTAATTTTTATTTTCTTTCGTTCATTCAACTTCACTAATTTTCTCCAAATAAAAACAAAATCACACCCAGTTCCCACTTTGACGAAACTAGCAAAACATCTTCAATAGCTACTCAACTCACATTTCCACCCTCGTCACCATGCCCTGCTACAGCAGCACCAATGACAACAGAAGCCAGGAAGATGATCTGCGAACATAAAAGAAAATTTTTGAACTGATCTCAGAATCGCCTAGTTCAAACCTACTGTTTTCATTTTTGTCTTATTTATTCGAACTACTTCGGACGAACTGAAACTTACACTAACAATGAGCAGGTATACCAGCTTTATATACCCAATAGTTTAACGAGAAATTGTTTAAAATCATAACGAAATACTATTACAGATACTGGATACTTGTGTAAACTGATTGCAGCGAATGATTTGGTCCATTGGGTACGCACAGAACCTAATTCTGAATCGAAACACATACTTGTTTTTTAATTGTTGCTTACCATGAAGACTTATAATTGGTTCGACACGGGCCATCTAGACAAGAGAAGTACTCACTCTTATCTGGATACATGGCAAAATTCACTATTTGCCTATAGCAAATGAAAAATTGAAATTGGTATTGAGACTTTCCTAGAAGTTTATATTGTCTATTGATATACATATAAAATACTATTGAAATAAATTTATGGCTATAGGAAAAATGTGTCACTATTAGAAATTTAAAACCAATTATATCAGTAGTCATTTATTGAATACATGTTTCCTGTTAAAATATCTTCCCTATGGTTCATTGATATTGAATGATTTTTTCTCAACATGATGAAAACATGAAAAATGTACCGGAGAGTTTCAAATCCATCCATATATCCATATAGACTGGGGTCCAGAATTATTTAATCTGATCCATGCATCTATACATCTAATAATACTGCAAAATGAAATATTAGTTCGAACGAAAAATTAATGTCTCTGAAAACATTTCAGTTTATTAAAAACGTTATAAAAATATAACAAATCATTCATCAAACCACTCGTACATATCACTTCAGGCGTTTTTAATATATTTTATTCTCTCGTATCGCCAAGGCCTGATTTAATGCCAAACATCCCATTTGATTCACATTCAAATTATAATCGTCTAGAACATCTGCCAATCAAACAAAAAAAAAAGTGTTTTGTTAAACACATGTACCCCAAATTTACAATCGATTACTTTCTTCATGTTTACTTCAATGAAAATAAATCATGGAAAATGTTTGACGCTCTTATTGTGGACAGGCTGGAAATAGATATGTTATTTTTACTTCTGGAAACCTGTTGTAATCATGAAAATAATACTGCACAATATGTTCCGGACATCAGAAATGAAAATAAAACGGCAGAAGATGCCAGTAAAATTATTATACGTTTGCGACCAGCACATGATTTTTTTGTATTGAAACCGAAGTGTGATCGTCGGAATTAACAATAGTGTGAAATTCGAGTAGAACAGGCAAAGAAATCTGCTGGTCAACACGAAACTTGTGAAAGTAGATGACCCATGAACTGAAAGAAAACAACTGGAATTCTGATGTCACTATCTTTATCAAAACGTTTGCCGACAATTCTACTTTGGAAACATTGGTAAAACAGTTAATACCTGAAAGCATATTGCGATGACCAATTCGTTTTTTACGCATTGTTGAGCAGACATTTCTTGTACACCAACATAATATGAGTGATTTTTCAACAAAGATACTAGGAGGAAACCGACTGTGCCATCACCTGAAAGAGGGTCCGTAGACTCACAATTATTGTCATTTATAAACTTTTTGTAAACATTTGAATAAAAACAAAACGTGTTTTTTAGTGTTTTGCTTATAAAATAAAAACTGATAATAACGAACAAAATGATACATTGTACGATCTGGTCGGATCATTAGTAGCGGATTGAAACGGGAAAATTTTTGCTATTTTTTAAAATATTCACTACTCTCTCAAAGTAGTGAATTATGTGTACTTCATTTGTACGAAAAACAGGCGCTATCGGACCATTAGTTTTGCCACAATAGCATTTTTTTTGCACTACCTTGCAGCTTGCCTGGATGCTCTAGTGATCTAGTCTGATTTCAGTTCAAAGGTAGAAGTATACTACTACCAAACGTATATCCTCCTTTCTCGCTGCAATGCCGCTAAATGGGTGTAAACGACCTGAGCCTAAGCCTAAGCGGTCGAGTAGTAGGAGAGACGCCTCCCCTATCTCCCGGTCACTCCCACTACTCAACCGCTTGGGCGGGCTCGGCCTCTTTCAGTCAAATACTATTCCTGCTTTCAAATTAGGGTCAAAATCATTACTCTTTCCTACGTGTATTAAATGTATTTATATTACTTAAATATGTCAGCTGATCTGAAATATAGGTTAGTAACATATTATTTTTTAATTTATATATGAACAATAACATGTTGTAATTCATTCTTTGTATTGTCATCAATGATAGAGTTTTCAATATTTCCATAATTGGTGTTCGCCTATTACAATTTAATATTGCCCTCATGGCCCATTTTGTAATTTTTGTTCATTATTTAGAAAAAATAGAATAGTGCTACAATAATCAAAATGAGGTGCTATGATACTTTTGTATATTGTGAGTTTTGAAAATTCAGATACTTTGTTATTCAATATATAGACGTATTGTATTTTTTTGCTATTTTCTTTTTTATATCAGACTAAATAATTACTCCTTCTTTGCTTCCGGGCTTTTTTCAGTTTTTTTTCCTTTTTTGTTTCGTTTTTTTTTCGTTTTTCTTTCGCTTTTTTTTCAAGGTTTTTCCGTTTTAGTTTTTATTGTTTCTTCCTAGATTCATCTGAAACGGCCTAAAGAGATTATCATTTTGTGTTTTGATGTATATGACTAAAGAAAAAAGTTTTGAATATTGTGTGTCTGTATGTGTGTGTGTGTGTGCTTGTTTTCTTGTATTGTGTACTCCAAATGTCTTTTCTCCAAGGCCCGATTTTGTGCATATGCCAATTTACAGCATGTTCACTCTTAGGTCCGCTCAAAGAATGTACTCGCCAGGTTCTTTGCAAGTTAATGAATCTCTCTTATAATTTGGGGGGCCTTTCCGTCTAACAGGAAAATTGCAAGAGTATAACCATTCCTGAAAAAGGGGAAAGATACTGTATGATGTTCTAATGAAGTCAATTCAATTGAATTTTTTGTTCAAGCCTTTCTGGTCGCCGTAGTAGCACTAACTCAGAAAAAAGAACAAGACATCATGAAGAATAAACAGGATAGTTTCTCTGATGTTCTGAACCGGCTTTTTCCTGAGACATCCTGTTTTGAATTACTGATGCAGATTTTTAACATCATTTTCGGTACAATCCACATCGACACTGAGTTTTGAATGGAAAAAGAGAAAAATGTCTGTCCATTCCATGCGAATGGCGGAATGACCTTTAGTGAACAGCTGAACGAACATAATGCCGAATATATCAATACGCAATTTGGCGTTCTTCGAGAGAGTTGAATAAAGTTAAGGATTTTGTCCACATTTCAGGATTGTATGATAACGAACTACGGGACTTCGAAATTATTTCACCTGTCCAATGTACGGCTAGTTATGGATGCAGAATGCAGATAATACAGCAAAACAGCGACATATTTTTTCTTGTTTTACGTGAATTGCAAGTGCACTTCCAAATTCTAAAACGGTTTCCCAAGTTTGTTGCCATCGAGTTTGAACGGCTTGAATCTCATTGTCTCGTATGCATAATATGACATAAATTCTTTTGTTTATCTGGTTTTTAAGAAATCTTGCATATAAATGGGTTTCGGCTGATTTATTTAAATGGATTAAACGATTAATGTCTCAGCCTTCCGACGGGTCTTGTCTGCAGACAAAGAATCAATCTGTTTGAATCATTATACTATTGTAATCATGACCATGTATGTTGATTTGCAACTACAGATATCCATGTTACATTATAACGATGTCTCGTCTCTTGTTATTCACCGTTTTTTACTTTCAAAACAGGACGATGCGTGAAGGGCTTGATAAAAACAGAGGCGTAACAGCGATTATAATACTAATAACAACAAAGCTAGTGGATCTGACGGAATTCCGCCGATCGTTTTCAAGAAATGTCCCCAGGTTATTTGCAAGTTATTCAACCTCTCTTATAATTGGGGGTATTTCCGTCAAACTGGAAAATTGCAACAGTACAACCAGCCGTCAAAAATGACAAAAATACCACTGCTATCAGTTATCTAGGAAGCAGGCCCGGATTGCGGATTTTTTCGGCCCGAGCTTTGCCCATCGATGAAATAATTTAGCAAAATTCAAAGTAACTTTTACCAGACAAATAAAAACAATTAATTTAAAAACATTTATTCATTCATATTTAGTGGTTGAATAGTTTGAAAGTTTAACTTGTAGAAAAAGGCTATTCAAAATAGTAACAACTATTTTCATTATTAAAATACTGTGGAAGAAAAACATCTCCGTGAACTCAAGGACAATACGAATTACGTCAACCATCACATACAAGGGGACGCAATCTATGATTGGTCACTATAATGGCGTGGAGTTTGCATAACAGGACATCAGCATGTCATTTTATTTCCCCGCCATTATACTGACCAATCACAAAGTGCGTCTCATGGCAACAAGAATGAAGAAATAAGGATGTGAATTTTTATCGGTATCTGCCAAGCCATTAGAAATCTCTATCCTTATAACGTTGCATAGTCGACAAACAAACTTGGAATCATATAAGATGCTAAGCTAACCTAGAACGAGCAAGTCGCCTATCGCCTATGCTCTTACTGCTCATGTTAAAGTGCTTGGGGTATGACATCAAAAACCGTACATCGGATATTTACGGCAATTATTCGCCCGACCATGAGAAACTGAACTATTGTATGGTGGTCAGATTCATTGAAAAGCAAAAGTAGAAACGAACTAGACAAATTTCAAAGGCTGGCGTTAAGAACAAGACACAGGAGAGCTGTTCCTCTAACTCTAATATAGCTTCGTACCCGAAGATGAAAGACATAATCCCTAGGCCTGTACCTCGAATTAGTGGACCTGAATATAGGGTTTACTGATGGGCTAACCAGTAAATACACGGCCGACACTGGAGACAAAGTTAACTTTTCCCTACCGGTTGCGCAAGAGATTTAGGTTTGGTTTTGCATTCTCTGTTAATGACTCCAATGCTTCAACACGTTCGGAGGGCGAGCTGGTATTATCAATTCCTCAATAACCACCCACCAAACTATACAGAAGGTAGTTATTGGGTCAAGGAATAGTCTCTCCGGAGCAGTCGTAATGAACCATGCTGACGTCACATGCCCGTATAATTTTCAGGTTGGACAGTGTGACAATATTTACAGAATGGTCTGGGTAGAGTCTGCGGAGTTCGATATTTCGTCCGTCTTTCCTCCTCTTTTCGGACGATGTCCGTTGCGCCAAGAGCAGAAATCTCTCTGACAAAAATCAGCTTACTTTTAATATCTCCCAGAACATAAGGAAACACTGGTATATCATCTATACCATACGAGTGCGATATATGGTAATATAACACTTGTAATGCAGCGTTATGTCTGGGATATAGGCTGAGACAGCATATGCCAGAAATGCTTACAATAAATGCATCATGGTCTCAGGTTATCACGACAGGCCCTCCATTCAGTATCATGTGGCTATGATAGACCTTTTACATAGTTTTGACACCTAGATGACTTCTGCATTATATGCAAATTTCGAACAGCCATATCAGTAACGTTTTCGAAAAGTCTCTTGAATATTTCCTCATACACCTCAGCTGCCGTTCATACTACCCTAAGCCTTTGACCGCAAATTACTTTCCCAAATCGTATATCCAATTAGAATCAACTTCGCACGTGTACGAGGATTATAATTTGCCTGTGGCTAGAGCCAAAACAAGTGCACAACTTATGATGAAATGAGTGAACTCAATAAATTTCGTATCGTCCGAAATTAATTTGAATTTCTGGATTTAACTTTACGGTATTTCGCTAATCGTTCGAAACATTCCGCATTTCCCATAACAAGGAAAAGTCCTTCTGGTATTAACGTGGTAGTTATTAAAGGATTTGGATAGAAATCATCCAACAGAATTCGAAGAAAAGCATCAGTGAAGTTCACATGCAAGTACACTCAGAGCAGCAGCTATACGACTGATAATTTCAACATTTCATAAGATAAATGCTAGTCATAATTATTTTCATATTTATTTGAACATTAAATAGCAACCCTTACCCCAAATTCAAGCAACATATTTAATGCCCTTTAATATTATGTGTCTGTGTATATAATGAAAAAATAGGGTGGGTGTCACCATTCCTATTGGGTAAAAGTTACAGCGATCAAAATAATAGAAGATTATGTCCCTTAGCAACAAAAATTTACGCTTCCCAGCAATTTTGAAAAAAATCGTCGATAAGTTGGTGACAAGTGACAGTTGTTAGGTGAATGATGGTGATTGGTGACAACTGACATATGATAAGAGATGAACATCAGATGACAGTCTAGATGTGACAGATGATTGTCGATATGCTACCGGTGACGGTTGACTAATGACATGTTACAAGGGATAGGTGACGGATGACACGTGACAATTGACAGGTGAAAGATGATACGTGACAGATGGCAGGTGACATGTGACAGCTTGATGCGCACCTATCATCCGGTAGCTGTCATATATCATCTGTAACTCGTAACCCATCACCCGTCACCTGTCACATGTCATGTGTCACGTGTGTCAGCCTTCATACCTATCATCCGTAACCTGTCGTTTCTATTCTCAACGTTTTTAAGAATAAGGGTCGATTTTTCAATATCCTGTTGGCGTAGTTTGACTGCCAGCTGAATTTGACTGGTGGGTAAAATGAATATGTGAAATTCGCTCAAATGAAGAAATAAACTCACATTCTCACAATCAGTCACGTAGCAGCAACATCTGACGCAACATCTGACTCAACATTGAAAACCGGCTCTAAGACTAAGATTCGACATAGACAAATAAATATATCGTAACTGTGTTTGACAATTACCTTCACTATTTAAAACTGACGATGAAGATTCCAAATACCATTAGTTCGACGAAAAAAAATTGCGATAGTCACTGCTAAATTGACTATCGCAAACTATTTATTTCCTATTTTGAGAAATATTCTTGTCGTATATACCATTGGCTTGTGTTTTTATAGCAAATTAATAATGGAAGTATAATGTTACTTCTTACAACAATCGTAGGAAATCATTATTATTCCGTTTCGAAGCTTCATCGTAGTGGAGAATTCAAGTTAGATGCACCACACATATTCTTCGGTATTCGCAACCACTTACCGAAGAAACATTTTGAATATTTTGTTGTACTTGCAGAACAGAATGCAAATTATTCGAAAACTGTCAATCTGGTAGATCATTTGCAAGATATCTCGTTCGTAAATATTTGAGCATTCGAGAACCTGATTCATTTTTCAAGATAGTCAATGGCGTACGGAGGAGTTCTTAGAGGAATGCGTACAGATAATTGAATATACCCTTATACTCATACATGAGTATGGTATAAACAGACAATGGATGCTTGTACAGGGCACGTCTGGTTGGGGTTGATCAATCAATATCCCTGACATTTTATAAAATATCGACATATTTTGATTCTTCGAACTATGCCCGTCTATAACCATCATTTCTGGTATACTAAAAGTAGATACCAATATAAATAAAACATTTTTCGAGGAAGGGAGGTCTGTCCAAACGGCTGATAGATAATCACTCTCATATAACGTTTGATTTCTCTTAATAGGTTAGGTGCCATCTCATTTCCTTCCCTAACAAAGGAAAAAGGAACACTAGCAACGAACGCTCAGGAAAAAGCCAGTGTCCTTTCCAACATACTTGCTGCAAATTTTACTTTGTTATTGTTGGAAAAACAACCCGAGAACATTATTTCCACTGAAAGTCTTATGCTTGAGAGTGTCTTCTGCGAACGAAGCATTAGACGCTAAACACCAACAAAGCTAGTGGATCTCTCGGCATTCCGCCAATCGTTCTCAAGGAATGTGCTCCCAAACTAACAGCAGTTCTTCGCAAGTTATTCAACCCTTCTCATAATTTGAGGACATTGTAAGAGGAGAGGCTTCAATCTCGGGAATCGCAGAACATGCTTAGACGGAACACCACCGCATCCAGTGGAAAGATGCCAACGTCTTAGACAAGGAAGAACACTGGATTAATCAAAAATTTAAAGAGTCCCTTTGAATCCATGCCAACAACGCTTTCAGTCAACTCAGCGTAGAAATTAAGAATGTGTAGAAAACATTGAATAATAGCAGGTCAGTTCTAGAAGAATAAGGGTCCCCTCATATTACCTCGCTTAACTGTGGAAAACAGGTAGTCCTTTAAATTATCTCATATAAGGACATATAATGTTCCTCTCGTTACTCTGGCGGTTAGGTCACACTTGACAACGATCGGAGATACTGAACCGATTGAAACGTTGGTGCTCATAGAAACATTCTAGATAATGAAAGTCCACAATAAAAGTAATCAATTTACGTCATTATCAAAATTTCGGTTATACAACCTAATTCTATTGCACACCAGCGTTGTGAACCTAATTAGGGCACAGTTCTTGGTTAATTAGGGTTTTTCAGTTACTGCACTTCTTGTTGTATCTCATAAGCATCTTCAAAATAATGCACTTTTAGCTGTATCAAGATTTATTCTCGCGATAAGCTTTTGTAGCATAATAATTTTTAAATAATAAAAACCTGATATGGGTCTGATTCACTTCAACGTTCATTTTCTTTTTCTAAGAACACCAAAACATGAAGTTATGGCTCTTGAGAATCCTAACTTTGTTGGGCGAATTGCGCGTCGAGTGAAAGTGACGTAAGTAGTTATGATTTTTTTGTAGCGATCTATTTCTTGAATTGTATTCACACCAAAAGTTCCAAATATTTATTTTCTATCAGAATGATAATAACACAATGTTGAATTTTGTGTTTTCGAATCGTCAGGTCCAAACGCTTAATTTGCATTATTCAGTTTGTCATAGATTAGGTGATAATATATCTCCCAGTTGAATATCTAATCTTTCAGCGATCGAACAACCTGTGTTATATCATGCACGCAAAACAGTGAGAAGACTACTTCTATTTTGCACGAAACACCGAGCTTCGAAACAATCAAAACAGCCAGCTTCAAATAATGAGTTCTTTATCCCATTTTAATTTCGCGTATGTATACCGCTAATCAAGTCATAATCATCCAGCAACGATTTACAAAATAAAGCATAAAACACGATATACACCTTAATCGCGAGGCTTTTCATCCATGTAGTACGCAATCACTTGCTGTAGCACAAACATTTGGTCTCTTAATTACAACCTCTTCCAGGCATAAAACCACACCGCACTCCCTTGATCCGGCCTTCATTTGTCGCCTCTCTCACCCCTTTAATCAACAATCCCCAATCCCCATCGAACGTAAACGCACCGCCATGCTCTCCACAGGTATGATGCCGCTCGCTCCGTAATAAGTACTACAAACAAACGCAATCATAATAAACAAAGTTATGAGTAGTTATAATAATACGATTAATGCAGTTTTTACATTGTTTCGATTCAGCAGAGCCAACCTAGGTGCCGATGCGGTTTCATACGAATTTCCCGGGTTCAACAATCGAATCGCCACAAAACCTGCTTCCCGCTCGTTCAGCTTCGGCTACGTCCGACAATCCCGCTTGAACCGAGAGCCAGAAGATGTCTCTGCTTTAATTTTTCCTCCGCGATTCAGTGTTTATTGAGTTCCCGTGGAATTGTAACGCTCGGCATTGCGAACTCTGCTCGAACAAATTCATTGATAAAACAATAAATGGTGTGAATTATCAATTAAATGTATTAGTGATTTTGACTGGGAGACTGAATATGAACAGATTTTGGCGTTGTCTTGTATACATTTGTTAAAATTGTTAGTGGTTTGTGGTACAAAAGTAGTTTGTCAAGTATTCTTTTGAAGACAAACTTAACCTTAATGTGGCTTTAAGAACACCTAGGTAATTAGTTGATACACATTGGACCTTCGGTACATATAAATGTATTTTCAGAAAAAGTGTTTACTGTGCTTCTCAGTGTTTACGGTGCCTTGTGATTACATACGATAGATGATAAACATGCATTGTGACGGTGCCCTAAGAAGAAATAACTATTAAGGTAATAACATAGTATTTGTTTACTTGTCACACGCATCTGAAATGCACACTTCACAGACATTGTCATCATCAAGAGATCTCTGAGCTCGAACCCTTGTCGCAGGATATGTTTGTTTATGTTTGTCTTGGGTAATCCTGAAGGTGCAAAACACTATGTTTTATTTTTTTCTATCATAATTTTGCAAAATTAAACCCATAACAATGGCTGCCGTCGGATATTATCTTTGGCCCGATAACTTTCATCCCAAAATTACCTGTATGTATGTTGTTAGACTCGGTTTTAATACTTATTGTGTTCAGGTAATTGAAATATGTGTTGTTGACCTATACAATTTAAATTTATAATGATAATTTCTTCATCTGAGTATTATTTATATCAGATTTCATCATGGTATATTTATATTTGAAGGAAACTTTTGTATATCACGTTTAATATTATATCATTACGTTTTTTTTTGGCAAGTTACCCAGAAGACTTTTTTTTAATATAAAAAGAGGCTACACCTGTTTTAAATGAAAGTTTGTGTGAATCATGACAGTTACTAACAGACATGACAACATTCTTAGTTTGTTATAGGTATTAATTTTTTCACCTATTCTAGTCTTGAAGAACCTTCTCCAATTATTATACTCAAATGGAATGGAATGTATTTATGCATAAACAATTAAATCAGTTAGTTTTCCGAAAAGTTTATTGCACTTTTATTTTTGGAGAGAATGTGACGAAACCGCCAAATCGGTGAGACTACGTATTGTTATATTTTCATTTTATCGAACATAATTATGAACATCCAAATCCATATCGACTTGGTGAAATTGATATAAATGTCCCGTGGCATATGTAAATTGGGTACATATTGAATTATGTTAACGAATGAGAAATTCAAATGTGTTTATGTAAAATAGGTGGATCCCAATATTACAGCATAACTGTTCTATCATAAAGCCATACTCGTAAATTCAATAACACCCAGGTAGGTACCTAGCCAGCCAGGCAAAGAAATTGTCAGTATTGTAACAGTCTAATTTCTGTGAATTTGTGACACAGTACAATATGATCATGTTTCATGCGGGTTAGTGGGTGTTGAGATCTTATTTTGAGAATGGTTCATCTAATTTAATATTTGACATTTCTGGCAAAAAATGCTGTTAATCGTTCTTTCTATTTGTGGAGTGGGAATCAGATAGAATATGATGAATTGTAACGATGGTTTACCTAATTATCAAGGACATCTTGAAACTACGGGATTGCTCGTGGGATAGCTACAAGTAAACATTTACAGAATTTAACAAAACCTCAGTCAAATCAGGCAATTTTGAATCTAGAAACAAACCTGATCAATTTACTTGACCAAACATGTAGGTATGGAAATAATAATACCCGAATAACTAAAAGACAGTATTTTTTTCATTCGAAATAAGGCTATCATTATTATTTCGGCAGATATGGCTCATCAATACAGGAATAGAATACCGGAATATATATAGAGAAATAACTAACTCCCTATGTACCTAAAGGAAGATGAATTTCTCCGGTATTTCCATTAGGAGGCGTAGTGTTTGGCGATCTCTACCTAAGAGCCATGGCGTCCTTGACTTGCTTGGGCCGACCACAAACTATTTGGACTGCCTGTAGCCTTTAGTTTTCCTCCAAAGTTCGTTCAGTTGGTCTTCCAACCAAGAGTCAATGGCGGAAGCAGTTTGGTAACTTGCGATGCCTGCTATAGGGTTCAACAATTTCATCTGCCACCTCGTTTCCGGGATACTGCTACTTTCTTAAGAGTATCTTCGAGTATCTTCATATGACTAGTGCTGAGCTTGATTTAGAATGGTTTATTGCTCTGAGCACTGCTCGGCTATCTGAGCAGATATAAATTTTCTGCTCGGGCCCTTCTTTCCCGCTCCTGTCTCATGTCCATGTTAGGATGGCGAACACTACAGCTTGGATTTTTTTTTCAACGTGTGGCTTTCTGGTAAGTATACCTCTTCCTTCCAGGTAGATGTCTGCGCCTGAAGCCTGTTCGTCGGCCAGATGTGATAGGTCCGTATAACCAATTAGGCTTCCAGCGTTAACTTTCTAAGTATTCCATCGCAGTCGTTTTTTACATTTTCACTCTGAGGTGGAAATGGGAATCTCCTGCCGTCCCATGCTCCGAACACTATTCTATTCTATTCTATTTTCTATTCTAACCTCCAGGACCTCTCGATTTCCCGACGAGTGCGTTAGTTAAAACATTATCAGGCAACCGAGTTGAAATTATTATGCTTATTGAAATATGTGTAAATTCAATCATAACATACATATAAACATTATTATTATGCAAAGATACGTACTTATATAAGTATATTCCTAAGCGTTTTTTCCATTTCATTATGGTATCCAATAATAAGAGAAAGTGAGCTTTATTCATTTTCGTTCATACTCACCCTTTGATAAATCAACAATTATTCATGAATGGATCCACCTCAGCAGCAGTTTTGATGTAATAGTAACATTCAGTGAGGAACAGTAAGTAATGTTGAGAGTTATGTAGAATGTTTTAATAGATTTGGGTTAACTTGCTTGAAATGGTATGAGTTGTACCATCAATTTTCTAGGCAGAGGATGTGCTTTGGGAGTATGTTGCTATCCGGCTATTTACCGGCGTAGATAGTCTCCTTCTTCTCAGTTTATTGGCTTTTGTTTCCTCTAAGAGTATCTGGTCATCTCATTAGTGGGATAATTACTTGTTCTGATAATATCAATCTGATGAATTATGATTTAGAGTTATATAGACTGATGGAAATTCAAATAAAATACATAAACATGATGGCGTTTGGAGAAGATGGAATATCCTAAATAAACAACTGAGCTGTATTAGAATAACAAGACAGATTTTGGAAACAAAAGGATTCAAACAACAAAAGACACAGAGTCATAATCTTGTTTTATATAGCTTATCGAATTAATTTAGTTTTGATTGAAGATTTTCAAGTTATTGTATATTACATTACAAAAAAAATAGGAGAGTACAACAAAAAATTGTTTCCTCACTAACTCATAATGTAAATTCACAACTATCTCTCTCAGGGTCAACAGAATCACTGTTCAAGCAAAGCTGTTAAAGAAATCGCTTCTGTACCTTTTCTAATGACATTTTTTAATTTTTATAATACGGCTTCCAAACAACAGACGCATATTCTAACCAAGAGCAAAAATATGCAAATTAAAGAATTTTCGAGGAATATAATATGTTAGTGAATGATCTACAATTCCTCACAATGAAACTAAAAAATTCACAGGCTTCCAGACAGAAAAATTGAATATATCATGAAAGCCCAAATGAGTTAGTTTCCTAAGCAAAATACTATGATCCATTCTATCCCTCGAAACATCTGCAATACAACTTAAACTAAATGATCTCTAGATGAACTGCAATATATTCAGAAACAACTATAAGGTTGGTTACAGTTGATCTACACCGCACAACTCCTTGTGGAAAATGAAAAATTTTATTTTGGACACCTCAGTATAGATATGATCATATATAATCATCTCAAAAACAATCGAACTGTAATATACCAGTGATTATTCGGCTAATCATCTGAGCCCATATTGGAGTCGGGCCGAATAAAAACACTTTCAAAATGTTGGGAATTAATTTACGAAATCCTGGGGTGCATACAAGACTCTCCATTAATCTTAATTATTTCCGAATACAGGAAGACATAGAGAAAGTAGAAAAGTGAGAGAGTAAACATATGTTAAAATGTATTGAATATATTGTAGAAAATATGAAGTCGATTATTCACTTCGCAGCAATTCGTCTGGACTACATATAATATACTGTTTTTTGTCAAGTAAATAACTCAGGCCAGCAAGCGCAACACAACGCCGTTTCGATTCGATCGAAGAATTTTCAATGCAGTGTCTACCTCACGAATTACAAACCTAATTTACCAGTCATTAGATATACATACTTTGAAGAATACGGGTAATTTGCCCAATGGTCAATTGGAACAAATCGAACCCTCTTCTTTCTTTCAATTTGTTTCATAACATCATCTCATTATCATTCATATGATGAGCGTTGCACTGGTAGTTTATAATTACTAGCTCAGATATATACACCCCTCCCTCAACCTGAGGTAAAAGAATATTGTCAAACAAGTGAAACGTTTCGGAGGCTGTATCTGCCTCCGTTATCAAAACTTGCTGGGAAGACGCTGAAAAACTGAATTTGAAACGTAAACAAAAAGAGAAGTATTCTTGGTTAATTTGATCTCATTTTTTCAGATAGACAAATTCAGTGTAGACGTTACTGACAAAAAATAATTTTTTTCAAGGCAGCAGTTTTGTGAACGCAGTAACTTACCGGGCAAATTAATTAATTTGGCCTTCTACACTTGTACAGATTTCTTTGGATTAACATTTTTTTATTTTCAGACTGGAAGGTTATAAACCCAAAAAATCATGTTAAGAATCGGATTTCCTCCACAAAATCAAACTTTCAGTCAATATTTAAGTAGAGTTTTGCAAATCTAGCTATGCGTCTGAATATTGTGTGCGCAATAGACCAGCCGGTGGAGTCCTTGTCTTTCCCGATAAAAGTGTGGTAGTGGACAGTTATCCACTCTTTTATCGTTGGCACGAAGATTCTTCATTCTGATATAATAATAATTTGTACAGAGAAAAATTACACTAGCGATTTTCTATCTGCTTTTCAGTTATCTAGGAATTTCAAATACTGAGCATCTAACTTGGTTATGTCATGTTGACGCAGTATTGAAAAAACTATCAATCTTTGGCAACTTGGGAATAAGGGGGACACCTCACCTTACCTTATTATTTTGTATAAATTAATTCTTGGCTTTCTTATGTCAACATGAAAAGAATGACTTAGGATTCGAATATGGTCTGATTGCGTTTATTATTTTGGATAAATTAATTCCTGCTTTTCTTATGTCAACATGAAAAGAATGACTTAGGATTCGAAGATGATCTGATTGCGTTTATTATTTTGGATAAATTAATTCCTGCTTTTCTTATGTCAACATGAAAAGAATGACTTAGGATTCGAAGATGATCTGATTGCGTTTATTATTTTGGATAAATTTATTCTTGCCTTTCTTATGTCAACATGAATAGAATGACTTAGGATTCGAATATGGTCTGATTGTGTTTATTATTTTGGATAAATGAATTCTTGCCTTTGTTATGTCAACATGAAAAGAATGACTTAGGATTCGAATATGGTCTGATTGTATTTATTATTTTGGATAAATTAATTCTTGCCTTTCTTATGTCAACATGAATAGAATGACTTAGGATTCGAATATGGTCTGATTGTGATTATTATTTTGGATAAATTAATTATTGCCTTTCTTATGTTAACATGAAAAGAATGACTTAGGATTCGAATATGGTCTGATTGTATTTATTATTTTGGATAAATTAATTCTTGCCTTTCTTATGTCAACATCAAAAGAATGACTTAGGATTCGAATATGGTCTGATTGCGTTAATTATTTTGGATAAATTAATTCTTGCCTTTCTTATGTCAACATCAAAAGAATGACTTAGGATTCGAATATGGTCTGATTGCGTTTATTATTTTGGATAAATTAATTCTTGCCTTTCTTATGTCAATCAACATGAAAAGAATGACGTAGGATTCGAAAATGGTCTGATTGCGTTTATTATATTGGATAAATTAATTCTTGTCTTTCTTATGTCAACATGAAAAGAATGACTTAGGATTCGAATATGGTCTGATTGTGTTTATTATTTTGGATAAATTAAATCTTGCCTTTCTTATGTCAACATCAAAAGAATGACTTAGGATTCGAATATGGTCTGATTGCGTTTATTATTTTGGATAAATTAATTCTTGCCTTTCTTATGTCAATCAACATGAAAAGAATGACGTAGGATTCGAAAATGGTCTGATTGCGTTTATTATATTGGATAAATTAATTCTTGTCTTTCTTATGTCAAAATTAAAAGAATGACTTAGGATTCGAATATGGTCTGATTGTGTTTATTATTTTGGATAAACTAATTCTTGCCTTTCTTATGTCAACATGAAAAGAATGACTTAGGATTCGAATATGGTCTGATTGTGATTATTATTTTGGATAAATTAATTATTGCCTTTCTTATGTCAACATGAAAAGAATGACTTAGGATTCGAATATGGTCTGATTGTATTTATTATTTTGGATAAATTAATTCTTGCCTTTCTTATGTCAACATCAAAAGAATGACTTAGGATTCGAATATGGTCTGATTGTGATTATTATTTTGGATAAATTAATTATTGCCTTTCTTATGTCAACATGAAAAGAATGACTTAGGATTCGAATATGGTCTGATTGTGTTTATTATTTTGGATAAACTAATTCTTGCCTTTCTTATGTCAACATGAAAAGAATGACTTAGGATTCGAATATGGTCTGATTGTGATTATTATTTTGGATAAATTAATTATTGCCTTTCTTATGTCAACATGAAAAGAATGACTTAGGATTCGAATATGGTTTGATTGTATTTATTATTTTGGATAAATTAATTCTTGCCTTTCTTATGTCAACATCAAAAGAATGACTTAGGATTCGAATATGGTCTGATTGCGTTAATTATTTTGGATAAATTAATTCTTGCCTTTCTTATGTCAACATGAAAAGAATGACTTAGGATTCGAATATGGTCTGATTGCGTTTATTATTTTGGATAAATTACTTAGTTCTTGCTTTTCTTATGTCAACATGAAAAGAATGACTTAGGATTCGAATATGGTCTGATTGCGTTTATTATTTTGGATAAATTAATTCTTGCCTTTCTTATGTTAACATGAAAAGAATGACTTAGAATTCGAATATGGTCTGATTGTGTTTATTATTTTGGATAAATTAAATCTTGCCTTTCTTATGTCAACATCAAAAGAATGACTTAGGATTCGAATATGGTCTGATTGCGTTTATTATTTTGGATAAATTAATTCTTGCCTTTCTTATGTCAATCAACATGAAAAGAATGACGTAGGATTCGAAAATGGTCTGATTGCGTTTATTATATTGGATAAATTAATTCTTGTCTTTCTTATGTCAACATGAAAAGAATGACTTAGGATTCGAATATGGTCTGATTGTGTTTATTATTTTGGATAAATTAAATCTTGCCTTTCTTATGTCAACATCAAAAGAATGACTTAGGATTCGAATATGGTCTGATTGCGTTTATTATTTTGGATAAATTAATTCTTGCCTTTCTTATGTCAATCAACATGAAAAGAATGACGTAGGATTCGAAAATGGTCTGATTGCGTTTATTATATTGGATAAATTAATTCTTGTCTTTCTTATGTCAACATGAAAAGAATGACTTAGGATTCGAATATGGTCTGATTGTGTTTATTATTTTGGATAAACTAATTCTTGCCTTTCTTATGTCAACATGAAAAGAATGACTTAGGATTCGAATATGGTCTGATTGTGTTTATTATTTTGGATAAATTAATTCTTGCCTTTCTTATGTCAACATGAAAAGAATGACTTAGGATTCGAATATGGTCTGAGTGAAACGCCATTTTGCTATACTTGACTTAAGTTCATTTGTCTCGGAGGTATGAATAAATCTGTACTATCCATTTTCAGTCCATTCACTAAACTAATAATGCAGACATAGTATATGCAGTTTATTTCGATGAGTATGAATATTCATTTTCTTATTCAAACCTATCGAGTCTAACCATATTAGAGGAAAGCTTGGTGACTGTTAATTTCAGGGAAAATTTAACAAGCTGCTGTGAGTAAACAAAAGAGAATATACCGACTCAATGTTCTTTGGGAAGATAAACGTGGGGTAGAGTTCTGGTAATTATTCTGGGTTTTCTCTTTTCAAAATGTATAATGATCTTCAGCTTTCATATAAAGTTTCGGTGGGCAAATGAATACTTTGCATATGTAGAATGACTACGAGATAAAATCAATATATTTAAGGATGTACAAACAATATGAGGCGCCGGCCGTTCGGGTTTGCAAATATATTTATTTTTGTATTAATATATTTATTAGTTGTAGCAAACAAATATTTTCATTTTGCTTTTCGATATATTTAATTTCGTAAAAACAAAATATATTTACTTTCCAAGCATTACGAATATAATAAAAACGTTAATTTCCATATATTTATAAATTCGATCTATTTTATGTCGTCAAGAGATGGCGCAACCGACACGATTTGTCCAAGCTGTCGCAACATGGCAACTAGACAGTCATTAGTACATAAAGTGGCTAACAGATAGCAGTAGCACAGGCAGTTTTGTTATTGTGTAGTTTTCTACTGTACAATTGTGCACTTAATTGGGCAGAGATCTGTGATTCCGACATTCAGACTTGCTATGTGCTCAAGTGTGTACTTGAGAGTTGCAAGTTTATTTTCACTTGATTTTTTTTTTTTAGAAATTAATCAATTAAAAATACTTTTTCAATAATTGAAATATAATTTGCTAGAGTGCTAATAGAGTGTATGCAAGTTGATTATACTCGTTTGAAATCGTTTAGGGTTCTTCTTGATTTTCAAATTTCAACCACAGCTGCATTACTTATAAGAGGGTACCGTACTTATTAATTTGTCTATTAATCGAGACGATTTCGTGGGAATATTTCTCAAAAATGATTACTTTAATGCTGAAGATTGTAGGTAGTTATCTGTTTCTTGGTAGTATCTAGCTGATAGATACAATGTGAAACATTTCATTTATATTCAGGGACCCTATGTGTGGGTCGAACGAAGGCCCTCTAGGATTAAATGACCCAATCTGAAATATTATACTGCCGCCATCTATTCGGCAATTTCTGTACTAATGACTTTGCTTCGTTCCCATGTTGCCATATGCTCGAACGTGTCACAAATCGCGTCGATTGCGCCATCTGTTGACGACATAAAATAGATCAAATTTATAAATACCTATATGAGACTTCACGTTTTTGTATATTAGTAACACTTGAAGTGTAAATATATTGTGTTTGATCGAAAATAAATATATCGGCACGCAAAATAATATATATTGCTACAATTAATGAATATATTGACAGAAATTACTTTTATTTTCAAAAACACTTTTTACCCGAACGGCGCCTCATAAAACAATGGTGCGAGTCGTAATTTTTCCGTCCACACAGTTTTAGCTAGGTCTCGTCATTTCCGTGAACAACTCTTCAGTCCACTGTATACAAAGCCACGTTACTATACTAATTTATTCATTAATTTATTAATTGATTTAATTGATGAATACTTTTCAAATTATCTATTATCAGAACGTAATGCCTATATGAACTATTAGAAATTCTATTTGGAAATGAATGAGATCAACAATATTTGGGAATTATATTGAACTTCACTTCACATCAATAATGAGAAACTAAAGCATTATTTTGGGTTCCCATGAAGGCAGATTATGAGAATGTTGAAAAGGAAAGATCTATAATACGGAATTTGATAATTAATGTTTGATTATAATTATCTTATTGTTATAACCAAAGCATAAGAATAAATAGTGGTGAAATAACTTGCTTCCGAAAGCTGTTTTGGTGAAGGGTTCCCACTTTGAGTGCCAAATTTTCCAAAACGAATAGGAATGTGGCAGTGAATATACTTGAAGGGTTCCAATGTGGAAATATCCACAGATTTCTGTAGCAAAATGATACGACGTTGAACGAATTCGATAAATTTGGTTCGATGTACATTGAAACAACTATAAAGGATTGCTTAGGGATTGTGGAAGATTAATAATAATATAGGATTATTTCTTCTTCAATTTTCATAAAAAATTTCAAAGTTGGTCTTTGATGATCATTTTTTTTGGCGTTTTGCAATCTTATATTTTCTGTGGTAACCCGAGTGGTAACCATGAACTCAACTTGCATTGATTTGTCAAAATTGCTTGTGTATAATTTATTTTCCTATTCGATTTGTGTCGTGTTTCAATTAATATCAATGAAAATATCAGTGATGAAGTTCATGACTCTCGTGACCATACCGTCATTTCCGGTCCAGTAATGTCCATTTACACTACAAAATTGCTTTCGAATTTATTTTATCTATGCTTTCAACCCAACAGCGAGTTAGATGTTCATGGATGATTGCTGTTCTTCTCTGATTCGCGCTATCGATTGTAAAAGAAAACCGCTGCGTTGTCAAGAAATTCACGGACTCATCTTTTTACTTTCTCGGCCTTTTACTAGCGATGTGTACTTCTTCCATCGGATCGTTTTTTTTTACTATACTGGGTCTGAGACGTCGATGCCTGGAGAACTATTTGTGTGTGGTTATTGATGGATTCGTTTCTCGAGCTTCTTATTTATGAATACCTTTGGTGTTTCTATAGGTTGACGATATTTGACTAATTGAAAACACAAAACTAGTAGAAGTAGTATGAATTCAATTCTAGTTAAATACGCTTAATGTTTCTTATTTACAGTGATTGTAACAGCTATATATTTTTCTCAAGTTCTAGTAACTTTTCGAGATTGCAAAAAACTTTGCAAAGAATCTAACGGCCATATGCATAGTCATTCGCCAGCGGTTCTCCAGATGTGCGCCGTTCGCTACACAAATTATAATGCATAGTTCAGCGAACGGCTCACCTCTGGAGGGTCGCTGGAGAATGACTATGCATACGGGCCTACCAGATGTAATTAAACGGTCGTAGGGGGCAGTATGTGTTTTCTGTTGGAGACTTGCCGAAATATATACCTATAGCTTAGGTTGAAGCGGAAGAAGGTTAAAGCGAAAGCGGAAAAAATTCATAAAAATACTAAACAATATCAGATAGGTAGTAGAATAATTCAATTTAAACATGAAATTTTCTTTTTAAATACGCTCATACCTATTTAAATACATTAAAAAGGGGAAAATAATTTTTGTTTTCTCCTCTAAAAATTTCATAATTCATTGTCACCGGAATTATGTACACTTGACAAATTTCAAATAAATCGGACGATTTGAAGTGGTCTAAAAATTGGTTACAAGATTTGACCTGACATTTTTTTTTTTCAACAGAGTGAGGTAATATAAGCGTGCTTATAATAAGTTTCATTGATACACCAAGAAAGAGAAGAAAGAAGACCAGCTGTAATTCCAATGCATGAAATAGAAGATACAGAAATGCCGAATAAAAATGTAGGTAATCGAGTCGCGTGTTTCTTGGCACGGTTCTGTTTACAAATGACGGATCTTAGCCGTTGAATCCGCTGAAATTCACCATCAATATTGTAGTATCAGTTTTGTAATTGTTTCAAAGTTAATAAAATGAATTGCATTTATCAAAAGCCTCTTAGACCGACAATTTTACTGGTATAATAACCGACCTCACCACTAGGTAGAAAGAGATTATGTAAATTGTTAATTTTGACATCGGTTTGTCGGTGTTTTCTTTCATTATCCCATAACACATGCCTGCCTCATGACTATTAATAATTATTGTCAAGACCAACTTCACTTTCTAACTTAATTAATATTAATGTAAGTATGGCAAACTTTGGCTTGGGCTCAGTAACTGTAAATAAACCTGTAGAGACTTCTGCTTTTTTATTTGGTGCCAAACGGAAACTGCTTTCATTGAAAAACCGCTACTCAATAAGAAAGAATGACTATTTTTAGTTTGGTGATGGGATTTTCTAGAACGTAAAATTTGAAAAGAATGTTGTTTGGTGGAATTTTAGAAAAAAATATTTTATTATTTTATAATTTGTTTATTTATGAACAGATTTTGATGAAAGTCTGACCAAACATAGTTCGAAATATTCTGAATCCAGAGGTGTAGACAGAATTCTGATAAAAGTTCTGAAATTGAAGTGGTGGGTTGATTTATTGACAAAATTTCCAAATTTTATTCCCATATAACTTTTTTATTGATAGGCGCATTTTTACGTAATTTTCACATAAACCATTTGAAAATGCCGTGAATCCAGTGGCGTCGTCAAATTCTATTTAAAAAAATCCCTAGTATATTTTTTGGATTTTTTACCTTGAAAAAAATTCGAAGTAGGCCTTGAAATTTTGATTTTCATTTATGGCACTTAACTAGAACTTTTGATAAAATTTACAATAAAAAGTCAGAACAATTGAAAAATTATTAGTCAAAATTTAAACATTTTAAAATTATATTCACGTGTGGAACATGTGCACAACGTGACCTATATCTCGGTTAGGAAACAGACAGTTATAAGTGACAAGTGAAGTTAAAAAGAAGAAATTATTATTTGACTTACGACAGCAAAACACACGTTTTGGCCTCTGAGTGAGAGTAAATCAGCTAATTGTATCCACTCAAAAAAGCGAGCACATTCCCTTATGAAATTTGTTAAACAATTAATAAAATTGTTATGTGGGTTTTTTATCAATAAGTAATAGGTATGCATAAATTTCACTCAAATGATTGAGATATATTCTTTTATTTAAGCAATTATTTGATTGAGAAATGAAAGCCATTTCCATAAATAGTCTCTTAGTAGAGTTACATTTCTTTGTCACAATTTTTGTGTTATTATAATTCATGATGTGTTTTATTTACATGTTCACTTAATGCACATCTTTCAGGATAATATCTGCAGTCACTTCACATAAAAGTGACTGCATTTTTTCAAGAAACAAATTAAATTCAAATAGAAATGGTTGTTCCGAAAATATTATCGATCAATTTTCATCTTTCTATATGATTTTACAGAAATGTCGATAGTTCCATTGGTGCCGGCGTGCAGTGAATTTATTCTGACGACCCGTTAAAATTTTAAAAGTTTCTTGAGTATCTTTAAATGTTTTACCTAATATGGTTACCCTTCTGACAAACGCTGTATAAATTATAAAAGCTCGTAGTTGATTACATCATTAACGTGTGGATTTCATAACAGAATTACCCATAACCTGAATTTTCAAATGCCGAAAACCCGGATCTGAAATTTTGCGCAGCTCAATTTCAGGAGAATTAATTTTCAATCTTCCTCCAGGCCACAGACATTTTTTACATTTTGGATCTACAAATTGCTTCACGTTTACCACGAAACGCTATATGGGTTCTTTAATGCAATTCTCTTACGAAGTTCATAATAATTGTGTGAAATACCCCAATCTAATTTTGAACTCGTGGTGAATTTGAATTGAGAAAGAAGTTTTCATTGGATGCAGTCCTTCAAAGTTATCTACTTGGCCCCATTCTGTACACCGTTGACAAAGTTTTGATTCATATGAATGTTACTGTGTCATCCCTTCTTGAAGACCCTGATGTACCAAATAGTGCCGACAAGACTAGAATGAACCCTGGGAAATTCAATTTCCATTGCTGAGAGGGAAGTTTTTCAGGGTCTGAGTGGAAAAGCTGACGAACCAGTATTCATGATTCCGAAATCTACGCAAGAAAAAGTAGGCATATAGGCAAATGCAATTGTACTGGTCAATTAGTAATAGTATGTAGTATTCATTGTTTGGACTGCACCATCTTTCAATTGTTCTGCAGGCGGCCTGCATACAGACTAAGGCAACTCGTCCTCCTATGTTTGTGCCTCCAAACCTTCATTTGTGAATTTAGCCAAGAGCACGTGAATGAGAAAGCACCATAAATAGGGAGAGAGGCAGCTTCCTTGGGGTAGCCCACTCCAACTCGGCTTTCAGCCTGAGATACCCCCAGGAAACAAATAGGGAAAGAAAAACATGGCAGAATGTTCATGACAGAACCATGCGGAAGAAACACTTTCAGAACACATGTACATGTGGATGTACATTGATTTCGAAATATCTGCAAATAATCTTTCCACTCTATACTGGTAATTCTGTAAGCTGCATGTTAATTTTTAGCTATTTTACATATTTTGTTACACTTTCATATAATTTTTACAGAATAAACAGATATGTTGATATGTGTGAATATGAACATACAGCCATACAGCTTGCGGATATACCACTACGTTTATATATGTTTGTAAATGTTAACTAGTGTAATTAGTATGTATACACTTATACGTCACATTAGCATGTCGCATGTCGGTGACAATCCATGAGTTTTGCCCCTACCAAAAATCGCTCAATACGGTTAAAGAAATTTTCCTTTCAAAAATAGTTTTGGCCATTCTAAAAAAAGCAAGTTTGAGATCATTGAATACATTAAACCGAATTGGAGGTCATTGAGAGGTCCATCTTGTAATTAATTATTATCCTCTATAGGTATACATGATTAGGAAAGTTGGACACCTCTGCGCCGAACGTTCTGTGAGTAATCTGAACGTTCTGTGAATAATACGAATGTTCTGTGAATAATCCGAACGTTCTGTGAATAATCCGAACGTTCTGTGAATAATGTAATCCAATAAAGAACTTCTCAGTTACACGTTATTCTACACTAAACCTGGGAACAGCAATATTTCTGAACGTTTCTGCTAATAGGAAAGAAATATTTGCCAGGAGAATATTCTTTTTATTCGGTCTGACAATCGGCCCTTGTATAATAATTTATTTTGTTCGTTTTCGACACTTGAAGTTGGCAATTCACTTACAACTGCAGTTGCGGCGAATATAAACTGCTGGTAAACTGGGACGAACGTCAAAACTCCTCATAATATACAAAGTTTTTAATAGTTTGTAGGTTTTTGGGTGGGTACTCGACGATAATTGGAAACTATGAATACAAGTGTAGCACGATATGCGTCAAATTGTTCTTTGAGGGATTAGGAATTATAATTGTTATATGTTTATTCTAATTTGCGAGGAGGCAGTTCATTGACTCTTCAACTATTCAATGTCTGTCCAGCGTGGCTTCAGGTGGGGAAGTAGTTGTTTTCTGTTAGATATTACAAAAATATTAATTTTTTCAATTTTCATGGAGAATGTTCCCCGTTTCATGTGCGTATTTTTTGAGTTTTAGAAAAATTTGATTGAAGAAAAATATAGGATAAATGGGCAGATATCACTATGGTATCAGCTTTCACCTGAGGTTTAATAATGACAACATAGGCACTCAGTAAAACATTTTGAACTTTATGTATTTGCCTTATACATGCGGTAACCAAAACGATGCTATTTTTGACACTGCCTATAATATAAAACAACTACTTCCCCTGCTAATAGATCTGATAGATATTGTGAAAAGACTCTAACTGAAAAGAAAAAACCTGAAATTGAAAATTCGCATTTTCATTCAGATAGTTAATTTTTTTATAATTAAAAATTCATTGAATTCATTATTAACAAAATATCACTCACAGAAATCGTTCATTTCGACGAAAATCTATTTCGCTTTGCCAAGTTCGTCAGGGAGATTGATAGAATTGGAAAGCAGAAGCAGTTATACACATCAAGAATGGAAATTGATGGAAATATTTAATATTTAGAGAAGGTCACTAGGGTACTTGCATATCTGTTTTAGGACCTGCTTCAAGAAACGCCTTTGAATGACTTCAAGGCAGCGCAGATGTGTTTTTGAGACTCCTCCCTAACCTTTTATGACGTAGTTTGAGTGGGGTGCTACCAATATTTATACATTACTTTTAGGATGCTAATTAGTTTTTTTTTAATTTGAGCAAAATGCATCGTAGTGTTTTCCCATCTTTGGTGGTTATCTAGAGTATGCCTAGGTACTTGATTTTTTGGCAGGTCTAGTGACGGACGTTATACTGTTATATCATATTCTTGCAGGGATCTATCATATTTACCGAATGCTAAGTAGATAGAACGTGTCATCAACATTTGGATGGAAGAGCAATCCCTGCCATGAGTAATCATGAGGAGGAATTGAATCCTGCCTTTTGTTAGGATATAAGCTGATTGCTGTACCCTACAATAAAAGCATTTATTATTATTATTATTATTATTATTATTTATTGATAACAGTCTAAAGTCAAACCACATTTCTTTATCTTTATCTTTAACCAGCCATCGTCTTTGCAGAATAAGACTATCATCCGAAACTGATAATTTTCTAGTGAGTATTGAACAAACAGAAAGAAATTGTTGAGGTAGTTGTTGACCAGAATTGGTCCTAACACCCTTACTTATTGTGGTATTTCGTCAGTCACTCACTCTATCATCAATTATCACTCTTTGCCGTCTATTTTGGTAGTAAATTTTTGAACGGGGTATTTAGTCGTGTTACCATACACGTTCTACTTACCATTAAAGGCATTACACAGTTTGTCGACAAAATATATAACATTTTGAACAATAAAAATTATCCTAAGCTGTTTGTTTTTACCGACCAATTTCAAAAGGAAGAAATGACAATATTCGAATTCTCTTGCATTAGTGAATCCAAATAATAATATATCCAGACGATTAACATAATAAGCAATCGAAAGTGTTCAATTTGTTTCTATTCCTGCATAGAAAATCATGATTTCACGGTGGCACTCCTGAAAGTTCAACTTTCTTCAAAAATGGTGAGTTCAAACCTATCGGCGAATTCAATTTTCGCTGAATAGCCCGCTGAGCGTGGTACTAATAGAAATTACCACACCCCAAAGCACCCAGCTGTCAATACTTCTGATGGATTCTCGTCATTCAAAGAAACCCACCGCCAAAGTGAGAAAGTTGCGAAAATAAGGTTCGTAACACATAATTGACTCCTTCAATTCATAATAGAAATCATGTAATGCAATGAAAGTATAAAGAATCCTTCTAATACCTTATGGTTATGCAACAAAATTAATAAATGTCCGCTCATATGAACTTATCCTAAACAATGGGAACGTTGTGAAAAAAATGCTGGGGATCATTAATGGAAATAGTGTGTCATTATTTTTTGTCGTTGGGCAATACCATAAATTTAATGCATATTTTAGATAGACTCAGACTGAGTACGCTGGTGGTCTGGGGTCTTTTGTTTGAGCATTCGTTTGTTTGATATACAAGGGGAATCCGCTGATCACCGACTGCCTCTCAGAGTCGCTCGACTTGAGCAGTCAATATGAGACAAATACGTAAGATCTGATGTGGGCGTACGTCGTAACGGAAGTAATTTGAGGATATCTTGTAACGTGGAGACAATGCGGCATAATTGAAACAATATATTGTGGAACAAGGGAGAAGGGTTCTTATTTCTCACGAGTTTGAAAAAGTTGCGGCACTCGCAATTCAAACGAGAGAGAAATTGCATTTCTGGTGCTACACACTATACTTTTTCTACAACACACTTTTTGTTTAAAATGAAACTAATAAATTTGTCGAAGTCGAAGGTACAATGAATGAATGAATGAATGACAATAATAAACTAACTTGGTCTCTTAGTTCTGGTGGAGTATCTTCAAACGCAGAACTGTCGCTATCCATTCTAGTACTACCTTATTTTCAAAATGGATAAAAAAGGAAAATTTTACGCATATTTTATGCTTGACGTTTGTTGATATAATGAGTAATATGTGTATGATTTTTGTTCAGAATATCATAAAACTCTACAAAAAACAACTTAGAAATTTCACTTTCCTGCACAAAACCGTCACTTTCCGGCACACTTATGTCATATTTCATAAACCATCTGAAAGAGTGTCGTAATGTTCAAGTATTGTATTTTCCTTGAATCTGTAAAAATACCAATGTGTTACCTCAGATCGGAACTTGATGAAGATTTCAAACTGCATTCATGTGCAATTCAAAATATTCAACAGCATCCACAGATGGAAGAACAGACTTACAAATATTTGAGAAAAGGGGATTTGTTGTAATGAGAACTTTGAACAAAATATTTAATGGACCATATCGGATAAGAATTGATTTGGTAGCATGTTCATTATCTATGTGTTGGCATCCATGAATATTTGTTATTAGTGTCAGTTGTCATTTATGAGAATCTCAATTGACACACTAAAACTGCGGTAAAACTATCAATATTCATAAAAATCTTGAAAGTAAAAATCAAAAACTCTGTACTTTACTACAAATTAACAATTGACATGAAGGACATGATTGATAATTGACATTCTCATAAATGACAACTGACACTAATGAGAAATATTCATTGATGCCAACATATAGATAATGAACATGCTACCAAATCAATTCTTATCCGATATGGTCCATTGCGTATCCTCAGATATGGCGTTCAAGGAAACAGTTAACAGAGATTGCAAAAGTTTTGGAGGAATAATCGGGTTTTCCAAAAAAAAACAGGGAAGATTAGAGAGGCACCTCAAGACAAGTCATATTTTGTCAATAAATTTGAGCACCTGGTCCCAGGTGTATCAGTTTTCATCTTCCCGCAGAACTTCAGGCCGGATAAGTAATGAATAGAACACTCTGAATAAAAGCATTTTTATGTCGTTTTGTACTGTGTATGTGACATTGAGCGCGGGTAGATGAATACTTGACGCGCTCTCATAAAAATTGAACCATTATCAATCGAGACCATTATCAGCGACACCATTTCATTTACATGAGTTTCCGTAGTTTTTGATAAAAAATTATATTTAGTTGATGCGACATAAGGTAGTGTGGGTATATATAGCCCAGCGGATTATATGGCCCGTGTATCACATAATCATGTTCAACTGAAAATTTTCAAATCAGGCAACACCGAATAATTCCGTAGTGGGGTGGTATTCACACCTACCACGGAAATGCGCGGGACGATACGTCTCCAGTCTTCAGTGTGTGGTCAAGTCTGATTAGATGTGTTTCGTAGCCCCGTTATAATACTACGTGAAGTTGACGTTCACATATTTTGTAAAATCAAAGGTTTTGATGGTAGTGCACCTAATAAATATGTGAGTACTGATGTTGTTATTACATTATTATAAAAAAACTGAATATTTTTTTTGTTTTTTTTTTGTTTTCTGTAAAGAGTGAATCAAGGGATTTTGGGTAATATGGCCCATCAGCGAGATGTGGAAATGGCCCAATGGGCCATATTACTTGCTGGGTCATATTATCAAGATATCTGAGATATCTGAATTATACTTACACCTTTTTTATTGCAGATATGGCAATGGTGAAGATCAAGGATAAAAATAGAAACATTAGAAAACAATGGACACAGGAAAATTTAGAGAATTAACAACAATCAGTCACAAAGAGATGTGGCATCCATGTTTGGAATTCCTCGTCGAACTCTCAGAAGATATGTAAGAGATGGTGTTTCAGTTAAACGATAAGGAAGGCAAAGCGTTTTGACCCCACAACAAGAAAGAGATTTCGTCCAAAGAATTTGGTTTGCCTCTGACTTCCAATATAGTCCGTCATCAAGTTTATAGATACTGCGCTCGCTTCAACATCGCCAATAACTTCAATAGTAAAAAGGATGGCAAAGATTGGTTGTTACTATTTTTGCGAAGACATCCCGAGATTTCTAAGAGAAAGGCTCAACCAATGAATCCCGCCCGAGCACAGAAGATGAATCGACACATTGTTACTGATTACTTTCAAAAACTAAGTCAGGTTTTAGAAGAACTTCACTTGAAAGACAAACCTCAAAACATCTACAACATGGATGAGAAAGGGTGTCGCCTTACAATTCATCACCAACAAACCGTGCTGGCACTTAAAGGAAGTAAACGAGTTCACCTGGTAGCACCCGAGCACGCAGAAAATGTAACTGTAGTTGGATGTGCCAGCGCCATTGGAAACGCAATACCGCCAATGGTTATTTTTAAGGGCAAACGTCTCAAACCTGAGTATCCTGACAACGCGCTTGCTGGTACTTTGATAAAAATGGCTCCAAAAGGCAGCATGATAACTGAACTCTTCATTGAATTTTTAAATCATCTAGCGAAACACAAAGTAAACGGCAAAATTTTATTGATATTTGATGGTGCGTCAAGCCATCTGGATTTGAGCATTGTTGAAGCTGCCGAAGACTTGAATATAACTTTGTTTTGCTTACCGTCGAATACGACGCACGAATTGCAGCCGCTAGACAAATCAGTTTTTAAATCATTTGAATTCCATTGGGATCAGGAGCTGCTTAGGTATTGGGATATTAATCCAGAAAGGACATTAACGAAAGCACGTTTCAATATTATTTTATCAAAAGTTTATCCCAAATGCATGGCTCCGGAAAATATCATAAATGGATTCAGAGCTACAGGTATATACCCCTTCAACCCTTCCGTAATACCAGATTCTGCATTTGCTCCCGCGCAACTATCGGAGCGACCTGAAAATGTATCGGTTAGTCCAAATGAACCACAAGATGCAGAATATTCTTCCAAAGATGAAATCCCACTTGCCATCATCAAACTTCAGATGAAAAAAAAAATTGGAAAAAAGAATGAAAAACGTCTGAAGACTAGCAACTATGTTAAAGAGAATTCAACAGTTAACGATAATAATACGCCTGCTGAAATGTTAGAATCTGGATCAAGTTGTCAAAAAAGTCCTTCTGAACCATTAAACAATTCCTTTAGGGAGATTTTGCCTACTCCTGAAGGTAACAAACCAGTCAACAAAAAAGTTAACCAATTATAAAGCTCAAAGGGTAACCAAACACCTTTTCAGAGAAGAGCAGGCTTCCACATAAAAAAAAAGAACCATCAGCTTCGAAGCCATCGGAGTCCTGGTATTGTTCAATATGCGATACCGACAGACAACTGGATATGAGGCTGTGCGTCACGTGTCTAACATACTACCACGAAGAATGTGTTGGGATAACAGCATATGACGAAGAGGATTTTGAATGCCCAAGTTGTTCTTGAAGAATTTTTTGTGGTCCATGCAATTTTCTGGATCAGGCGGGTAATATGGCCAAACACATTTTAAGTTTTTCTTGTTATTTTCCTTAGTTTCTACAGAAAAGTTATGTTTCCGTTCCACAGTTGTTTCCATAACAGGGTTTTTATTGTATTTTGAGGTAGTTTATTGTGGGCCATATAAACTACTTTAGGTTGGTAATATGGCCAAATGCAACAATTTAGATTTTTGTAAATACGTTTTTATGGCATATGAAAAAAATTATATGGAACATGTTAATTTGTAGAACAGATATAATGTTGAAAACATCTATTTTTATTTTTCAGTTTTATAAATACAATTTTGAAAAAATCTATGTTTTTCCTTAGATGGGCCATATTTACCCCCATTACCTTATGAGCAAGAAAACGCTTGTTATATTTGAGCTATTTTATGTAATTCTCAGAAATCTAATTTTTATTTCGGAACCAATATTTTTCAGAAATCAAAAAAGCTTCACACCTGTGGAAGTTCCACTGCAATACGTCAAACTGTGCTGGAGTTAGCTCGGAGTTATGTGACTTTAAATGGAAGCATGAATAATTTTTGTGAGGAATCATCTGATGAATAAGATGGTGGGGGTCTCATTTAGTTGGGTATTCTCCTATTTGGGTATCACCCGAAAGAAAAGAGGTAATACAAAGCGTGTGCTGCTCTAATAGCCAGAGGGTTATCTCTGTTCTCTTCTGAGAAGAAACTAATCCAGAACGAGTAAGTAGGTGGTAACCCCGATCGAATGAAACGAGAAATGGCTTTGAACACATTTGCTCTGACGACTCAATTTTCGGCGGAGCATATATCCCGAGAAGTATGTTATTCCCAACCACCTTTTGCGTTCCTTCAAGCAGTGATGTTTTTAAATGAAGTAACAGCCTGGAAATGAATCTACCAGATAAAGTCGAACTCATCAGTTATTCACACCAGCATTCGTTGTTAAATCAGAACAAACCGAATAAACATATCACGGGAAGTAGGACGCCCCTCGAAAGAATCACAGCTTTCTGTAAAACAGTTATCCCGAATTCAGTAACCAGAACTATTCTACTATCACCCTCCGGAGCAGAAATTTCAACGTATCCTGCTTTCAAAGGGCACGTCATTTACTGGAATTCGCAGAACGCTCAGTTGTCTTTTCAGAACCGTAAGAGTGTATTGAAATGGAAATGTCGCGAATGACAATTCGTTTTGAAAGAAGTAAGAGATTTTCGTGAGCAGCAAGCCGTGAAGTGTCGTTATTACAAGATTTGTCGTGGTTCTCACTGAAACATTCATTTAAATGAAATGAATGTCCTTATTAAAACAATGGAAGTGGGGCACCGTCGCGCTTCAATGGGAATTTCTTTAGATTAACTTTGGAAGAGGCAGAGGAGGTGATTATTGAATTATCAGGTGTCGTATGATTACATCGATGGAAAACACTAGATTTTGTTCAATTAATAGGTTACCATGAACAATTATTTGAAACAGAGCTGGACAGTACTCACTACAAATACTCGAATACTGTACTTTTATAAGTAGAATTATTCTAGACTTTCATTTTCTAGAAACAAAGAAAATAAATTATTTGCATGTATTTTGAGTCACGACGTTTCAACAGTTAACATCTACTGTCGTTAACAAGTGTGTGAATGCGACAAGATATCTCGCATACTTATTATATAGCCTAAGGTTCCTGCTATAAGGATAGTTATGCTCTACGTGACGTCTCTCAGGTCATCAATGATAATTAGTGTGATAGCCTGCCTGTTCCGAAATAATAAAATTCATTTCGGAATTTTTAGGTACACCGACCTTAATTGGGCTTTCTGGTGAGTGTTATTATTGATGACCGGTCTTGACACAGAGTTTTATTGAAATTTCAATTTATCTAGCGTTGGTTTTCTGTACACTGACGTCTGAAACTTACCATCCGTTTTTTGGACTTTTACATCCTGGGTTTCCTTTTCCATTGTAAAATTTATGGATGGTCTAATCTTATTTGGGAGCCGCAGAAAGGCCTCGAGTTCTTCGTCTCCATGGTTCCTTATGACAAAGGTATCATTAACATATCTCATCCGCATCCTAGGTTTCTTGTTGGCTTTGTCTATAGCAGAAGCCTCGAACCATTCCATATATCTACCGGACACAAAATTATGAAACACACTGTATCTTCGAGAGAGTTGACATAATATGAGTATTACTGAAACGAGCAAAATACAAGCTTTCTAACAATACTAAACACGACATATGGTTCTATTTAAAAAAGTTGCCGATGACGTCAATCCACCGTCAATGGCACACCAAAAAAATATTTGAATTCACAGAAAGGTGCAGAGTAAGACACCCTTCAACTTTTATCCAAACTTTTTTTCGATAGTTCTAATATTTACTGAGAAAAATAAGCGGGTCCATACATTTGACTAACTCTGTATAGTATTTCCTTATATTATAAATTCGCCTCACCGTATAGTATGTGTAATTGACAATTATCACCTATTTTGACTAATTCCGGTTCTTGCCAAGATTCTAGAAATCATCCTCAGCAAAAATCAAATACCCTGTTTAGAGACACCAACAGATCCTAACAAATAGGCACAAAAGACGAAGATGAAGAAAATTCATATGTTTTTCTTGGCGATTGTGAAGCATATTGAAGGTTGAGATTTCATTTGAAAACCTGTCTCAAGAGAAAACCATAACCGAAAATCATATATATTCATATAACTTCAAAACGTAGATATTCTGAATATTCATCGGTCGGTTTTCGAAATTCGAATATTTGCATATAGTAGTATCCTCCACTTTTGCGAGATAGTATATTCACCTTGAATATATAGTATAATCAGCTTGAAGCGCTTCAAAAGATATCAAAATCTAGTTTACAAGCATTTATAAGTAGGTACCGCATACTGTTGACAGAGTTTAAGCAGTGAGAAATTGCCGCTGATAACTTCCCAACGTTGAAAAATCGTCTGAATTATTCTGTATTTTGAGAGGCATAAAAAGAAGAAGACTTTTATGTTCCTATTCAGAATTCCACGCATTGATAGTGTATAAAAATTAATGATGATGGACCTTGCCTAATGGAAAACGAGTCGCAGTGACCAAATAAAAACTTAAGATAACTTGTATTCATTTTATACAAACGAATTCATACTACTGCATTTTTTGTTCGGAGTTGTTATAAAATGGAAATTCCGTTGAATAGTTTGTATTGAATATGGTTTTCTCTTCTTGAAATAACGACCCAATATGGAAACACATTGAGAGTAGTCACTAGATATTTTTCAGGGTTTTTTTCACTATGGTCCAGTTCGCTTCTATAACAGTGCCACTGGTTTTTCATCAATGAAATGAAGTTGTTGACATGACTCTTGAGATGGAGTTTCACAGGGCTCGATTTTAGGTTCCTTACTTTTCATTGTGTGTACACGTAAGCATATACAATTTAAATAATGCCAATTACAGAGAAATTTTGTCCTGAAAAATCTGTAGCAGTCTTAATCGACAGGAAAGTGGTACATAACCGTTGTTCTGAATGATGCCCTGAAATCAAATTTTTCCAACTGAAAGTGGAGCCCGTTTAAATCTATGAAAAAAACTACTCAACGACGTTACATGCGGGTTGCCGAATAACGTTATTTGTTAGAAAGATGTTTTGACTCTCAAATAGCTGAATGATGTGAATAATACGTGACAAAGATTGAATCGCCGATAAGTTCTAAGGCTTAAAGGCTTTAAGTGCCGACACAGATTATAACATCATGAAATTATGTCTTTTCAACAATTTTTTCTCAGCTAAATCGTCATGGGTGCAATAATTTAACGTTAACAAACCTCCCGGGGATGTTTATTGATTAGTGGCTGTATAGTCTTACTGTAATGTCTATTTCTACTACTATTGCTATCTTTATTTTACGTTGAGTGGAAGAAAGCGGTCGAGTGATAACTTTTGTGGTCCAGAAAAGGCTAACTCTTCCTTTTCAGTAAATATATTTCTGCCATCATGGCAAACCGGTATAATTTTCAGACTAGATAGCAGCGTGTCCATCGTTCCACCCAGTACCCCTATGTTCAAAACTATCATTTTACCAGAGTGGTTTGGGTAAAGCCTGCGAAGTTCGATCTCGATATTAACCCCGGTTTTCCCTCCTCTTTTCGAACGAGGTTCGTTTCGCCAGGAGCCGAAAACTCTATGACAAAAATCGTTTTATATCAATGGTCAAGAAGGACTACATACAACTTGTTGGCTTATATTTGTCGTGTCGTAGATGGTAATACAACACTTGTAGTGCCGCGTTATGCATGTGATTATAGGCTGAGACCGCATAAGCTTGACAAGCAGACGGTAAATGCATATGGTTTCCAGGAGCCCCGCGACACGCCATGCACCTTGTGTCCGGAACCTCGGGAATGCGGTAAAGCAGGATGTTGATGACACCATCCTTCAGTCTCCGTAGTTTGTCGTGCGCTTTTTGCTGACTCCAACTCAGTTTGGGTCACCCCGTTCAGTGTCGAAAACGAGACCAAGTTCATCGGCTGCCCGTGCTGCTGCCTTGAAAAGGAATACTCCGATGTCTGCTTTTTCATGGTCCACGGCCTCCCTGTTGTGTGGGAAAGTTTGCATCATTTTGTGAGTTTCCACGTGGAGTTGTCACAGCTCCTCTTTAGTCCATTCCACCACTCCAAAGAAGTAGCATAGGTTCGAAATGGCAAGCATATAAGTTGCAGTCACTTTCTTTCCCGACAGTTCTGATGACCAGATTTGTTAATAATAATAAATAATGGCGTCGGTTGGAGTCGGATGTGACCAAAACGTGGCGCTTTTAGAATCACTCTCATTCTTATGAAAACTTGTTATCCTTCTGTACTTGAACTTTCCACCAAAGGTAATAACAGCTTCCACTCACTGACAGCACTGAGCTCAAGCAAAAAGATGATTATCAAAAGGAGAAAAATGAATATGGTGTAACTACTTTAAATATGAGCATACATAACCGACCACATCCTGGTATCCAACCGACAGTTTCCTTATCAAAACTCGTCAGTATTTTCCTTGAATATTCTGAAGTTATGATGGAGAAAATGAGGAACTCAAAAATCAGATTTGCTTCAGGCGAAACCTCATGACCTTCCTCGAATAAATTGTATACGTTTCCCATATATGAAATGAATTTATGCAGTCTGCGAAATATTACCTTGTAGTTTTGTTGGAATAAATCTACCCAATACTCAATCCAATAGGTATACAAAATTTCATCTCGGGCTTCACATAAATTTCGCATTTAACTTTTACTGTGGGAGTGATTTTTTATTGTCAAAAGGAAAACGTTCATATATCATGCAACTTTTATAGTCATGATTTGCTACATATTTCTGATACCGGGGTTAAAATGTTCACATGAATGATGGAGCTCACAAAAAAACATGTCATTCCACAATAAGAATTGTGAAAATAAACACTGCATATACACTGATAAAAAGGATGTCTTCAATCAAATATATATCCTCTTGGACAGAATCATCTTCTGAAAAGAATAATTATTTCTAATTGATGAATATACTCTTATTTCAAACTTATTGAACTGTTTGCTTCTTTACATAAATTCTCTTGAAATTGATTTGTTTGCATTAATACATTCCAACTCTTCACCCCTAGAGAACACCTACTTGTGAAAAATGCTTCTTTTGACTCAAGAACCTAATTTCTTGGCGAAGGCCAGAAGGAAGCAGTACGTGGCGCAGAGCGGGTGCACGCGAAACCCCGCTACCGGAACGGCGCGAACCCACGCGAAAGCGCGCACTGCGACTACCGACTGGGACCTCTATCCTGTCTGCTGTTACCCGCGTTTGGTTTGGGGGTTGTTTTTGAATCATAATTTAAGTTGTTAGTTTTGTATTCGTCACAGTGGTTATGTGCAAATGTGCTGCTACAGAAGTGCAATATTGAGGTCCAATTATTTCTGCACGATTTGAGTTTGGGTCATATATGGACCAGTTGTGGAGGTAGGTTGAAAATATTTTTGTTTTCAACAGGTGTGTGATAATGGCGAATGACGCTGTCGTTTCTATATTCGATCGCATTTCTATGCGTCACCGAAGAGGTACCTACGTTGATTATATAGTTTCTGAAATTGAAATATTACAAAACTATTCTCATATATAACCATTATACCTCAATTATTCGCAGTTGTTCTCTGTTTGTTGAACTGTACCATATGAACATGGCTTCCATGGCATATTTTTATAACCAGGTGCACATTTGTACTGAGCCTCCAAATGCAGATAATCTTGAATCAAAAATGTATTGCATTATGAAGAAGAATATTGTTATTGAAGTTGAAATATTCTTGCCTCAACCAACTCACACCATCGGACAAAGAAAGTATTCACAATAGTGTTCATTATCAAAGTTGAAATATTCTTGTACCAAACAACTCTCATTATTCAGTGAAGAAAGTGTTCATATGTCTCAAAACAGTTTCCTTTCAAGTGGTCAAGAGGATTCTGTCAACAAATCAAAAATATTTGGTTGGACCTATTCAAGAATACAATCGACTTGAATCAATGCAATTATGCATTGATGCAAAATATCCTATTTATCAGTGTAGGGATTTCAGAATGCGCTTTTCTGAAGGCTCTTCCATTTTTATTCATTGTTTCAGAAATTACTTTTATTTCTCAAATTTTGTATAACTTTTTTTAATCTCTCATCTCGAATGACTTTCTCCATATATCTAATTTTGTGAAATGTGTTTTTGACGTGGAGGTAGAGTAGATTTTTCAGGAAAGTTGTGAGTACTCTGAAGTTTTTTGCTATTATAAATTGTCCGGGCCAATCCCATTGGCTTGGGCTTCCCTATCTAGGCAAATTTCAAGAGTTTTTTCTTGGATGGTTCGCCCAACATTATGATTCTGGAGACACTGCATTCATTACATCCATGCACTCTATTCACTGTACCCTATTCTAGTGGGACCGTTCAATCAGTGTTTTTTGCTTGTAGCAATTCGGAACTGGAATTTTCTTCTCTGTACAAAGGAGCACCGTTCACTACACAAATTATAATGCGAACGGCGCTGCGCTTTATATACAGTTCGACAAACTAGTTGAAAACGTGATGCGCACTCGTCGGACAAGGGACTATAGTCCGTAATATATCCAGTAATAAGGCTCTCAACATAAACGCAATGTCACATGTGTCATTTGTGAGGCAGTTTTCGTTAGAGTGACGTAAAAGTAAGAGAAAATTATTTTTTTAATTTTCATCCTGGGAATGCCTAATCTAGGATAGAATCCCTTCAACAGAAATCTCTCCGGGAAATAACTCTCGAACAAATACCCTCTGGAAACAATCTTCTGTGGAAAAATCTCCCTCGGAAAAATTCCATTAGAAAATAAAACATCCGGAGACCACAAAAATAAATATAAAAGGAAAAGGACAAACCTTACGTAGACATTTCAGTGCGTCTGATCTAACCAGAACGAACTAACCAATTAACCTTACGAGACATTTGAGTGCGTGGACATTGAATACATTTTTTCAGCGATTTTCTTATACCAAAAATTCACCATATATACTCTTTAGAACTATTGGGTAAGCTGAATCTCATTTTTAATAAACTGCCCACCTGATCTGTAGCAAATGATATTCAAGTTTTTTTTGTGATCTTGTATCGGTTCTTCTAGAATATTATCAGTTTGGTTGCATACATTCTCAGCTTCTGAGATAATTTTGTCAAGGATTCTTATGAACTTGTTTAAAAACAAAATAATGAACTGTCCAATAAATCAGTAGCTGGAGATGACTCAAAATCTTTGATTTTACTTCTACATTTGCAGATTCAAATGACCTAAATCTTGGCACTGACGGAATACTTTCCGAGATATTGTATAATATGCTCCTTCCTTGATATGCACGCTGTATGTACGAATTCCAACAAGAGGCTAACTCTTCATTTCATACTCTTCACGTTTGCAACTCCACTAAAAAACGCCTAATTTATCCATATTCATTTCGGATTCACATAGGTCGAAACAAACAAAAAATGCACATTCTTTGCAATTAAATCAAGTTTTATTTTACTGACACTGCAGTCGTTCATGAAATTCCAAGAAAACAAAAGAAAATAAAGCCAATCTGATAGCTCATGGTAGTAACAAAAACATGTGTATATTTATATTCGCTGGTACGCCGTGTAAGTACTCACCTCGAAATTTTAATCTGTTTTTGATACCTGTGTATGATTGGAACAAGCCAACAGCATTAAGCTATCTCGGTGTCCATTAAATCGAAAAAGGCTCGCTAGCTTTTCCACTTCCCGGGCTCCACGAAAACATGTACGGACGAAGCATGGGCGTACTAATTTTTGTTTCCGTCGTTTTAATCATCTCATCCCAAGTAGCACAATTATATTGACACAATATTGGTCCACTTTTATGAAAATATTGACACAATTTTCAAACGTTATATCGACGAACCAAGAAGCGATATTGTATCTTTGTCGAACTCATACAATAAACAAAAAATAGCTTCTAGTTCAGAGTTCACTATACCGATCGCCTTCCAGTGATATACAATGAAATTCTAGAACTGTTTTTGAATATTTTCAACAATATTGGCCTTGGTATCAATATCATCATCAGGTACGCGAGTTCGAATCCGCGCCCACCGACCTCGTGCATGGCATCACACGTAAGGACTGCATCTTTCCCAGCTCGCACAAGTCTCTCGGAGATTTCTGAGGGTTGCCCACAAGGGGGCATCAGCCGGTTGATGTAAATAACAATTTTAACAATAACAACAACAATTATTCAATCTAATCTCACCAATATTCTATGCATTAATCTCATTCAGAAAAGGTTGAAGCACTATTTCCCAAGTATTATTAATATAATCTTGGTTTTCAATATTCACTCATATTGAGTTGATATTATTGTTTCATTTAGTTACAATATATTCAAAGACACAATATAGAATCAAGATTGGAGTTGCTAGCTTGGATAAACTAGGAAAACTATATAACATTAATTATTTATTGCACGTATGAAATTGTCAAGCCAGTCAATCATAAAGAAGTCAACATTGAAATAAAAGTAAAACTGTGCCTCATTTAAATTATTGTTCGGTTGAAATAATCGCTCACTACTTGGAATCTTGCTTCGATTTCTCAGCTGGGTGTAAATGTTTGTAGAATCGTATTGGACATGAGCTTCCCTATTGCATACAACCCTTTTGTGAATTATAAAATATCACTGGCATTGCTACTGACTATATCGTAAATGAGGTATTGGAAGCGTGTAATGTCACTGAATGAGAACAAACATTATTTTCCCCTTCACCATACAAGTAATTAAATTCCTAGATGCGCATTTGCATAACGAAATCATCTTCAAAAATAGAGATTAGTAATCCCCTAGAATCCCTACTGATGAAGATAATGACCGTTAGTAAATCTAAAAAAATAAGCGATTCTATTTGGAACTTTGTACACGTTCTAAAAATATTTTATTTACCCCTTTGGAAGTAACGCCCATGCACGGGCGATGTGTGGAATGTGGACACACTCAACAAAATGGTGTACACCGAGCTACCTATAGAGCTGGAGATAACTGCGGTGGGAGGCTATTTAAATGAACCATTAACGTCAAATGAATTTGAATATTTTTTCATCGGTGAATTGTTGTTTGACTCTTGTTTGAATATTTGAATTTTTATTACTAGATTACTGACTTATTACCTGCAGGCGAATTAGACGATAGCTGCACTTTTTTCGGGACGGTGCCGATGTTACCTGATGAAATTGTAGTAATGTCGACAAACGTTTCGCATGAAGCAGTGCCAGATGCCATGGGGGGGGCATGAATCACGGAAGAAAAGTTGTCTTTCTCTAATTTGGAAGAATTATACATACACTATGATGGATTCTTCTTCAATCCAGAACCCAAAACAAAAGTACTGAAACGGACGTAATGAATTTAAAGAAAACGTCATAAATGCCCTCAATGGAAAACTGCATAACTGTCTATTTATTTAATTGTTTATTGTTTTGGAGCTGATGAAGTTATATTTGGAGGGCAGGACCCAAAGAGTATAGTGATTAAAAAAACTGTTTGTTAATCAGCACCCCTTGAGGAAGGTCTTTCTCAAGGTTCAATACTTGACCACTTACTTTTTCTCTAATATGCCAACGACTTCATTCAATTCTTCAATAGTATTAGGGCATTAATGTAGTTACTTTTGCATGACACCAATTTCCTCTATAAGAAAAACACAGTGTTTATGAGCGGGTGGTACTTTGGGCTAATGAAAATCACCTGCCATATTGAACAACACCAAAATAAAATTTTCATTAAATAATGTCCCTGAAGATTCAGTATTTGTTGAACTTGCTCAACAACAATGATGTTATTCTCACGCTGGACTATACAGTATCGCAAAGTTTTCATCTTGGGTATGGTGGTTTCATGAGAGCGTAAAGAATAGCTTGCTATATGTTGAGAGAGCATTACAATTTCTCCTCTACTCGCTCGAGGAGGGGATATCGACGTGAGCTGTTCATTCGTCGGGTGCACAGTAGTGCATCTCTCTTATTTATGTGGTATTGTCATATAATTGCGTTCCTCGTTGCTCGCGTAGATTTCTGTCTATACCCCAGATGAAAAATTTCTGATACTGTATATAAAGTCATGGTCATGGTCAAAGTTTATGGTGTGACATCGTAGTAAATATGTTCTGCAGAATCTGTACTATATGAAGCAATCAATCCACTGTCCTGCGGTAGGAGAACAGGGTCAACTACAGAGAGGGTTTTTATTCTTCAGAATCATACTATATATCAGAATCATTTGCTGATATCGGTTCGAAGCAATCATATGCAGGAATAACTTTAAGGAATTCCGAATTTTTACGGATTCAAGTATTTACATTTATGAACTATGCATATATATATATAATTGGGAACACCTCAGGGAACTGTTATGGGACCGCTGTCGTTCTTGTTGTGTAATAATGACTTGCCTGAATTTCGTGAGGAAGGAAGTTAATTCAAACATGCTGATGATACGGCAGTGGTTTGAGTCAGGAAACAATTGATGAACTATAGCAATCGGCTATTTTTACTCTTGTGTTAACTTAAAGACCTATGTGGAATATAATTCTGCTGCTAATTCTTACGTTCTTATAGACACTCCGATTGACTGTAAATTATCTAAAAACCTCACGCCAATATTGAAATAATAATATTGGTACAATGTTACAAATAAAAACCTATTACAATTATTGAAATTTTAATATTGGCCGAATATTCAATAAATAATATTGAAATAAATTATGATAGAACGTGGGTAAGAAACGAGTCAAAAGATGTATACTGCAAGAGACGAAGTCTACTAAATCTTCTTCAAGACAGCGATAAACGACAATAACTACCGACAGAGTAATGAATTGTTCAATCGAGATGACAATAAAATACAAAAACTGCATTGCCAGTAAAATAACCCAATGCTAATATAAATATCATCCTCAAATGAATATCATATTAGTCCTCACGAAATTAATTAATTTCCCAAGGCTGGGATGATATATTTGAATAGATTTTCAAGTCGAAAAAGTTCAGTAATTTTTCTTAACAAATTTTGGATTGTATGTTGCCAATAGCTCGTAATTTGATCCAAGTATCCTAGCGAGATGGAAAATAAATTAATCAGGAATAGCACTAAACTCTCTCTCTCTCTCTCTCTCTGTTTTTTTGGACCTTGCTTCCCATAGGCGCACTTGTCCAGCTCTCCCTCTATTACTTTGGGTTGAATAGAGGCTTCGTCCAGTGGATGCAAAGGTTTTGCTCGAAGCAATTATGCATCCATGTAAATTGTACTATAATTGTTGAGTCCTTATTCTCGTCTATTCTCTTCGATATATGGTTGGGTTTCTTCTTGTAGCACTAAACTCCCCACTTGGGTTTATTAGGTTCACTTATTTTCTACAGAGTTAAATATGAAATATCTCTTGATAAAGCATGTTGCTGTATGTTCTGAGAAGACAGAGAAGATTTGAGCTGATATGAGTACGAGATCGTGTGATGAGAAATAACCTTCCGAGAGATAAACATCTTTAAAATGTTCTCAAACGGTTTGTGTAAGTGATTTCATGTTAAACTCTCAGTCAATCTGCCTACAATTTTATTGCATGATTTCCTGGATTTGTTCATTATTGCCATCCACATTGTTGTAAACCCTCAACACGAAGGCAATATAGAAAGAAAACCATGCAGTTTGCATGCCACCTCTTTGTGTACCACCACAAACCTAACATATTGGATTTCTCACTCCGAATGTCGGAACTTTCTGACTCTTTGTTTTCACAGTTAAAGTGCCAATGTCGAAATGCCGGTGGAGACTGGAATATGAATCGTGGCCTCCCGATTTGAAATTCAGTTCGACAAATCTCAATAAGGGCTTCAACTGAATACAAGGCGAAGCTAAGTGAATAGGTAGATGTTGCATATGTAGGACTCACTCAGTTTGTGATCAAATCGGGTAATGTTCAGAAGTTATTCGAAAGTTATTTATTTATTAACAAAATGTCACAATTCAAATGGTACATTCAAGATGTGATGATAACTCGCCCAACTCAACCTATATTTTATAAAGGGTTGTATCTGAATTGATAGTACTTTAGCTATTTGTGTATTTAGAGAGCAGAGGGATAGATTGCGCTAGACAAAGAGAATTGCCGCGAGACGTGAAGCAGAACGCGGTAGTCTTTGGAGAGAGGCATTGACACTTTGTGCTCGTAACACACACAATTTTTTTTTCTACAAACGCAGCTCGTAGACAAAAAAAGATCGATTCTTCATTCAACATAGCATATAATATTACCTCTGAGAAAATTACCACTCAATAGCTATCCATAATGTATGAGCGATCCAATAATTCACAAAGGAAAATAGACAAAAAAGGACCGCCAGCCGAGATCGAACCCGTGCGTCATCTGTTTAAATAGTTGGGGCGTTTTTTCAGTATTTTGGCTCAAGTGCGGAAATACTGTCTATGGTAATATTTATAAGATAGTTGGTTGATGAAAACCCCGGTTTCCGCCCCAGCAAAATCGCTTTGTGAAATTTTTTAAATAAGACATAGTGAAAAAAACTTTTTTGGTTTTTTGCAAATATTCTCAAAACTATTGAAGGAATTTTTATAGTCGATAGAACTTTTGTAGAAAATTATTAAACCTTTTGTACGACCGTAAATGGTTTTTTGTACGACCGATTCGGTGCATTTTCGTCTAAGAAAATCCGGGAAAACTTCAAAAATGAGACCATTTTTCAAAAATTCACAATTTTTATAAATCTGAAACTGGACAAACAATATTTCGGAAAATGTGATGAAAATGCCACTGAAAGTTGCTCTAAACGCTTAAAAGCCAGTAGAGATAAGATATGAAAAATCGAAAATTGAACAATAATTCCGAAAGTTTTCAAACTTTGGTCAAGTTATTTTTTATTTTTCGAATTTAAAATTTTTGTCCTCGGCCGTATTTTGACGTGCTGATTCCGAATATTTTAACAATAATGTCGAAAACTCATCAGAAATATTTTTGACGGCAAAAAAACTATCAAAAAACTCATTTAGAGCTGACCAACTCGAGAACGGTTAGAGATTGACAAATTCTGCGAACGCCAATCGATTCAGAAGGGTCGAATTAGTAGCTATTGTGAATTTCGAGTCAATCGAAAGAAATTAAAAATTACTCGAAAATGTTACAAGGGGTTCACCCCTAAAAATCATCAAAAATACCAAGTTGTCACATCGACTTGAAATTCGCACTGTATACGTAAAATTTTATGCTCATTCCAAAAATGTATGATTTTTATATGCTCAGATATAAGATTTAGGCGGAAAAAGGTGTTTAAGATGAAAAATAAAATTTTCTGAGATTTTTTATTTTTTATTTTTTGAATTTCAAATTTTTGTCCTCGAAAGTAATTTGACGTGCTGATTCCGAATCTTTTAACAATAATGTCGAAAACTCACCAGAAATATTTTTAACGGCAAAAAAACTATCAAAAAACTGATTTAGAGCTGACCAACTCGAGAACGGTTAGAGATAGACAAATTCTGCGAACGCCAATCGATTCAGAAGGGTCGAATTAGTAGCTATTGTGAATTTCGAGTCAATCGAAAGAAATTAAAAATTACTCGAAAAAGTTACAAGGGGTTCACCCCTAAAAATCATCAAAAATACCAAGTCGTCACATCGACTTGAAATTCGCACTGTATACGTAAAATTTTATGCTCATTCCAAAAATGTATGATTTTTATATGCTCATATATAAGATTTAGGCGGAAAAAGGTGTTTAAGATGAAAAATTAAATTCTCTGAGATTTTTTTTTTTTCATTTTTTGAATTTCAAATTTTTGTCCTCGAAAGTAATTTGACGTGCTGCTTCTGAATATTTTAACAATAATGCCGAAAACTCATCATAAAAATTTTTGGCGGCAAAAAAACCATTTGAAAACTGATTCAGAGCTGACAACTCGAGAACGGTTAGAGATAGACAAATTCTGCGATCGCTAATCGATTCAAAATGGCTGAATTAGTATTATTAGGTATGTATTTGGGAATTATTTTATGACAAGGTACTAAAATGAACCTTTCTCCTGTTCTCCTTATGTAACCATCCAATCTCCTTAAAGTTATTTGATACTCGTTGTCGCCTACTTACACCAAAAATCATCCGTGGGCATGAGTTTCGAACTTTCTGGATCTTATTTTTATACATAAGAGTTAAATTATGTCCATACAACGTATCCGCGTAATTGAATGGTAATTATCTTTCATTGCCCCCTAAAACTTTTTCATTATTTTTCATTAGAGATAATTACTTCACTGCTTTCATTAGGTGTACAAAAAATGACTAGTTGTTTCCCCCTCGTGAATAACCTACTACTTTCGTGATGTTTTCTTCAAACTATCTAATGAATGTATTAATACTATTATCAAATGACGTCCCAACACATTGAAACTCCCAAATGCTCGATTCGAAACTTTTGACACATAAATGAGTAATAGCAATTCCAGATCCGAGTCTCCTATATTGTGAACATTCTATCTATAGGGATTTACTGAATAGCGTGTAATTCTCGAAGTTCCTAGACTGTTAACAAAAAAGATAAACAATGACTGGGAGAATCTATGAAGCCATTAATAAGTTTGAATATCGTTTACTCAGTGCGTAAACTTCATCTCTATGACTGGGAGAATACGAAAGGGGCTGAACAAGATTTACGCTTGGAAGAGAGGGTTTCATAGTGTTTCGGAGAATTAGGCTCGGACTACACTATCGGGCCTCTCGAAGTTCGATCGTGCTTCTACTCTAGATTCATTGGATTTCTCCACATGAATGATCCACAACAAAATGGTGTTCAAAGTCTCCTATTCACTCGGTTTTGATTCACAGATGCCCATTTCCACGCTCAGAAAGAACTTTCATCAAGACCGAGTCTACGACTTTGCTTATCCCTATGTCGTTTGTATGAATACCTCTTGAATGTAACTCCAGCTCTGATGATGTTCACTCTTCAGCTTCAAAACTTATATTTGAGATTTTCATTTGGTATTGTTTTTTTTTGTTCGTTAAAATTGTTTTTTCCGTTAACCAGCTGTCGTCGAAACTTGGGCGAGCCAAGGATCAACGAGGTCTTACCTTTTTACGTTCGATTGCTAGCGCTTTCTCGAGCCATCAGAAAAATATTCTGTAGTCGCTAGACTTCGGACCCACGACCGGCAGCCAGAAAATTATTGAAAGATGACACTTTTATCCACTCGGCTACTTTGTCCTTTTGAGAAAGAGAATCCCATTTTACACACCCAAAAGCGAAATGACTGAAAATGTCTTATATACGCACACTTCATTCGGCTGTGTTATTTCATAAAATAGTACTCATAGGCCACAATATATTTTGAAAATAAAATACAATTTATAAGTGATGTGCATAACGATGGCGTAAATTGATTAATATTATTCACATCACCGATCAATTCTAACGATTTTATTTAATGACCTCCCACCCTTTCTCCAATCAAGATCTGTTGCTTGTTTCAAAAATTGTTTCAATCAGCCTGTTATCGAAAACAAATATGAATTGATCTAAAATGTTCAAAATGAAATCAATCGAATAATCGTCAATGTTATTTGTCCACTATTATTAATCCTTAAAAGAATTTTGCAAATATTTTTTTTGATTGCATTTTTTTTGTTATTTACAAGAATAAGAATGGTCTTACCATAATATTACGTATGCTGTGGACAAGCTTTATTTCTTTTTTTCAAATATGTCTACCTCTCTGTATGATTCAAACTAGGTATTAAAATTTCATTTCTCTGCAACCATATCGGTGACTTTTTCACAAAAGCCGTTTTATCAACATTCGTCAACAAAAAATATTTACCCTTTTTTTAAAAACTATTCTTTCGTTAATTAAAACCCTGCTTATTTCCAAACCTAAAACGCAGAATTCATTCTTGGAGCTATTCTTAAAAATATTTCGAAAAAAATCCCCGTTGGAAAAATTGAGAAATTTTCATTTTTCACTTTTTTATCAACAATCTAAGGCATTGAGAAATGAAAAACGTAAATTATTACCTCCATTGTTTAAATAATTGTTATAAACATATGCATTGTTGTTAAGATTTATTTTTAAATCCTTGGGAATCCAATCCATGACGGAAGTAAGGATTTGAAGGACAAAATCGTTTCTTGAAAAAAATTTGTATTGCTAAAAATGGCACTTTTTGTTGCTAAATTTGATATTGAGGAAGAATTTTTTCCAAAAATTATTATTTCCCACGTTCTCTCATATTATGAATTTAATTTTTTCATTTACTTTTCATTTGCTCATTAAACAAACGATTTGTTATAAACAAATTAATTTATGCGCTATATTTTTTAAATACTAAAATAAACACTAAAAAAAATTTGTATATGATTTTTTTATATGATTTCGAAAAAAAATTCTAACATTCTTTTTTTTTCAGTATATATACTTATATATGAACTATTGAAGATTCTTTATTAATTAATGAACAAATTGAGCTTTTAATCGAAGCTCTAACTCAATTGTTTATCAACGTTTTTTACAATTATTTATGTAATTCCCTTAAAATATGTATAAGTATATTTTTTAATTCAGATATTTTATTACTATAGATAATACGATAAAAATAGTTGAAGCCTTTTTTATTCTCTATTAATTGTTAATACATTCAGCTTTCACCCGAAGCTCTAACTCAATTATTTATTGACATTTTTACTATTATTTATGAAAATACCTCCAAAAAAATTTGTTTCGGCGGGAAATGTATATTGTTTTTAATAATGTGATTATTCAATTCAATCTCTCATAATTTTTTCTGTTATTGTATCATCGTGTTTTCAATAGTTTTTAAGATATTTGAATAACTGAAAAAAATATATATATTTTGAGTCATATAAATAATACTCAGCAAAAACAGTTAATTGAGTTAGAGCTTCGGTTAAAAACTCAATTTGTTTATTGATTAATGTCCAAATGTACAATATATTTTTTTATTATATAAGAAATAGAGAAAAATTATTGCCCATAAAGAATATACATGGTTGTTTTAGTAGTTTTTTTAGTATTTAAAAGAACATAGTGCAAAAATAATTTTTTTACAACAATTTATTTGTTCAATAAACAAATTCCAGTATTTTTACTGTTATAAACCAAACTGACTTCCAGTTAAAATATTGGGGCGTATTATTTTTGTCTATGTATTGATTTAATTTCCTCATTCTAACCAAATATTTCCGCCCAGTCAGATGGAAGACGTACATTTGTTTTCTTAGTTTCGACGAACACGCTAGTGACAGAATACATCCGCCTTTCCGCGCTCTACCACCATTTCGACACACTGCGCCGAAAGTGCGAAAACAGCTCGCTAGCCCTCCCATATAGTCTGAAAATGATGTAGGTACTCAAGCAAAACCCATCGAAAAACACAAACGTCCTTGCAAGTTGGCGCAAGAATGACCTGGTCGGACGACTCACAAATGGGTGAGCGAGTTGAATGCCCCAAAGTGACCGACCAATCCGACACTTTTATGAATAATTACAATAATGGATGGGTTTACTTATAAATAATAAAATCTTCGGGTGACATAATAGCACTTCGATTGAATATATTTTTCATGCGCTAGTTTTACCGAATAAAAAGTATTGAAATCTAATGAGATTTGGGACTGGGAAATGAAGAATCGGAGGGACATCGGGAGTGTGTCTGGGGAATTGGGGTGTTACACCAGTGTCGGATCCGTCGAATTTGCCATCCCGGGAGAAGCTCTTTATAGGTGGCCCATGGTCCATGGCCCATGGCTATGGTTTCTGAGCAGCTAGATCCTATTGAAAAAACGCTTGGACGTGTCAACTAGATAATAATAATAATAATAATAATAATACATTTATTATTTACCATAAATACATGTTACGTGAAGCACAAATAATGAGGGTGTACAATGGTAAATAAAAGGAGAACTGTTAGGCCGAGTGGCCGATTCTTCCACAGTTTCCTCAGACATACAGAAAATAACCTAAATAGTAAAAAAAAGAAAGAAAAAACATTTCTAATCTAGAAATATACATTTATAAGCAAGGTTAGTATGTAATATATAAGTCATTGTCGGGAAAACAGAAATCGTTTGTACCAAATTTTGAATGCCTCATGTGACAAGGAGAAATTTGGAACATCCATTATATCGCCAAAAAGTGTGACATTATAAGAAAAAGACCGTTTGAAAAGTTGTTTGTTGTGCTTGGGAATCATGAGCATGTTTCTATACCTCAAGTTCAGATTATGAACATCCGTTCTAAATGTAATTCTCCGGTATAAGTATTCCGGTTTTTTACTTTTTAGGATTTTATAGAAGAAGCATGCCATATGATGTTTACGACGATTGAACATGCTCAGCCAGCCAGTGTCTGTCAGTTTGTGAGAGATGCGCTGTGGGCGTCTTATCCCGAATATCAGTCTCAAGCATGAGTTTTGTGTTTTCTGGATTCTTCTTGTGTCAATGCTATCAATACATGGGCCATAGACAACATCACAGTGATTAAAATGAGAAAGTACTAGACTATCACTAAGTTGAGTTTTCAGTTTAGAGTTGAGAAAATGTCTATGCCTATAAATGAGCTTCAAGGAAAAGTAAGCATTTTTTAATTTTTGGGTGATATGATGTTTGAACCGCAGTTTGAAATCCATAAAAAGTCTGAGATTCTTACACTGATTTTCGAATTTAATGTTATCATTACCAATTTGTATTTTTAAGATATTGAGCGCCTCAATTCTCAGATTGTCTGACCTAAACAGGAGAGCTACCGATTTTTTTGAATTGATTTTCAGCAAATGCTTATTTGTTAAATCGAGAAGATCATTCAAATCCGAATTGATAAAACCGTTGGCTTCAACTATATCACAAAATATGAACGAATAGTACAGCTGTGTATCGTCCGCATAAAAATGATATTTACAGCGTGCCAAGCTCGAGCAAAAGTTACTGGTGTAAATGGTATACATCAGAGGTCCAAGAATACTTCCCTGAGGAATTCCTTGTTGCAAATTCAGTGGAGCAGATGTCATATTGTTCAGTTTAACCTGTTGGACTCTATCGGCTAAGTAGGATGATATGAATGAGCATGCTGATTCACTGAAGCCTATGAAGTGTAGAATAGCAGCCATGATGTTATGATTTATAGTGTCGAACGCCTTCGAGTAGTCAAGTAAGATGAGAGCACACTTTTCGTTACTATCAAGTGATTGAAGTATATCATCTGAGATTGCAGAGAGTGCTGTCGCGCAACTAAATCCTGATCTAAATCCTGACTGATGTAGGGGAAGTATATTGTAGGTTTCAAGATTTCATTTGCAATCAAATTCATCTGCTCTCTGACCTCTAAAGTCATAAGCACAAAACTCAAAGAACTAGAAAGCTAATATAAGCGGCAGGAATGACTAAAATGCGAAACCACATGTATGCATTTAGTTTAATTTAGGGTGACCGGTAGCTCAGCGGTCTAAGGCGCAGGCCGTTCGAGACTTCAGCATAGCGATAGTCGGTTCGAGCCCGATGTAGGTACGAGAAACTTGTTCTCAAATACCTAATATCGGATCGATAGGCGACCACATGCCTGGTTGAAAAGCAAGTGTATTCGTGTATTGTGTGTTGTCTAGATGCCAATCTCGTCTAGTGCTAGCTTGGAGTGCACACCGACCACTCGAGGTGGTGCTGTAGGTTTTCCGGGTTTTCCTACAGCTGAAAAGTGAATACCCCACCATAAATCAGTAAGTCGCCCCTGAGCGCCACGGCAAATAAGCTATCCTTTACCCGCGCAGGCTATACCTTTGGGTATACTCTACGAGTGTGTATGAAAAACGACGAAAAAACTGTTTTTAAATTTATTTTAATTATGGGCCGTGGTGGCGTGTGGATTGATACCCAGTGCGGTCACCGGTCTCTTGCATGTCATCACACGTTGAAAGGAAAAGACTACGTCTTCCCTAGCTCGCATAAGTCTCTCGAAGACTTCTGAGGGTGGCTCGTAAAAGTGCAGCCGGTTGACGGAAATAACAATTTATAACTCAGTCCATGTATGATGGACAAATATACTTACCAATTGAGAAGGTTGCAACAGTTGGGGGTACTTATCGTTAATTTTCCAAAATAAATCAAGAACGTTCAGCGGGCCGTGTATCATTTTCCAAAAATGGCGGATGTCTCTGGTAAAAAAAGTGGCGTATAGTAAAGGACTACAGAAAAATGAACCTGAAAATGTTAGAATATCGATATTCACTTCCTAATATATCAGATCCTTGAAAAACCTGGTATATGTATGTACTTTTCTACACTTGTTTTGGTTAGTGGATTCCAACAGATTGAGTGTACCACGATGATGTGAAAAAAACCGCTTTCAATGTAGAGAACCTGCTTATGCCGTTCGGGATGAAAGGAGCTCCAGCTACTTTTCATAGGGTGAAGGACAACGTGCTGGAAGAACTACAAAAAAAATCTGTTTTGTTAACATGGATGACATCATTTTTCAACTTCGCTGCAGTAGCCGCCAATGACGCACCCAAGGGGGTTCAGGGGTCAGAACCCTAATTTTTTCGAGTGGAGGAAGAGTATTAACAGGTCTGAAATTAGCTATAATTTATGTTATTATTTTTGGAAATGGAATGACCGTACTAGTTTTGAGCTCTTGAGGAAAATTATCTGTTAGAAGTGAGCTGTTAACAGGGTTAAGGATTATGTGACCAATAACTTCAAATATGTTTGTCAAAACTGTTGTACTCGTCAAATCGGAACTGTATTTTTTATCCAGATTGTTGATAATCACTCTCAGATCTTGCAGAGTAATCTCCCTGTATAATAAACTCATAGTCTTCAGGTAGTTTTCATTAATTTTACCTTCGCCTTGTAAATGGCTTATAAAGTATTCAGTCCATTAAACTGACTTCTAATATGCCCCATACTAAGTACATCAGTATGAACAACGAGTTGGGAATATCGCAATTTCAAGCTTTTTGCACAAAACTTGGACAATGCAAATGCAAAACTGGATACAATGCCGAACTGATTAAAGTTATTTCAGTCTTTTCATCAAAAATATTGAAAATACACCCATTAAAAAGTTCTGAATAGGTGATGGAAGAATATGATGGTGAGAAGTCATTTCTGAATGATGGCCCTGATAAGTAAGTTGCATGAATAGTCGAAAGTTTGTATACAAGTTCTGCTTGGCTAACTTCGTTATGATATGTCTATGTATACTCCCTTCTGTTTATACTGAATGTGTCCGAGGTCGGTAAATGTTTTGCTGCATTGTTAAAAGACATATAGGTATGTGGTCGAAGATACCAAAATATCACATATCAATATAGCAGCCATTTCATTTTGAGGAAGTAATATAAGAGTTCTCTGAAAATTTCAAGAAATTATTAAAAAACGTTATTTTGTTTTTCAAAGTAATTGCCTTCAAGGCCTATATTTGAGAGAAGAAACATTTCAATTACTTGACAGATGACGATAAGGGCATATCAATTTGGAGATTTTGGAAGACATAAAAATTTAAATTGTGGAAAAAGGTATTCACGAGATTCGAACATATCTATATCTAAATAGGGTTGTAAAGATGATTGAATTCTCTTTTCAACGATGTGACATGCACTTTAACCCCGATTCTATTTGAAATTGTCAAGTCAATGTGCTACCAGGGCCCTCTGACAAGGAACCACCATGTCTTCGATTTCAAAAAGAAGTATCGGAGATATACCCCAAAAAGGTTTTTTTCCATGTTTGTAGTCCAACCGTTCAAAAGTTAACAGGAAGAGCCGTATTGTGGAAAGGTCAATCAGCGTTGCCCGGCTAAAAATATATAATCTTGATAATTTCACGGAACTAGTTCTATGTATGTGTAAAGTGTTTCCATTTCGTTCCCTTTTTTTTTTCAAATAAGCTTTCCTCGTAAGAGACAACTATACTCACCTGGTCTGCCGACCTCTCAAGATACTCTTCGTTCAGTATTTCCTTCGTTACCCTTTCAAGAGATTCACTGAGTGACATTGAGTATCTGTCCCAGTTAGCCTCTCTTGGATTTACATGATTCAAATCTGCTGTATCAAAACTTGGTTCATTACCTTCATTTAGCATCATCAACTTTTCTGTGAGAATGAACTTTAAAAGTAACCCACCTCTTATGTTGATGTATCTTCTCCATTGGAAATGGGTGCATTTGCATCACATCCTATGATGAGTTTGTTAAGTGTCTAGTATCAGTTGTTAGCATACCTCCTTGCTTGAAAAATTTGCTTGGCTCACTATTCAGCTTAGGCTTACTTCCTCTATTGGCGTAGTTATTGCAGGTCTTCACCTGCAATAACAGCGCCGATGTAGGATCTTTCCTCAGTTGAATGTTAGGCCTGGCAACCTTTGTCCATGTAACCAAGGTTCTTATAGGGCCAGATCTAGGCCTTTGCTGAACTCCTAAAATATCAAATCAAAGCGCTGAGCTCCTTAGTACAATGGAGCTTCAACAACTGAACTCTTATCCCCATGTTCAGTTCTGAATTTGAGTATCTAGCAAAGATTCTTTCCTCTTTGGGAGAGCCTGGCAAGTCGCAGTGAGGTCTAAAGAGTCTGGGATTTGACCGTGTGTCCCAGATGATCCGTTTGTGGTAGAACTACCTGATATCATTTAGTCCTCGGTCCGGATTTTTTACACCTTGTATAGCATGGTCATGAAGATGTCAAGGGCAGGCATGCCGGCCCACTTGGTAAGATCCTACCTGGTTGATAAGTCCTTCCGGGTGAGGGTCAATAATACTGGCTCATCAAAGAGGCCAATCGGAGCGGGGTTGCCGCAGGGGTCGAGCTTGTCTCCACTGTTCTCGCTATATACGCACGACTTTCCCATGCCCAATTCAGTGGACACGGCCATCTACGCTGACGACACAGCGCTGTACACGCATTCGATGTACAGCTGATGGCCGCGTCCAGGTTGAAAGTACACCTGGAAAGGGCGGTCGTACCTTATATGGCGAGAAACAAAATCGTGTTAAATCCGGAAAAAACAGAGCTTATAATCTTCTCGAGGAGAAAATTGAATAAGAATATCAATCTCCCCGGGGAGTTCAGGGTTCTGGGAAACCGTATAGACGAGTCCGACGCCGTGTGGTACCAAGGGGTGCAGCTGGACAGGCGTCTGTTCTTTCATAAGCACGTCAGCTTGGCGGTTCAGCGGGGGGCGGCCGCGCTCAAAAGAGTGTATCCCTCTTCGCGAGGACCTCTAAATGGGTAGAACGGAGGTGATGCAGAACAAAGCTCTTCGTATCGTCACGGATAGTGACCGGTACATTCGGCTGGCTGACTTGCGTGGGCTAGCCAACATCGAAACAATCGAAGAATTCATAAAAAGACAAGCCGATAAGTTTTATCGGCACTTCATCCTGGGGAGCCCTTTAACCAGGGGTATAACAGCGGTGCGGGAGCACCATGACATGCCGTGGAAGCATGGGGGCTATATATACCAGGCGTTGGATATTTTCCATGAGACCCCAGAGGGTGAGCAGTAGCTCATAACCGAGGTAACCAAACACTAGACCGGTTTTTTCGTTGTTTTCCCGAGACTTGAACAGATTTTCAATAGATGATGAACCTAATCGCCCGATGTCTCTTACATAGATTCACTAATCCCCCGCATATCTTGCAGGAGGCGGAGACACACCTGAGCGTGACAAAGCCCAGTCTGTCGAAATGGCCCACATACACCGTGGGGTCTGCCCCAGGGCAGGCGAGCCACGGTTTCACCCGCCCGCGGGAATCCAGAAGGGCAGGTAGGAACCTTGCTCCGGGGAAAACAATCCCTAAACTCCCTCCCTTGCCCTACTCTGTGGTACTATGCGCGGCCCTATTTTTGCAATGTGAGATTTCTCTAATATACCTTTTTGCTTTTGCTTTGCCTAATAAGTTCAATAATCTCTTGTGTACTTTTATAGAATTGTTCATAATCACATAATCAAAACTCACAGGAGAGACTAAAACATTTTATCGGCCGTTGAAACTTCTGCCTGCACTGGACCCAGTTCGGAACCAGAGTCCGAGATAATTTATCTGAAGTGTATCGGCGTCGATAGGCGATCACATGTCTTCTTGAGAAGAAATTGTGATGTGAGTTGTCTAGATGCCAATTCTGACGTAAGTGCTTCCAGTAAGTCGACCCGGAGCGCCACGGAAAATGATGATAACAGCCTTCTTGTACCCGCATAGGCTATGCCTTTGGGTACAATCTACGAGTGTTCATGAGGGAGTATTATTATTTTTATTATTTATCAGTGTGGATTCCGGATTATTTCCTATGATCTATCACTCGGGTCATTAACAGACAACATAATGTAAAAATGCTACACCTTAAAACCGAGAACTTTTTTCCCAGATATTACTAAGGTGCAACTCCAATTTACTCGATTAAATCCCTCTAAATAATCCTGCTTATACGTACAGTCAACTCTAATAGATAACCGAGAATATTCAGTCAAACCGGTAGTCTAACTGTATTGTCATCGACAGCTGATTTTTCAATATACTTAGTTCTGTCGTCGACGAATGTCTGCGCCAGTGTAACATTGTCGTCGGCATAGTTGGTGATGATTTTCGTCCAAACAGCCTATTAAATTAGTCAAAAATATGTGGACGTTAAAATCGAAAAAAATATTACTGCATCGATTGACTTCTTGCATCTTTGCACGATATTTCGTACGTTGGTACACAACAAGATCCTCAGGTGTTGAATTCAATAATAATTACAAAAGCTTTGAAATTTCAATCAGTAGATTCAATAATGCATTCACATGATATTAAGCCTGATTTTGCAACCTTTTTTTCTGAACGGGAGATGCTGAAAATCAGGATTTAATGAATTTTCGATTTATTAGCGCGGAAAAAAATTTCAAAAGTTCTGCAAACTTTCGGAGTGTTGAGATTTTGCAATTTAGATCGCATGACGAATTTGCAATCATTCAAATCAAATCAAACGCAAATGTGTTTTTATAAAAAAAAATTGTTAATAGTCCTAATTTTTCGAAGAAAATTCCAAAAGTTCTGAAATATTGTTCTCGAAAAGTGCTTCAATCTGCAACCTCTTTGCCAATCGGAGAATATATTTTTCAATGGTCTGATTGCGTTACTCACGTGACAAGATCAGAACTTAAATTCTGCCTTTTGACAGAAATGTAAGAATAAATGAAATCTAGAGAGAATTTAAAAAAATCAGCTATCTGAATGAAAATGAGTCTTTTCACAATATCTATCAGATGTAGTTCAATGTCCAGCGTGGCTTGTGCCGGGGAAGTAGTTGTTTTCTGCTAGATATTACAAATAAATCACATTTTCCATTTTTCAATTTTCATGGAGAATGATCTATTTTTCAAATAGGGGTTATTTGGCCGAGTTGTCAAGACCATCGTGTTCAAGCCATTCATGCTGCTGAAGATGTACTTTTCGGACAAAATAATCTTGTACGGCATTGCTCACGTTGGGATTATGAAATAATAATCTAGAACCTACTGCCGTACAAAATTTACAGGATTTTTTTTTATTTTGAAAATTCAAAAAAAAATTCCTGGCTTCCGGTCCCATTATTTTTGTACGGCAATCGGTTCTAGGAGATTATTTTTTCATAATCTACCCAACGTGAGGAATGTCGTATACAAGAATATTTTGTCCGAAAAGCACATCTTCAGAAGAAAAATTATTATCATTTTTATTATTATTATTATTAAAGGCAAATGCACCACCCAGAATTGACGGCGTACTGCCTAAAGTTATTTTCTCATAGTAGTCTATAAGGGGAAAATGAGGTGTTTTTCATTCTGGACTTTCGTTCAAAATTTTTATTTGATTCAGCTCCATATAATAGTCAGATTCTGTCAGATAATTACAAACATTTCCGATGGATGATTTTCAAACATTCTCTCACAATATTCACAGCTCGGTTGCAGCCAGACCACCCTGTAATAATCATTGGCGCGCCAGAATGGGACGCACAAAGAGCACTCAGGACAAATTAGTATTGTTTCTGGCGATGGAGAATGGGAATAAAAAAATGTATCACCGAGTGCAAGTCTATTGTTTTCGAAAAACCATCTTCACAAATGGAGATGTGTGATTATGAATTTTATGGTCTAATGGACATAAATACACGCCAAGACGGTATTCACCGTGAAAATATTTCATTTCAGCTGTATTCATGTCGCACCCTTTACTTTAATTCTAGATATTAGAGAGACTGCGCCTCTTTCGCTTTTCATTTGGAGTACTTGTAGGCGGCAGACTCAGAATGACAATACACCGCCCGATATGATGTCTGGATGGAAATTCATTTGAAAAGAGGGCCTTGTAAGGTACATGGGGACAACAAATGCCTACATAACGCACTAGTTTGGTACACAATAATGAAATAAAAAAAAATTAATGAAATTAGAGATGGAGATGATAGATAGCATGTAATCAATATCAACATACCCATGTACAAGGTGTTTGAAATATAGTGATAACTGAAAGGCGAGGTGAGGTCATTAGGATCGATTTGACCACTAACATTATCAGCCCAAGTCTAACAGTTTCTGGTATTAGTAGATTTTCGATGTTCTTTGTTTTTAACGAGGTGTTGCAATGAAACCTGAAATTTGGATGGGTTTAATTCACTAACTAACATACATAACCCACTTTTGAATTGCTAGTTGTCCATTTCGTCACACTGTTAAAATGAAATGTCTCACGAAACAACCGGAAAATTTGTACAAATACCTTCCTGCATTCAGAATTTTTGCCGAAGAGTATCAAATAAATGAAATGGTATAATCTACGATATAAAACAACTACTTCCCTGGCTAATACCACGACGGACATTGAATTACATGTGACAGATAGTTATGCAACGTTCTTCCAAGAAGTCTCAGTGTCAAATGCTTATTGTAATTATACAGCAGATTATCCTTCATCTGGCTGGGGAAGACCACCTGCAGACGTGATTCTCGGTTCTTGCCTCGTCATCAGTACAGGGTAGGCCGGACAGCATTAGAGTCGTCCTGCCACAGCCAAATGAATTATAATCCACTGTATAACTAATATTTCCCTACAAATTTTAACATTTATTTGATACTCTCCGGCAAAAATTCTTGAACTCTGTTCACTTCCTGGAGTTTTTCTACTGAGGATTGCTTTTTGGTTTCCCCGCGGGTGGCGCTGCGACTTTTACTGTAAGTCGATGCCTCATTTGTGGTTTAGGTGATTGTTTCAATGTATAGTGGTAATTGTGGCTTTAAGAAGCTCCAAGTTGAGTTTCACGAAAACCAGTATATTTCTTGTTTCCTCAAATATTTCCGAGCTAAACTTTTTTCGCAAACATTCAAGTTGAAATCATTTATAAAAAGGCGGTTGGAAGACTTTTATTTTCCAATTGTATAAAAGCTCAAATGATGGAAAATGTAGACCACTCTAATATTTAAGAGAAAAAAAAAAAACATCGTGAGACTTTTGTTTTTCAATAATTGAAAATATAATACTCATATAATGGAAAGTGTAGACCACTGAAATATTCACGGGAGAAAAACATTCATAATCCATTTGCTCGAAAAAACAGCAACAGTGAAAAAAATTGGTTAGGAACGGTGCCATCTCTCGTGAAGCTTTTAAATTGTAATGCCCTTTTAACGAAAAATTGAAAGTGACGGGGGTATATTCTTGTGGAAAAACTCCCATCGAATAAGTCGGAGAGGACTATTCACAAAAGGATTTTCTATTCGATAAATGCGCTTGGAAGTTGGAAGTAACCAGGCAAAATTAATGATATGGCGGCGGACAGAGAAAAGGGGTTAATAGAGGGGTGAATGTGGAAATCTTTTCAACGTATCCACAGGAGAGCTATTGGTGTGTATTCGTCTGAATGTAACGCAAAGTTTGGTCGACGAACTCCGGTTAACCGAATATCAGAAGGTATTGTGAAGAAAAAAACCGATGACTGAAATTGGAGAAATGCTGGATGGACGAAATTCTCGATTCATTCGGTCGAACTTGGGAATTTGGTGAGTGTAGGGTTCATATTTATATAGACGAAATCTGACCTAGTTTCAGGAGAAAGCAATTGAAAAAATGCACTTTTCTGCGAGCTGGCTCCAGAAAACGATCTCACAATGTTCTGGAGAGAAAATCGTGGAGAAAAGATTGGAGTTACGAAAGGATGTCCTTTGATACTCACCGCAGAATATATAATGAAATATTGGAACAAGGAGATAGTAGAAAAGTCTGAAATCGGGCAGTCTGAAGCAAAATATAATTGGAATAAAAAAAAGTTATAGAAAGCAAAACTGGGGTTGGCTAGTGTCGTATTTTAATATGTGTTCTATTATGGAAATAATAATAATGATATTGTTTAATTTTACTGACGATAAACATATTACATATCAATGTTGAAAAATATAAAACTAGCATGAACGTGGCGTGTCAAAGGACAGAGTTCAAAATTCTGTTCGTAAACGGGATATGTTCTTCCACTCAACAGTTACAACTCATTCTAATAACACAATATCAATAGATAACAATTTCATCATTATATTAAAGTACAAATGACTACCTCAGAGAAAAAAATTGTGAGAATGAACATATATCTGCTAGTCGCTTTAAACGCTACTATTAGAGTAATAAAGAAATTAAGACAAGAAGAAATTTGCCATCTCGCCCAAAGAGACGTAAATACAAGGAAATTATTTTCCAAATGACATGAGACAGGCATTTATAATTTTTCAACTTTTTCTTGACACTTGAATTTAATTTTCTAAAAGCCCAGAGAATGCTATTCATTACCCAAGGAACGTAACAAATTGAAAGAATCACGAAAAATACCATTTTTTTGAAAACATTCATTTCTTTCCAGAACCTTCCTGAAGCTTCCAGAACATTCTAGGGTTTTCTCTCGTGGACATTTCTAGAAAGTTTCTAACCTGATGCCCACTTAAACTATAAAAACTATTCAATTTGAGGTAAATAAATATAAATATCTCTCAAGTTAGACCAAATCACAAAGAGTGTGCAAAATTTCGTTAGGATCGGTTAAGTCCTTTTCGCACCAACGAAAGGTTGGGAATTGCGTTTGGGGGTGATTTACGTCCACTCTGTATCGGGGCAAAGAAAACTGGGGAAAAGAAATTACTTGAAGCTCTGTCGCGTAAAACTGTACTGAAAGTGATTATTTCAAGACCTCCGTTTCCATCTGAATTCATTAAAGATAAAATAAAGACCTTCTCGTGATTATGGAAGGCGCTCACATATTCTTCCAACTGCCAACCTTTCTGGAAAATACTTGCTGCTAAGTGTGGATATTTCGTTCGTCGAGCCCGATCTCACAGATTGAAGCTGAATCGACGAGTTAATTGGAGCATGTTTTTGTTTATGTCTGTTCAAGATATCTTATTTCTATTTACCGCGTTGATAACGAAAAGTTATTCTCGGATTTTCATTTTTAGAATTTTTTTTTAATTTGTCTGGAATTGACTATTATTTTTATGATTGGAATAACATTCTTTGAAAAAATTATCCATTTCTTGGAAATTGCTTGTCCCAAGTTTCGCAAGTTGGTGACACTGTTGCAGTTGATAAATGCATTTTTTTTCGGATTAATGTCAATTCACTTACTATCATGTGCACTAGTCTCATGTCCATGACCTGCACCATTATCATTGAGTTTACACAAAGTTTACCATTTGGTTCCTGATTGAATTTATTCAAAAAAAACTAATTCCCTACTTGTGTGCGATCTTGCTTGCAAAACTTTATGCTCGGTTACACACCGGGTATCCAAGGGAAGCGGGAAGATAACTTTTTTGGTTTTGCAGATAGTGGAATGAAATTTGGTGGATTTGTATACGACCCAATACTGCATGTTTTGACAGCTTCAATCAACTTCCAGTCCCACTGGAAGTGATTCCATTCCCACTGGTAGTGATTCCATTCGACATTTCGAATACAACCTTGTGTCACTTGTCACATTTTTTTATTTATTTTTCTATCTAGAGGGTTATGGATATATATAATTAAACCCTAATTCCTTATTTCTGGAACATACTGTTTTTATTCGAAATGTTCCTGCTAAGTACAATTTAATTTTAGCATTTGTATTACATTTGATGTTTTTGGCAACAAAGTGCATTTTATTACAATTATGTTAATACTTGAAAAGTATCATCCTCAAAATGAGATTGAAAAGAGATCCGAATGCCCTACCTACACAACCGATAAAACAAAATAATATGGTGTATTGAATAAAAAAGCATCTTTATATCTTATCTTATAATAATAATATTATTTATGCAAGGAGATATGTTATTAGTTTCTGGTTTGATGGTTTCGTTATATCAGTTGTATTGGTCACAGGTTATTCGTTGAATTTATTTCTCTTGAAAAGGAGAATCCAACGTTATTTTCCAGTTTGTTGACAAAAGTAAGAAGTGATACATGGTTGTATTCGGAATGTCATATGGAGACATAAGAAGTAAGGGAAGTAAAAAAAAATTAAAATGTTGAAAAACAATAAAAAAAATATTCTGTATATGGGTTGTGACTGCATATCTGATCTTTATTCATTCATAAATCATGATCGTGGACATTATTTCACCCTGTACAATTTTTTTCATTATCCGGAAGAGCACGCAATTTGTGATACACTGTTCTTCAAAATTGAAAAGCGGTTGAAAAATGGCGGAGATACAACTGATTGTTCAATCGTACATAGTTGGCCATGAAATTCAAAGTTGAATAATCACAAACGACAACAGAAGTTACCAGAGGAAGCTTCAAAGTGTGATACAGTTGAAATTTGAGGTTCTCGTGTGATTGCAGCTCCCATATGTTCCAACAATTATCAAAAATTTCTAAAATGGTCAGAAAAGATCAGCTTATCTACTAATTTACCAAATGTGATAGCGAAGGCCTCATCAGGGTTTGCATTTTGATTTTCTATTATTTTTTCCATTGATATTTTCTCTAAATTCTCAGGATTTACCAAATCGCCCATTCTAAATCGATTGGCGTTGGCAGAATTGTTCAAGGGTGTCGTTAGTCCATTAATAACCAATGTTGGTTGCTATTGAAAAAATATCAATGACGTCATACTTTCTACACGAATCATTCTGTATCTACTGATTTTATTTGAAAAAGTGCGTTAAAAGTAATGATAGTCAACAGTATTCCGCAAAAGTTGATATTCAACAGTATTCCGCAAAAGTCATTCCTTGAATATTTTCTGATATTGATCATTTATTGTTCTCAATGTCTCAATTACAAAATAAACTAATCCGTTCCACTTCCAACCACTTGTCCCATCTAGTTGAATACGAGATAAAACGTTTTCATTCTTTAGCCCAACCCTCAATGAGATGTCTATTGAAACATTTAAGAGGTTATTAATGTTTACATACATTTGAATTGCATGTACACCAGCTGCGGCCTTGGAGCCATACATAATAGTTGTAGCAATTACTATGCTCAAATTTGCCAATAAACAATTAATATCTAGGATATCGAACGCCTTTCACATACTCGAGAATATTATGGTAGTTGAGGGGTTCACTACGTATGTTATGCTGTCAGCGGCACTCCTATCGATGAAGAAGACAGACATGTTTTTTATTTCATTCCGCCGAACCGTGCATATTGGGCCTATCGAATAGAGTTGTTCATTATGAATATTATTACATTAACTTAATATTTCCATACAATTATATACTAACCAAGGGCATGTAGAACTATTTCAATTGCTTCTACAACCGATACGTTTCTATTGCATTCATTGTAGCGATTTTGTCATTTTCATGATTTTCTGCTGGAAATCGTTATCAAATTTGATGATATTTATGCCCAGTGGATCTTTTTACAATCAATGAGACAACACCGTGATTAGAAAGTGTATGCGCTGATATGATTCAATAATTTTTATTTTTTCTGACTGCCGGTTTTCCTATAATAAAGAAAAATGTTGGTTGGTGACGACACGTTCATCAAAATTAGACTTGGCAGCATTGTATAAGTTGTGCACCATGGAATCTCAAATTCCACAGACCTCATGAAAGGTCTGGTCAAATTCTCATTACGTTATCCAGAACACCTGACTACGGATCTTTAATATTGGCCGCTTGAAGGCACACAAGGATTAGCGTTTGTGTTTGGTTTTGATTTTTCAGCTGAAGAAGTGTTATTGTACACTGAGCATGAAATGGCATACATTTCATGCAAATTGTATACCATACTTTTTGTACGACCATCTGAATCATAAACGAATCTGTCATCTTATCATAAACCTTCCTGCCGTCATGATTCCCATAATACATACAACCTGAAAAAGGAATTGAAGATACAAATATTGAAAATTGTAATAAAAATCGAACGCTAATCGATTTCATAAAAGAAAAAAAATGTGGTTTATTGTGGAAAAAACTACACACATTTTTTCCGTGCATGGTCGATGCTTTTCAGGAATATCACCCATATTCCATTCCAAGCAGTTTCACTGGGATCAACCAGGCTAATTTAGTTTTTCCATATTGATATAAAATTAAAAAACCTAAATGCCTAGAAACATAATTCTCCCAACCAGCAGAGTTCATCAAACTAGATTTCCAAATTTCACGCAGATTAACACCATTTTAAATAGTTGGGTAAACTCCAGTTGAGATAAAAGTTCCCTTAAGAGCGAGTGTGTTATATATCTCCTTATTAGTTTCTTTCCGTCCAGTGTAAAAGCTGAGAAAATGTTTTCTAGACGAGCTCATTTTTCATCGCGTTCTTTTGTGAATTACGTTATCTGCATTCACTTTTATGCAGATGATTTTCGTTTAACTTCGGAAGTCTCGCAAGAATTTCCAACATGGCGTCAACCTCAAATTTTAATTTCACTGTGCCAACTTTATTCATTGAAATTTTATGCAGGTACCTACTGAGATACAAGAACAATAAGGCCTGTGTAAATGTTCGCCTTGGAGTTTTTATGTTGAGGGACTTGGATCAATAAATATATTTTTTCTACGACAACCTCGAAAAATGTTCATTTTATAAGCGCAACTTCAATTATAAGCAAGCACAGTTTGTACAGATTTTCATTTTTGCATCGGATGCTAGGCAAGTTACAAAGTAACAAATGCAAAATGGATATTTCTTGTTAGGTCTCAGTCCAGTCTAAAATCACGACAGTATAACGTCCAGCGACAAAGTGATGAAATGTCAGCAGATCGTTTCTGTCAAAGTTTTAGTAGATAACAAGTAATTCCGTAGTTTTTTCTATAAAAACTTCTTTAATTAAAATGGAAACTGACAGTGGAATTAGATTTGACACCTCCGAACATAATAGAAGCAACGAAGGTAACAACACTGAATTTATTACCAGAAACAGCCCATTAGCGGCGAATTTCTTTCAACGTTTTTGAAGAAAGTCATCACAGTGATATCTAATATCGATCAAAAGGAAACATGTAGACTACATTTGGAAATACTACAAATCTTCACAGTGGCTAACCTGTATATCTACAAGATCTTATTGCCATAATACATACAACCTAAAAAAACGAATTGAAGATACAAATATTGAAAATTGTAATAAAAATCGAACACTAATCGATTTCATAAAAGAAAAAAAATGTGATTTATTTGGGATTTGAACCCTCAGCCCCCGCTATATCCAATTCCTGACTGTTCCTCACTCATTACTCGCTGCTACGAGTTCACATAATGATATGACGAAATTAACTGCTATAGAAACTTCCTGCTAACTATTCGAAAATATAGAATTCGATTGCCATCAATCTTTATATTGAAATAAGCGGTGTCAATGTCAAATCATCCTCACTATTACCACTCATTTTCGATTGCTTATTTTTTTAACGAATTTTGTAAATACTGATATGAAATGTCAAATTATAAGAACGTTAACAAACTTGATTCGATCTATATTATTTATGATCATAAAAATTATCATTACAGTACAGTTTGCGATGTAGAAATGAAAAAGTTTTTCACAATCGGCTTACTTCCTTGATCGATATAAGCGCATAAAATGGGCATATTTCCATGTGGTCGTAGAAAAAATCTAATTCTGTTCGTAATTCAATTTTATACATTTTCTTCTCTTTGAAGCAACCATATTGCTGTGTTAGTTTTTATTTTATAAGCTAAACACTAAAAGAAAACATTTTTTTTTTGGTATTAAAATGGTTATAAAAAATATAAAAAATAAATGACAGGAGAATGAGTCCAAGTCATAACCTAATATAACTGTGGTGGAACAGTCGTTTTATTGATTGGCCTATTACAGAATATCCGTATATGCACAATGTTGTATTTTATTATTTTATGAAGAAACTAAGTATTGCTTTTACGCAAACAACAAAGGAGTTTAAAAAGTTTTGCAATGAATCGTTCTTTCTTAAACATATCTTCAAATTGGGAAATTATAAATAGGGGTTGCATGGTGCACCCCTTCAAGAGATTACAACAAAATATATTCACAAATAGCCTTTTTGTTGCGGTAGAATACGGCTATAAAATGCTATTTCTTTAACTGTTCAGCAATTTAAACAAAAAAAATATTCTTCTCATTTTTTGAATTTTGACAAAGAATCACCCCTTAGAAACCGTCGCACTTATTTGGCAACACCTTGTATTTTTTGTGGAATGTAATGAAAAAGTCCCCCTTGTGATGCGAAAGAATTTAATATTCGACATCCCGTACCGCCTCTGATTTCACATAAAATATGAGCTCTCCTGTTTCGCCTGTCTTTTCGAATGATTTGTATAATTTTAGCGTATGCCTAGAAGGGTACTAATAAGCGTTGGACCACCCAGTACCGACACTCAATTACTCCACACATCCCGTGTACTTATTATTTTCGGCGTTCACCGTACCACAGTTTAGTTTCTAAATGATATTTTTAGGGCGTCGAACAAATACCAAACTAATTTAAAAAACAATCTCGGCCTCACACCTGTTCTCAACACGGAATTCTACTTTGCTCTCAGCCCTAATTTAAAGTTGAAATTATATTTATTTGGTTCTCTAGCCACAATACGGGAAAAAGCCGATGATTTCTCCAAGATCTATTTATAACTTTCAACGGAATGAAATGATCATTTATGTTTTTTTTACATGGACGGTGTTTGAGTTGCCAAGTTTTGACAGTATAATGGTCGAATGAGCACATATTCATTATATCCTGGCCGATCCATTAGGAAATTGCTTTTCAGTAAGTGGCTAAGAACCCTGCTATCGGAATAGATTCGAGAATTATGGATCACGTTTGAGTTGTTGAAAATGCCAGATTAGTTTAGAAACTACTCTCATGCGACATCTACAATCAAGATTCATTTGAAATGATGGAAAATTCCAGTGATGATCGACTATCATAGAAGACGAATATCTGACAGAAAATAACTATATACTTCTCCAGGTAATATTGCGACGGATATTCTCCATTGCCAGATACTTGTGCAACGTTTTCTCAACTTAATTTCATCTTTAGATCCACCAAGAAAGTTATTGTATTAATCAATGGTATGCTGCCTACATAAAATCGAAAAGAAAATACCAACAAATCTACAGTGACCGCCAAAAAGTATGTACCATATGGGAAAAAAGTTTATTATTAGAGTATTCAAAAAAAGATTCTGCATAATCGATAGCCTAAAAATCGATTTTGACACGTGTCACGTGATCGCTGGTATGGCGGCAAATTGAAAATATTACTATGAATAGGCAAAAAGTCGAGTAAAATGGCAAGATATCGAAAAAAGTTATTTGAAAAAGTTGCTTAGAACTCCATTTAATACGCATATACGGAATAATGTGAGAAAATTGAAAATAGCACTTTTTTAAATATTTTCCCAGCTTTATGAAAATATAAAATAATTTTCTTATGAAATTACTGAAATATTTGTATTACAATGATAATAACAAAACTCTCTCATTTTCTCCACACCAGAGATCACTAAATTTAAAAAATTTTGTTTTTCCGATTATAATCAATTTTTCATGATAATCGAACACGAACGTTTCACTTCGCACATAATCTTAAAAATAGTGCGTCAAATTAAAGAGGCTAGAGTTTTCAACATTGCATGCGAAGTGAAACGCTCTAGCACGATTATCATCGAAACTTGAATAAAATCTGGAAAACACCATGTTTCTGGAGTGTCATGTCATCACAATGTTCGTAGAATTTTGATATGCCTGTTAGATATGAACCAATGTAACAGCCAGAGTTTTGACAAAATCCAATTTTTTTAATTTAGTACTCACTGGTGTGGAGAAAATGAAAAAATTTCATCATTCTCTTTGAAATACAAATATTTCAGTATGGTCAAGCTATTCATAAGATAATAATTTCATATTTTCATACAGCTAGGAAAATATTTTAAAAAAATAGCTATTTTCAATTTTCTTACAGTATCTTTTCAAACTTTGTATATGTGTATAAAATTTAATTTTAAGCAACTTTTTGAAATAACTTTTTTTGATATCTTGCCATTTTACCCCACATTTTGCCTTTTCATAGTAGTTTTCTTCAATTTGCCGCCATACCAGCGATCACGTGACATGTGTCAAAATCGATTTTTAGGTTATCGGACATGCACAAACTTTTCCCAAGAATCTCTTTTCCTATACTCTAATAATAAACTTTTTTCCCATATGGTACATACTTTTTGGCGGTCACTGTATATATATTTTTTTATTCGACCATTAAGCGAATGCCAATGCCTCAGTAAGTTCATTCATTTATATTCATATTTAATTCTAAGACAATTTTGATTCAAAGAAAGCTCAATACAAAATTCATATGATGGATCCGGATGTTCCAGTTCAAACCATTAAGAAAGAGTGACAGGTGTCACAACCCTCCTGATCCACCTTGTACATTAAGTATAGGTGAAGTCACAGTAATTTCTAGCGTCCAGTAGGGTTAAAGAAAGATACGCTGACCGTAACGGAATACAAAATCACCGAATCGAAATATGCAAATAAATATAGGTTTGGGATTTATTTTCACCGATCCTTCACTCCTAGACAATAACAATCCACGTCGTGTAGCTATGAATTCAGTTAAGTCATTAAGTCTAGGCTATTATTACGGAAGAATAAAAAATATACCAGGAAACTACCGTTGACGAAAATAGATAGGTTCATGAGAAGCTAGACACTCTTAATCGTACCGCTATACGCTTTTTGTTCATACCCGGTGCTTCGAATGGAATAATTTCGTTGTCTGATAACTACTTTCATTATTTATCAAAATGCACAGAAAAAGCCTTCTCGATCATCTTTATGTCAACTTTTTTGTCTTAACTACAAAACATTTTCTTTGCCCGAAGAAGACGATTTAAGTTCCTCTTTTGTGTCTATGTTTTTGTTCAAACAACACTTCTACACCAGAGGTGACAGAAAGAAAAGTAAAAGAATCATATTGAAACGTTCACCGGTATTGTTGAGTTTGTTCAATGAACACAGTCTGTTATTAGCTATTCTTTGTTGTATTGTTCATAAAAATCAGCCAGTTCTCCAAGAATTCTTGATATCTGAATTCATACCGGTGAAAGCAAACAATGTTTCGAAAGGTCCGATATTTTTCATTATTGACACCAAAGAATTCCATAAGCATCCCGCTTTTTTTACAATACCCTTCTGCGCAGGCGACACACAGCTATAATATCTCCTTCAAGGGATAACATTTAAAAATTGTTGTGCCTCCTAAAATATACAAGGTGTTCTATTGGAAAAACTTGAACTGAGATCATTTCCGGCGATACCGGAAAATTCTCATTTCAGTTGTTCCTTAATCCCCTAAATTTTCTTGTTTTGAGTCGAATCATGTCTCTGAAAAATGGGGATACGCCATCACTCACACTCACGCTATATAAATGCACTCGAACTTTAGGTCACTTGTGGGCAACCAAACACAGAAATACCTGTTGCAAAATCTGTTTATTTTTCTTATATTTATAGTCTACTACAATATGGATCGAATTATGTGGTACAGCGCATCCTGCACATTTATAATAAAAAAGTGCGATTTTAATACTTGCACCGACAAATGTCTGAGGTTGGGTGTTGCAATATGAAGGATCGTCGTCATCAGCTTCTCTAATTTTTATTTTTATGTTTAATTTTTTTGAATTTTCACTCAACTGGTATTGAGTTATTATTTATATCTTGTTTCGTCCTGATGTTAAAATCGATGGTACATTTTTGAATAAGCATGGTAATACTATATTCGATATGTGAAAAGCCTACTTCTATTGTCTACTCAAAATCTTCCGGTATATGGAATGTTAGTATTTGGGAGGGTGACCTGCATTTCCGTTTAACCTTTCTCTCAATACAATGACCAATCGACTCAATTCACATTCAACAACTCGATGTAAAAGGTGTTGATTTATTTGACCCACCCGTTTTCTTGAAAATATAAATAGGCATTACAACAAATCATACATTCGTGCATGTATAGATTAATAATCGAATGAATAACAACGTAGAACAAGGTTGTTCAAGGTTACAACAATAAATATTCGACTTAAATTAATATCATTATAACTCCTATTACCGAGAAACCGCAAGAAATAGCCCTTTTTCATTGTTTCAAAATAACTCGGTTCATGTTTGGTATCCGCTCAGTTATTCTATGTACAGGCTGGCACGATTAAATTAGTTACATAGCACGTAGGTGTTTCACCTATATAAATAATAACAAAATACACATTATGTTCAATATTTCAGTTGCACTTTGTAAGAAGTCATAAGTCACAAGAAAAAATTGACAACTTTAATTTCTTATGCTAGGGGGACCAAACCGAAGGACATCAAAACTGCATGCCTAGGACGTGGCACCAAAGCCAAACACTAACGGCTGACACCCCCGTCCCAAACAGGTCCAAGATACTCACAATTACCTGGTCAACCGGACACTGTTGCCTGAGGAAACACCAGCAGACAATGGGAAGAGAATAATCTGAGGGATTGGGAAAGGAGAAAACAGCATCTACCATCATTTTTGATGGTGACGTACTGTACGACACCCTGGTAAAGCTAACAGAACCACTTTGGAATTTTAAATTTATTTTTAGGCCATAATTTTTGGCTGATTTTAGGCTAATTTATTACCCTCTTCCCGATTTTTTTCCTCTTCAATTGTAAGAGATATCGCGGGTGCTGCTACCTTAACGTTAAGCTGGCAGAACCAAATCGCTAAACGAATAAAAAAACTGATTACGTCATAATTTTGGGCTCATTTTAGGCTCACCTATTGCCGATTTTTTTGGAATGCGTTTAAAAAAACCTGGGTTCAGCTAGCTTTACCGTTAAGCTGGCAGAACCAAATCGCTAAACGAATGTTTATGAGAAATCTGATCAAGTCATAATTTTAGGCTCATTCGAGGCTCACGTTTGAACTCATTGCCGATTTGTTTGGGAATGCCTTTTTAAAAAAAAATCCTGGGTTCTGCTAGCTTTGCCGTTAAGCTGGCAGAACCAAATCGCCTAATGAATGTTTATAAAAAATCCGATCACGTCATAATTTTAGGCTCATTATAAAACGCATTCCAAAAAATGGGCAATAGGTTCAAACGTGAGCCTAAAATTATGACTTGATCAGCCTTTTCATAAACATTCGTTAAGCGATTTGGTTCTGTCAGTTTAACGGTAAAGCTAGCAGAACCCAGGTTGTTTTTTTGAAAAAACGCATTCCAAAAAATCGGCAATTGGTTCAAACGTGAGCCTGAAATGAGCCTAAAATTTTCAGTTGATTTTTTTCATAACGATTCGTTTATCCTTTTGGTACAGCCGGCTCAATGTTGAGCTTACAGAACCTATGATTTCTACTTCAACTGAAGAGCAAAAAAATATATGATTGGGCAATACATTCGCCTGAATAGAGCCTAAAATTACTGTCCAACTGGATTTGTTCTGAGTTGTTTCTTTATGGTGGGGTTCTGCCAGCTTAACGGTAAAGCTAGCAGAACCCAGGTTGTTTTTAAAAAAACGCATTCCAAAAAATCTGCAATAGGTTCAAACGTAAGCCTAAAATGAGCCTAAAATTATGACGTAATCAGATTTTTCATAAACATTCGTTTAGCGATTTGGTTCTGCCAGCTTAACGGTAAAGCTAGCAGAACCCAGTTTTTTTTTAAAACGCATTCCAAAAAAATCGGCAATAGGTTCAAACGTGAGCCTAAAATGAGCCCAAAATTATGACGTAATCAGATTCGTTTAGCGATTTGGTTCTGCTAGCTTAACGTTAAGCTGGCAGAATATCTCCCACAATTAAAGAGAGAAAAAAATCGGAAATAGGGTAATAAATTAGCCTAAAATTATGGCATGAAAATAAATTTAAAATAACAAAGTGGTTCTGCTAGCTTTACGGGGGTCTGTACAACAGGCGTGTACCAGAACGTTCGGGCTGATTAACATAGAAACGGGCAAGAATTGAAAACACATATTAAATCGCAGTGGTCGGTGCATGAAAGGAGAAGTCGAAAACTTATCAATTCATTGGGTGTATGAAACGAGAATATTTCAGGTAATTTTGCTAGGGTGTAGGTACGAAACGCGAGTGTACGAAACAAGAATAAACTCAAGGGCCAACCCGGTATGTCGCTTCGTCAGCTTTTATCTAACCAACCAATTGGATACAACGTTTTATTATAATTTTTGATAAAATTTGAACAAATACAATATTCTCGAACCAATCAATTAATGCCTACTAAGTTGTCAATGACAGTTTTAATAAAGCCACTTTTTGAAGATTAACCTACTTTTTTTGTTACAGGCACAGCATCACCTCATCGGGTGAAAATGGACGATAAATCAGACCAGATATAAAAGATACAAAGGTAATTATCTTGATGTCGGTCAGGTACTTATAGAAACCATGATTCCTTTCATATATAATGGCTTATTTTATGCCGTTTCAGTCAAAAATTAAAGGTTCGCATGAAATATCAATCTCCGTACATAACGGTGAAGATACCAGTAATTTTTCGGTTAAACGAAAATTGTTTTTTTACTGCGAGAAAAAGAAACGAAAAATATCTGTTCAAGATGTTTCTATTATAGAAAATAATTGTTATTCTCTGATGCATAAAAATTCAATATCGATTATGCAGAACACTTCATTTATATTTATTCTGTCTATATTACAGTTGCTAGGCACACCATCCCACGATTCAGTGAATGTCTGAAATTACGGACCAAAAACACTGAAAGTTTCAACCATAGGAAGGAAACTGTAGTAATTATCAAAGTTCAATCGTCACATGGAAAACTTTGCCTCGAATGGATCTAAAGATACTTGCTTATGGAAATATCTTTGGATCCATTTTTAACATAATCTGAGTGTGACTTTTAACCACTTCAGTTCCATTTGCAAGGCCATAGATACGAAGCAAACGTTCCCTGGAGGGACTAACGAAGAATTAGGCCAATCTTATCCAAACGACACGCCCACGCATTTACGGTATTTATTTATCCCTCTTGATTGCCCTTCTGGTCCGTTATATAAATCTCAGGTCGCAGTAAAGATTTGCCAAACCTGTGTATTTATGCAACATAAAAATATCCAGTTCTAAATTTTGCCCAACAGGGTTCATATATTGTTTTGTTAAAATTATTTTTGTTAAAATTGTTTTTTCCGTTAACCAGCTGTCGTCCCCTTACGAACGGCAGCCCTCAAAAGTCGAAACTTGTGCAAGCCAAGGATTAACGAGGTCTTACCTTTTAACGTGCGATTCCTAGCACTTTTTCGGGCCATCAGATAAAAATCTGAAGTCGCTGAGGATTCGAACCAGCCGACCAGCAGTCAATGGTTTTGAACACTTCAGTCTCAACCACTGTGAGCTACTTGACCCTTGAACATTATCGGTGTTTAAAGCCAATGTTTAAAAACATTATGGCAACTCAATTCTTTCACTATGGTTGTAGTTTGATTTCAGTGGTTAAAATCTCTCCTGTCAGACTAGTTTTTGATCTGCCAATTAAAATTGTCACGATACTATTACAGGAGAGACATCAACTTCAAAACATATAATTTCGTTACTAAAAGAACGTTTATAAACTTGTTACAATAGTCGTATAGGAGATCTGGTTCCAATAATTGTTAAAGCATGTATAAGTTTGGGGATGTATGGACTGATGGAGAAAGATATCGACTGCCTACACAAGAATACTTGAACTATTCAATGATGAATTTCAAAAACAAGCTCGATATCACATAGGTTCACTTCAATATATTATCCACTCATGTAGATAATGTACTAAAATTATCTCACAGATAACATCTCACAATTTGAAAATGTAAAATTGCAAGTGTAGTTTTGATCTCATTATAGCTTTTTAACTGATCTGTCTTCATTACAGTCATTGACGAAGTTCAATATCATTGCGTCAGAGAGCACCAAAACAAAAAAAAGGAAAGATTTACTGGATCCAAAAAATTCAACAAGTGGAACAAATAGGCCAATTAACTATGTATTTTACTCAAGCAAGTGTCATTCGATATAAACTAACCAAACCCAAAGAAATAATACTACTATATCTATTAAAGTAACAATTCATTTTAGTACGTATGAATTTCACCCCTATTATCTCCAAACACGTAAGCCGCTGCATTTCTGTTCTTAATCTTTAGGCTTTGTCTTCCTTTTGTGCATGCATGATGTATTCTTATTGTGTTCTTTTTACCACTGTCATTCCAGTTATTAACTATCGCCTTTGTGTATCCGAAGCACTCAACTATTTAAATTTTTATGTTCTGCTTTTTCATCTTTTTGCCATTTCCACCAACTTTTCATACTACGTATTTTCCTAAATCTACCCCAATCCTCCTTTGTTTACCTCCTCTCCCCCATTGAAACATCACACAAGCTAATATTTGTTTATTTTCCAATTCATTTTTAACATCGCAAAACTCAATATTTTGATTCAACATGTTCACTGAAGTGTGCTGTGTGTTTTTGAACCAGATGGGGTGTTAAAAATCCAACACTTGGTGCAGTAATTATGCATTATTGTTCGTGAATCTCCATGTAATTTCATAACCTCTTGGGGAAAATCCTTCGCCGTTAACACTAGCTAGCCTATTTCATTAGACGAGTGGCAAACGCGAGAAAATGGATATTCATACAGAAATTAGGGTGAACAATTTTATGGTGGCAAGTAGTCGCGTGAGGGGTTAGACAAGGTCGTGTGAAATGGTTCTGGTTTATGTGGAGATGTAAGCATATACCAAAGGACTTGGAAATAGATACCAGCCAAAATTTGTCCAACCCCAACCCAAATAATATATGCTCTTTCGTCTTCTGATTTTAACCTAACCTCAAACATTATGATGAACTATTCAAAAATTATCACCAATTTCAAAAACATACATTGCCTGCCGAAAAGTACGTTACATATCGGAAAAAAGTTTATTATTAGAGTATCGAAAAAAAAAAATCTAGGTGATTGATTGTGCATGTCCGATAACCTGAAAATAAATTTTGAAACATGTCGCATGATCACTGGTATGCCGGAAAAATTGGCAAAAGAAAAGGTTGAGATGGCAAAATATCACTTATTCAATTTCTGAAATGATTTTAAGTTTTCATTTTGTTTAGATATACAGGGTGTACTAACCTCTTGCGCTCCTGTGAAGGACGGGTGTATAGTGCCATTTTATAACGAATGGGAGGTGTGAAAAATTCGAAAAAAATGTATGGAAAGTTCAAATTGTGTTCGAAAATTCGTCGGAATATTGGGAACCGCTGTCCGCCGTCAGCTGACCGGAGCAGAGCCGCAGTAATACTGGAACTGTCGGATGGAAGAAACTGTGTAATTTCGAACAGCGGTTTCCAAGATTTTCCGAATTTTCCAATAAAATTTCACATTTCCAATTTTTTTTTTTCAAAGTTTTCACACCTGCCATTCGTTATGAAATAGTATTATAACCCATCCTTCACGGGAGTGCAACAGATTAGATTACACCCTGTATCACTCTCTAATACATTATGTTATATTTCAACAATTTTCTCTTCCGACTCTTACATTATGGTATTTAAGGTTTCCTTATTGCACTGAAAAAATAAGATAATGCATGACGAGATTTCGATACTTTTACGAGACTCTCGTGCAAGAAGCGAGACGAGACGAAAGTGGAGGCTGCGAGGCGAGACTTGAGTCGAGACTTATTATTTCATCGGCAAGACGAGACAATACTTTATAAAAATTTCGTCTCGTTGGTCTCGTGTGAACTGCTAAAAAAATTATTCTATTGTTTGGAAAAATTTCCTCGGGTAATACCCGTCAATATAGGTATTCGATGTTATCAGCGTTATTTATGAAGAGTTTCCAAGATTCACGAACGATAATTATTATTAATATTACCGTTGAATGCAGCTTGTTACTCCCCGTCTAACAGAATCGAGATAAGCGAATCCAATATCCTCTTAAAGGATATGAAAAAAAGCATCATGTGCCGATCTAGAACCATTATCGGAGGGCGACAAAACAGTTAATAAACATATTATATTGGCGACGATTCCCCCTAGCCCTCACTGCCACGTGCATGACTAAGACCACATGATATGCAGTTATAATTCCAAAGATAAATAGGGGTTGACATATATATTCCGTGGACTTTTTACATAAATTGTCGCCCTAGACAAGGCGTATGGCACACCATTACAATGGCGCTCGCTAAGGGAGATGAGAATGTGACCCTTTTCGCAGGAAGCGGATTCATAAATGTGGAATCGTGTGCTTTTCGGTTGTTATTTCGACTGCTGTGGGAGATTCCGAGTGTATGCAAGTCAAGTTTTAAATTAAACCATAAAACGAAGTGCCATCACATCAATGCGAATGTTTTGAATTAAATCGAAACTTTTCACATTGTAGTTCAGTTCGAAAAGTGCTTATAAATTCCAACGAACTTAACATTTTATAATGGAATAGATCACGCTATGATAATTTTGTATTCTTTACGAGTCCGCGTTTCATTGTTTGACGAAAATAAATATGGAGAATTCAACTGAAATATACAATGAAGTATGTTTTTGGGAAACACAAAAAGTAGGATAATGTACCAAATTCCTTGGTACACAAGTGGATGATTATCATTCTACAAACATATTGACTTCTCGTGGACATCCCTAAAAAAACATATTTTTCTTTCTTAACACTCAAGTCGAATTTTATAAATCACAATCTTTTGGATATGTTATCGGCAAAGTGTTAAAGCAGGCATTATACAGGGTGTTTCAAATTTGATCCTCGTCATTGGGATCTCGGAAACTATAAACTATAAACTTTGCTTTTAAGATTAGATTGAAATTCCATTTGTAGTGTATATCAATTTTTCATTAAAGAAATACTCAACTTCCAACCCTATAGGCCGAAAATATCTTGTCGTCAAAACAAATCTTGGCGATACTCGTTAGACAAACTAGATCGCCATTAAGGCACAACCACGCATACACTTTTCGCCAATAATTCTGAACACGGCTAACATATCCCAGATATTTCATTACGATCTCTGCTGCCGATAGTGGAATCACAAATATTTGATTGTTTCCTCAAGTCAGGAATTGCTGAGAGTACGATATATGTGGAGTATTCGAATTGACAGCATCACAGAACGAAAGTGATATGCCTACCGTTCGTCCACATTGTATGTATACCAGCTTACGAAAATCTGAAACACCTCCAGCACTTTTATATACCTACTCTGATTTATATCTGGTAATGTACTGTTGACAATGGGGACATTGTCATTTGATGATATCTCAGATCATATTAAGCTTAAAATATATCAAGCAGACCCACCAGGGGTTTATGAATATCATCCTTTCGAGCTCGATTATTCTTCAGCTGATTTGACTAATATATTGTGGTTTGATATTAAATCTGAAAAATATATAACACAAAAATTGTGTTCTAACATCTCAGGACCTTTTTTCTTTATTAGGGCCCCTTCTTTGGAACTTTCTGCCATAGGAGGGTATTTTTCGAAGCTCCAAATTTTGTCTTGAAAAAATACTCTCTTGTCGATCAAACGTAAAATACAATGGAATAAACTGTCAGATGTAGATTCGTCTTCTCATACCTCACAAATTAGTTTGTCTCTCTCATAATTATTCGCCTCACCCATTGAAAATTGCTGTTAAATGATGAAACAACTATTAGATTAGAAAAGAAAAAATCAAAATACTTAAAAATTATACGAACACTAGCTGAGGCCTGTGGCAGTGCCCGAGTAAAAATATATGATTTCAGATAATTTCACTCGAGTGTATTTTCTACAACCTTTCAAATGCTCTGTTCCGGTTCATTCAACAGATTTTCTTCAATTTTCCAGAAGCTTCGAGAATATTCTGATTTTATGGTAGCCGAACTTCCGAAAACTTCACAAGTGTGCATTTTTCACTTATGTCCTTATGTATATAAACTTCCAGAAAGTTCCAACCTCAACGTCCCCTCCTTGAGTTTCTTTCCAGTACATTCAGAAATTTACAAAACTTTTAGAGTTTTTACTTATACTCTAGAAATTTCCAGAATATTTCAACCCTCTTACGTGCCCTGCCTCCCTGGTGGCCGAACTTTCTGAAGGTTCTAGAAGCTTCTGGTGTATTCCACGGTTTTTTAGAAATTTCCAGATGCTTCTAGAACGTTCTAGAGTTTTCTATGATATATTCCAGAAAGTTCCACACTACCCTCCAGGTGGTCGAAGTTTCGAAAACTTCACTTAAGTGTACTTCTACCGCCTCGTAGTGTTTCTATGTTACTCCGATAGATGGTTTCCAATAGAATTCGAGAGGTGGCAACTGCTTCTAATTAACACTTTAGTGGTGAAGAGCTATATATGATGTGTGTTTCTGATATTAACGTCACCTCGAAAAAATATTGCAGTATTACTCAGTTTTTATATGATTCGTGATGCTCCGTCTTTTCAAGTCATGTATAACTCATCAGAGAGTTTGCAAAGAAGCTGCATGGTCCGCAGATTGCACAGACTTGAGTAAACTGAACTCGGAAATCTACCGGAATGGAAATCGTCGAGAGTTCAAAACGTATCCAACATGATGAACAATACAGAAAGAATCATAACAGAAAGTCTATCATTACAATCTTAACACCAAAGTTCTCAAGCAATTCGGATTTTATTATCGAATGCATGAGTTCATCGCAGTTCTTCTGGAACAACAGGGATTTTGTATGCAATTCGCCCTGCTGAAATGTTGGACGTATACAAAAACTCCCTAAATTTACGCTTTTTAATTAATTTATCGACTAAGCCAAGAGCGTGAGCGTTACTCTTAGCTACATCCTTAATTCACTCAACCGTGACATTGCGAAAAAAGCGCAGTCACGTTGCGTGAATTCATTAGCAAATTATTTCTTTTCAAAATTAAATACCGGACCGTTACTATTCCTACTACACCTTCACTTAGCTTTTTCGATGGTCCCGTTTGCCACAAGTATTTTATCATCGGCAGTACGCCACAAGATCTGTGATTATCGTTGATTATCTCACAGACACGAACCATAACTTGTGGCTACAAATCTGTAGAATGAGAATTCGTAGGCAGCAAATGAGTTCAGTGCTCTCAAGATTAAATTATCCACTATTTTCCCTTATTTTCAATACGATTCAAACTCAATAAAGTCCTGGTAGTTTTTTTTATTATGGTTTCTGCTGCAGCTGTGAAAAGATATTTTACTTCAAGCACAATAAAAAAAAATATTTCCATCTGTAGTATGTATGGCCTGCTATATTGACAACTATTATTTTTGACAGATCTCTCTTTGTGGTCGAAAATGTGAAAGAATCATTAAAATATCTCTAGAAATGAAAAAGTTATAGGACTTTGAAGTTGCGCTTGTAAGAATAGCTTCATCTACTGCGTGACGTCACGCGACATAAACTATTGTCACTATTGCCACATTACGTCAAAAGCGACCAAAGACCACATACATTCCGCGCTAAAATCTTTGTCTAGTCATTTATTGATGAATTTTTAATTTTTTTTCAGTGATTCATTAGTTTTGATCTATATTTTAATTCCATCGCGTTAAATACAGTATTAACAACATCATTGAACTTGTCCATTAGCAGTGTTTCTCCATAAAAATAATAATTGTATATTGCATAAAACGTAGTTCATGTACTTCAAGTTTGTTGATCTTCTTTTGGGTTTTGTTCGGAATATGTGTTCATTTGAGATTTTTTATGAAACATTTCTTGGAATAATCCAGATAATCTGTGAACATTCATTGGTAATATTATAGGAATATTTTGTATGGAATATCTGAGGAATTCCCAAGAAATATTGTAGAATCCATAAAATATTTCCTTGGATATATTCTGATATATTCTATGATCATCTGACGAATGCCCTTTTTGCATATTCAGGAAATATTTCTTCAATATTCTAGAATATCTCAGCGTATTTCTAGAATGCACCGATATTCCAGAAGGAATGTTCTAGGATTTTGCATGCAATATCATCCGGTGCTGCCTCGGATTATAATAGTTGATGTGGACACAACCTGACCAATTTTCTAAAGACGTCTTAAGAAAATATTCATATTCACCAATGTTAGGACAACTTGTATATCTCATGAATGAACGGGATATACTGAGTTTTTTGTCAGCTGATATACATATTTTATGAAAAGAAATCTCAGTTTTTGAATGCCCAACTTATATTTGAAATATATTTGCATAGTGCATATAAATTCGCAATTCAGATGATCTTTTAATTCTTTCAGATTTGACATCACTTCAGCAGCTGGAGGTGCAACTATGAAATATGCGAATTTCGGTCCAGGAAATATGAATTTTTCATTGGGTGTAGATAAAAAGTTCCATTTGCGTCCCTAGAGGCGTCCCTTTGGAAACTCTCGCTGGGAAGCCAATTGGCATAGAGATAGAAATACATATTTGAGTCTTCTGTATTCTGCCGATACCGTACGGGATAATAAACAAAAATATAGTCAAGCAGGGTTGGACTGACCGTCATAGACTGATAATCGAAGAAAAGAATGTAGAATATCATGTCGATATAATACTCGGAGTTGCCCTTACACAGTACCTACAACTGTAAAAAGTTAATCGTCAATCAATGCACCTTTAAAATGTCTACCAATTATTCGACGGCATGTTTTTGGTTTCACACAAACCGCACTCAAGACAGTAAAAGATGAAAAATTGTATTGAACACATGTTCAACACAATTACATTCTATAAACGCCTCACACCCTATGGATAGAGACTTAATTAGGGATTTTATATTTCTTGTAATGACTTATATATCATAAGTCAAATAAATATTAAATTTTCATGATAATCAAAAGTAATTGTAAATTGATGGATGTAGCCATTAGTACAGTTGTACTAACATAGCTGAAACCGTGGAAACATGCACGCCCATAATGCGCATTCGTTGTACAACGGACTTTAGTCCGTAATATATCCAGTGATAATTTACTTAACATGAGCGTTCTCGCAATAAATGAAAATTTCACATGCTCAGCTACGTTGGTAGTACTGTACCAATGATATCAAGAGGGAGAGACCGAGGCAGGACATTAGTCTGAGCCTCGGTACTCAAGCCTCTATATTCCAAGCCGAAGTAATGGCTATTTCCGTTCGCACAAGAGACATTCTAAGCAGGAGTTCTAGAAACCAACCCACAGTCATTCTGCTCCACAGTCAGACGGCAATGAAGGCCTTGCTATCATGTAGGTTTCCTTCCGAACTAGTTTGGGAGACTCACAAAAACTCAGCAACCCAGGAGCACAGAACGAAGTGAACCTTGTCTGGATACCAGGTCACAGAGGCATCCAGGGAAATGAGAGCGCAGGTAACCTAGCAAGAGTGGGGCATCAGCAACAACTCTCATCGGATCGGAACCCAAGGACATCACACAGGACTGCTGGATTTCTATCTCCCGTGTTTGTATCAGAAATGAATGCGGTAGCCTCCGAATGAAAGAAACAAATTGTTGAGTGGGGGAATAGACTAGGTAGGGGGCCACTGAGGTTCGTCACGATAGGAATCGAGTAGTCTTATGTGTAATGTCCTTGATCGGAACCAGCATGTGGAATACCGATTAGGGACATTGAACAGGATACGAAGAAATGGGTTGAGAACCATCATCAGGCTTCCTGGGAGAATGCCTCAGCTAATACTCATGGAAAGATAGTGATGGGGCCAACAGACCGGCTCTCAAGCGAGAAACAGAAAAGTTCTACACAGAACTACCTGTACTTCGGCTACTATTGGAAAATCTATTAAGTGAAACAGTAAGAATTTTTTTATTGAAAAGAGGAACATTCCCCACTAAAATTGAAGAAATGTGATATCCAACAGAAAACAACTACTTTCCCGGCTAAAGCCACAACTGATTTTATGATCATCCTGCTTATATTTTCAAACAAAAATCAAAAATATTTTTTTCAAATTCCACTATCGCTTGTCTGTGGTGATAGCGGTAAAAATCCTTCCCAGTGTGGATTTAAAAAATGGCATGTGCCGATTGAGAATGAACAAAGAGTTTTAGTTCTTTTGGCGAAAGTGACGCCCCTACGTTCATATGTTTCGACGCATGGTACGATATTGTCATCGTTTATGAAGTACACAGTTTTCTATAAATTATCACCCTAGATGATGCGTACTGCACGCCACTACGGAATCTACCGGTATTCATTGTCCTGAGAGCAATAAAGGGTCCCCTCGTAGTTTCGCCAGTGTTTGGTAATGATAAGCGCTCATGGATGACTCGATTGTTACTCACATTAGACTAGAAATGGGGACTGAAACAATTTTCAATTCCTTTCGTTTTATAATTCACCCACTGCATTGAGATTGCTTTCGCTTTTGATGTGGATTTGCGATATTATGTTTGTATAGGCAGAATTCTTAATACGTATCGGTTTTAATACTGGAATACGTAAAGCCAGAAAGAGGGGAACCGCATTTCTTTTATGCCACTGTACGGGAAAAGTTGATGCTCACGCAAATTTCCATCGTCTATAGTGAGGCTTTCCATATTGAAAGATCTTGCTTTATTTGCATATATCGAACAGGGGTCTTACCTATATCGGTAAACACGATGAATGGGGCTCTTATTTTTTGAGGTTATTAATGAAAAAACAGGAAGAGGGTGCTAGTGCTTCTCGATGTTGTTCGCGAAAATCCATTATTGAAACATATTGTTGAGATGATTTTGCGAAATGAATTTCTGCTAAATTGATATATGGTAGCAGACAGGACAACGAAAAACGGATATTTTTGATGAATAACTATAAGCCCAAGGGGGCGAAAGAGCTCACATCATCGTTTTCATCTTTGGAGTGTATTGTTATGATACTATGGAGTTGGTGGCTACAGAAAATACTATGACTCGTTTATTTACAGGTCCAAAGCAACAATAAACTAATTGTACAAGTCGAATATACTTATACAATAATCTGTTGTCACTGGGTACTAATTACACTTCATGAACTTCTACTTCAGCTTCAACTTGTCTGACTTGATCTTCATGTGACTCAACTTCTTCATCCGCATGAGTCTAGCAAAAGTATTTCTTTGACTTTTTGTCGAAAAATGTGGTGTCTGGCTATTTCTTTCATCAAACTGTGAGGCAAACTGTTAAATATTTCTTTACTCTTTTGACTGAGTATTAAGTTTTGTTTGAGTGCATTCAGTATCGGTGTTGGACTCGTGCTTATGCTCCAAGAAGAGTCTCAAGTATAATAATAGAAGTATAAGGATTTTGTGTTTTGTAACTAAATGTTTACCATAGTCGGTATATTCAGCTCTGGACACAAATCTGTATGCCCTTTTCTGTAGGTCAAAAACGGAATCAAATAATTGTTTGCTCCAGGTACTCCAGAAATCAAGTGTGATACGATCAAAGAAAAATTACGTAACTTTACTCATTGGCAGTCCCAGTTCTTCAGATACAACTCTATCTATCTACTTTTACCCCAAGGTATTTGGTGAAGGGTTTATTTTCAACAGTGATGGTATCAAATATGAGACGCTCATGGATGCACGAATCTAAAAGTTAGAAGGCTAGTTTTCTTTACGTTGAAGCAGAGGTGGTTGGAATCGCAGAAATATTAGACCTTTTTCAGATCATTTTCCATATTTGATGTCAGTAACTCAATATAGTAATGCTTCCATATCATTGTCGTGTCATCAGCAAACATTGCAAATTGTCCCTGAATATTAATACTAGCGTACTCAATAATATATATCAGAAATAGTATTGGCCCAAGGACTATACCTTGAGGAACGCCGCTAGTGATTGTACATAATTTGGAGTGGGTCTTTTCCATCTCTACAAGTTTATTTGTGATAGAGAAGTATGACTCAAACCAATTGTAGCTTGTATCTCTGAATCCATACTGTTGTTGCTTTTGGACTAGTGATCTGTGCTTTACGCAGTCAAATTCGACAAATCACAGATTAATGCCCCAACTACTGCGCCATCGTATAGTTTATTTCTTTGAGTGCGCGAGTATTGATTTTGAGAGTACCACTGCTATAAAATATTAATATAAAATTATTATGAATTCCCAAAGGAGCAGTTTTTGTAAATTTTGTTGTGATTAATCAAGTGTGTTGATACGAAGTTGCCCTCGGTATCTGATTTTACGCCCTTCAACGGTAAGTATTCAAAATGCCAGCGGTGTTTTCTTTCAGTGATTACGTCGACGAGCTCTTGATTTATAGACAATGTAGGAAAAATATTACAGAAGCCCGACGCCTACATAAAGAACGCTTTCCTGACAGAGCAACCCCTTCTCTAATGACTTTTTCATTAGTAGAGGAAGAATTACGTATTGGCTCGTTTCTCTGAAAACCCATATTCCCACTTTGAGCACTTTACTTCTGCAATGGAAAATAAAATGCCTATGAATGTGTTGTCTTATGTAGAAAATTATTTATCCATGTGAATCGTAAAATTAAGAATAAGCAAGAAATATTTGAATTGAATTTTTGAAAATATATGGATATTATTCACTCAAAATTCAGCTGCTTTATGTACAGAAACCAAATGTCATAACAATGTCAATGTCAAACGGCATATTCTTGTGAACAGTAGTACAACAATTCCTTTCTCTCACACCATTCGTATTAGGTTATCAGTATATCCTGGAAGACGTATTAGATCGTCTCTTCAGGTTTTTTCTTCATTACTAGGACCAGATCGTCAGCACTTCGACCTTCCAGAGCGAGAGTATGGCCAGCACATCAACATTTCAGGAACGTGGCCTCTTAGATGCTCAAATTTAAAAAAATGGAGTAATTGTGGTACTAAAGTTGACCACCGTCCTTCATCGGAAAATTGAAAGAAAGAAAGAAAGGAAGAAAAAAGAAACAAGGAAAAAAAGAAAAAAAGAAAGAAGGAAAGAAAGAAAGAAAGAAACAAGGAAAGAAAGAAAGAAAGAAAGAAAGAAAGAAAGAAAGAAAGAAAGAAAGAAAGAAAGAAAGAAAGAAAGGAAGGAAGGAAGAAAGGAAGAAAGGAAGAAAGGAAGAAAGGAAGAAAGGAAGAAAGGAAGAAAGGAAGAAAGAAAGGAAGAAAGAAAGAAAGAACGAAAGAATTAATATTAAAAAAATAATAGGAACCATTAGATTGGTCGACAGGACCGGGCGTCACTACTCAAGTATTTTTTTTATGTACACATGTAGATGGGCCATACCTGTTTATATGCAGTAAAGAATAAAAAAAGGGTTTTTTTTGTGTCATGAAATTCTTCAACAGCAGACTAGCTACCTAAAACCAGAGTACACTGGATTTGACCGCAATGGAATAAAAATAATTCTTGTTTATTCAAGGTTTTCAGCTGATTTTCATGAATTTGCTGAACATTAGAAAAATAATATCAACCATCCAGTAGCCCCAATTTCAGCACTAGACCGCCGGTTGTTTACTCATCAGTTTGTCGTAGCGCCCTTGCCTAATAATTGATCCATTCCGCCGCACAATGTCTCGTGCACGTACCTTCAAAATTATTAAATAATTTTGTCATTACCATCAGCTATTCAGCTAGATCCTGTTATGGCGGGCTATGATGACAACGCATAATATCGCTCTAGACAAAAGGGATCTTAATGACAATGTGTAGTTGAATGTGCTATAAAGACCCGAAGAATAGAAAGGCTGCAGGTATGGACAATGTTCAACGTGAAAATTTGATGGGGTCTTTATCAAGAACTGTACACTCACCTACCTAATTAATTTATTGAGTGAGCTGTGGGCTATTGTGGCCATAGTTCGTATAGAAAGTGGAATGGCTGTGCGTGCATAGTTTCGAATAGGTAGTGGCTGGCCATCCGCTAACAGTTATGTGATAGACCGTTGAGATGCAGTCACCATTCCTACCAAATTGGTTATCACTGTCGAAAATTCTTGATACCTTCAATGTTCATATCTGTAATCCTTGACAATTTCGAAACATCGAAAAAATATAAATGATGTTCAAGGATTCTCACAGATATTTTTTCACTCAACCAAACTTTACTAGTGCGTACCATGTTTTTTGATCTGGCTACATATTGCTATGTATATAGCCATCACAATGGTTTTGCCAATAACATTTTTTGAAGTTACTATACCACCGAGAATCTATGATATTTCAAAATGGAAAACACATATACTGAAAATAAAGGACTTGACGAAGATGCTGTAGAGAGGAATAGTAGCAACCAGGAAACAGAGGAATTCCATATCTTACAGAAATAGATGAGGAGGAGGTAGAGGAGGGATGATATATCCGGGCCGCCTCACGACTGAAATCACCAGGAGCACCCTACGCCTCACCCCGAGGCACATGGTGGACCCCGGGGGCAGTACAAATTCGACAGTTCCACAGAATAGGAAATTGAAAAAACTTACAGTCTAACTCCACCAAAAATATTCTTTATTGCAGCTGTCATGCAGTCAGAAGACTGACATCACGTTGATATCATGTAGTCAGAAGACTGACATTAAGAGGGAGGACATGTTTCGAAGGATCAATCCTTCATCTTCAGCAAATTATGAGTTAGTTACAAGTCAATCTAAGGAAAAACAAAACGGTTACCAAAGAGTTATGAATAACAATAAAATGTGTGAAACTACCATATTATGGTACCATATGCTACCATATTATGGTAGGTACCATATGCTACCATACCAAGTCGATCTAAGGAAAAACAAAACGGTTACCAAAGAGTTATGAATAACAATAAAATGTGTGAACCTACCATATTATGGTACCATATGCTACCATATTATGGTAGGTTCACACATTTTATTGTTATTCATAACTCTTTGTTTTTCCTTAGATCGACTTGTAACTAACTCATAATTTGCTGAAGATGAAGGATTTATCCTTCGAAACATGTCCTCCCTCTTAATGTTAGTCTTCTGACTACATGATATCAACGTGATGTCAGTCTTCTGACTGCATGACAGCTGCAATAAAGAATATTTTTGGTGGAGTTAGACTGTAAGTTTTTTCAATTTCCTATTGAATCTCACCTCCACTGTATGTAATGGATCGTCTCCGATGGATGAGTTCCACAGAACACGAGACAGTTATCGTCAAGTACACGTAGGCTAGTTTATAGACGGTACCTTTCCAGTAAATATGTTTTGACCGCCAACTTGAATTTCGCACAATATCGTTCACTTACTGTACCGTTCATACCGCTTTCTATTCCAAAACTCCGATATCAGCCCATTAAACCAGAAAAGAACGAAAGAGGGCCGTGAACGAATTGAATATGGACTCAGCCAAAATTCTGAAATGGGGATCCACAAACTTGGTAGAATTTGATGCAAACAAAACCCAAGCACGTCTTTCACCAATGAATTCACCCATTACCATCAGTGCTTTTCAGAACCTTGTTTTTCTGTATGCCAAGAGCTATTTCAATTTCCGTCACCTTATTATGATGTATAAGGCACAGATCCGACCTATCCTGGAATACTGTTTCCACATATGGAGTGCAGCCCCTGAAAATACGCCGACACTACTAGATTTTGTCCAAAAAGACCCATTTGTCTCGCCATTGATGGTTCGCTTACAACCTCGCTTACTTCTCGTACAACCTCGCTCACTTCTCTTGAACACCACAGGAAGGTTGTTGACCTGTCTTTGTTTCATAAATATTTTCATGGACGATACTTTTCCCAAATATCATCAATCGTTCCACCGTTAACGGTCCCAGCGAGACTAACCCGTTGAGATCACTCCTCATATCCATTTGTCGTCACTTTGAAAACATGCCGAACAAATCTTTCCTAAGGCTCATTCTCTCAACGAACGGCAAAGATTTGGGATTCACTGCATCGGAAAATGTCCCCTGAGGCACATAGCCTGCGGAAATTCGAGAACATCATTTCTGCCTACTTTCCCTAGGCTCCCACGATGTTCTCTGAACATATCAGGATTTTCCATTTCCTGTAATTTTTTGTCAAGCATCTCAGACCTACTGAACATTTCAAAATGTTTTCTAGCCCTAACGTGGAGAAAATCTGACCACTCAACGAGAACTCGAAAATGTCTCACAAGGGCCTAAATACAGATCAATACTTCCTTTATAACTCACAAACCTGTGGTCGCAAGATCACTCGGCGATTATGTTTAATGCCTTCTTTCGTAAGACAGATGACAAAAAAGGAATAGTATTCGGAGGCAATAGCGTGGGAGTAAAGTCATACTCAACAAACGTTTGTGATTGATTGCCTTCTTCTAATGCTCTTTTTTATCCTAAACCCGTCAACGTGTATGTCGACAATTTATTATAAATATTTCAGTTTTCTTTCATTTGTCCCATTTCCACAGACAGCTGTTTTTATATTTCCATGGAATATTTGATTTTCTCAGCGATGGCAAATCTTTTTCTATCGTCAATAATGGGAAGGTAATTTGTAACTGGTAATGTTAAATTTAGCCGCCATGAACGTAGCGCAGTTTGGAATGTCTTGAATACTTTATGAATAGAATCAATTTTGTCAACTGACCGTATTTCTAATAGCCAGGTTTCTATATAGTTCAGGAATTATTCAAATATCTCAACCCTCAAAAACAGATGTATCAAGATTTTTTTCTGGATATTCCAGGTTTTTGGCGAGTATTATATTTCTTATGTTTCAATAATATTGCCTTTAACATCTTATTGAGATTAGATCTCAGATAGGAATTGCCCCATCATCAGTATATTCAAAGTCTTCAATTCTGATTCAACAAGCTCTTTTCGATAGCCTTCATAATTTTCGATACGAAATTTCAATCTCAACACCAACAGAAAATTGTGAAAGGAGTTTGCAGCCATTTTTACTCCATCGCGAAATATTCTCGACGCTTTGCCATCACGATTGACGGTTGACATCTTCAAGAGAGTTGTTGACATGTTCACAGCTTCTTAGTTCACTGTCGACTGCTTGACATTCGTTGTCTCAAAAAGTATGTGTTGGCGTTCTTCCGATTGGTCCATTGCGTTAGGTAACATAATAGAGCCATTCGTACCGTTATTATGTGGGTAAGGGGCTAATTTAGTATTTCGGGAACTGTTAACAAAATCTACTTCCACTTGTAGATTTTCTTCCCAAAAGAGCCTTGTGTAATATACAGATGTTGTACACATGATCTGGGTTTCCTCAAATTTCACTCTGTGATTATCGTTGTTGGGAGTATGTTCTGCGACTACGGATTTTTCCGGGTGTCCAACCGACAACTGGTCTTGTGCTCTTCGATTCTTGTATTTACAAAAGGTTTTGTGGTTACGATATGAGCACCTCTTGTTTCTCTCTTTCTCCCGTTGATATGGTTAAGAATTGCCTTCATTCGTTCAGTTTTCTGCTCCATAGCTCCAAATCATGAATCAATCTGCCACATATCTTAACCAAAGTGGTGCCAATATAAAATTCAAAATTTTGTATGGCAGGTTCTTACTTATTTCTTATATTATTTTACTCTACTGTATAAACACTCCAAAAATTATTACTTTACATCTTCCCTTCTTTTATTATACTTGCTGTATAAACTCACCATAAATTTGATAATTTTGCAACTGAAAACGATTCTTCTAATTTTGGAAACAACAACGAGAGTTAGCTGAGTCATCAACATAGTGTCTTTTCTCTATTTACTGAATTGAATGCTTTCCATTACTTTCTACTAAAGAGATCCGTTATATAAGAAGCATGTACCCAAGTTCTATTTTTATTTTGATCACTTAACAATACGTTGGAAAACAAACCACCCCCATAGGATTTTTTTTAGTTTTCCATTCCCGTAAATGTGTTTTCCTACACAGTTAAAGCTACAATAAAATTCCCACTTATAGTCACTAATATCTAATTGAAGTGGAAAACAATTTTCGTGCCAGCTGTCGTAAATCACTATACATTTCAAATGTGAACATTTCTCCTAATAAACGATCAATTCCGCCGATTTGTAGTCCCATTAAGACACAGCTGTTGAAATAATACTACGACTGTATGCTATACAGGGAGGCGAAAATAATTAGTTTCCTTAATGAAACTATGCAGTGTTACACTACCCTATAACGGTGAAGATAAAGCATAAAGGAACACCTAGTAGTGTGAAACCTGATGTTTTGAAGTAGTTTTCTGCTGAGAGTTATTCTTTCTAAAACAATTCAGTACAGACCACAGGTTCCTCATGCCACTTCCGGGTACCTACCCTTCGGTTTAGCCTGTCCACAAGGGTGTATGCAGAGTTTGCAGAGTTGCAGATTTGGTTCCTCCAAATCAACGCTGAGGCCATGTGTGTTCGAGGACAGCATACGTCCAGCTACCATTTTAGGATGAACATCAATGACGTCCACCATTCTGGTTCTAACATAAACACAAGTAAACTCCTCCACCAACCAGGCCCACATTCTTTGTCCTGGTTACAAATTCCATTCTTGAGTCAGATTCAAAGGTAGAGTGTGCCTATACTCAAGACTTACCCATCAGGTCAACGTGAAGATAATTTGAAGTCGAAAAACTTTGACGTGATGTGGTGCTACGGGCAGACCTGATCCCTTGAAGAGGAAAGTAAGAAGAGTGGTCTCTACTGGGGTAACTAGTTCTTGGGGAAATCATGCACAACTATGTACATTTTCAGACCCTCTTATGATTTTCGAGATCAAAAGTATTCCAATTTTATTGTATTTATCCCCAAATGTTTTTATTGCCAGTTTTGATATCAACATATTTTTTGCAGGTGAGTCATGGATGCAGAGGATAGTATGTCCACGTCTTTTTAAGATCACAAAAATTACCTAATCAAAATTTTGTGTGTATGTAGGTATGTCAGTTTTTGGTTTCTCGTACGATTTTTGTGCTAGTCTTATTCACCAGAGTTTTGTGTAGTTTTATTATAGATGTGTAGTATGTATGTATTTCTATTGATGCATGGACAATTCAGATCTTGGCCCATTCCTCCCTTGAGACGAAAACATGGTCGTTTATTTCCGAAAATCGCTGGAACTTCCACAATATGTGCAATCCATATGTTACTCCTGGAGAGATCCCTTTCATCACGATGGATCCCTTTGGTATTTTTATCGACATGATATATTTTCCTTTACTTTAATCTAGTTATTTCCACATTATCTTTTATTGCAATTCCTTAATGGTCGCTTTCCTCCCTCGATGAAATTACACTAGCGAACTTAGGATATTAACACCATATTCACAAGGGCATTTGGCATGGAATTGCAACCGATTGTTCGTCCTTTGTTAATTGTAACAAAAGAGGATCGCCAAACAATGTACACAATTTCGCCATTGCTGGGAGAGTTTTAATCACGTTAAAAATTGTAGCACAATAAGACCTTCGTGGAGAGAGGCACCCTTCGGATCATTATTATAATTCATATCGCTACTTTCATCCTATACGGAGTGTTTCGAGATAAGCTTCATCGGTTTTTGACATGGGCGTTTTTGAGGGAATGAACAAGACTTGACAGATTGCCGTTTTTACCTACCGGCTATATTCCACCAAATAATCAATTATTAATATCTATCCAATTACATTTCTTGGTATAGATGCTGCAATTCCATGTATTTATTCGTTCCTTTAAGGAAGCTTAGGCCCATACCAGTATACTATGCATTAACACCTAGCGGTCGGCAACAACTAGGCTTCTAAATAGCTTGTTGAACTAGAAAAACAGCATCAACTGCGGTTCTCTCATTATTTAAGGACATGTGCGCTGAAACAAAACAATATCCATTACGCCATCATAGCTAACTAAAATTTGGCACAATTCTGATAATGACACAGATACAGATTCTAGATTGAAGCTTAGAAAATGAACCAAATTTTCCAGCCCTCTTACATATTTCCATAGCATAAACCTCTGCTAGGAATATTGCCCTTGCTGAATGAGCGCATTGGGATTTCGGCTCCCATGGTTCTGAACCAATCTGTAAGCCAACATTAATTTGGCCTACCTAGGTCAGATTCGTTTCGAGCCCAGTCTTCTCCAGACAGACCACAATGTTCTACGTACGATAGTATTGATAGTTACTCCACCCACTTTTGCACCAAGGGCGGGATCATCCTGACTAAGCTTAGGATTGTTTCACTCATACTCGTTCAAATTAAAAAACGTGATGTTTCGTAAATGATTGATTTTCCCTGTAGCGCACGTATATATGTCATTCCAGTCCACGATAAATGCTGAAATATTTACCCATTCAGTGGGGATAATTTTAAAGTTCACTTTTTCACCGTCACGATAAATGTCAATAATTCTCACCCACTGAACCATACTAAAAATAGGTAATTCATATCGCTCCAAGTTTTTAATATTCCATGGTGGTATACAAGCAAATTGCTTGACGTCATTCTAAATTGTAACTTCGTTTGTAGATGCAATAAAAGATACGGAGTGTATCAAACAGCAAGCATGACACCTGGGGGTTGGCCATTTACCACGAGAGCTTTCGCTTTGATGAATGCTTTTGCTTGGTGAATTAATATTAAATGATGGAAAAATACAAAAAATTATGAAAAACTCTTCAAAAAGAAGACTTACCGCAGCCTTCGAATGGGTCCTCGGGCCAGTTCTGCTTCGATTACAAACAAACCAATATGAACCAGCAGTATACAAGCTCAGCAAAATACAAAGGGTGGAATATTTGTACATAACGGGTGATTGATAACGAATGAAAGGTGATATGGAAGATGACGAAAGAGATGTGATAGGTGAGGGATGCAAAGTAACAGTCGACGGACGACAAGTGAGGAGGCAGATATCAGATGCAGCAGTACTACAGTGTTGATATGATAGTTTATTTGCTAGTGTATGTTCCTTTCCGATTTCCAACGAAATTGTAATACAATCGCATACGATCCAGTCGTACTGCAGAGTTTGATCCCTTTATACTTAATTGTGGGTGTTTTCGTTATCGGAGATTATGATTTTTTTTTGGCAAAATTCATAATTTCAATTTGATTGATTGATTAAAAGCTGACCAGCAAGATACCGAGTTTACTCTAAAACTGGTTTCCCTTAACACTGACCAGCTAGTGTCAATTATTCTGTTCTGTCGTCAGTGATTCCTAGATAAATAGGCCTGTATTTTCCACCAGCTTCAGTAGTCTATTTACTGGGTGTATCGGATTCATGCCTGTTTCTAGGTTGATCTGTCCGAATATTCTGTTGTGCCTGTTAAAAATTTGTATTTTGGATTTGTTGTGGTTAAGAATGTCAGCTGCCAGTGTTTGGCTTAGGTGCCTCACCTTAGTTGTGCTGTATCGATGCCCTTAGATTTGATACTAATGTGTTTTATGTTTTGTTTTCTTTCACTCATTAAGTAGGTTTCCGCAGTGACAGTTCATTGAGGCTTTGAAGGCATCACCAAACTTGGCTTGACTTTATCTGTACTGAATTCAGAGCTTTTATTGCGCTCTGGCTGTCAGGATGTATTTTCTATTATACCCACTGTCTAGATTCACCTGTATGCATATCCTTATGGCACGTGTCTCAACTCGGAAAACTGTGGTATTTTTGCCGAGTGCAACTATAACGTTCTTTTTTGGCGCCGCTCCTGTTTCTACATCTGTTTTGAACCATCTGTATACCAGATTATGTTTCTAGATGATAGTGATTACTTCCAAGACCACTTGAGCTGTGTTCTGAATTGTTTTTCGTATGAGTCTTGTGGTAACATATAATTTTGGTGTGCCCAGTATGTAGTTGGGTTCTCCAATTACCTATTTATTTGAGTCTGGAGTCTGTATGCACTCATCTTCGCCTCCTTCCCCCCCTATGACTGTGATGTTCATAGCAGCGGTTGAAGTGCAATTCATAGCGCTCGTGATAGATACACAGACAGGCAAGCCTCTGTAGTTTATCAAGGTTGGTTTTTGACTGTCTCTTTTTTTTTTCAGGCCACCACAAAAGTGAGACATATGCGATTCTACATCATACAGATACTTGTGCAATATTTCTCATTCCAGAAAATAAAATTGCTTCCTGGAGCCAAAAAGCGGATTTTGTTTCTCTTGAAAAGGGGGAAAACCTACAGACTAGTTTCGAAGTTGTGCATCTCATCAGTGCAGGGTAGGTCATTACAGACAGCTTTGAGGCCATCTGTTCTTCATCCGAATCATCACAAAACTTTTTCCGTTTGTGTACTCTGGTCTCACGCTGATGAAACGGATGTGAGCCCCTACATCTTGAGCGCAGAGCAAAAATCACTCCTATTCTCCAGGTTGAGAGATTCAGTAACATAGCTGAACCGAAAGCTCAGTGTTTTTCTGTAGACTTTTGAGTAACAATAGTCGTTGCTGACCACCTAGACATGCCGGCTATTATGAAAAATACCTGTCTGAAAATAACTATCCCCCTGGCTGATACATCGATGGGTTACTGGATTATATTAGAACAGATGGCCTTAAAGCTGTCTGTGGTGACCTTCCCTGCTCTGATGAGAGGCAATACCTCGAAACTAGTCTGCGAAACAAAATTTTACCTACTATTTAATTACAGGAAGCTCTTGCAATTGTATTCTCTGCAATGAGAAATATTGCACGAGTATCCGTTTGATATAATTCAATACCCGTCGCGGTATTTGCCATAATAGCCTGGTCGGCGACGACTATAGTTACTCAGGAGCTTGTTTCAGTCACCAAGTGGCCATCTTCTGGATTTTCTGCAAGCAGCAAGAATACGATTTGTTCTACGAAAGAGGGTGATAGAATAGGAGAAGACCGAAAGCGCCTGTTCACTCCAGCAGACGATGGTAGCTCTTCGTTCCGGACCTCAACCTTACTGTTTGACAAACCCCATTTTAGACGTGCATGACCATGAAATGCGCAATAGCCGTGTGTCTTGAGGACGGAACTTACAGTAAAACCGATCTAGCCATAGATTTTAAATTGCGCGTTCGATCATGATTAGTGCCTTATCACTGAATATATTACAGACTATGATCCGTTGTCCGACAAGTGCGCAGCACGTTTTCGTGTCTATCGCTAGGCTGGTTTCACTGTACCTACTCAGTGATCGGAAACATCGTAGAGAGAAAGTTCATTTCATCTTGAGATATAAGTCACGCATTGAAAGAATAGAGATAAGTGCAAGAACGCCTACAAATACAATGTCACTGCATACGGATTAATCAGATTACATTATAATCCGATTATGCCCGACACTACGGTATAGAATTTCAATCGTAGGAATATAAAATGTATTTCCAACTGATACCTAGATTTCGTTCCCAGTACATTTTCAGTTCTTCGTCTGCGTATCTCACCTCCGATACGGAACCGCTAGTCAATATAATAATATATATAAAATTTAATTAACCATCTTCTCCTTGCTCATTATAGTGTCCGTTATTTGCTGCTACACATTTGTACCTCTGAAATTTTTTGGGGTGTAGCCACCCGTATAGTTCACAGTCGGACATTTGAAGTTAAATGTCCTATGAACTGGGAAAATTCTCTTATGGTCAACGTTTTCTCCTGAGTTTTTACCCCTTTTTCAGTGTCAACTGGCATTTCATCGAAACAGTAACTACCAAATAGCCGGAGAGCTGGCGACGAAGTTTGAAAAGGTCTTTTTGGCAAGTGGAAATTGTGAAAAAATATAATTTCGTGAATTTGCGAATCCAGTCCCGCAAGTCTGGTAGAGCGTTTGCGGTTATTTCGCTACTGCCCGGCATATTACATTTGCAAAAAAAAATCGAAAAAAATATTCTTTTGGCAACTTGATTATTTTTTAACTTTTAATTTGATTCATAGAATTCGAAAAAAAATATCCAAGACATTTTTGTCGGTTATAAAGTATTACCAGACCAGACACTAAATCCAATGGAAATGAATTTGTCCTGGACCGAAAGTACCAAGGAACTCAATAACCTTATAAATATTACGGTCAGGAAATAAACAAACTTCAATAATCTGTTATAGTTCATTTCACGATTTTCTTGAACTTTCTAGAACCTTCCTGAAGCTTAGAAAACATTATATAGTTTTACACTCGTTTTCTTGAAAGTTCCAAACCTCACACCCACTTCCTAGATAGATAGCTTGGTGAGTAGTTCCTGGTGCCAAAAGCGATCCAACGTCTTGGACATATCTAATGTCACTTCTAGAATTTCGCTATATTCTTCAATAGATTGCTGCCATACATATATGTGAAATATAAGCAAGCAGGTAATCAATTGATCTCTGTTCACGAAAACCATATTGTCGATCATTCACAATCCTGAGGGTTCTAGATATTTCATGAGCTCGATGTTGATGGCATTTTCCATGACCTTCTAGGTAACAAATTGCAGTGCGATAGGTCTGTAGTTTGAATAAAGGTTGTGATGGACTCTTCATTGCCTAGAAAATAAAATTATCAACAAAAAGAAAACTATTTCTGTACGATTACCAAATCACTACGTTTCAACTGCTAAAATATGCAGTCGTTATCAAGTGATTTCGATAAAATGAAGACAGGCAAAACTACTTCCCCTAACAAATATTGTACGGATGGAAATCTTTTTTGTGAACAATCGGCGGAATTATGTCAGATTCACTAGCTTTGTTGATGCTGAGGCCCAGCAAAATACGTCTGATAGTTTATGGGCGACTGTTAATTTCAGACTGTCAATTGGAGTGATTTTCTGGGGTTACTTTCCTAATGAATCCAGTGTAGAATTTGCAGAAACATCTTGACAAAAATATTGTTTTTTTTCCTGTGCATTCCCTGTGTCTAGTCTTCCTTGGCCAGGGAAAGAAATAGCCTGGGTGTGCAATTTCTTACCACAGCTTCGTCAAAAGACCGAAATGAGCGGGACCTGTAGGAAGCTCAACGAACTTTGATCGTATCTAGGCGTTGTAAGCTTCTTGTACATGTTTATAGCTTCAACATGTTTTGGTCTCCAGGCCCGAATTGTTGTACCATCGATGGTATGCTGCCTGCTTCAAGGTAACAGCTCTGGAGCAGTTTCTGCTGAACCAAGGTTCATCAGATGACGTTCTTCCTGATTCGTTTGGTTTATATGTTTGAATCAGCATTATGATGAGAAACACACTCTTTCCCATAGAAATGCTGCTTGCGAAGACCATATCAGTTGGTGGAATTGTATTGTCATATGAGACGGAGCAGTGTTGTGCTGCTCAATGTGTTAAGCAGTACGCGCACTGAATCCGCTCGACTCGGATAGGCACGGAACGGGTCGGATCGGCACGACGGTTACCCGCGCACTGATTCGTCTCTGCCGTTCCGATCTGAATGAGTGCGCGGAGGTATATTGAAATAGGAACAAAACGTTCACAATGCCGTGCCGTGCCGATCCGAGTCGAGAGGATTCAGTGCGCGTAACGCGTAAAGCAAAGGTCTTAGCTTTACGACCTGGATTTTCTGTTTTGTTGGAAAATTTGAGCAATTAGATTTAAGTACATTTAATTCTCCCACAACGATTGTTTTGTTGGATGAAGTGAGAAAAACTCGTAATATTTGTGTACCTGAACGACATAACGAGGAATATGTTTTTTTATGTCACTAAATATTTCTTCTGTATTAAAGAACCAACAAATTCAATTCCTATCATATATATTTCAAATAATTCCTCACATACACCCCAATTATTCTACATCGACTGCAAGAATTCCACTTCCTGTACTTATACTAGAAGCTTCCGTTTCACTTCCGAATGCTGACGTAGTTTTTCTCGACTCTAGTGTCGGAAACAACTGAAAACGCTCCAAACAACTTTCACTGTATAGGGAGCCTAAACGGTTCATAAATGTTTTCGAATAAATACCTTTCAAAGAGCGGAACAGAGACAGCAAGTGCAAAGGGAAAATCTATAAAAGACCTCATAATGAAAGCGAGTCAGTAGCGAAGCAATTAAGGCTAATAAGTGACAGTGATATGGACTGAGAATTGTTGCCAGAAAGCAGAATTGATTGAAACAGGGATTGTTTCGGAATATTCAATGTACACAATTACGTTCTGAAATACGGGAACCTAAATTTAAATGCACAACATTGCTATATCCATAACAGATAGAGAGATACGAGGCCTGTTTGCACAGTCCATCACGTAACGCTATAAAGTGTCCTGTTGGCACTTTTATATTTTTATGTTACGTTGTGACTATTTGCGTATGCCCAAAAATTTCGGGTAGGAACGAAGTTGCTGCAACTTATATGTTTGCCGTTCCGATCTTACTCTACTCCTTTGAAGTGACGAAATAGACTCAAGAGGAGCTGCGAGAACTCGACGTAAATACTTGCAAAATGATGCATCTTCACATTAGATTGCATCTTAATCGTCCATTCATAAAAGATTGGTACTGGATGGAGTCTGTAAACTAATCAGGAGTTCAGATCTCCTTCTCTGCTTGGTCTGCAACTAGGAGAAAGCAGAGATTAGACCCTTTTTTTAGGTAGCAGCAGCAGACCATAATGCATTTGGTGACGATCTGAGTGATGAGTGTTGATCTCATACGTCCTTTAGGATATACGGAATGCCATAAATGAATAGTGTGACAGGGGGAAAATGAATATCAACCTCTAGAAAATGGTGATAGTACCATTTACCAGGAAAGGGAAGCTATAGCTCTTAATACATCCTCTCAATAATAGTAATAATTGATTTTGCAAGAAAAGCGTCACTATCATCGAGGACATGACATAATAAATGTAGTTTGGAGCATAGTTAGTCTGTTGGTCAAGGTTCGTTCTCAAGAAGAAGTAAGTTAAAGCTCTTTAAAATTACATTCAGCTTAAACTTGTAACCGATTCTGTCGTCTCAGTGGACGTTTTCTACAGAGTATCAAAATTAAAAAAACGTCAGTTATCATTAAGGAATTAATAGAAAATCAATAGCAAATGGAATATTTTCGGAATCACCCATTAGAGATAATAAGTATTTGCTAATGAAGTTCACGTGTGTGAGTCATCAATATTTTTCTATTTTTTACTATATCGTCGCGAGGGTATTTTCAACCACTGTATCTCGCAAACATCCATAAGAATTGTTTGTGCCAATGGGACCATATACCATACAGGGTGTCGATCTGAAATCATTCCACCCTTGATCACTCTCTTCCATCAAGGAATTTGAAAATTTAGAAATTATATCTGAGCAGCCGTTGTGGTTCAACCCTCCTGAAGGGGTAAGTTTCACCCTCAAAATCAAGTGATACTCTGATTTTTTAAACTGATTTTTCAAGTAGTAATCTTCAAATTACGTTCCAGGCGTTTATCGGTACTGAAATTTCAATTGTTGGGCTATTATGTTAAACATTAAAATTTATCATTTGTAACCCTTGGACTAGATAAAGTCTAATCTCTTCGACATTATGAATTCTAAAGTAGAAATCGTTTTCGACACTCTTTTTCGTGTGCATCTTGAACAGGGAACCTGCAAATGTATTACTAGAAATGGTTTGGACGATGAAAATGACAGTTAAAAAAACTCCAACGAGAAATTCAATGTTGCCATTAAATCTGCATTCAGTTCTCGTTGTTTTGAGTTTCATATTTTCTGCGTTATAGCGGAACTGTTACTGAAATATTCACCACGAGCTTGGTTTGAATACCAAACTTCTCTGCGAAATTCAGATATGACAAATATTGCATGAATGTTTTTTAGGGGAGAGAACGCACATTTCGTCCCGATTTTTGGGATTTTTCTCTCTTCTGCAAGTGAGCGATTGTTAATTAGACATTCCGGGTGACGATCCACCTTGATTATCTCCAATACTAATGAATATTTTTGGTGAAGTGAAGAGTTAAAGGGGCATATTTTGGTATCTCCGTACTTAAAACACCCTTCGTGAAATTTGCAAGCTATCAATTTGAAAACTTCCTATCATCATCCTTGATATATTTGTTCCAGTAACGAATTTGCACAACCAGAAAATAACATCACGTTTGATTTTTAAGGAAAACATTTGTGAAATGGCAATATAAATAAAAAAAATTGTCGCTATTGGGGTGACAAAAACTCGCACACTACTGAAAAGGGCATGGCCACACAAAGGTAATGTTGAGAATAATATTCTTGAGTGTCATTATTGATCCTAATTTTTTGAACAAAACTTGACAATATGCTTGAATGGACTATCAATCCTCTCATCCATCAATCGAGCTATAGAATCAAATTGATGCAGCAGATAAGGACGGTTACAAAGACACGACTTGATAAAACTTCTGGCGCAGTTGGTATTGGGTGATTCAACATTACTCCCAAACAATGCAGTGCAACCTCTAGATATTTTAAATTTTCGGCATCAAACCTGTTGTTTTCAGTCAGATAGTGACTTTAGTTGTAGTATTTTCAGATATAAAGAAAGCGTTCGTTCATCGAATTCTATTTTTAATTTGTTTGTTTCCATGATATATGGCTCTACACCCCCGCGTCTAGCTAGATTATTCCGAAACTCATGCAGGCACACATGTGACCAGAATTTGTAAATGCGGCAAATTAGATAAAGCTGAATCTAATATCGGGTGCAGTTATTGCCCATTCATATAACCGCTGACTCAGAGAATGAAAGTCATTTGCAACCAGATTAGTCAGTTTTTCTGGAAATCTGTTATGAAAATGCTGATTTGTAATTACCGACGTTATTAATATTTATATTTGTGGTCTCGTAAGAAATATATAAACAGAGACAATTGTAGAATAACGGTTCCACCTTTTGCTGAATCACAAACAACAAGTTACTTACTCATTTTTCTGTTATATATTGTTGAGTAGAAAAAAAAATGTTATCACAGTTTTTAATCTCCTGTACTACACGATGTGCAGCTGAGCGTACAGCGATCGCGCAGCCACTGTAAGAGCATACCGGGTGACACAGGAGACGTGTGGCAGCCTGTCATTTTTCTAATTTTAAAAGATAAGCATTTCATGAAATCCAAGTCATCCTATAGCCGTAAAACAAATGTGAAATTTCAATTCTCTCGTTTTCATTACGATTTGAAGAGGATTAAAAATATCTTCCTAGGAAATTTTCGTTTTTTTTCAGATCCCGAGGGTAGAATATACTTCAATATACCCCTTTTTTATTATTTCCAATGATTGTGCTGGAGTTGGAAAATCAGAGGGTAAAACAAATGTGAAATTTCAATTCTCTCGTTCTCATTACGATTTGAAGAGGATTAAAAATATCTTCTTAGGAAATTTTCGGTTTTTTTCAGATCCTGAGGGTAGAATATACTTCAATATACCCTTTTTTATTATTCCCAATGATTGTGCTGGAGTTAGAAAATCAGATGGTAAAACAAATGTGAAATTTCAATTCACTCGTTCTCATCACGATTTGAAGAGAATTAAAAATATTTCTCCAGGAATTTTTCGGTTCCTTTCAGATCCTGAGGGTAGAATATACTTCAATATACCCCTTTTTATTATTTCCAGTGATTGTGCTGGAGTTAGAAAATCAGAGGGAAAAACAAATGTGAAATTTCAATTCACTCGTTCTCATCACGATTTGAAGAGAATTAAAAATATTTCTCCAGGAATTTTTCGGTTCCTTCCAGATTCTGAGGGTAGAATATACTTCAATATAGCCCTCTTTTATTATTTTCAGTGATTGTGCTGGAGTTAGAAAATCAGAGGGTAAAACAAATGTGGAATTTCAATTCTCTCGTTCCCATTACGATTTGAAGAGGATTAAAAATATCTTCCTAGGAAATTTTCGGTTTTTTTCAGATCCTGAGGGTAGAATATACTTCAATATACCCCTTTTTTATTATTTCCACTGATTGTGCTGGAGTTAGAAAATCAGAGAGTAAAACAAATGTGAAATTTCAATTCTCTCGTTCTCATTACGATTTGAAGAGAATTAAAAATATTTCTCCAGGAATTTTTCGGTTCCTTCCAGATTCTGAGGGTAGAATATACTTCAATATAGCCGTCTTTTATTATTTTCAGTGATTGTGCTGGAGTTAGAAAATCAGAGGGTAAAACAAATGTGGAATTTCAATTCTCTCGTTCTCATTACGATTTGAAGAGGATTAAAAATATCTTCCTAGGAAATTTTCGGTTTTTTTCAGATCCTGAGGGTAGAATATACTTCAATATACCCCTTTTTTATTATTTCCACTGATTGTGCTGGAGTTAGAAAATCAGAGAGTAAAACAAATGCGAAATTTCAATTATCTCGTTCTCATTACGATTTGAAGAGAATTAAAAATATTTCTCCAGGAATTTTTCGGTTCCTTTCAGATCTTGAGGGTAGAATATATTTCAATATACCCCTTTTTTATTATTATTATTATCAATGATTGTGCAGAAGTTAGAAAATCAGAGGGCTAAACAAAGGTGAAATTTAAATGCGCTTGTTCTCGTCACGTTTTGAAGGCGGTTTAAAATATTTTTCTAAGATTTTTTCCATTATTTTCGAATCCCTAGGGTTTATCGGTCTCATCAATTAAACTTAAAATATTTTCTCAGTTGATTTTCGATGCATTTCAGATCAAGTTTGATGAACATTGCGAAATAATATAAATATATATCAGATAATATTTCACATCACAATCAATTCACATAGGTCGAAGGTAATGTCAATCACCCCTGTATCATTATATACGCTGTTTGTGTTATTGTTAGAAAATCAGAAGGCAAAAAAATAAGGAATTGCGTACCTATATTGGCCCCGGTCTCATCAAATTTTGAAGACGGTTAGAAATATAATTTCTGCATTTAATATAGAAATGTTCAATCCCAACCAGTTCGCATAGGTGTTATATGATGTCGTATTCCCCTGTAGGCTTCTTTCTAATGTTTGTATTGAAGGTAAAAAATTAAAGAGGAGAAAGAAGGTGATATGATTTGGATATCGGTCTCATTGCGTTTCGAAGAAGATTTTAATTATTTCTACTGAAATTTTCGTCACCACAATCTGCCATATGAGTGGGATATCAGGTAATAATATTCTCAGTTTTCAAATTTGCAAAAGTTAGACAATGAAGAAGTACACGTTAAAAAAAAATGCAATTTAATTCGAGTATTTTGGGATTTTTGCGCCTCAGGAAGCGAAATATCGTATATGTAGGTATGTATATCACTAGGAAGTTATTAAAAAGATAGAAATTTCGGCATTTCAATCATTCGAAAATTTTCAGCAGTAAAAAAGTTACGAGACGGCTGTGCCAGCTTAAGCGTTAGGCTAGCACAACCCCTTTTTCTCCGAAACGGCTTGAGTTAGAAAATTGAGAGTTGTGTTACTCGAAAGTTATTAAAAAGTTAGAAATTCTAGCGTTTCAATCCTTCAAAAATTTTCAGCAGGAAAAAAGTTACGGGATGGCTGTGCCAGCTTAAGCGTTAAGCTAGCACAACCCCTTTTTTCCGGAACGGTTCGAGTTAGAAAATTGAAAGTTGTGTTAGAAAATAGTTATTAATTAGTTATAAAATACTGCACTTGTTTTTTTGGATTGTGCTGAAACGGCTGTGCCAGCTTGACATACGTAAATCACGTTAGAAAATCGACTTATCAATCATAACATTTGTTGCCCTTCCAAAGTATATGTTTTACTTCATAGTCAATTTTCATAAGTATGTTAATTGCCAATGATAGTTCAGTGAATTATAATGGGTAATATCTAGAACATTTTGCTTCTTCATAATCATAGTAAAACATACCCAGAGCCACCCCTGTATAATAATAGTGTTTGTAATGGGATAGCGTGACGTGTATGCATGCGGGTATGAATCTTATCTTCGCCCCTGAGAAAAGTGGAGCGATGTTTTTGATTAAAACCCCTCGCACTTTTTCATCAATAAATGGAAAAATTTATGAAAGCGCCCATATAGAGGCGTTCGAATAAAATCGAAATTAATTAAACGAAAAGGGTCGAAATTCGCGAACGATTAGGAAGGGTGAAAGATCAAAAAAATACGTACAGCCCACTGGCGTCGCAGGTATGAACGGACAGTGAAATAAGAATGAAAATGGATAACTTTTCATTTACTATTATTAGATGAATCATTGTCACTGAGGTAGGTTGTGAGTCCAGTAGTCATGTTTTGTCTATTCAAAAATAAGAAATCTAAGAAGTCTCTAAATATCAGATAACTACAAATGAAAACATTGGTTAAATCCTACTTGTGACTTATAACAATTTATTGTTATTCTAGTACTAAATGACGAAGGGGAAAAGCAAACCTTCCGTCCCGATTGGGATAAAACAAGCTCTGTTCACTTTTACAATATATGTCTGCCAACCAAATAATTCAAATATCGAATGAGTAGACACAGAGTATGGTTGATTGCGTCCGACCTCAAAGTCTCGTCGCGTTTCTAAGTTAAAATAAATACCGAACGATTTGGGATCAAAACAAAGTTGTGATTCTTTGCACTCGGTTGAAAAACATTGTAATCCCTCTGAAACAACCCTCCAAAGTTTCGGCGACAAGGCACTACTTACTACCTTTCGAAGAGGATTTCGAAAGCACTTGTGGCGTTGTAAAATATAAATTTCATTAATATGTTTCATCAATAGTGTCATTAGATGAGATTAGAGAGAAACTTCATGATGGTGAATGGGGAACTTAAAAAGAAGGGGGGTTGTGAATGAAGTCACCCAAACGGCTTGAAAAACTCGTACTCCGACTGTGTGGAACAGACTGAGAGCCATGATGAATAAATACATGCAGTAACCGAGAAACACCGATAAATTCAAAAAGGAATCCATGATGATAAAAATAAGTATTCAAGGTTACTCTGCACAGAGACAGCGAGTTCCAAAGCTTTGCCGTTCGGTGTAAAAAAAAGTCCTGGAAAAGAGATTTTCGGCATGTGTCCAAAGTGACGGCATATGGGTGTGAAGACTGAGCTCGACAGGTCAGTCTCGATGGGACCTCTAACGGTGGAACGATGGATGATATTTCAGAAAAGCATCGTCCATGGAAATATCTATAAAACAGAGACACTTGCTAACCTTTCTGCGATGTTCCAGAGAAGTATATGAGCCAGCTTGTGAACAAAGTATCCATATGCACTCCTTATATGGAAACAGTATTCCAGAACAGGTCGAATTTGTGCCTTATAAATAATAATCAGTTTGCGGTCAGTGAAATACTTCTTGGCACGAAACAGAAAACCAAGTTTTTGAGATACACTCTTGGCTTCTCCCATGAAAGGGTACTGCTGATGGTAATACCGAGCATTGAATTGGAAGATTTCATTGGTATAGATACTCTTGGCATGGTTACGCTGGACACCCTGAGATCGGCCTTTCTAGAGAAAGGAAATGTTTGGGTTTTATTTGCATTGAATTCCACCAAGGTGTTGGATTCTCATTCATTGGCTGATATCATCGGAGCTTTGGAAGAGAAAGCGGTATGAAGGGTATGAAGGTAGCTCCCAACTAATCAATAAAGTAAAGGAGGAACAGTGTTGGTGCTAGAATTGATCCCTGCGAAACACCAGCTTCTATTGGTAGAGTATCGGATGATACTCCATCGACCATCACGTGGAGAGATCGGTCTGAGAGAAAGCGGGGTAGCAAGGAATACAACTGAGGAGTCCTTGGTGCCAAACGCGATCAAACGCCTTGGAGATATCTAGTGCAACGGCCAGAGTTTCACCATATTTTTCAATAAATTGCTAAATTGCCAAATATGTGAGACATAAGCAAGCAGGTCACCAGTTGATCTCTTATGCCGGTAACCATATTGTCGATCAATGATTATTACTGAGCTTTCTAGATATTTCATGAACTCGATGTTGATGGCTTTCTCCATGACCTTACAAAAGTAAATCTTCAAGTTTTTCGATGGTGTGTCACCTCGAATACTCCTCTCCCGCAAATCCTAAGGGAGAGGTATTTGGTTTCTGGAGTATTTTCGAGGAGACTTCATCATCATGATTGTTATAATAAGACCTGGAATTGAAGGGGAAAGGAAAGAAAAAGGGTGGCCGGAAGTTATCGATCAAACATTGAAACATAGAAAAATCCATTTCACAGCACCTGTAGTCGGTATGGTGATATTTCACCAGGCGATGGTGGAGACCATCTATACCTATGGTTACCCTTTTACAGACCTGGTTATCCAGATTATTTGATTGTTAGATAGAAAGAATATCAACAAGGAGCTTACATATGGCCACAAGGATCTAATAAATAGGCCTACCGATACTTTTCACCTATGAATATCGACTATACGACTATATCATTCATTTGGACTTGAGCAGATAGATAATTTCATAATTAGCCAAACCTGATTTTGAAATCAAAATTTAGGGAGTTCGCACCCTCTGCGCCCCTGTTCAACGATAGCCAAGGTTTTCGGAGTTCGTCATTTCTGGCTGGCCGTAAAGCATTCCTGTCAGAAGTGAATTCCGATATTTTTAAGGAGCATTAAAGGATGTTTCATTCGGAATGTGACGCCTCTTACAATACTTCTGCATTTCGAGCGTTTATCACTGATTTAAGGCCCATCTCTCAACGTTAATGTCTTTCGACTAAATTATTACATTTTTGGTGAATCATACAGACATTTCGGTCGACTTTATGAGATATTACCGAGTGTTCCGTTGGGGTTCGTGTAGAGTACTGGGTCATTTACGAGCATTTCAGATTACGAGGGTAGATCAATAAATGAATTATGAGAGGAAAGCTTATATCCCTCTGCAAAATGGACGTCAGTACATATGTTCATTTATTCGAAATGAAACCAAATTCTGGTATATACATATATAAGAACGTAGATAATAAAACAGTTTGAGTAAAGTTTTCTGGACTTCCATTGTCCAAAAAAGGAACAAAGAAATTCAATTCTCTGAAATTTTATTATGCACGTTTTATAGTCGTGTTTTCATCGGTACACTAGATAACGGCTATAGGTGTTTAATAGCCGAAACTTCGTGAATAATGACATTGCAGAGAACTGAATAGGTATCTTTGTTTCTTTTTTAGACGATGGAAGTCCAGAAAAACCTTACTGAAAGTGAAACATTGTCAGCCACTTTCAAACAAAAATATATATACAGGGTGACCCAGGGTTAAATTGCCAAACTTCCAGTATCGGTTGTTTAGTGCTTCGTTATATCCACTACCGCTCTTGAGAAATATATGCCCACACACCGCACTCCTCCTTCGGTGCTTGTGGGAAGGCCAAATTAATGAGTCTACATCTGCTCCATAATTAATAGTCCTGCAGTTTCGTTGGAACTTTGGTATCGATACTTTAGTTGGCTCTGGTACACTTCAATTGTTTTGTTTTTGTTTGTTTGTATCATTTTCGGTTTTTTTTTTCTGGTAGGACTGAAATTTCCTAGAAAGTAAAGGCTGTTGACAAGCACGAGGGTCGCATCCAACATGGCCCCTAAACGAATAAGGTCAGTTGGTGCTCGCAGTCGATTTCGCATGCTTTTGCTTTCGCTTTGGGTTGAGTTTTAGGGCCTAGCAAAAAACGAAATAGGGTTGCCTAAGTTCCAGGCTAGTCACTCCCTAGGAAGTCTCAGTTGGTTTTGTAGTAAAGCATGGAAAGTGCCACCCGCTCTTGATGCGTTATACAGGGACAATGCATTTGTGGCTCATAATACAGCGGATGGATTAACCATCTTGAATGCCCTATCTAGCCCTCGGTAATTTTCCAACAATTCATAATTGATTCTGTTCCTCGTAGAAATGAACATCTGCTCACAGGGTACACTCATTTAGTTGAGATGAAAGTGGGAGAAATGGATAATTAATCAATATAAATGTGACCGCGTCAACACAAGCGAAGCGACTAGTAATATAAATTGCTGACATAGTGCCACTATTATTCAGAGTGCCGAGATACATCCAATTTGATTAAAATATAATAATAACCCTAATGACCCTCAACGCAAATAGAAAGACTATGAATTCATCAAACCGGCTATTCAAACAATAAACCCCTTCTCATATTAGGCCGCAGGTCAAGAAAGGGCAAGTTTATAACAGGGGCTGAGCATTTATTATTATTGTGTTGAGATTTCATTCACTGTTCAATTTTCCAAGGTTACAGATGTTTATTAATCTTTCGAATTCATTTGTTCATCTCTAACACCCGTTTCACACCATAGCAAATCAGCCAACAAAAAGTCAATACTTGTACGACGAAAAATCTCTCCACCCACAAGTTGTTTAGTGATTATAAGCGCCTCCAATAGTTGCCGATGATTAAAGTTATAATGATATTAATACAAGTATTCCGAAAAACATTCCGAATGTCCCCGGTAAGAATTTTTTTTTTCGATCGAGGTTTGAGATTACTAACAACAACCGACACATTCTATCGATCAATGAAAAAAAATCGCTAATCTGACGCTAGTAAAGGTGTGAACGGTTATTTTAATCAAGGTCGAATGATTATATTGTGGAAAAAACTTATTTTAATAAAGGATGTTTAATGTGCATATGATTAATTAAGATAATAGCGCATAATTAAGTAAATTAGACGAACGAACAAGTGTTCTTTGATACCAGGGATTTAGCATAATATAATCATTCATATTCAACTTGATAGAAAAAGATACTGATTCGAAGATGATTTTATAAATACCGGAGTTTCTTCAATAATAGACTATTCTGCAGTTTTTGTAAGTACATCATGATATATTCCCTAATACAGGGTGTTGTGTTATATTGCATCGAATACTAAGAAATGCGCTCCATAATTACTGATGATTTTGAATTTAGAAGATAAAATGACATGAACCGACATCTTAGTAGGTATAATAATAGCCTGCCGAAGCTCTAAAGTTCTACACTACACTGTGTTGAATATCCTTCGATACTGTTTCCGCACTTTTGCCGAGTCCTAGATTTAGAACGTTATTTCAAAAACAAATAGATTCATCGTTATGAATTACGGTTTCCATATTCGACGTCATCATGGACGCGTAACTGCTATAGAAAAAGAACTTAAGCTCTGGACAGGTATACATGGTGGCCATCTTTTGAAATGAATTTGAATTGAATTGAATTTTGAATGAAATTGGATTGGTCTTTCAAAACATACCAGTTAGACCATGCAACACTTTCATTGTTTCCTTGGAGACCGCAAAGGAATATAATGCTGGGTTCGTGGCAGTCTATGTGAACGTTCTTTTTCATAAAAGGTCGTTAAGTTAGGTTAGGTTAGGTTAGATTAAATGGACCAATAAAATAACCGACTCGATTGCCAGACCTGACCCCTTCAGACTTTTTATTGTGAGGGTATCTAAAATAAGATTTGTATACTACTCAACCTTTGAAGGATTTGCAAAATCGAATTTTGAGGATTTGCCAAGGTATAACACCGCAAATGTTGCAGAAGGCTTTGATGAAATTGAAAAGAACTATTTTACTTCCCGTCAACTGATTATGATTTCCGGCTTCCGGTCCCATATAGCGGCATCGTTCTGAATATATTTCATGCTGGGTCATTTGACCCCTTCAAAGTGTGATATGGGTTTGTAGTCTATAAACACACAACGATAATTTTAGATTCTATCCAAAAAAGTGCCATTCGTCTCGTGATGGTATATGCACTATGGAACTCGCTATAATCGCTATTTTCCATGTATCAAGATAACCTCTTGGAAGGTATTTATGTTTAAAGGGCTTTAGCCGGGCAAGTAGTTGTTTTCTATTAGGTATAACGAAAAGAAAATCACATATCTCAATTTTCGACATTTTCAGTATTTTCATGGTTTTGCCTTGTCGTTGGCCGGTCTATCCAGAGTTTTGCATGTGTTTTACTATTATCTAAATATACAGGGTGTATCTTAAATGATGTCATTGATTTTAGGTGGTGATTCTTTGTCACATTTAAAAAAAAGTCATATAAACGTGTGTCCTAACTTGCTTAATTTTCGAGTAACGGGGTGTCAAAAGTTTAATGGAAAATCGGTGTTTCATAAATTATTCAATTTTTTTTTTGCCAATTTTGATTTAACTTCGTGTGTTTGTTAGTAGTAACAAGGGACTTCTTTTCATGAAATTGGATTATGAATTTCAATTCCAGTGGCGTTGCAGTTGACACCCTGTTTCTCGGAAACGAAGCAAGTGAGTACACACGTTTATGTAAAAATTTTTTCATAAAATATGACAAGGAATCACCTTCCGACATTATATAGCCTCGCAAGGTGTTACCTGAAGAAATTCAATTAGAATAAAGGATTTTACAATTTTTGGCAACCATAACATAAGAAACAAAGTATTTGATTTGATAGAGGTCGCAGTATTCTCTCGCAAGCAATCACTATAATCCCTGTTCATTTTGAATCATATCAACTAATATTTATCGTATATTGATTACTCTTTTCGTTTTAGAGACAATAGTGGTAATTCTGTAAGCTTTATGTTAATTTTTACGCATTTAACATATTTTTTTACACGTTTATATAATTTTTACAGAATAAATAGATATGTAAATATGAGTGAACATGAACATACAGGCCATATAGCTTGCGGATATACTAGATACCACTACATTTATATATTTTCTACAGAATAGCCAGATATTAAATATGTATGAAAATTAACACCCGTTAAAAATTAACATAAAGCTTACAGAATTACTCTTAATGTATCTTTCTCTAATTCGGTGTGAAGGTGAAGAAAAAAAATTATGTATTTCTACTTCTTGTCTGTATCTAGCATATATGTGACGTGAATCATAGTTATGATCAAATCATTTATCAGTGTAACCGAAAACATTTGTTAATTTCCCTGTTGGTTTTTGAGTTTCTGTCAAGACACATTTCTATCAAGATGTACACAAAAGTGCCGTGTAGCATCAGTTTCTCTTCAATTCCACATTGAGCTTGTTTTATTGTCATTCAAACTGGCCCAAGAAATCTTTATGAAAGGAGTTCCAGCGGCCTGAGGAATTCCCAAACCCTCCCTGTATTTCGCACTCCGAACCGCTGACTACAATCCGAATAAGTTGTAACACAAAGTGTCACTTAGTTCATTCTACCATTTTACCTTTACCTCTTGTAATAAAAGTATACCTGAGTGAATCTGGTACTTGAACCACTTTATTGTGAGCGTTATTACGGAAAGAAAAAAAATCAATTCCACCTCAGAGATTACAGGAGGCATCACTTTTTTACATTCAATAATAAAATGTTTATCGCCGATGGGATGCTGCGAACAAGGTTGACAACTTTTGAAGAGACTTACTGGTCGAATTATCTTCGTTGATAGTCTTGTGAGAAGAGAATATCAACTAAAAACCAGAACTCGAAGCAGGGTGGCTCGTTTTGTCGAGTAGAGATCGTGACAGAATGTTACAAACTGAGAAATGAAAATTCTTGATATCGTCGATACCTGCAATAATATTAGACTTTTCCATCGGTTTTCAACTCCGATTTCATACCCCAGTTGCACCCATGGTCGCCTATTTGCGTCTCGCCGTAGGTATACCTGGAATAGGCCAATTTCAATAATAGTCCCATGGATAGAGAATGATCTTACCCAATCCTATCCAAAATGTATGTATTAAATTTCAACGAACTCAAAAGTCTGCGTAAGGTTAGTTCGTATAGCTGAATTCTTACCCGTCTCTATGTATCTGAGAAAACTTTGCAAAAAAAATCAAAAAAGCCAATCATAAATTTTCCAATTCAAACGTTTCCAATGATGGAAATAGAAGTGAAAGATGTAATAAAAAAATTAAAAAAATATTAAAGCACCTGGAATCCGGCAGAAATATTGAAGGAGACTGTGGATTTTATCACAACCCCAATATGTTACATCATAAATACCCCCATAGAAAATGGATATTTTCCAACCACATTGAAAAATTTTACTTTCGTCACTCGTGAAACAATATAATAGTTTCTTTCGCCAAATTCTGATTTGGTAATAGTTACCATACACACGCGAATCAATAGGAGGGATGGAATTGATGAACCAGATGTATTTTCTCAACACAATAAAATTAAGTAAGTACCTATATATTTTTTTCTGTGGCGGGAAACACTTTGACATTGTATACCTGTTGACAGGTAATAAAATAATACTATTTATGAAATTGTTTTTCCCCGAGAAAAAAGTGATCACTTTTTTTCCGGATATATACTGGGTGTATCTCGAATGATGTCATCAATTTCAGGAGGAGATTCATTCCTTGTCACATTTTGAGAAAAAATGTTCATATTAACGTGTGTTCTAACTTGCTTCGTTTCCTAGTAACAGAGAATCAACTGCGACGCCACTGGAAATCAAATTCAAAATCTGATTTCGTGAATCTGTTACTACTAAGAAGCACACGAAGTTTAATCGGAATAGGCGTGAAGAATTTTGATTAAGTCATGAAAAACCGATTTTTTATTAAACTTTTGACACCCCGTTACTCGGAAACGAAGCAAGTTAGGACACACGTTTATGTGAACTTTTTTTCTTGAAATCTGATAAGGAATCACCACCTGAAATTAATGACATCATTTAAGATACACCCTGTATATATATTCACATAGGTAAAGGTAGATATTTGATTTTAGAATATTTTATCACTTTAAATCGTCGTTTTTCGGGTCACAGAAGAAAATAGTGGATTGTATAATAAATAACTATTCTTTAGCATGGGTCAGATCTTGCAGTCATATATTACCACAGATCTTATAGAATATTTAGAATCCATTTCAGTTGGCGATAATCAATTTTTTATTTTAAATAAAAAAATCTTGTGATTCAGAATTTTCTTTGTTACTCGGTATACTACTCCAACTTCGTTGTAACTGTTTATACGTAGATTCACTAAAATGTCGTTTGATAAAATCTAGTTGATAGGTTGTTAGAACTTTATGACGTGAATGCTTATAGCCTAATGGAATGAGTTTTCCTCGGCGTTGTACATTTACATCTCATGCAATAAATTACATGGCATAAACTCACAAGACTACGGTACGCTAATGTTCGCGAAGACCCCATTTCCAAATTTATTTTAAAATATACCAGGCATCTCATCCAACCTACTATGAATGAATCTCTCGCCGCCAATCGTTCCAAATGTGTGCACAATAGGAATTAGTACATTGATTCATTATCTATTATTACAGAATTCCAATGAATGTGTTTTCAACTTTGATTTCTCACTAGGGAAAAACTCTCATGCATCAGCACAACATATATCCACCACAGTCGCAGAGGTGAAGCTCTCCAAAGACTGATATTGATAAAAACAGGAAGGTTGAGAGAAATTATGGATATTCACAAAAATCGAGACAAAAATATCCTGTTTGGTCGAGGTGTAATCCAACGGACGGTAATACTTCCCTGGCTAATACCCCGACGGACATTGAATTACATCTGACACATATTTGTGCAACGTTCTTCCCAGAAGACCCAGTTGCAATTTTACTATTTCATTTATTTGATACTCTACGGCAAAATTCTCGAAAAAAATATAATTATCATTCAAAGATTGATTATTCATCTTCATTATAGTTCAACCACAAGTATGGGTACTCAAATATTTCAAATATATTTTGGTTGTGAAAAAGCAAAACTAATGAGTTGTAGTATTGCTATATGTATAGTCATTCTTAATCCTAACGACCAAATCTAAAAGTATAGTGGTCCAAATAATTTACTGAAACGTACATTACTTTGCGATTTAATATATGAATCAAGTTATAGCAGAAGTAATCAATCACATAATTATAAAGCTATTACTGAATATTACAACAATTAAAACATACTGAATTACAGAACACTAAAATATTACTGGAAATAATAATACACAAACAACACAACAATACACAACGCATATTGAAAATTAAATGAAAAATTCACAATTCCAACTTTTGCTTTCATAACGGGAATACTCTGACTATTCGAATTTCATTTAATTTTCCTCAGCATCTTGCTCTTCGTCAACTTCTTCAACCTCTTCATTTCCACTGAAAATTCGCTGAAAACCAATTTATGATATTCAAATGTTTAACCAAGGGGTCTGTCTGAACCAGTCACGAAGATATCTAAGAATTTGAAAATTATGTTTGTCTATTTTATGACTTACTTGAGGACCAAAGTTCAACACATGAAAATGGCAAAAGGTAAATATATCCCCGGAAAAAAAAATTGGAAAAAACCCGGAAAACAACCCGAAAAAAAAACTAGGAAAAAAATCCCCAGGAAATAATTTCTCCTTCTTATTAGTCGTTTTTTCCAGTTTTTTTTTTCTATATTCACTGTAAACAAGGTATTTTTGTAATTTAAATAAAAAATATGGCCCCAATATGCGCAATTTTTTCTACCGACTGACTTATTTTAATAGATTCTCATTTTCATGATGAAGAAAATATTGCCTGACATGTAAATTTTGTAATTCCAAGTGGAAAATTGTGATTTTTTTCAATCAATTTATTTCAGACAAATATGTATAAATTATATGTGCATATAACGGAAGTACTCACCTTTGGTAACAACTGAGTGGCAATTGCATTCAACGTGAAAATTCAACAATGAAAGAAACTCCAGTGAAAACTTCTTCAAAACAAGGTTCTCCATAAACGCACCTCTGGTAGTAAGTAGAATGAAACGTACGTTACTTTTACCTGCATTCAGCGGTTACCTGATGCAAGTACTTATCTCCCCAAAAATAGATATCACGAGATAGGCCATTTTGACAGCTGTCAATAGATATCATATTTAATGGTAAAAATTGATTTTTTTAAATTTCCTTTTTGGCCAGGATTTTGATATAAATACTCCACTGTGCGGCGTCTCTGAATTGTGTGCCACTCCGTATAGGCAGGATGCATGCAGGTAGATAGGTGATGGTATCGAGTCACATTCCCTCCACTCGGGGGCGCTGTTTCTTCGTTCTGTTGAACATGCATACCATCTGGGCATCTGCACTTTCTTCGTTCTTCGTACGGCCAGCGTGCTTGGAGGTCGTTCGATCGGGTCCGCTGTTCGATTATTATTTTTGTGATCGTTTTGTGTTATTTTCATTTTCCATCTGAAAGTGCCGCAGTGGTTGTGTCATTTGGTTTTCGGTTTGTTTCAGTGCAGTTATCAAGTGCATCATTCGTCTTGGAAAACTATAATGGATAACGACTATGTGCAGAAGAGTAAGTTTCTTCTTATTGTTTGTTGCCTCTAGATCGGTGTTCGAAGTTAAGTGTTCACAGTAGACTGGATACAAGTTTCATTGAGGCAGAGATACTGTTTATGTTGGATTTAATCGTGCATATTATACATCGCTAGGTAATTAAATCTATTCAGTAATTAACGAACAGATGAAACACGAAAACAGTTGAACGGGGCACTTGATTTTACAGTTAGGTATCGGCAAAAGCACACTTATCTCTGTGTGCGTTTCGTAAAAATCGTGCTTTGGTAATCTTCATCTAACACACACGTATTTCGTGATATCGTTTCATGTATAGGTATAAATCGGAAAGTTTCTCAATTCCCCATCATTGGAACGAATGTAACACTGTTATTTCAGAAGTTCAGACTATTCAAACGCTAAAGCTTCTCGAAGAAGAACTTTTATTGAATCTTTGATGCGGTTCCTTGTCTTAGCTGGAATTGAAATCTCCTAACGCTCGAGATAGATTTTGGTTTGTTTGGTAGATTAATATTGGTTTTTCTCTCGCTCGTTCTGTTCGACAGGTGAGGTGATCAAAAAAACTGATTATCATCTAGAAATTCATAGGAAAAGCGACTTTTCTAAAAAGATATCACAAATATTTCATTTCGCTTCACCGAAATGCATTTCAAATATGAATCTTCACTCACTGCTCGATTATTTATCTTTTGCTACAATTCCGTGGAAACTAGATACCTACCTATTTCTTGAATCTCATCTATAGTTGATTATGTTGTTGATAAGTATATATAGTTGATATATAGTTAACGTGCTATCTCGAAAAGAGTCCTAAATTGGTATGTCCTTGGATAAAGTTTTCGTTTGAAATTAGTATTCTTACTACCTAGGTGTAGCAAAGACGAATGATTTCGCCAATCCCGATGGCAAAACATTTAGCGAGAGAAAATTACTTTTCTGTGTAAACTAATTAATCTTCGTTTGCTTCAATAATCAGATTGGCTCAATTTTCAAGCTTTATCGCCTGTGAGTATAAATTGTTTTTTATTATTTTATTACAAATAAAGTGTTTTCTCTGGTTTCGGTATTTTTCACAAGAAAAAGCTGTGAATATTATTATATTGATGTATAGGTACTATAATCCTATATGAATATTAAAAAAAACATTAGTTATCATGAAAATGGAGGATGCGAGTGTTTCTACTTGTTCTCGGTATATACAGCAAAATTGAGAGGGCAAACAATTATTTGGCTCTAATTGATAATTATTTCAATCTACCACACAAAGCCATTCATTAAATTAAGTAAGGATTATTTGAGTCAACGTTTAAACGACATATTTCTGTGAATAGTTGATATTCAAAGTCTTTGAATCAAATTAACTCTGATACATCTTATTCAACTCAGAAAATCTTATTCGTTATTACTGAAGGAACATTTATAATGGTGTTTGTTTGCTGATGAGTAATACTTAACTGAAATGACTCACCTTGACTCACAATCAATACCCAGTTACGTACTAAAAATCACAGACTAGATTCAAATTAATCCGTACTTCGATATAATGTATAAAATTATTCATCAAGAAACGATTATTATCGACTTGAGTATAAACATTTGTCTCAAATGTACAAATTGATGTTCCAAATAAATGATATCATTCAGTATATTGGAATAACGAATCAACCAACAGGATAAATCAAAACATCGATGTAACGAAATGACAAGTTCGCTTTTCAAAATTTCAATCTTTTGAAAATAATATATTTATGTCTCTGCCAGTACAATTCCATTGATTTTTCGATGCATAAATATATCAATTACCACCTTCAAGAGTTCGATATACTTAGTCGGATCTCTTGTTAAGACTTATTTCAAATACTCCCACTCATGCTGAATGCATTCTTAGTATCACTGAATTTCTTCAGTCAAAATTTACCTGAAACCTTTAGCCCCTAATGTTTGCTGATCACTTTGAGAACCTAGGAAACCAGTGTTGAAACTTCAAGTAGAACTTTTTGGAGGTTCGCTCGGAATCTGTCATCTGTCTTTTTTCACTCGTGTCACCGAGAGTGTCACCCATCGATAATGTAGCTATTTGGTAACATCGCTATTCTCAAATCAATAACGATTTTGAAACAGATTCTGAAACTTTTTGCACCCATCATTTATTTTAACCTGTATAACCATGCTACGCTCTCTTCTGTCATCCGTTCAACGGCACATTCCTCAGTCATTTTGACCTTGATGTATACCTGCGTGGAACATCAACGGGACGGGTGCCCTTAACAGGGAAGAAGCGCAATTTTATAGAAAAACGCCATCTGGAAGCTATTGTGTCAAAAATTATGTCAACATAGGCTATTCGACCACGTTTTGTTTCCATACAGAAACATATACAGTCTATAAAATCTCTGTTATCTTTTGGACCGATTGAATTTTTTTTATGTTTGAATGGTGTATAGTCCAAATCGGTCTTACCGTGCGGGTTAGCGCTGCTGAAAATTATTATTATCAACACATCTGCTTTTCGCATGTGAAAATCGTATATGTCTTCCCCATGTATCATTGGTATTTTATTTGAACGGTGGTTATGATTCAACACAAAGGAATGAAAGGAAACTAAATAAATTGTCGGTGACTAAGTCTCACACCCGCATGTAAAGACCGATTTTGACTATAGTTCCTAAATTGCTTTTCGACAGCACATGAAAAATCTTCCAAAATCGCTTCCGACGTCATTTTGAAAGATTTTACTGCTGTATTGATCGTTACAGCAAAAATAGACTTTATTTTCAAGAACCATCACACCTTTTTATGCACAAAATGTATCAGCTTATGGTAGGGATAGTAATATTTCCCCATTGTCTATAACAGAAAGAACTAAGTGAATGATAACATTATTTTTCGTAACCAGGGCAGCTTTATTCAGAACAAACTATAACATTAAATATAACAAAACCCCCGTACCACTGAAAATGCTATCTCTCTGGGCAAACAGGACAGAATTTTTCCTTGAATTTCAATGCTCTCATTATACCTCGCATTATACATTTTCTGTTATCTGAGAAATATAACAGCTTATATTTTCCGGAAACATTAATCATTGAATTGTAATGTTCGGGATTAATTTGTTGCCTTCTATATTCTCCATTCAATGCGTAAAAAATTTCTTCCCTGATACAAAATAATGAAGTAACGTAGGTAGGTATTTCAGTTCCCACCGAATTGCTATTCCTGAAATGTTTTGCAAACAATTTTGTCTGTGAGCTAATCAACGTGGCGGTGCTCGTTTTTCTGAAAACATAAAAACGATAGACTAAACCCATTTTACGTAGTTAGTTAACTTAACTTGATGCTGTAAATTTTGGCTGAGCTTCGGGCGATTTATTACAATCATTGCGAGTTTGTGTATGTTTTTTGTGATATGTCTGAACTGATAATTGAGTTATATCTAACTGTATTTGGCCATTTCAGACGTTATCTATAATATTGTGCCCAGTGAAACATGTGATTGTTTTAGGTGTTTAAGAAATGTTATAATAATTTTGAATTTACCATTGCTGAGGTATATAGCATGTTTGTACGTAGCTTGTATTTTTGTATGTTCTATACTGCTCGAAATGCCATTGGATGTTTCTTTTTGTATATAATCACCTATGAAATGCTGCCTACCTTATAATGAAAGACATTGTTACAAAAAAAATCCGTGAAGAATAAGCGTAATACATATGGTGAATCTCTATTTAGGATTATCGAACCAGAATGAATTAAACTTACGTAGACATTGGAGTGCGTGGAAATATAAAACAGCTTTAAATGTCACTGAGCAAGCATGATTCAGAAACACAACTGACAGAAACAATACAATACAATATCAATAAATTTCACTCATGTACACGAACAAGGGATTACGCAGGTAGTTCCCGGGAACCAAATTACTCATGACCTTTTTGGGACTGGGAACTAAATTACATATCATTATGAAGCATCTCAAATGAATTTCTAATTTGCTACCTGACGGAAACCAAATTATCAACACCCAATCTGATAACTGTTTCAACCTCAATCTCTATATATTGAGTGATTTAATGAAATATGGAAGAGTTGGATTTCAAATCTTCCATCAGTCAATGGCATTCCTTAGGTCAATCGCGAAATCAGTCGGCTAACCCAACTGAACAGCACCCTGTTCACGGTTAGAACATACGATAGTGGGTTGTTATGTTTTGGCTTAATTGAATGCTGCTTCTATGAATTCAGCGTATGCCTCTCATGAATCAGCGAACGAGTTGTAACAAGCGTCAGCAACTAGGCCCTAGTGGGCCCTTTTCGCAAATCTATGGCAGATACGTGCTCGAACCTCTTCGACCTTATCATTAAGTTCGAAATATCTTTCCATTGAAAGGAGTGAAATTCCTCTTCCTTAATAGTGGCAGCTCCGAAGACATTTTGTCTGAGCCTGCCATATACACCACATTCGCACAGGAAGTGGAAGGAGTCCTCCTCCTCACCACATTCCGCGCACGGTGGGTATTCCCCAACTCTGATGAGAGTTTGAGTCAGATGTCTCCTGAGGCTGCTTGATTGGCTAGCTGGTCGTTGCCTTTGATCCCTGCATGGCACGGGACCCACATCAGCGTTATTTCCTTTTCAGTCGCAAGAATATCTAGGAGTCTGCAGTCGTGAATCAGTCTGGTTCCGGTTGCGTTCAGAGGCCTGACTGTCAGAGCCAGACATATACCTGTCTCTCTGGACCGGACCTCACCTCTTTCATTCTGGTTGGCTCGGCATACACCTCTGCTTGAAAAACTGTTGTTGGAGAACCTAGCGCACAGGTTCTTCTCTCTCCATTTTCTAAGTAAACTCCTGCTCCGGCTTGTCCCTCCTCCAGTTTGGACCTCTGTGTGAAACAGACCAGGCTTTTTGGGGAAAGATCACCCGTTCCTGGGATATCTAGAGAGATCGTAATTTCCCACCTACTTTTGTCCTCTGCCTGTATCACTTCGATAGCGGCTAGTGGGATTTCTTCCTCCGCTCCCATTGCAATTTGATGTGCCCTGTGAACCCCTCTCCTCACCAACTCCTTGAGTCCCGCATTCTCAGAAAGTACGCCCTCACTTTCTTCTTTTGGCAAGTTGGAAGCGACGGCAGTCCCAGAAGAGCGTCTAGGGCTGCCGAAGGGGTCGTTCCCATCGCGCCGGTTATTCCCCTACAAGCTAGTCTTTGGATTTTTCCCAGCTTGGTTGCAGTTTTCTGGCCCACTCTTAATTTTGTGAATTCGATATTGATTAAATTCCACATATACTAACTATCTAGTGATTAACGATATACCATCATCAGGTATAGTTGTCAGTTCCTAAATAACGTAGTTTTTCATTAACTTCCACGTCAACAGAAAGATTGTTATGAACTTTTCTCCAAAAAAAGCGATTTTCCTAATTGAAATGTTGCGTCCACTTAGATTCCTCATAATTATGAAGTTTCATCATGTCAATTCCGTTCGAGTTGAAATTAGTTTTTGTCCACAGATTTGTTACTGTCTTTCTTCCACTCCACAAAAAAAAATGTATCCAAAGCAACCTGAGCCTTGTGTATGCGTTTTCATTTTGTGCCCAATACAACTGACCGCTTTCTCGATCTGTTGACTTGGTGTGAAAAAGATGACTTATTATCCTTCAATTTGTCTAGAGCGCAGTTATTTTGACAGGCTTGTGTTATAACCTATAGTTTTGGCTATATTTAAGCCGAAACGGACCAATTAATAAAAATTACGGCAAAAAATCCGGTTTTTAGGACCACCCGGTTCTTTTGATATTTTGTAATCATTATAAACAGGCTGGGATTACCTACAGGTGTTTCCAATTTTGAAGACAAAGGTGGCCAAATTATTAAAAAAAGTTATGTTCTCCAAAAAAGAATATATGCATTCGACGGAGAGATTGCAATTTTTATAAGAGTTTCGCCGCAATCAGTAAAAACGAGTTTTGCGAGATTAACTTGCGTTTACTAGGTTTTAGCGATGTTTAATTCTATATCATTAGCTAGAATTTCTAATAGAACATTAAATGTATGCTATTACTCAAAGGTTAAACACCTTTGTGATTTGCGTAAAATTGCCGAAACATTACCAACATTATACAATGCAGGATGCACGATTATATAGATTGAATGGATTATCTCAAAAATCCTTGAATACGTTCTATAATTAAACATCATAAGCGAAAAGGGAAGTGGTCTCGGTTATATTCAAAATAATGGCATTAACTTCAACCATTTACTTTTATTTTCCAATCGATAATAACAATGCAGTCTCAGTAAAGAAAATATTTCGAAAGAATAACGGAATAGTCAATGTTCTGGTTGGTTTGAGGGTTGTGCCATGGTCTTCTTTGGTTAAAATCTCGTAACGTTTCGACTGCAACCGCGTGTCAGTCATCTTCAGTGCCGTTATCCGATAGCCCTTGTTATTTTCCGACAAGACCCAAAAAACATTTTTTTCAAGTTAAAAAATTGAAGAAGTCTAGAAAGTCTCGGTGTAATATCTTGTATATATGGAAGTGAAGTAAATGTAGGAACTGAAGGACTAGCATTAGCATCATTGCCATTAGTGGATAAATTAGGATTGTTAGAATTAATATTTATTTCAATATTCAATGGTGTGTTAAACAGAATACTTCTCAGTGAGCTAGGTGGATAACCGTTGTCTAAAAAAAGTCATACCACAAGCGTTCTATGAAAATAAACCTTGTGAAACAGAGGAGAGTACTCAAAATCTCAGATCAATCTATCCATAAAAAAAAACCTAAATATTCTACTTCGAACAACCAGCTGATAACAAACGATATCCTCGAACAAAGTGAATTTGTCCGCTGAATACGATTTTCACCCGGCCATTTCATCTATGAAATTGATCAGTTTAATGCGTTCATCGTGCAAAGTAACTGACCTGTTTTTTTTTGTTCACGTAACATGAAAACCGGAAAAATGCACAAAATTAAAACACAATTCTTTCGTTCAATTTCCGTCATTCCGAATTTGGTCTGTTTCAAAAATTGTTCGTGTGCGCTGTCGGGTATTTATTGCCTATAAAAATTTCAACACTAGTGTAAATTTCTATCCCGTCGGCTAGTATTGGAAAATTACGTTTGAAACTCTCTTCAAAACTTTGTTCACATCCAAGAACTGCATAAAATCGGCAATTCTCGTCTCTATAAAATGAAACACGAGACGAATCAACAAACAAACTTTCATTCAGTGGTGAACGTCTATGCGACAACTACTTATAATATCCTGTTGAAAATTAATTCCACTCCAAAGACGTCGAAAACCAACACAATTCTGTCCAGAGTACTATGTGATCAGAAATAAGTATTCCATTTAGAAATCAGTCGGTCATCTGTCTTTCCAATAATCGGCGCGGCCCCATGGTCCGGAAAGTAATTGTTTGACGAAGGATTTTGTCTACAAACCCTATTATTATTATTGTCCGGAGGGGCTGGTCATCAGCAAAAATTCAAGTAGTTCTACGTAGAACCTTTCTGCTGCTGCAGATTTCTCTCGAGGCGTTCCTGCAGGATATCTTCTGCACTATAGTGTTCGAAGATATCTAGCCTCATGCAAGTAGGTATCATAATGAACGGTCGGTTGGCTATATTATCATCACTCTACTATGTAGTGATTATTTTTCATATTGGATACAAATCCCAACAAATGCTTGAGGGGAAAAGTAGACAAATTGATCAGTATCAGTAGGGCGCCTTTTAGTTTGACGCTATTCCGATGATTTGAGCAAAACTCTTTCATTATACCTAGATAATAATAAAAATGTAATAATTATACTCCCTCATAAACACTCGTAGAGCGTTGATTGGTTGGTTGGTTGGTTTAAGGCTGACGAGCCAGATACAGGGTTTACCCGTGAGGGTGTCCCTTAACACTGAGACCTTCCTAGTAGAATAGGCCTGTGTCTTTCACCAGGTTTAGTAGTTTATTTACTAGGCGTTTCGGATTCATACCTATTCTAGATTGGCTTGTCAGAATATCCTGTAGCGCCTATTGTGAGGCGCGTCGCATTCGAAGATAATGTGGGAGGCTGTTTCCTGCTCGTCACCACAAAGTCTGCACTCTTCGGTTTTTCTGATTATTCCCATAGTGCGCAGGTGTTTTCTAAGGCCGCAATGTCCAGTTAGTAAGCTGGCAATTGTGCGTATTTTAGATCTGTTTAGGTTGAGAGTGTCTTTTGCATCATTCCTCTACGGTCCTCAGTGCATTTTGCATTAGCTCAGAGGTCATTTCGGCTTGCTTCCCCTGCACGACGACTACTATATGGTTCGCATAACCTTGGGTGTAGTATCCCTGATTGTTTAAAGATTCCATCAGTTCGTCTACTACCAATTCCCACAGTAGGGGTGATACAATCCAGCCCTGTGGGGTTGCCCTGGCTATTTCCAGCTGCGCGGAGTCTTCGAATATGTTGGTCTGGGCCTTTTGATTTTGGAGCATTGAGAGTATCCACCTGCAGATGGTTTCATCAACGCTTCTCCTCCTGGCCGCTGAGACCATGCTTTCGAAAGATGTATTGTCAAAGACTCCTTTGATATCTAGAAAAGGACATAGTCCTATTTCTTTTTCACCATACAGTACTCCAGCCTTGATACCAATTGGTGCAAAGACGTGTCTCACGATTTTCCTGTTAGGTAGGCTTGTTGGTTTATTAGAGCTGCCTCCCGTCTATCAGTTTTTCCAGTCCTTTAGGGAGATGGATAATAAGCTTATCCCCCTGGCCTGGTCGTATGACAATTGTAACAATTTTTTTTTCAACATAGTCTATGCGGGTAGAGGACGGCTATTATTATTACTTGTCGTGGCGCTCCGGGACCAATTACTGACATTTTTTTAGCGTATTCATTTTGAGCTGTAGTAAAACTTGGAAAACCTACAACACCACCTGTAATATTTCATTTCATAACATAATTTCCAATGCCTTTCAGCCAATACCCTTGTTTAATTATGCAATTTCTAACTACAACGGGAGCTTTTCATTCAAATTCAAAAGCTGATATCACTTGTATTTTTTCAGATTCGAATATGGACAGTAATCGAAAAATATCATCACATGACATATCCAAAACTCACATGTATATAACCATATGGCGTTACTAACAAATCTTGGTGACACCCAGTATAAGTTGCAGGATTATGACTGCTGTAAATTTCAAAATATGATTCATGGAACTTAAACAAACAAAAAAGTTTAATAAAATATGGTTGAAGAAAGAATGAATTGTGATCAATGTACCGAACCCAGACCAACGCTTTACGAAACACTAGCAATCCACCTCGTATATCACGTTTCTATGTAAATCCACCAATCGACGATCAAATATTTCGTTTGTGACGGAGAAAGACAAAAGAACGCGTTTTCAACGAGACGCATAATTTTATTCCGGCTGATTACGAAAAAACATGTTCACAAATCATGTTGTGTGGTTTTTGAATGGCATCATTAACTACCGATATTTTTTGTTCATTCGGATCTGTATTCGAAACGACCTACACAAAACCTGATCCTCGCTGGATATATTCACGGGGTGTCCCAATTTTTTTTCCCCCTTCTTTTTTGGCTATTAGCGTCTGGCGGTGTTACAGAAAGATGGGAAAAGATATCATATCACTCAAAGAACATCAGGAGCGGAGGCATTATGTTTTAGTAAAGGAACACGTTACGATATGGACGTATACAGGGTGACGTCGAAAAGTTTCATATTGAATTGTTTTGGTTTTATGTCTGCTGGATGATTTATTGGTTCAAATTTCAGATTATCACGTAAAAACTTTCTTCAGCTATAGCTGCCTTATGTGAATGAGGTGATGATGCATGCATGACTATCCAGCCTGGTGGCTACAGCTGCCTGACTGTACAGGCAGGTGGCTACAGCTGCGTGACTATAAAGGTAGGTGGATAGCTGCGTGACTATACAGGCTAGTTGTTTCCGATACTGCATATCACGTCTTTGTTATTCTCTACTAAGCGAGGTTTAGTCAGACAGGCGCAGAGTTCGACACACTGTTACATTACAAATGCAATTTTCAATAAATAATCGAGTAGTTGTTCATAATCAGTAAATATATTCGATTTGGGTAATCTGTTGAGTTCAAGATAGCTGTATGAATGATGATATAATTTACTGCAATTTTACTAGTGAATTTTCATTTATCAAAAATGTTTCTATTAGAGGTATTCCGTCATACGTTTGAAATCATTTGGTTATTTATCACTTCACTCACTGGAAAAAGTTCAGCTTGACGACTATTAAGTTTATTCTGGTGTTTTGTTCTGATTTCATCTGCATTGGTCCCGCTAGTTGCAAGCATAAATCTCTTGCAGGAATTCCATACAAAATAGCAATAGCTAATAAAAACAGATCACTCAATTATGGTTTCAGTTTACTGCAAAACATACAGTTATATCGCTAGAAGCCTCATGGAGTTCGAAAATAAAATAAAATCAAATAACCTAATCATCCACATCAGTGGAGTTGTATTAGCCATCGAATTCAGTAATACAGGGCAGTCCTAATGAATGAGCAGATATACACTCATAAAATCGATTCAGTATAAATTCTGCTTCATTTATTAGATGATTCTGCTTCCAGGACCGGAAAATACAGTGAAATTCTTACCATTATGTAAAATATATTACAAATAGCAGTCTGGTTCAGGAGTGCTGTTTTTTCAAAAAGCTGACCTAGACCACCGAAAATTATGATTTTGGTCTCATTCGATTCGAAATGGCGTCGTGAAAAAATGTTGAGCTGAAAACTGTAGCCGGCAAAAATTTCAATATTTATAAGCAATTGGGTAAAAAAAAGAATAGTTAATTTTCACCTTTTGAAAGTTAATTTAATTTAAAATTTCTAAACTGAAAACAGATTTTTTTTTATTCTTGGAGCTATCCATGCATGAAAGGATATAGAAAAGACTGTCGTTGGAAAAATTATGTAACTTTTTTATCAACAATCTAAGGCACTGAAAACTGAGAAACGTAGGTTAAGCAATCCGAATTTTTTATTCAATTATCCCTATTATTTTGTTTCTTTATCGCTAAGAGCTACATAACAATAATTTGAAAAAAAATTAACATCCATTGTTCGAATAATCGTTATAAACAAATAAATTTGAATACATACTTAATAGTAGAAAAAGTTAAGTAATCAACAATTGAGTAAAAGCTTCGGTTGAAAGCTCAATTTATTATTGAAGAATACAAAAGACTTGAAGTCCTCTTGTCGTATCTACAATAGTTTATGAGTTATTTCAATACAGAAAGGAAGCAACAAGTCCAAATGTACAATATTTTTTAAAAATATATAAAAAATAGAAACACAAATTTCCCATACAAAAATACACATGGTTGTTTTTAGTATTTTTAGTGGTTTGAAAAAAGTATGGCGCAAAAATTCATAAACAATTTTACTAATTAACAAAAGCATAGTTAATAAAAAAATGTGGTTTACATGTTTTGTTGGCGGATTATTGTTTATTTATCTATGAGTTTAGATTGTACCAATTTTTTTTTCTTCCTCAATATTCATATTAAATCGGTTGATGTTTTTTTATCATGCTTCTGATTCGGTCGACGCGCGTGCAAGTGCCACTCCCCATTTTATCTCAATTTTCACCTCTAAATCAAAATTATAAATAATGTCGGTACAGTGCCGAAATGCCGGATTTTTTCAGTAAATTTTCTGTTCTTTAAAGATCTGTTTTAAAATTTTGGATATCTCAAATAGTTTTTGAAATATTTTCACAAAACCAAACCATCCTTTTTGTGTACTTAAATGTTTATAACTTTTGCAATCTTTGCCATTTCGAATCGAATGAGACCAAAATCATAATTTTTGGTGGTCTTGGTCAGCTCTTTGACAAAATAGCACTTGTGAACCAGACTATATCTCAGTTTTTGACAATCAGTACGTCATCAGAACGTTTAAACTACCCAGAATGAGCACTCATCCTATCGTATTTTAGTAAATGATTTTCTCTGCGGTGCAAACTGTGTGAATATACCCAATCAAGCACTCCGTCCTTTGGGAACCCATGATCCATATTGCGTCTAATACACAAACTTCCTGCCACACCTCGTATTTACCCAAGTCCCAACCCTTTCTCGCTTCGCATAGAAGCCGCCCCTGCTCGAGAATTCGGCTCACGTGAGTAGTAATTTCCCTAAATGACCCTGCCTCTTCACATAGAGTAATATACGGTCCCTTTCAAATAGTGAAATATCCCGAAAGCTGAGAAAATTAGTATCTCGACAATTGGGTGGGTTTCAAGAACGTTTTCAGACGTATAAAAGGAGAGTCCTGAATGCTGGGATCCCGGCTTATTGAGACGGTTTTTATCACGCTGAATATGGAACATTCTCAACGCCTAGCATTTGATCAAAAGCAGGTATTAGGAGGAATAGCGATGAAATTCTCGATATTGCTGCATGAAAAGCTGCTCGCAGTAGGCATCTAGTTATGTTTACAGATGAGATCAAACGCATTTAGCGTGTGGCTCTGTATACTGTTCAGTATGCACTGCGCTCAGGTCACAGGGGTCGCATCAAGTCATTCGAAATTGATATACTGATTAAAATCCAGCTCTACCAATAGTTTTATATTATAAATAGCGTCCTTCGATTAGATATACGCTGCGTAAATCAGTCTGTCCTTGGGAAACTATACTGCAATTTGGGCTCTTGAAAATATCTGTTAAATAGAACGATTTGTTACAAAACTTTTTCAACTTCTGTGTTGTTATCGTAAAAGTAATTTTCTTCATAAAAAATAAAATACAATACTTATCATGAATGAACGGATCTTCTGCAAATGGAATCAAAAAAATTCAGAGTATCCTCAGCGCGTGCAATCTATAAAAATTCTCTTCAAGAGCAACTCCCCATTTCACTTGAAAATATTCCACTAGCTTTTCGACCACGAATGTAGTTTATGCAGGATGGTGCGCCTGTCAGTACTTGAACGACGTATATCCAAATCGTTAGATAGGCCGAGCAAGACCTCAACCTCCGCATCCCGGATCTCCAGACTCAAACTCCTTGGACTTTTGCGTCTGGGGTCACCTTAAGTCCTTGGTTTATACGACCTCCATTGAATGTGTAAATCATTTAAGGAATCATTGCAGGCTGCGAGACAATCCAAAACACACCCGGAATATTTCACGTGTTTGCCATTTGTCTAATGGCTGAAGGTCATTTTGAGCAGTTTTTATAAATTTGTTCTGTTTGATCTCATTGTCTTTCTCTTTGTTGTAATTCACATAATTTTGTTTTGTTTGTATTTTCAATTCGATATTCTATTAAAGAAAAAAACGTGGTACCTACTGGTACATGCTATGTGGGTCGAACTGTACGACTAATGGGCATCCTGGACGTGCATATTTTCACACTTCTAGCTATGTTTTCTGGACTGTACTATGTAAATCGTATGCCAAGTGTGCTAGTCCGGTCCTCCTTTGAAGGTATATTTCGCAACATTGAAAAAGTTTCCTTTTATTCATAGTAGAAAAATCGTACATTTTCCACCCCAGATATTTTGAAGTAATTCTTACATTCCTTATTCAAATTCTCAAACAAAACAGAAGTTATCTGAATGTAAAAACGTTCAGCTGAAACTTTTGTCATTGCTTTAGAAAAGTTCATCTTTGACTGATGAACGGAAGTTTTAATAAATCTCGTTCTTAGACAGACGTAATTTTAAATAGGTACATCTCCAAATGATAAAAAAGTTGAAACTGAAGGATCAAGCAAGCGGTTCAATGAATGTTTTTCTCTTCCTTTGACTATGAGCATTTCTATATAGGGATGTTTATCCTTGAAAAAACGAATAATTAATATCTGTCGAAGTAGTGTTTCATCCCAAAACTTTTGAAACTTTTACTTTTACTCGATGTTCGACATTTCGAAGTCGTACGAGTTCAGGTCAATATATTGAAGTACTTCATCATGAAGGAAGACTTGAAAAAGAAATTTGAAAATCATATTAAATGATAATTGAACCTTAAAAAACTCAATCGTTTCTCGCTCCTGTCTGGGATCCCACGTTTAGAAGTAGAGCTCCCGTTTTCTCGCACAATTTCTGAGGATTGGTTGTGGGAACTTATGGAAAGTATTCCATCAATTATATGGATTTTTACCTCAGCTATGTATTTGATATGTATTTATATTACACCCCCCTTACCATTGAGGGGGTAATTTCACTAATTTCTAATAAATAATTCAATAAGTTTTCCAAATGAGTAAGTACCGCATTCTTCTTTTTTTATATGTTTCATGAAGGAAAAGTTAATCGAATGACATCCCCATATAGTTAGTCAGCCCTCAAAAGAGTGGTAGAAGGGGTAGCTTCGAGGAATGACAAATGGGTGGTTTTTAACTGACTACCAAATTCACTCAATTTTTCTGTACCAAAAAATACTTTTGTTGCCTAAAAATAATAAATGCTCACCAAAATTAAGAAAACCAAGTATTGACACCATGCTAGGCTCTTATATTATTTGTTCCTCAAAATAACGTTTTTTGGCCAAAAATACTAAATGTTCACCAAATTTTAAAATGCGTGAATTTATTTTTTCGCTCGCAATTGACACACAAACCTAACCTGAGCAAGCTAACCTAGCTTGCGAGTCAAAAATGCGTGAATTCTAAATTTGGTGAACATTTGTTTAAATCGGTAGACATTGATTTGGGTTCTATAAAGATTTTTTGATGTGTTGGCGGACATCGCTAGGGATGCATGGTCTAATTTTGTGTACATTATATTTGTTCCCAATACAAATTACCAAATTCCTCTGTTGATTATCTGATTTCTATTTTTGAATTATTTCCTAGAAACCATCTTCTACCCACTGACGGTATAACAAACCAAAGGAGGTTGTCATTCGATCAATTTTTCACATCCTTAGGCCTGATAAAATATATGGGGAATGTCATACGATTCATTTTTCGTTCATGAAACACATTTAAAAAGCAAAATGCGGTAATAACTCATATTTCTTAGAAATTAACCCCACACCACCCTCTGAAAGCCTGACAAATGGTAAGGTGGGGTAATAAAGTTGGAGATCATATTGCCGTGACTGAATTGTTTGATTAGAATAATTTTTTTCGCGTTATGTTATTCGTAAACAGTGGAAATATATTGTCCTTACTTTTTTCTTGGAGAATATCTGTGGATAACTTCACACTGGTCGGTTTCTTTTCTTCGTCTGATCCTCCATGCTCTTTTATTCAATTTACCATTCCTGCGATACCAACTAACATTATATACACAATTTCATGAGGCCTAGAAAACCACTATGAATCCAAATATCCAATATTCTGATGTTTATCGTGCCTTTATCAACTCGATGCCTTTCTCATGATAACAAAACGACTGCCGACATTATGAAACTTCTTGGAATGCAATAATCCCATTTAGTATATCTAGTGACCATTCCATTAATTGCATTATAATCATGGGACTTTCTAAAATCATTGAAATTCTTAAAGATATAACCTGTCATCATAATTTCTCTATCTACATTGAGAAATATGTCCCGTGTTCTAAGCCATCATTATAGTAACCGATCTGAAAAATTTACACACACGATACTCAGTATAATTATCATTGTATGAATGTAAACTATTATTGTACGTGAACAATGGGATGTAGGTGTAAAAAATAATGGCATTCTTCGAAAATGCGTTAGCTGACGAACTAATGGTTTTTTTGTATTTAATCTTTCGGGACCAGTATTAGAAACGCGTCCTTTGACTTATCCTTGCCTTTTTATATACTGGAGTGTCACTAAGAGACAGTGCCGTCGTATTACTGATTTTTGTTTGTTAATAAATGCCTAACCAAACAAGCTGTAATAATGGGCTCAAGGTTGAGTTTTACGGGGGGTAGTTTGAAATTCCGATTCTAATTAAAACTGATATTCTGACACGGTAAAATGAGTATTAGTATTTTACAAAACATTTTGTTTTTATTACTAGTCTGTGGACGAAATTGAATTCAGAATGCTCCATATTGTATAAGAGTTTTACACATAACTTTGTGATTTTCAAAAATAGCTGTTAGAGAAACTAGCGTTTAGCAACAGACCCATTACCAATGTGTTGGTTCCTCGCGAACTGGGAAATGTTCCAGGCGTTGCCAAAGCTCGCTAGTTCTAGGAAGATCTCCCTCGTCAACCATGTAATTGGCGCCAAATTTGTTGAAAATGCTTGAATTTGTTCTAACCGTGCGGTATTTTCTAACCGTGCGGTTTCATTTTTTCTACGAATGGAAGGGAACAAACATACACACTTAATGTGTGTTGGAGTGAGACATTTGATCAAATTCGCATACGTAAAAGTTAGAAAATACGAGCTCTGAGCAACAATTAAAAAGCTACCATATGAAAAATAAATAATTGGAATAAAATGCCAGATTTTTCTTAATATTGAGTACATTTAAGTTAATTATTTTTCTTTCGAGGCCAAGACCATAAGACTATTGGTCTTGTAAGCATTCTAAACCAATCAAACTTCTAGAATATATATTGTTAGTGCTTAAATGAAGTTAATTGTAAATGGATTACTCATAATTTCACCGATTGCTTTTATGTAACACTCTGTATACCGTCCGCTTCATAAGAGACAGCCCAGTCTGTATCGAGATACGAAAACAAGAAAAAGGCATTTCGATTACGAACCATCACGAAAACATTTGACTTCCTTTTTTTGTAGATTAAAAAAGGAAGACAACCTTTGTTTTCGAGGAGCAGGTTATCAGATGCAGCCCTATTATTTCGACTTACCTGTGTAAGTGGATTAACAAAAAGTAATGCTCTTATCTTAATAACGCTAAATGACTCACTTTTGAATATCTTGAAAGGCACTATCTATTTTTGCCTTTTCCATTAAAATAATTCCGTCGAAATTCTCCGACAGGAGACAAATAATGGTCCGGTCTCCGTGTGAGTATAGATTGGACAACGAGTTTTTGGAAGATTCTTGTTTTGAAAATGTCACTGATTGTGGAGAAACTTTCAGAAACTTTAAATGGCATTTATCTCCCAGTCTAATACCAAAGAGCTTATATAACAAAGTTATTATACCTGAGTCGGATTCTACTTCAATAACAATAATAATTATTATTATGCAGTAACGGGTTGATAGAAAGTCCAAAATGAAAATCACTGCGATGATTCGGATCAAAGTCATTTTAACTCAGAACATATGGAAGCCTTAAGCAAATCGTACTACGTTTCACTGTTTCAGTCAATGGAAGATATTCTATCTCTCTGATTGGTTGTGATCAAACTCAGGTGCACTTTAGCATCCAGTCTAAAACTTGGTGCAATTTGTCGCCCGGAATATATTCGAAAAAATTCCATGTGGTGAACAGGTAAGCTAGGTTAGCTTGCTCAGGTTAGGTTTGTGTGTAAATCGCGAGCAATAAACTAATTCACCACCACGTTTTAGTCTGGAGGGGCAAAATGCACCTGTGTTTTGTCACAACCAATCAGAGAGCTAGAATATCTGCCGCTTACGTTCATCAGTGCTAGGACAGGTCAGACAAGAGTTATCCTGGCCCACCCAATGAACGATAACGCACCCAATGAACGATAACGCACCCAATGAACGATAACGCACCCAAACTCAAAAACATAAAGCACTAATCGGTAACACAAGGATCAGAAATACTATGAGCTAATTACTACTCTTGTCTTTTCTCAATATTGTTATTATTTTTTCGCATGGAAATATTCCGGACAAGCAAGCCAGTTAGTTTTCCGAAGCACCGATCCATTCTGATTTCGTATATTGTGAGTCTTTACCGCGTACATTTTTTTCGAGGCCGACACTGCACGCACGAGGGTTGACTGCTGAAATGGTCAATTATTTGTTATTTCACAAAGGTGGGAAGCTTTCTAGTCCCACTATAAATAGATGTTTCGCAAACGAGGACTAGGAAATGGAATGTTTTGTTTTGATAATAAAATTTATAATATTGCGTGTTCGTGTTCATTCACAAAAGTGTTTTGCATATCCACATGGTTGAACCATTATAACCACTACAAAGTCAGAGATACATCCTGCTTTAACAAATTTTTGTTTGTTTGATATTCAACTTTTACGTGTTTACAGTGATGAATATTAAACATTTCTCGGATGATTATAATATCTTGCTTTTATTTGCATATGATTCGGGAATATGAAAGAAAATGCCACTTTTTCATCAAGTTGAGAAGGGAATATCTGTGAATTGGGAACCACGAAGGTTTGAAAAATGGAATGCATTCAAAGAAGCAGCAGCAGCAAATATATGAGTAGAGAGAACAAACAAAACCTAAATACAGGTGGCTTTCCCGATATGAATACTAAAATAGTGTAGCTACGTTGTACTTGCGTGCATAGAATGCAATTCGGAAGTACAGGTCAAGGGAATAGATTTGGAGTTTTTCAAACCACTGTTTTGTGAAACAGGTTTTTCGGAATTGAGTTCAGAGAGTCGAGGAAAAGTGATAGGAATGGGTGTTCTGGAATTTCTGCAGGCTGTATGCCTCGGGAAGCAACTCCCGAGGCAGCGAGTTCCAAAGGAAAAGTTTCAATGTGTTTGGGTGTTGCAATCCGTATATGGGAACAGTACTCCACGACAGGTCGGATTTGTGCCTTATAAATCTCAATCAACTGACGGAAAGTGAAAGTGAAAGTTTTTGAAAGGCACTTTTGGCAAAGGACCTCACATGGGTCTTCCATGAAAGGGTACAGCTGATGGTAATACCAAACATTGAAATGGAAGATTTCATTGAGATGTATCCATATTCATAGTTACGCTGAGATCCCCATTCTATAGTTTTTGATCCGTCCGTATTTGAATCGTTCACTTCCCTTTCCCGTTTTTTCTGGTTTGACGGGCTGATATTGGAGATTTGGAAGAGAAAGCGGTGTGAAGGATAGGTACTATCATCCGCAAAGTTGTGCACTCGACATGATATAGCTCGAAGACAAATCACTGATGTGAAGAAACATTTTGTTGCTAGAATGGATCCCTGCGAAACACCAGCATTTATAGGAAGAGTGTCGGATTCAATTCTATCAACCACCACGTGGAGACATCTGAGAGAAAGCTAGATAGCACGGAATTCAACTATGGGGGCAAATCGTAAAATGGAAGCCTGGTAAGGAGTCCCTGGTGCCAAACGTTCAAACGACTCGAATATATCTAATGCAACGGCCAGTGTTTCCCATATTTTTCGTAGATTGCTAGTACCACTTCACAATTCCTGAGAGTTCTAGGTATTTCATGAACTCGATATTGATGGTTTTTTCAAACTGGTTGTACCCTTGCAATTTTCCAGTTGGGCAGAAATTCCCCCAAATTATAAGAAGAGGGTTAAATAACTTGCAAAGAACTGATGTAAGTTCGGAAGCACATTTCTAGAGAACGATCGGCGGAATTCTGTCAGATCCACTAGCTTTGTTGGTGTTAAGACCCCAGCAAATGCGTCAGATAGTTCGTTGACGGGAAATAATCTCGGGCAGGTATTTTCGGCAAGATGACAACACATCGTTTTAATTTGGAACGTTCACATGCGTGTTCACAAGGGTTTCAGCTTCTTCAGCGAGCAGAATCCTGATATCTGAGCAGCTATCACGATGTTTTTTTTTTATCCAAGTATGGTAATATCCGATTTACTATCATTTACTTTCAGTGATGGGATTTTAACTGTATGAATGCATCAAGCTCCTCATTAATGAGGTTGCAGGCAGTTTATCTTTCATTTGAGAGAAAGATAGAATGAATCTGCGTGTAATCTGATGGAAACGGATGAACCGTGCATTTTCTTAACGGGAATTTAGGAGGTCGATGAATATATATGATAAATAGCAATGGTCCCAATATTGATGCTTGTGGTACAGTTGAGTTAAGTTTTCTATAATATGATTGCTGTTTCCTAATTCCTTACCTTATTTGTTTCTCTTTTTCTCGAATATTTATTATATGAAGTGACGGCTGCTTCAGAAAGCCAATGTATTACAATATATCCAGAAAAAAGTCATAATTGATTGTATCAAAGTTAAGAGGAATTAGTACAGTACATAATCCATCATCCTGTGCTCTTAATATATCAACAGTGACGTGAATTGATGAGACAAACAATCTCCAACCTTCTGCTGTGTTAAGATTTTAACCAAAAAGGGCATTATGTCTCGTTATAGTAATACTTCTCTCACACACTCCTTCATTTCTCTGAAACACCGCATAACATTTTTGTATCTGCTTACTTTTCTAAATATTCATAAAAGTGGTTTCTCTCTATTCACTTTCATCCAATCATTATTTCCTCTGCTGTCTCAAGCTGCTAGACCGCCCCCCCTTTCCCCAACCAACCGCTACTGATTCGTTTCAAGTGGTACATCGGTAGGGTTGTCGAGAAAAGAAATTGTAAAACACGCACATAGTTCAATTCCTTTGCTTTCATTCAGTCGATGGGTACATGCTGTAAGTGGAATTCATAAGTGGACGGGAAGGTAGAGAAAATGCGATGGAAATTCATTCCGAAAGTGGACGAAAAAAGTTAGAAAAAGTGCAGTCGAAGGGAATGGACACAGTACTATAATTCTGATGGATATACAGAACGTTGACGATGAAAACACAATATGTTTCATTGGTGTTTTCGGGAGAGTCATTTTCTCAATTATATTTTTTTTCTTAATGAATTAATTTATTTGATGGATTTTCAGTTCCTATTTGAAATTGAATAAAAAAAAATTCAGGTCTGGAGAACGTGCAGGCCGTTCCATTGAACTTCTACCTTTTATCATTCTCTATTTATTTCTCTATGTATTTATTATTATTATTTGAATTGAATGAATAATGACAGTGATTTTCAAACAGTTCTTTCAATTCAAATTTATATCGAAAAAGAAAGAATGAATCGATGATAATAGACAGCTTCGACCTAAGAGTGATTAATCATCATCAAAAGATTTGTATTAAGTATTCTAAAAAATAAACTCAAATCCTTTGTTTGAAACTAATACTGTACCTTATCAATTTTTTTTTTTATTTCCTAATTACAGAATGGTTAAATAGATTGAAACTATTCTCCTTTTAATCTCCTCCAAAGAACTAAATATATAATGCAGCACGAATTCAATATAAAAACTGTTATATTGATTAAAAATCCATTAAAACAAACCGAGGAAAGAAGTAATTGAATACCAAATTGTTGTACTTTGCTGTAAAGAAAGCCCTCCAATTCCGTTGTCGGTCCAGTGACGATGAGAACAGGATTGGACTCAACACGTAGACCTGAAGGTTATTCAGAAGTATTTACCGAAATATAAAACGACAAAGCCAAAACTATTGAGAAAAAAGCATCGAACGATATATATTCAGAATTAACCATAACGAGAAACACAACTGAGATGGATAACTAATAAGAGTGAAACTCAGATAATCTGAGTTTTGCAACCTCTGATCTTTTTTGAGAATTCTTAGAAGTTCGAGCAAAGTATCCCACAGATTTACAGAACCTGAGCCATCCTAAAGTGTTGGTTCACGAACAAAAATTCAAAATATCTTCAATTTAACATAATTCATTTAAGAATTCTAACAAAAATCATAACGGAAAGCCGCCCCTCATCCCCACAATTCTCATTTCCATTTGCGTTTTGTCTCGAGAAAAATAATTCAATCGTATCGATGAGTCTAGGGTCCTTGACGGACATTTCGGCCCATTCACATTGTTCACCCAAGTCCAACTCTGAATAAAAAAATGACAATATCAAATTATTTTGAGAGCTGATAATGATTTCATTCGTAAGCTCATTAAAATACTAACAGGAATCACAAACCTTCAGAAGAGAATTCGTAATGCGTTTGTACTCAATATGAATTTTAGATAACGAAATTTATTCAATCAACAATGAATCTGGTAGAATTCGTAGCATTCGAAAGTTCAGAACACTAACTAAATGGAAACAAATTTGGTAGAAAGTATTCATTTTGCAGAGTTGGAGGAAATCTTGAATAGAGAAGTAATGAGCCTCAAAACTCAAGACCTTATTGTATGACTGAACTGATTCTCTTATAACTGAGGGCTACTCACTAGAAATCTCCACTTCTAAGTAGGTCCGGTCCGTCAGGCTGTTGCCTCTGGTGACACTTATAGGCCTGTTGGCTCATTGTGTCTTGCCTATATTTTGTACTGTCACAGTACCCAATCCAGTACTTTCGTGCCTTGTACAAGTTTGTACGAGTTCTTAACTGGGTGGAAACAGTATAGTTCTGGATAGATAGATGGCTCATCGAAATGTTCCTGTATTTTGCGGTCTAGTGTCTCGCAACAGCACAGTATGTGTGTCACTGTTTCTGGATCCTCACCGCACAGTCTGTAGGTCTCCATCATACAGTCCATTTTGTGAGTGAAGTGATCCTTCACTGGAGCGTGACCGGTGAGGAGTCCCGTTACGGTTCTCAGTTGGCCCCTATTCGTCGCCTACAAGTCTGCCGTTTTTTTTGTAGCACCGTGCTTTGGTGTATTCTCTCCCGTGATTATTTCCTGAAATGCTTTAGCAGTAGTTTTTTGTTTGTCCCCAAATCAGTCTCTTACAGACGCTCTTACTGTAGACTTCGGTACCACTAGCGTCTGCCCGTAGTTTGGGGAATTTTCCGAAATTTCTCTTGCGTTCGTCTGCTTTTTTATCGCCTGCAACTTCATGGTGACCTAGAACTCATATCAGTTTGACGTGTTCAGTCCTACAATGCAGTTCCATACCAGTTTGGACGTCACTTATTTTCTGCGCAAGGCCTTCCATGCCGCTTGACTGTCTGACGCATTGAAGGATGTCATACACCTTTGCCTGAAAGAGAGAGGTATAGTTGCCCAGTACTCGGGTTTCTGGAGAACACTCCTGAGCTCGCCACATTCTCGGTCTTGGATCCATCTGTGTATAACCGAATTTTTCCTGCAGAATCTCATTGAGCTGCGAGCGGTCCCACTCAGTTCTCTCATGTATCAGCACACTGAATTGGTTATTGAAGCAGTACCGTTTCGGAATGTGGTCCGTTCTCAATTAATAATTCTAACGATGCTCATGTCCTGTTCTAACGTTCAAGTTGTGTGCCTTGGCTCCCCCTGCACCACTATGTGAAGAGTATGCAATCCCAAGAATGACCCCATGGTTGCAGTTGGTGTTGATTTAATTTTCCCTGTGATTCCAAGACAGGCAAGTCTTTGCACCTTGCCTAGTCTTGTTATGGCTTCCCTTTGTTGTGTCTTAAGCAAGACGATTATGTAACCGGTGTGTTATGTTTTCCTTGTACCGTGACTACCATGTCATCAGCATAGCCAAGAACTCGATGCCCTTCGTCGTTCAGAGTTTCCAACAGCGAGTCCGAGATCAGATTCCACAGAAGCGGGAATAGTACTCTACCCTGTGGGCATCATCTGGTCGATCTAGCTACTGCAGCCTCCCCTAATACAGGAATGTCTATCAACCAGTTCCTTGGCATTGAGTCTATCCAGGCCATATGTTGTTCTCGATGTCTCTGTGTCTGAGAGCTCTAGTGATTGAGTTTATAGAGATGTTGTTCAAAGCCCCTATGTCTACAAAGGTCGCTAACAGTATCTCTTCATTTTCCAGCCAATTTTCCACTCTCGTTACTGGTTGATGGAGTACTGTCTCCATTGAACAGTCAGTCCTGTAGGTATATTGTTCACAGTGGAGTGGTCTCCCCACCAGCCCGTGCCTGCCCACTAGCACACTACATAATAAGCCTAATTTGTGTTGGGGATTTTGTCAAGTTCTGCTTTCCCAGGTTTCGTTATAAAAGTGACCCTAACGTGTCTCTGGTTCTGGTATAAAACTGAGGGCCAGACCGCATCTGAATATGTTACAGAGTCTGATTTGCAGTGCTTCGGATCCTTTCTGCAGAATTGGAAGGTAGATCCCGTCTGGCCCTGGTGATTTGCAGGGTTTGAATGTGCCTATTGCCCATTGAACTTTGTCATGGGTCACGACCTTCTTTGCTGTGTCTCAGGTAAACCTGGAACCTCTTTTCAGAGTCTCTAGTTTTTGTGGTCTCTATATCGACTGTTTGCTGAAGTATCCATGACTGATTCGTGGCGCGATATTTTTATCAATACCCTAGCAATAACATGACCAATAGAAAGGAGACAACCGAGGCGGAAATCATGAAAACCCCAATAGCAGTTATTGTATCTATGGCCACAGCCACTTATTCAATTATCTAATCATATAATGTACTGATACAAAATTATTTAATTACGTTAATTATGTTTATCAATTAATTTGTTTACCACTATGAATAACCAATAATCATGAAATGTTCAATTATTCAGGTAATAATGATGGTATGAAAACCGCTAAAAACGAATCGAATATTCGAGTAGGAGTCTGAAATTATACGAAATATACGGTATCAAGCGCAGGATAATAATTATATCATGTATAGGGTAAACATATGAATAAGTTATCTTGTGTATGTCCTTGTTAGAGATATCAGGATGATGAAATTTCATTATTGTCATTGGAAGAAGATGTTACGTCACATTTTTAGTTCAAGAATTATCCATACTCATTATACACCGAATTATTCAAAAAAGTTTCTAGCAATCAAGAAATATCTTCAAATGAAACGAATTGAATGAGGTGTTGGGGCGTTCAGTCAATTCCTCTACTACCGCTTTGTTAGACATAAAATTACTTATGATTTCTTAGCATCCCCAGAAAGAAAGTGTCTCAAGGTTCTACTGCACCATAGTGAAAATTCAGGCTCATCTTTCTAGAAAAGCGAACAGAAAATTACGTCTACTGAATAGCTTTAAAAATTACCAGAATCTCCAGTTGAAACACCGCACTGAGTCTAAGTGCTGTTATATGGACGGTCAAAACACCTATGTTTTCCTGAATGAACTAACGTTATTCCAAAGTTCATCGTTTTCACGGAGAATATGAAATCAATAATAATGGTCGAAAACGTCAATTAACGAATTTCCCTTTTCAATTTATTTGCGCATCAAAGTAACTCCTGCAAAACAAAAGCTTTTCAGCAATCAATCGTATTGCAGGACAGACGAGCTGTATAATAGGGGATTGAAAATATTCCGAATCTAGGCATCAGTATCCCTTTTCCCTTCAAAGTAAACTAGGGATTTGAATGATTTTAAGCTGTTTGGGGTGATACAGTTATGAACACGGGCGACATATACCACAGGGCCGTCTCAAGTCTCTCAAGTATGATAGTACTGACAAATTATTGATTAGTTTGCAGTCAGTTGATACAATATAATTTTCAGTATCGATAATATAATATAATGAAAAGCAAATCCAAAAATGTATCACGAAGATCTCGATTCGCGGTGATAAGATTTTCCTAGTAGTGGAGTCAGTAATTTTCCTTTACTGACTTCCTGAAAAATGTCAATGAATGATATTGTAGAGACATATAGAATTTCTTGATTGATTTGATAGATACTTGATGGATATCCATAATTACTTGGAATTAAATGAAAAACACTTGTTACTTGTTTTTAATATACACAATATATTACTACTTGTAATATGTGACGCGTTTCGCTATTACTATAGCTTTCTCAAACAAGGGCGTCGATATGGGGGGTGGGTAATAGGTGTAATTACCCCCCCCCCCCCAAGAATAGTTATAAGGTAGTATTTTTAAATTAAATTCAAGCCATTACCCCCTCCAAGAAAAAAAATTGAAGCCTTCACCCCTCCCAAGAAAAAAAATTAAAAGTTACGAATCTCTGAAAATATTCGGGTGCCATTATTTTGAATATTAAAATCATAGTAAAATAAAAATGCGTTCTTTCCACTTGGGGAGAGTCGACTAGTTTTCAAAATAATCCTCATTCTACAATTTTGCAGTTTTTGCAGGTTACTTATTTTACTCAGACTAAACAGGTATACAATTGATGCGCAATGATCAAAATGCGGCTAAATGATTGAATTATACACTGTAATTTTAGACTCAGTCGACAGATGATGAGATATTCGGGTGAAAAAAAAAGAGTTTTTTGAATTATTATTATATATACAGGGTGACCCAGGGTCAAACCGCCAAACGATCAGTATTGATTTTTTAGGTGAAAATTAGACATTTTCTTCATATGAGCATGTGTTCTAACTTGCTTCGTTTTCGAGATACAGGGTATCAAAATTTTAAGAAAAAATCAGTTTTTGATTCATCACTCAAAAACTTTATAGCTGATTTTGATAAAAGTTGTCATGCTTATTTGCGATAATAAAACTCTTATTTGAATGTACTCAGAATAATCATAATATATATTTTGCAAAAATTTTGACATCATGTATCTTGAAAACGAAGTAAGTTGGGACACAAGCTTATATGAAGAAAAACTCTTATTATCACCTAAAAAACCGATACTGAACGTTTGGCGGTTTAACCCTGGGTCACCCTGTATAATCGAATTGATCATTGAAACAATTATCGAGAAGAAAACCTAAGTATTCAACTTTTGAAACCACGTGAATTCTTTCATTGTTGTTGCTCAGGTGGATATTATTACGTTATTATTACGTTATATTTATATTTGGATGTGAGGATCATTGCCTGAGTTTTAGCTACATTCAATTTCAGTTTATTTGCACCCAAATATTTGATTATTGATATTAATATGTTGTTAATTTTTTCAATATTATTTTCAATGTTGACATCACTACAAACAATTGAAGTGTCATCATCGAATAGGATAATGAATTCAGAATCCACGAAACGTTCAATATCATTTGGGTATAATATAAATAGTAGCGGGCCCGGAACGCTTCCCTGTGGAACACGTACGTCATTATCCAATTGCGATGACATGTGATCATTGAAGCGTACCCGTTGCTTCTGATGTTGAAGATAGTTATTGAGTTCAGAAGGATACTTAAAGGGGCTGTTTATATCCAAGCCAACGGTACCTTCAGTCAGCCCAGCCTGGAAATCAAAAACGTTTGGAAATCGCTCATTGATGGTTTTGGCGGGAATCAGTGAAGTTATTATCATCCTCATTACAAATAGCCAGGTAGCAGGTAGAAAACTGGAAACAAGTAATTGGGCATGGTATTTAAACGATTGTAAGCTTTCGGAAACTTGTCACCTGAAGACGGCTGTGGATCGCAGCAGTTGAAACGTTGTGAATAACACAAATTATAAGACTATTGAAGTCCGAAATAAATGTACTCAGAACTTACGTGTTTAACGTTATCAAAACAGTGTCATCAAAGCATTCAGTTATTTCATTTCAAATTGCTTCTATCCTGACTAAATAGAGAGCCGACATTACAGATATCAAAGAAGAAACATTTGGCTCTAATTTTTCTCATAAAACCTTATGCTAACATATGTGAAAAAGTTTGTATATATTTCATCAAAATGTTTGTTTTCTAAAGCACTCTGGACATACTGTTAATACAGCAGAATTACCCCGACAGAAGCCATATTGTTCGAGAATTATCACTTGTTTCAGCGGAACCTTTATACCTACATACACCGTGGGGAGAAAAGAAATTAAATGATAAAAGAATATCGGTCGGAGTTATTAGAAATGAGCCCAGACCTGGCCGATACCCACATTAGGTTAGGAACAACACAGAGGGGAGAGAACTGGCCCGTCAAGCTACCTTGCAGTGATTAATTTTACCCAAACACGCGATTAGATTTGTGTAAATTGGCAACATTGTAGGAATATAGTGTGTGTATGCGGACTGCGATTTTGGCAATCAATAATGTGATGAACTGTAACATATTTTGTTTCGATGGGAATATTAGAACGTGTCCATATCCAGATAATTTTCTTCAAGCATATTTGCTGTTTCCGTAAGAGGGTACGTTTCATTGCCAATTTTGAGATTGATTGGTTTTTTATTTGCATTTTGATTCTTTTCAGTCTCTTTTACACCCCTCTTCTTTTTACTACCATATTAAAACTGAGTTCAAATTTATAGCGCTTGCAGATCAGAGAAGGCGTTTATTAGTTATTAATGGAGTTTTTGATGACTAGCAGAAATTTCCGATGAGGTTTACTGTGATAGAAACACACTTCAATCAATTTCAAAAATCCTTAACTGTAAGTCAATAATGTTACTTTCAGCGCCCATAAAGGAGGGCCTTGTAAATCAAGCTTAATAAGCTGATTATGCTCGTTTGCGTTATTCCCAAGGAAGACATCGCAGCTGTCAAACTATTCAGTTAGTTTATGAAGATACTGTCAAGAGGGTACGAACAGTTTTAATATCAACATGAAAAACCAGATAAACCCTGAAATCGTTGATTCCAGGTAGCGCAACCCTTGTAAATCAAGCTTAAGCTGTCTTATGTAAATACATAAACGTAATTTCCATGAAGTCACAGCTGTCAAGCAATTTGGTCAGGTCATTCTTTCAAAGCCACAAAATCTTATTCACGTGTATACATCGAAAACAAGTACTCATTTTTCAGACAGTATATCATGATCATATACAGAGTTGGTCCAAATATTGAGGATATTTTCTTGACCTAGTGTATTAATAATCAATAGACTCGCTATTATTGAAAATTCGATTGACAGTTAGGACTGACTGGAAATTTCCAAGTTGTGGTTAGAAGGGTTTTGAACGCCGGTTATATAATCTGTCGTTAATAAATCTGAGTGATAAAATTCCGACTTGATATTCTTGTCTATATGAATGTCGATACCCATTAAATTATTAATGGTTCATAAAGTTAATTAGTTCTTTATCGCTTTCTTTCCGAAGTGACATATTATTTAAAAAGGATTCTTGGAGAAATTTCTAATGTTTTATATTGAACAGAAAATTTCCGGAAATGTGAGACTACTAAGGGTAGTGCTGTAGGTTTTCCGGGCTTTCGAACATCGGCTGAAAAGTGAACCCCGCCAAAATTCAATAGTCCGGAGCGCTACGGCAAACAATGCCAATAATAGCCGTCTACTACCCGCACAAGTCATGTCTTTTGGTTCATTCTATAAGAGTGTTTATGAGGGAGTATTACTATTATTGATATTATTATATTTCCGTTACATCGGGAGGGCGCGGTCGTGGTGTCATTTACCCAGATAATCACTCCCCACATCAGTGGCGTGAGTAATAACTGGGTCCTAGAATCATGTGTCCTGACGGAGTCATGCAGAGAAGGGATCTGAACAGGCTCCATCCAGTACCATCCTCTCATGCAGACTCGCCAAATTCAAGAGTTTACGGCCTCTTTGTTGTCCGGGGAAGTACAAGCGTGGAACAGATGATCAGGATGCAAGCTCCTATAATAATGCATTATTTTGCTAGTTTTTACGTCGAGTTAACGCGGCTCCTTCTCAGTCAATTTCACTTCTCCAAAGTAGAGTAATATCTGAACGGCAAGCATATTGGTTGAAGCAACATTATCCTTCCCCGACAATTCTGATGACCAGAACTGTCTATGAGTTTATGCTGATACTTGCCGCGGAGAGAGCTTTTAACTGTAGTTATATACCACTTGGGAGCGGCGTTCTACCCCTAGATAATTTGCACTGCAATGTGCAGAAACCTTTGGTGTAGTCATGAATATGCTTCTTGACATGATTTTTTGGGTTTGTAACCTTCCACAATCTGAAAATGAAAAAAAATGTTAATCCAAAAGAATCTGTACAAATGTAGAAGGAATTTGCCTGATAAGTTACTGCGTTCACAAGAATGCTGTCTTCAATGAAATTAATTTTTGTCAGTAACGTATCCTACACTGAATTTGCCTATCTGAAAAAATTAGATCAAATTAACCAATACTTCTCTTTTTTGAAAAATGTTGTCGTTTCGGAGGCTGTATCTGATAACGGATATTATTTTATTATTGAATGGGGAGATAAACTTTTTCTGGCGGGTCAATAAATTCTCTCTCACACACATTGAACTCATATATAAACAACTAGTCATTTTTTGTACACCTAATGAAATCAGTGAAGTAATTATCTCTAATAAAAAATTATGAAAACGTTTTAGGGGGCATTGAAATATAATTATCATTCAGTTACGCGGATACGTTGTATGGACATTATTTAACTCTTATGTATAAAAATAAGATCCAGAAAGTTCGAAACTCATGCCCACGTATGATTTTTGGTGTAGGTAGGCGACAACGAGTATCAAATAAATTGAAGGAGATTGGATGGTTACATAAGGAGAACAGGAGAAAGGTTCATTTCAGTACCTTGTCATAAAATAATTCACAAATAGATACCCAATACATACTAATTCAGCCATTTTGAATCGATTAGCGTTCGCAGAATTTGTCTATCTCTAACCGTTCTCGAGTTGGTAAGCTCTGAATCAGTTTTTAGATGTTTTTTTGCCGCAAAAAATGTTTCTGATGAGTTTTCGACATTATTGTTAAAAGATTCAGAATCAGCACGTCAAATTACTTTCGAGGACAAAAATTTGAAATTCAAAAAATTAAAAATAAAAATTCCCAGAAAATTTCATTTTTCAACTTAAACACCTTTTTCCGCCTAAATCTTATATCTGAGCATATAAAAATCATACATTTTTGGAATGAGCATAAAATTTTACGTATACAGTGCTAATTCAAAGTCGTTTGATGATTTTTATGGGTGAACCCCTTGCAATTTTTTCTAGTAATTTTTAATTTCTTTCGATTGACTCGAAATTCACAATACATACTAATTCGACCATTCTGAATCGATTGGCGTTCGCAGAATTTGTCTATCTCTAACCGTTCTCGAGTTGGTCAGGTCTAAATCAGTTTTTGATGGTTTTTTTGCCGTCAAAAATATTTCTGATGAGTTTTCGACATTATTGTTAAAAGATTCGGAATCAGCACGTCAAATTACGTCCGAGGACAAAAATTTTAAATTCAAAAAATGAAAAATAAAAAATCTCAGAAAATTTTATGTTTTATCTTAAACACCTTTTTCCGGCTAAATCTTATATCTGAACATAGAAAATCATACATTTTTGGAATGAGTATGAAATTTTACGTACACAGTGCGAATTTCAAGTCGATGTGACAACTTGGTACTTTTAATGATTTGCAACTTTTTCGAGTAATTTTTAATTTCTTTTGATTGACTCGAAAATAACAATACATACTAATTGGGCCATTTTGAATCGACTGGCGTTCGCAAATTTCGTCTATTTCTAACCGTTCTCGAGTTGGTCAAATGGTTTTTTTGGCACCAAAAATATTTCTGATGAGTTTTCAATATTTTCGTTCAAATATTCGGAATCAGCACATCAAAATACGTTCGGGGACAAAAATTTGAAATTCGAAAAGTGAAAAATAAAGAAGTTCAAAAAATTATCTATCATGACTTTTTTGTCCGTAGATTTTTTTCGTTCAAATTCTCAGTGTATACTAATTTGGCTATTCTGAATCGATTGGAGTTCGCAGAATTCGTCTATCTCTAACCGTTCTCAAGTTCGTCAGCTCTGAATCAGTTTTCAAATGTTTTTTTTGCGCAAAAATAATTTATGGCGAGTTTTCGACATTTCGAATAATGAATTTAATTAAAATCAATAATGAATTAATGAAAATGTGATGTACACCTAATGAAAGAGTAGTTTCCCCCTCGTATAAAATAATAGGCGATATCTCCGTAGTCTTTGGAGATAACAGTATAAAACTTGGTACTGTTGGATTCCTTATGATCATCCCTAACCGGTCAAGCAATAATATACAGGGTGTCTTATTAAAAAAAAGTCCAAGTCGCTGCGCTTTTTGAAACTTAAACCATTAAAGAGAACGAATGAAACCCTACAACTTATGTATTTAACATTTTTTGTTATATGTAAAATAAAGAAGTTACAGAGGGGCGACGGACTTTTTGTCTCACTGTATATATATCTGGGGGGAATAAAGTAATTTCATAAAAAGTTATATTTTGTTACCACAGAGATAAAATATCAAATTTCTTTTCCGTCACAGAAAAAACATTATTTACTATCAGTGTCGGCATAACAATCCGCCATTTTGAACTTTCTGTAACTATCTGCTTCTCCAAGAATCCACATGATCATCTTTCAAACAGCAGCAAACTCCACTATTTACCCAGAAATTCAAAGACACGAGTTGCCTCTGTGCAATTCCTTCCAGGATGAAATTACGTCTTTCTATCCGGTATATTCCTCAGCATTAGACTTACTCATTCCAGTCATTGGAGACAATCCACATCACGAATGAGGTTTGCTTTCACGAGACAAATGGAATGGATGTATGTAGTGGAATATTGCCAAGAAATGGTATGAAATTTATTGATCTGGAAACGCTCGACTTATTGAATTTATATGGGTACTCCGGAAAAGGAATTAGAGGGATCAAAGTTGAAAATTCATCCTTATTGATTTGCTTTATCGTATGAGCGTATACAGAGCACTCTGTTCAGAGACGACAAACAATGATGCAGCTAGAGAATTAGACCAAGGCCGATAATTTTCAAATAAAAAAAATTCTTAGTGGTGTAAAAGTTCCGTAAGGGGGGGGGGTAGCTAATACGTTTTGATGATTTGACAATGGTCTTATACAATGAATAACTATTAAATATTCATTGGAGGAAACATTACTATTAGCTACTTCTATTGAATATACTTCCGTACTATTTACAACAGCGTTCATAATATGCCCTTTTTTTTGTTAACAAACTAACCAAATCTGCAGTATTATTTTGAACTGGAATGTTTTTCACATCGTGATCCATTTTTCAAACGAATGTCATGATTTTTTTTCAGAAACTCCACTAGGACCCTGAATTTCATGAATGAGTCCTCATTTCCACTATTCTTATTTCTCAAGGTTCAAAAATGTTATTATTTGTGATTTTTTTCAGAAAACACCAGACCAGTGATATATCACTGGATTCACGACATTTTCAAACAGTTAATGTCGAAATCACGTATGAATGCAATTATCAATAAAAAAATTTATAGGAGAATAAAATTTTAAAATTATACCGTTACATCAACCCACCACTTAAATTTCAGAAATATTATCAAAATTTTGACTACACCACTGGATTCAGGAAGTTTTAAAATATTACTGGTCAGAATTGCATCGCAATCTAGTTATAAATAAAAAAAATCATAAGAAAATAAAATTCTAAAAATGTTGTTCTATTTAATTTCAGGAAAATTTCATTTTATTTTATAATTTTTTCATTTATCAATAGATTTCGATGAAATTCTGATTCTAAATCCAGCTTAGTAGTAAGAATTTTGAAGAAATTTCTGAAATTGAGGTGGTGGGTTGATGTAACGAAATAATTTTCAAATTTCATTCTCCTATAAATTTTATATCAATGGAAGCATTTCTACGTTATTTCAACATAAACCATTTGAAAATTTCGTGAATCCAGTGATGTGAGTAAAAAAATCTCTACTAATTTGTTCAGATTTTTTATTTTGAACAATAAGAATAGTTAACCCTGAAAATGAAGACTCATTAAATTAAATTGGTCACACTGTATAATAAATCACTCTCTTCCTGCGTTTGTCGAACTCCTGCATCAATTCAACCACTACATCTAAAATATTTATGTTCCTGCAATGGCGTTATGTTATCTGAGGTTGCTCAATATTACTAATGAAATTTTGATATAGATAGAATATTAACGTCAGTAAAGGTGTAGGGACAATATACTCCTATTAAATCTGTTTCGATATTCCTCATTTATATAATTGAATAGTTTCTAGTATATATTTTCTGTGCATTATTTCTCAATTCAACATCGATTTCTGCTGCAATGATGTCATGATCCGAAAATTTTGGACAATCCTGACTAATAATTTTCTTAAACTGCCTTTTTGTTATTATTAAATCTGGCGGTGGATTTTTAATTAGAAGTTTTTGTTGCAAGTTTCTGTAATAATTGTTTAAAGCCAGCTGAATTCATAATATTCATGAATACACTCGCAAAATAATTAGGAATTAGATCAAAATTGAAGTTTCTCAAAATGATAATGACATGACTGGAACAGATGATATCTACTTGCAATGCACTGTTTTGAACATTTGGTGTCGTAATGAATATACTGGAGTTTTATTCCAACACCACACCGCTATTTTTAAAACCTCGACACGTGTTTCAATCACCAAATGATCATCTTCAAGAGGGAAGATTTAATGATCACTTGGTGATTGAAACACGGGTCGAAGTGTTTAAAATAGCGGTTTGGTGTTGGGATGAAACTCCAGATGATATCTAAATTTAGAACTTCTTGGAAGAGATTTCGGAGATCTATATACACTTCTATTATCAAACACCTTCAATACACGGTCAATAATGAGTACCAGTATTTCCTATTAATACTAAATTTCTGTATGACTGTAAATTGCAGAAATTGTTTTACATAGATAATTACACCAACGTCCACTTTTGAAAAATGTATGATAATCATTTATACAAAATTCAGATTGTTCAATGTCTTCGGTGTCTTCCTATGGTTCAGCCTGATCTCAATAATTTCAAAACGGGGTTGTTCAAAAATTTAGTTACTGAAAATGGATAATTTCAAATGGACATCCTTTATATTACTACTATTTCGGAAAGCTGCTGGAATTTGCCTTTTATGTATATTATGTCTATACCAACTAGTCAAGTTCCTGACTTATGAGTATTTCTTTTTAAAAATGTCTTTAATGAAAAGGAGCTGTTTTATAACAAATGGCCCTAAATAATAGATACTAGGATGGTTACCATTGCACGGTCGGTCGAAACTGATGCTTGAACACCAGTCCTCTCCTTTCAATACCAATCACTTTCCGACTGTACTTCATATCTGCATTGTCTCTTTTGTTTAACTCTAACACAAAAATATTTCAGTGACTTCATAACTATTTGTCGGCTTGGCTAATTAACTGTGTTTAATTAACTCCACGACTAATATAACTAATAGAGTTACATTTGACGAGAAAGTTTGCTTGTTTCAAAAACCGTGGGAGGGCAGGGGCAGGGGAGGGCACTCACCACTGCGTCCCTTCAACTCATGTCACAAACAGGATTCCATTTGCGAATCGCGGCAAGTTTTAGGGATCCAGTCGGAAATAAAATGATTTTTGCTATTCGGTTATTCCGTCAAAGGATTCAGTCGAACGAGATCAAAGGATGCCACTTAATTTCAAAACACCCTTTACATCTAATTACTGTTATGTAGTTTGATAACTATGGAGTCGGTCCGACTGGAAGCCATTTATTAATTTCTCGCGACGAACCCTCAAATTCTAATTTAGAATGGAACTATGCGATAGACCAGTGCCGGGTAAGGAGACATATTGGATACGAAACATCAACTCCTTAAATTTTCGAAGTAAAATGTTTGCCTTATCTACTCCTAGTATTTCAGAGACTAAAGGATTGAGGCCAACCCCAATGACTCGCAACGTACTCAAGAAATAATCGACATGACTAAAACGTACGAACAGAGAACGACATAGAATTTCAAGAATTAATTCCAACATAGTTCATCAACTTTTAATTTTTTACTATCATTAATGAAACCCATTTAAATAAAATACCTAAGTTTAACAAAACTTTTCAGAGAAAAGCTTTTATTTGAGTGCCCGAAAACGGATTTTTACGGATTTTTCCGATTTCAATTTGGCGAGTATTCGCAATTTTTTTCGAGAAGGCCTGGGAGGGGTCCATGCCCCCGACCAACAAAATTTTTGTTGTAATTTTCCATGTCCGAAACCATTGAAAATTTTTTATAATTCAAAACTATATTATTCGACGGTCAGATATATTCACTATTTTTCCGAATTTAATTTCGAAAAGAGGGGAGGAGGCGAGCCCACCGATATACATTTATTTCGTCCTAATTTTCCATGTCCTAAACCATTCCTAGGCATTCTCTGTCTATCGTTTTAGGGAGTGCAGAAGGGTAACACATTTTGAAACTATTTATTTCGTTCACTTGTTTTAACGGATTTTATCGATTTTAATTTCGCGGGTTTTCCCAGCTTTTTTCGTGACGGGGAATGGGGTGAGCCCCCCGATGGAAATTAATTTCGTCATAATTTTATGTGTCCAAAACTGTTGAAAAATTTTCTGAATTCCATCGCGTTCTCTATCTAGCTTTTTGGAGAGAGGGAGGTATTTAATTTTAACTAAATTATTGGACGGTCAGATATTTTTCACTATTTTTAAGGAATTTTAATTTCGCGGGTTTTCCAACTTTTTTGAGAAAAGGTGGGAGGCGAGCCCCCGATCGAATCTATTTTATTGTTGAATATTCAATTAGATCTCCTATTTACGATTCCAGAGGAGATTAACTATAAGTAACTTGTCACTCCATAGCTAATTTTGATTTTGTTTCCATAACGCGTAAAATATCAATTATATATCTATGGTCAGGATCCACAACAATTGAATAATCTGAAATATCATCATTCGTTCCACTATTAGTGGTCCCATCAAAACTAAGCCTTCGAGCTCAGTCCTCACATCCATTTGTCTCTACTTTGGAGACATACCGAACATCTCTTTCCCAGTGCTCGTTCTTCCAACGAACGGCAAAACTTTGGAACTCACTGCGCCTAGGGAGGTGTTCCCTGAGACAAGGGTACAGCCTGCTGAAATTTAAGAAGAACACCAATATAAAGAGCTACAAAAACATAAGAAGATTTATTTCTCTACTTTAATTCTGACATCAAATTCGAATCAAGTTAAATATTCCCATTCTCAGTCACTTATCATAGAGATGAACTTGAACTATGTATATTTCGACGCTTATGCAAAGCATTGTGAAATTATAGCATATCTGAGATGTAGGCAATGAATCTAAATTCTCATCACCTACGTGCCATCCCTTGCCTCTCAATCTGTTCACCACTGGAATACACAAAACGTTATTAACACATCAACATTAATTTTGTCATTTCCTGTTCTCCTCCATATCTGAATGACTAACATCTAATTTTCTTTCCCAAAACAGATCCTTATCTATGTTGTTTTCATCGAACGCATCGTCGAGAAGAGACATATGTTCAGCTTCGCGTTTATTTATTATCTGAGGATCGGGGGATGATAAAAACCGGAGAGGAATGTTTGTTTATATTCTGTGGGTTTGTTATGGATCACATTGTTTACATTTTATTATACTAACAGAAAATGCTCTACAGCTCGAGATTATCGATCCCTCAGTCTTCTGCAGGCGAATACGATTTGACATTAACGTAGATTTCGTTTTGGTCTGGATTGCTAACGAATTTTAAGAAAGAAACTCTAACGACGTCTAGTGTACGACAGTATGATGTTGATGATGATATATCTCGCAATCGGATTGTGATAATATGATGTAGAATAAATTTCACATTTTTGCGCCAAATGGCATTAGTCTAGCCATAGCGAAATCCGTGATATTTTTAGAGACATCATAAAAAATAAGCATCATAAAAACAAACAAGAAAAAACCTCTCCCAACTATCGTTATTCCATTCGAATATCGAGTTTCTCGGGATCTGGAAATACAGTTGGAGAACTTGGAATATGAAGGTTTCATACAAAATTTTGTGTGAACCCCAACAGATCTTGGGTTATCGCAATGATGAACAACAATGAAGCAAGAAAAAAATCGAAACTTTATGAATTTAGGTAAAAGAACTGCAACAATGATTATGTTGGTCAGACCTGAAAGGCCAATGAAACACGGTTCAAATATCATATTGCTATTTAAACAGGTTTAAAAGTACTTAGACACGTATTTTGTCACGAATTGATCGATGGATTCACACCACAGGTTCCAAATATTCATATTATGTAAATAAAATATAAGTACATTTATTCGTATTTTCAAGAGCAGTCATCTAGACTTTAGAGGATGAATCTACACGTCATATTTTCACAATATAGACAATAAATGTTACGAACTTCTCATTACTTTGAACCGAGCTTCCGTCTCAATTCAGAGTCAGCAAATCAGAAATTAATTTGAATAAACCTTGTGAAAAAACATGAAAATTTTAAAAAATTTATCGAATGGTGATATATCTTCGGGCTCACAGTGAAGCATGCATCAAATTTTCATGTTACACCAGGTTAAACATACAAATTTTGTTTCGTATTTTGCCATTATTTGAGGATATTTGATTAGATCAGACTACTTACTATTGAATAATCATCGTTCCTAATCCATTCGTCATTCTTACCAGTCCCAACCCTTGCGAAACACCAATATCTGTAAATCTGTAAAGCACAGATCCGGCCATATTATAATGATTTTCGATTCGTAAGAGGGGCAAATCATTTTGTTGCTGATGCACTCACAAACTCGCTCACTTCTCTGGAAGACCGCAAAAAAAGTTGTCGATCTACTCCAACCTTTCCTTCGTGCTCACGATGACTCTCAGGACATTACATTTTCTTCATTGGGTGATTCAGAAGTTGATAATAATCGACTTGTTTCGCCATCTATTTCTTTTATCGCGCAGTTTCGTCATTTTACGAACCATCTTCGGAACATACGTCAACTTATACATAATATGCTAGAAATACCTATCGACCCTTACCTTCATGAACGAAGTAGTATTCAGAGTGCGAGTTCCCTGATAGTTCTTTGTGTATAATATTTCGTTTTGGCAACAAAATATTGAAAATCCGAAAATCACTCGATTTACGCGAGGGGCAAAAAAAGATGTATCTTTGGAGTTTATTCAATTGAATTGTCGAAAAACTTTCTCGAGGTGCAAGAAAATATGTGGAATAGAAAATTGGATACGATGAAATATACTGATGCCCTGAGATATTACTAGGGAGGTTTTGAACGGTGAAGTATGGGTTTATTGATATTGAATCTTCCATTCTATTTTCACCAGATAGACGCTGCCTGTGTATTATATAATATATATTATGTGCCCAAATGGATTCTACCGAAATAAATCGAAATTTGAAACTCTCGATGAATTGATGATCTGGGTCAGGTATTGGGATAAATAGTTATTTAAAATGAAGTTGCAAAATAAATAATTTTTGAAAAACACGACACATCACAAACCAAAATTTAGTGAATAATATTGATGTTCGGCGAACTTTCTGTATACGCGAACACAAATCACAATCGATTCAAGCTATTAATGCCCTTCGAACGATCGATTAACAAAAATATGTTTAAAGAAATGTCTCGGTAAACCAGTTATTAATTCGCGTGGAACCACAGTCGTTGTAAATCGAGAGTTCCCTCCCTCATTGTAGAACAATAATCAAGCGACAAGGCCACATTCCATTTTTTAAGAGACTTTCCAACACTCTCATATCATATTTTGGTTTGTTTCCAGGATTTGCCGTGGTCTTCTTTGTTTGAAATCTCTAAACGTTTCAACTGCAACTACGGAAGTCATCTTCAGTGGCGTGATCGAAGTATACTCTTCTTGACGTATCAACCGAAGCTGTCGTTTCTCGTCCTTTATAGTGCTTATTTTGCGCGCACTTTCCATTATGGTAAGTTCTCGCGTACTTTCGGCGCGTTTCGGGTGGCTTCGTTTTGGCGTCTTTCAATGCTGTGTGCCAGATTTTTGGTAGATATGTTCTCTTTTTCTTTCTGTCGAAGTTCTCTTGGTGTTTGTGTATTTTTATGGCTTCTATATACATTCTTGTTGAATAATGATTCGGCGTTGCTATAACCTCTCGGTATGAAAAAGATCTTGGTGTTCTCCGTCGGACAATGCATGTTCGGCGATTTCTCGGTTTGTCCCAATCGACAACTCCGCTTGTGCTCGACTAGGTACCAATGCTCCTTTTCGTCCTTTTCGTCTTTTCGCACGTGTCATCTACATACTTCAACCAGTGCTTCGGTCGTTTTTCTGAAGTTCGAATGGCTCTTTTTTTAAAAATGCCGCAGTTGCAGTTGAAACGTTTGGAGATTTTAACCAAGGAACACCATGGCAAAACCTGGAAACCAACCAAAACTTTGAGGCAAACCGTGAAAATCTACATTCCAGTACTCTCATTTCAGTTACTCAAAAAAGTTTCAACATTCATTGTGTAAAGTCTATCTGAACGAGTACTCGTGGTGTATCTATTTTTCTGGTAGCCGGATAATTGATGTGGCCCAAAAGTTTCAGGAGTAAAATACGGACACAAGAGAAAAGATCAACTGTTATATCATGGACGTGGAGAAAATGCTAATGCGAACTTTAATCCACTTTGGATGAGATTTGAATACCAGAACGAATACGAAAATAGGTGAGATATGGAAATTGCAATAAAGAAAAGCAGCGACTTTTCCCCGGAATATCCGGAGTTTTTGAACGGCAAATGTAATATAGAACAAGGACCGAACAAAAAATATTCCACAATGAACAAATGATACGGTTGAAAATATTCAAAAAGAATGCTTTAACGCTGCTATCGGAGGTCGACAGGGTTTTGTAGCCAATTATCCATTGTGGTATTTTTTTAATGAAAATGGCATTGTTTATACAGAATAAAACACAGTTTTCGATTTACTTAGTACAATAACTGGAAGTCTTTCTCTCAGTTCGTTTAATTGAAGATTCTATAATTATATTTATTATTATATATTATATATTTTCGAGGGTTTTTTTCTGATGAAAGGTAAGACCTCGTTAATCCTTGGCTCGCACAAGTTTCGACTTTTGATGGCTGCCGTTCGTAAGGAGACGGAAAAACAAGTTTTTTAACAATTGAAAACGTTCGTAAAACTTGTTGAAATAACGAAACTAACTCACCAGTCATTTAAACAATATTATAATAAAATCATCAATGTTAGTAGATATATAGGTTCTACCAGTTGACTTCGTTTTGAATTTTGAAGAATATAAGCAAACACCGGAGATAAACCAACCATCCAGGCTGTTGACCTTGTGTGTTACCAATTGAATGTCAATAAACAGAATAACTGATTGGATTCCAAGACCCCATATTTCAATCTCATATCATACAAAATTGATAAGATGTTCAATTTCCAATTAAGCATTTTTATCGGTATCGTACAAGTATTTCCTCAATCTTACAATCAGTGATAATTTATCACCTGTCACTGAAGTCATAATAATAAATAATATTTCAAGTTGTGATCAGATAAGTTGTATGTATGTTGAATCAAGGGAAACTCTATTAGTTTGAATGAATTCTCTATAATATTTGTTGTTGTACTTGAGTAATATAAATAGACAGGAGCTTATCATTCGTTGGACAGGGACAGAAATACTCTAATCCGACCTATCCTAGCACTGACAAGGGGCAAGAACCTCGAAACATGTCTGCTAATGAAGGATAACCACTTCCAAATTACAAGAGGCACTACAGTTGGGTACTCCTGGAGGTAATCTGTTAGATGTAGTTCAATGTCCGTATTGGTAACAGCCAGGGAAGTAGATGTTTTTTGTCAGATATTTGTCTCATACTTTTCAATTACTGGGAATATGTGGAGGGAAGGGTATCGTTTCATCTAGACTCTTTATAAATAGAAAAATTTTATTAATACTTCTTTGGTGACCGAAATGTTTTTCCAGTAAGTTGCCGCAGTACTGTTTTTTTTACGACTTCATTTTACTAAACTATTTCATGTCCACATTTCTATTCACTGGAAAAAGATATGAACTTCGAGCAAGGTCCATATTGTCTATTTAAAAATTTTCCACAGAATGCCCTCAAGAGTAAACTCTGGCATTTTTATAGAAATTTTATTATTATTGCTACCACGTTACAGCTTTCTGGTGGGATAAAACTTAAAATGGCTCCCAAGGGATTTGGCAGGTTTATATATCTACCAATCGTGAACTAATAATATTATTGTATCTCGTTTTCTTTAATGAAATGAATATGTCTTTTCAGTAAAATGCGATGATTTTACACTTTGTGGATTTTGGTTTCAAAAATATTGAAGCTTTCTTCAAATGGTGGAATATGGCTCGAGTTGAATATGATAATTACAATTTCGTTAATTTATTGGCGATTTATGGAGAATGTAATAAGGTTTCATCGAGAACATACTGCTATAAGCTATACAAACCAAAATGATATTTGTATCGTTTAAGAGACAAATTATTGAAACTAACACGGCAGATGATCAAATCACAGTGTTTGCATACCCCGCAGCTGTTCTAGGTGCAACTTTGAAAAATGTGACGAAGGATTTTGGATTCAATAAAATACCTATGTAGAGAATATTGGCAAAACGTAAATGGCAACCCTATTTCTCAAAAATAAGTTCATAGTCTGAAGCTGTCTTATTATGAGGAAAGGGTGAACTTTGCGGACTATTCATCATTAAAAAAATTCAAAAAATTGACAATTTCTGAGTGATTCAAAATATGTGGAGCAACGAAGCGAAATCTACCTACCAAAATATAATATTCGAAAGATCGAATTTTATACTTACTGGACCTGTACATTTGCACAGCCTTTGAATTATTCGGTGGATGTGATAATGTTGTGTCAAAATTGTTGTTTGAAAATACATTAACAGCTAGGTCCACAGTGGATCACTTGTATGTAGTACACGTGGATCAATAATGAGGCAGGCATATTACAATTTTCCAGTAAACTTTTTCATTATTTTTTCGAATTTAAATTAAAATCTGCAGTATATGATCAACTGATAACAGGACAATCCTCTGTGTACCATCGTGGTACACAATGAATCATTCTGTAGTTCTAGTGAAAAAATAGTTTCGTACGTTTTTTATTCAAATGGTATCCTAATGGGTATCAAAAATTGATACTATAATAAATAAAGTAGTATGGGTTGAATTTTGGTTACAATACGCATTATATTTTAGGAGATAAATGCTTCGAAATTTCCTGATCCACTGTCAACCGGGTTACCCTACACTTCCCTGTACACATCTATCAAAAATACCATTTTTCGCCTTGTTATATTGACCGTGATCGAGCAATCCATCACCTCAAAAGCCTAACATGTATTTTTGGAAGACATTCGAATGACGAAGCAGGTTATGCCTCGAAATTACGTTTCTTTCAAATATTTATCTTTTTCCTTTGTATAGTCTATGAATATATTCAAACGCACCAAATGTTGTTGATATTTCCAAGAAAGCGATAAGGAATACCGACTAAGAACCATTCTTAGTGCCTATTTGAGTTAAACATACACCAAAAATACTTTTTCTACACTTCTTATTTGTCTAGGCCTTATTTACATTGTGAACGTCGATAATCGTCCGGTGTTAAATCACTTATCATTTAGAAATGATTGTGATATAATTTGGGAAGTCAATGCTCTAGGTGAAAGGGATTGACACATGAAAATATTTCAAAGTAAGTTGGGGAAAATATGAATAGAAGTAATTCAGTCAGAACTGGAAATGTCTACTGATTGCTTCCTACTAATCGGGATGTGTTTTGATTTCCTCAAGAACATATGAGAGCAGATCATATTAAGAAATTGAATTTTGACGATACTGAGTCTGTTTCAAGCATAAAAATGACAGGTGACAAGAGATATATGATAGGAGACAGGTAACGGATGACAGGAGATAACAACTGACAAGTGACGAGTGGTCGACAGCAGGTGACAAATGACAGTTGACTAGGGGATGCCGCGTGCCAACTTAACGCGCTCTGATTAGTTGATGGTAAAAAGAGCCGGAGCTAAAAGTGGGAGTGCTGTCAGGCAGTTTATATAAGATACTATCTTCAACTTCGAATCATGTAAACTGTTATGTCAATAACTCGATAGAAAGTGCGGCTGCAGCATTTCTAGTAGATATCTATGGTGGCTATTTTCTGGGGCGACTTACTGATTTACGGTGTCGTATTCACTTTTCAACTGAAGGAAAACCCGGAAGAAAACAGTAAAACCAAACTACAAAATTTCGTTTTCCTTCAAAATCTAAGAGAATAATTTATGGTGATGGTTTATGGTTTATGGTTTATGGTTTATGGTTAAGTTCCCAAAAACAAATACATCCAATACGTCCCCGATTGCACTCCATAAAAAAACTAATTTCTCCGTATTTTTACAGCAAGATATATTCGTGACAGAGTCGGCCACAAAAACCAGACGCCCTTTATAAATATTGCCGCCCTGACTCGGCAGTATTTTAGATGTAAAACGCATCACTCATACTCTATTTCTCGTCTGTCACAATGTATGAAATAAGACCTTACATTTTCATAGAAGAAAAAACAAACGAGCCAGTCACGGCGTCGCATCCAATTTACCCGATGAAACATCACTGAAAATTCTTATTCATCGTGAGTCACTCTCACCCTCTGATCGAAAATCAGTGGCTATTATTTTCCCAAATCCAGTTCAGGGAAAAAGGCTCGATTGATATGACGTGTAGTTCAGGAGCGTACAGAGCTATAACGGAAAGTGGAGCATACTTATATATTAGAAATAGCGGTCTCGACAGACATTGTCCTGTATTTCGATGTGTATATTTCTGTTTCGCTAACCCGTTGTCGAACTCATTTTATGGCGAAGTCGATGGCGAAGTCGCTGGCAGCAGCTTTTAACTTATAAATTGTGACTTCAAACCATTCTCGAATTTACTTGAACACGCACACAAAAAATTTCATCAAAATCGGTCCAGCCATTCAGGAGGAGTTCAATGTCGTACAGATGCACAAAAGATTTTTATTTATAAAGATAATGACCATTACAGTATATTTTAACTTTTATTTGAACGTCTATCAACTATCTATTTGTTACATTCGATGTCCGAGTATGTCGGGTTTCCACCAAATAACTACAAAAAGATATGAAATATCCAGAATTGTGAACTCGTTAATCGGAAATCATTCAACTATGTCAAAATCTGACCTTGCCCAACACTGCTATACAGTATCGGAAAGTTTTCATCTTGGGTATTGTGGTTTCACGAGAGCGTAAAGAATAGCTTGCTATATGTTGAGAGAGCATTCGGGTGGGGTAACGATAGGTGCACAGTAGAATTCCATAATTCGGAGTTGTTTAGAAATTAGGTCAACTGACTTGTGGCTGTCCAGCTATTAGTGATAGTTCTGGGTTAATGTTTTATTGTCGAGATAACATCTTTGTCATATCACATTAGGTGAGTCATAATACCTTAGGGTTTAAATAAAATAATTGGTAATAACTTGGCTAAATGTGGTACTTTTTTCTCCTCTTCAACAACTTAAAGTCTAATATGAATGGTCCGATACCAGAACACAGCCGTGCAGGCCCGCACATTTTCAGAAAATCAGGCACTTACTTTCGAATAAGAAACAAGCTCCCTCCAATTCGTGTTAACGTTACACCACTGGTATCGATTGGGTTCCGTTCAAATCTCTTATCGTGCTTTTCAAATAGCTACTCCACTCTAAAATATCGGAACAGGAGACACCCGTATAGTTGCTTTTGACTGGGAATAAGGGGAGAATTTAATAACACCGGTAGTGTTAGCTATGAAAAGAATACAGATCAAAAGAGGGCACTTTGAATGAGGAAAACGAATTTATGGTCGTCGTTTCGCTGAAGATCTGCACTGTTTCGATAGATAAATCTGCCAACATTGCATGCATATTTCTAGAGACATATGGTGCGGTTGAGATAAGAACAGCTTTTGTTTACTCTGCATGAACAAAATAAAAAGAACAAACAGTTCATATAAGAAAATCAGGTATACACCAGCTGAAAACTTCAAGAACTGACTTTATCTTCTAATAAGTTATATTTTACAAAACGTTTGTAACGTAAAATCGCTAGCATTATACTATGCTTTGTACTTGAATATTTCGAATATTCAGACACCACAGAATGCTGTTTTTTGATCAATTTTTCGGCACACATGAAATTTCATGTTTGACATTAAAACACTACACTCATGCCAGCAATATTTATTCCGACCTGTTGAACTTACTGAGCAATCGTAAAATGATTATTAAATAATAGATTTATATACGATACGAGTAAAATACAGTCCACAAAATATAAATAATTATATATTTAATTATTAATTTATACTGAATACAAACATAAACCATTTACATGCATCCAGTGAAGATATGTCAATAATATAATATAGCTATGACTAGAATGAACAGTAAATACATACATGTATATGTCACATCAAAAACACAATAAAATTAATAATATACAATGGTAACAATGCACGTTAATGTTAACTTCTCGCAAGAAGTCTGGTACCCATATTTTGTCTTGTGAAATATAAATATTATAAATTAAGATAATTTCTACATATTCCCTTCGTTTGCTCAGATTTGTCATGTTTGATGTCTTTTCTTTGGGTTTCATCAGAGACACGAAGAGGATAAGCACCATATTTCTTTGAATGCATTGATCTTAGATTTTTTTGTATTATTTCAATTACACATGCATATTCTAGTTTGGAACGAAAATACGTATTGAAAAATGTGATGCAGGTTTCCCCATTGAAGACCTGCCCTGTACGCAATATGAAGCCAAGAGTTCTATTGCATTCTTTTGCTAGTTTTTTTATATGATTGATCATTGAAGTGAAAGTTTTTTGAAAAAATTAATCCCAGATCTTGGAGTCATTGAGGAATACGAACTTTGGCAGCAGCATACTGCGTCCAGAGGACATTCAAATAATTCGGTTGAGGAAGCTGACCTCATTCGTCAGAGAAATTGGCCTTCTACACGCCAATTACAGCAGACGTGGGTGGCTAGTTAGGTGCCTTGTGTGCTGTGGGTCCAACGAGCTGGTAACCCTAAGAAAAAGAAGCAGATCTCTCTTCAACAGTGCCTACAGAACAAAACAGTAGAGCAAGTATAATCAAGCCCTCTCTCGTAAAAAATAGTAATACAACGAGTGAAAAGAAAGACGTGAAAGAATTTCTGCGCTGTAGTCGAGAGCACCGTCGAATACTCACGACTGAACAAGATCTGAATTCTGTCGGATAATTCAACAAATCTGGGCGAGAATCTTTAGATACCCTTTGACACTCACTTTCCTGACTCCAGGGGAATGAATGATCAGGTCAAACAGACCTCATGAAAGAAACCTAGAACATAGCAGAAGAGGTCAGCACTTACCGAAAGGTACAAGGCTATAGGAACCTTCAGTCCATTTGAACCACCAGGGATAGACGAAATCCAACCTGTTCGACTACAACGAGAAGGCGAAGGTTTAAGGCTGTCTTCATCCAGAAAGGGGGAAAACCAGCCCATGCTAAAAAACGTTAGACCTGCATCTGCATATTGTAGCGAAGGCAAGGATCAAAACATCCAGACTGAAGCGCTTGTGTCAATGGAGGCGCATTAATCTAGGTCCAACATAAGGACCAACTCATCTGAGATGCCGCCAGACAAAATGACTCTTACCTAATGCTTTGATGGGCCAGAACACTACAAGATGGGGAAGACACATCGAAGGCCTTACCAATGCTGTCAATAAGGGAAATCTGGTATACCGGTGGATCTCCCTACCAATGCTTTCGAAAAAGCAAATCTGGTACACGGATGGCTCTAAGATAAGAATTGGGATAGATGCTACGAGATGCTTTAGAAAGACTTAGGCAGGACATCAGTCTAAGCATCGGTGCTCAAGCCTCTATTATATATTCTAAGTAGAAGTAGCGTGGTAAGTAGTACTCGAGACATATTCCAAGAAAGGGTCTCAGAAACTAACCCATAGTCATTCCGTTCGACAGTCAAGTAGCAATCAAAGCCCTGCGATCATGAATGTTCTCTTCAAATTTACTTTAAGAGACGCAAAAAACTCAACAACCAAAGGCACAGAACAGGATACAACTGTCTGGTCAGGTCACAGGAACATCCAGGGGAATGAGAAGATATATGCTCTAGCAAGAGCAACGATTCTCATTGAATCAAAACAAACAGCATATGGAATTCCGTGTAAGACCATTGATCAGTACACATAGAAATGAGTTAAGAACTATCATAAATCTTTCTAACAAATATTCAGGGGTGTGAGGATGCATTGTACTACGGCTTATCAAACCTTTTACAAGCAGATGCATCTAAAAAGCAGTATACTAGAGCTCTTAGGTACTGATAAATAGTATCAGAAGCTCAGACTTTCCGATGGTGTGAAAACGGGGCCTTCTTCGGTCTTGTAGTGATAGGTCTGTAGTCATAGAAACATATTCCCCAATATCCCAGATTTCGCATTCAACAATATATTCAACAATATAGTTTGGTGCAATTGATAATGAGTGCTAAATTGAGAATGAATTGGGAATGACAGGGTTGGTTAGAATTTTAATAACGGAGCCTCAAAATATACTTCGTTACAAGTGTGGTACAAAGAAGTAGAAAAATCACATCAATTTTATTTTACAAATTCTGACTGGCACTTGTAATTTTCTAATTTGGTCAGTATTTTAAAATTCCAACTTGGGATCTTGGAATTGCATAATTCTATCTTGGTATATCAGAATTGCACAATTAATTAGTCGGAATTTCGTGATCCAAGGTCGGAATCATAGAATACCTCGGATACTCCAATGGTTTTGTCTCATTTGCAATCGAATAGTGGAACAACCCTACGCCACTGATAGGTCCTTGAATAAATTCGGCAAACACCGTAGAAAGCTCAAGTGTATGAAAACAAGGGCACAAATCATCGCAAATGCGTACTTACCCAGCGGCCAGCGGATTACAGTGGCACATGTGGTTGGTTACGTTCGTCCACCTTCCAATTTGGGATGAGTCCCGGATCAATATGATTATGATCGAACACAGAAATTGACGAAACGTAGGTAAACAGCTAAGGGGAAAATTCAACTTGATCCGAGCTTGATTGATCACACAAACACTTGAGGGAAGCCGACTAGAAATTGGGATGGATGGAAAATGTAAATGGGTTGGGAGATAATAGAATATACAGTGGCTGGCGAAAAGTCTGCATTATAGAAACTATATGTTTGAGGTGTGGGCTATGATGTAACTTGAGTACGTTTATTTCGGACTTCAATCGTCTTATAATTGGCATTACTCACAACGTTTCAACTGCTTCTATCCGCAGTCGTCTTCAGGTGAGTACTGACAAGTTTCGAAAGACTTACAATCGTTTAAATGCCATGATAATCTTGATTACTATTCAATGGGTTCTGTTATGCTGAATTAGGTACTCGTTTCCAGTTTCTCTACATGCTACCTGCCCATTGTTGATGACATGACATATACCACTCCGATTCCCGCAAAAACTATGAATGAGCGGTTTACAAACGTTTTTGATCTCCACACTGGGCTGAGCGAAGGCTCCGTTGGCCTGTATATAAACAGCCTCTTTAAATTTTCCTATGAACCAGTGTTCTCCCCATGTAACACTCCCGCATTCTTACATTGAATTTGGTGGTGTTCTTTCCACACATGCGGTCTGCATTTCCGTATTTTGACGTGTCACCTTGCTGCGGATAGATCTGTGGGTATATGCGTTTTGGCACAAATCACTCTTTGTATTAGTCCGTTCAGTGTGGAGTGTTTCCTGATCACTGCATGTCGTCACCACTTTTTTGACGAGAGTCTTCACGATGTTTTTCCTGTAACCTTTCTGTAAACCGATGTATGAATGGAATCGCTCCTTCTCTTTCTCACGTCCAAGAAAGTTAATGAGTTGTTAAGATATTCATCTTTGAATCTCTTGGTCTGCTTGGTTTCATATTAACATACATCAACCATAGCTTAGGTTCTCTTTCAGCTTGTTGGATGGCGTTGTTCTCAAACAATTCCATGTTAATGTTTGTGACGACCGGTTATAGGGAGGACCTCATCGGAAGTCCATCCTTTTGGGCAAATAAAACAAAAGAAATAAATAAACTCAATTATAGAAACTATTTATCGATTATTCATTAAAAATCACATTGTGTTCATGGAAGAAACGTGTATTGATTTGAAATAGTTAAAAAACATTGTATGCAAATATGAGAAAGTTTCTTCTTCAGGTTCAAAACTAAAAGACCATCGTTCCTTTTCACAATTTTGACAAAAAAACATAATTCATCAGAATAAGTTTCAATAGTTGTTTTGGCGCTTCCATTGTTTTGTTGCATAGGTTTCTTACTTTAATATCTGCTCTGATCTCGGGACATGAATTAGGTCCACAGTCGACAGTATGCTGCATGTTTGGAACAATGGCTTCCGAAGTATTTCTGCTGAAACAAGTTTCTTCAGATGATGTTTCTCCTGTGTGTTAGCTATGTATCTATCTATAAACGGTGTTGAAGGTACAGACAAGCTGTCGGGTATTCCTGAGATGGGTTCTGGCCAACTGGTGGTACCTGATTCCTCCTTGACCTGCCTTATGAGAATAACTTGGATGTGAACTTGTTTGATCTCAGTCTAGTACTGCTGCTTTACTGTCCAATAGTGTGTCCAATAGTGTGCAATAGTGTGTAATAGGATATCTATCATCAAGATTTTCTTGGAAGCAGGTTAGTATGCCATATACTCCAGCGACAAACACTGAGGAATATTCGATGCTTTGCCATTCCGTTATTCCCTCGTGGGAATACTTTTGTAAAGTTCAGAACTGGCAGCTTGCTGTCCGTTTTCATGAGTAAGACTCTCCTGTACCTTGTTCCAAATGAGGGAATATCCATGATTCGTCTATCCTTCGGCCCGTTGGCTTGTGTCTTCAAGTCTGTAGGCGGTACGCATGGCTTCGAGTTCACAATAAAGGTGCAGAGGTGGCAGTCGTATCAAAACTTGAAGAGCTCTAGATGCTGCCTTCTCATGGAGCATGTAATTCACTTGACCTTGCTCTCCTTTTATATCGATGAATACCCCATAGCAGACGTGTATTTCATTACATCCAAACCAGCTGATTAATTTTTTACGTAAATTCAATGATCTTTCGAAAATGGATAAATTACACAATTGAAAAGACTAAAACTTTCATCAGGAATATTGACTGAAAAACTGAGATGACAAACCATCATGTAATTCGGGGTGTTTAGTCTACAAATGCTCTTAATATTGAGTATGTTGAGACATTTCGGACACCGCAAGGAAACAAATGAGGGGTGATTAACAGTAGGGGTTTATGGCTGATAACAAACATAAACGGGCTTTTCCCATCGCATAAATCAACTATTTTCGGGACTGTCCTATGGTGAAAGAGAATTGGTCATGCGAGGTTAAATCGATCTTCTTTTATCCGTTGCCTCCAAAGGCGATAGGACTATTTTGTTAATGACGTGAGAGCTTTATTCCCTATTTTTTCTTCGGTCTAAGCAAATGTTGTATGGGAGTTGAAGCCAGACAAAAACATTCAGAGCTGTGTGAAAAAATCTCATACTCACCTATTGAAGTTCAGCATGAGTCAAGCCAATCATTGCGCTTCACTCTACCAGTGGCGTCCCAATCCGCAAAAATTTCAAGTGAGGCCTGTTCATCATAACTTCAGTACCTCACATGAAGAACCGTACCACCACAGTGATCAAACCTGTCTCTGTGACAGGCAAATAATGAATAATGAGAAATAAATATTCGTATGTTTTTATACTTTATATTTGTAACCCTTGTGTTACTGCAGTTTTGTGCTATATGGACATTATATGTATAACTTAAACATATTATGGAAAAAGAACAGAGACTATTGCGAGATTCTTCAGAAAAAACAAGGTAAACGAACCATTCAGGCCACATGCCAGGTTATCTGATTTCCTTTTCCATGCCAAAGATAAAACAAATAAAATGGAAAAATCTGGATTTTATAAGCTTAAGTGTCCAGAGTGTAATGGTGTTTATGTGGGACAATGTAGACGAGCTATTTGTAAAAGATATGCCGAGCACGAATCTTCTAACGGTGATAGAACCATTCCCTTATTTCCTATGAAGAAAGCAACATTTAAACAGGAATTTCATACTAAAAGATATATTTCCAAATGGCGCACCGGGGCGACTTACTGATTTTTTTTGTGACGTTTTCACTTTTCAGCTGTAGGAAAACTCGGAAAACCCACAGCACCACTCCGAGAGGTTGGTGCGCACTTCAAGCAAGCACTAGACGTCGCATTTAGTTTTTCGTATATGTACAGCTTGGCAAGTCTAGCAAGGAATGTCGATAAGCGCATGAGAAAGTATTCTGACGATAAAGAGGGTAATATAAATTGTACATTCACTTAGGATGTATACTGAGCTCTTCTGCTGCCGCGCATCGATAAGCTTGCCGATTTCACATTCCTTGCTGGATTTGCCAAGCTGTAGATCGCTTTCACTTGTTCTGTTCGTATTCCCAATGAGGAATTGTGGAACCCAAGACTCAGAAATTTCCATGGCTGATAAGGGTGCTTCAAATTATGTGCGCAATCTGCATAAAACGGCTGAACCTTATAGTGGTCCATACAACACTCCGCCGAAGATTTTTACGGCTGTAGACCGTTCCAATAACAACTGGTCTGAATGTCTACCAGACTCACTACGACACGCACAATGGCCAATGCGTCTGTTCATCACCAATATTCGCAGCTGAATAATTATGTTATTGAATGAGGTATATTTGTGACTGATAATATGTGACCGATAAACGATTTGAGTAATTGCAACCGCGATAATATCAGTTATCTCCGTATTTTTAAGAACTTGAACCCAACGGCGATTACTCATTGCTCGCAGTATCACATCAACGGGCAGTTCGTATTCAAAGTATCCCAAACCACGACACACTCGACGACACACTAATTCTCGAATAATGTGATATCGAACGTCATCAAAGTGCGATCAGAAGCTAACGAAAAAAACCCATATTGTTTGTGTAAACAGTGTAAACACTTTTGATGTTATCAGTGTTTGGATTGGAGACTCGGTAGTTTCAGTAATGTTCATTGTTATATGCGATCTCGGTGAAAAAATTTAGAAAATAGAGTGTACGTTCTGTGTGCCAAGAATGTTGAGTGAATTTTAAAGTGTTGTGGTTTTCGTGTGGACGGGAGTTGTCAATACAATCGTTATTTCGGTAAGACAAGTTTTCGCAGACTTTCCCTTTCTGTAAACAATGTTTCGTCCTCTCAAACACCGCTACTGGACGCACCGTGAATATAAATTTGAACACGGCACATAGACGAAGCTGAAGTGAATCACTGCATTTCACTGTTGGTCTTCAGGGCACAGCCACAAGTGCCCAACCGTTTTTTATTTTTTGACATGAATATGTGTTCCTCTTTACATTAAAGAAACTGAACTTTCTTTAATTTTATCGTCCATCCATTTCCTTGAAGATTCCTGATGACATGTTACTTTAATGAATCATGTAGGTACTCAGTTAAAATTTAACCTTCAATCGCTACCTAGTGGCATCTCATACCGCGCTACTGTTAGATTTTCCTCTTTAATTTTTTGACAGTGCTTGTTGACCTTGGGAGTCTCAGTACCTTCCAGATTAGTATCAAAGCATGCACCAGTTTTGTTGAAGCATTCATTTCAGTAGCATCTGTGAAATATCAACGATTTTCAGCAGCAACGTGCCTATCTTTTCTCTAAGAAAGTCAAAAACACAGTGTCTTGAGTAGTTATATCAGCAGTTATTAAATCAATATTTTAATCTTCGATGCTTGGTATTACCTTAAATAATACCATTTTTGTAAGCCCAGCTCCTGAGCACAAGAATCCCCAAAAATTACTCTAATCTTATCGAATCTGAGGCTGGGTTGAAAAGATTATTTATACGCACTTATATTTTTTTGGCCACATAAACTCCGTATTCAAAATACCTCTATCGACAAATATGGTGGAACTGTTTTGAGCGATCGTGTTTGACACAAAAGAATACTTGCCAAATTTCCATATTATTTCTTGCCCTTTCAGTTACGACATTTCTCATGCTATCTATCTAGCTTTCTCTCAGATCTCTCTACGTGGTGGTTGACGGAGTATCATCCGAAACTCTACCAATAAATGCTGGTGATCCACAGGCATACACTGTTTATTTCCTCACATCAATAATTTGATGGAAGCTACCTCATTGAATTCAAGAAGAACATTCCTACCCACTTCCCTCAAGAATATGAAGAAAAAAAAACACGGAACATCTAATAAAGAACTTCAGTCAAAAATATATTTCATTTACCATGAATATCCAATTATTTTTTCACAAATGCAGGTTATTCCATCTAATAGCGATACTTGCTCCTGATTGCAGTTATTCCTGACACACTTGCCAATTGGATACCTACAAATGTAAACAGTCCTAATCAGTGAGTTTCCACAAAATACATAAAATAATATAAACAAAGATGAATATCAGCAGCAAATCAAACTACCATCATGGCCTCAGGCAAAATGAAAATAGTACATCCATTATCCCATTTCGAATGTAGGAATGGAAAGCAATTCTCAGTGGTCTGTGTCCCACAACAAAGTTCAACTCACCACGGATAATTTCCTCTCGCCTCGTAAAAAAAGAATGAAAAAACGCATAATTGGCCATGCTCAGTGACTTACGACCTTAAAATAGCGTTAAATATATACGGACGTGTAGTTCCTACTCGTACATGCGAACATATGGCACCAGGAAACGAATTCAATACCTAACATATGTTTTTAATTACTCCCCATATCTAATTTATCTCGAATCAAGGATGTCCATGATCCCGACAAAATTTTAAAGATAGTTAGTAGCCAGATTGGACGAATTATTTGATACATATGCATGCATGACGTGTAACACACAGTCACAAGCGATAATTATTAGAGCTACATTTCAGTCAGGTATGTTTGAATGGTTCGGTTGGGGTGGCATGTATTTAGAAATGCCGTGGCCAGTATTTTGGCGTTAAGGGGTGACATGAACAAGGTGAAACAACTTATATCGTCATTTCTGTTGCAGTGGAATCAGTTCTGACATTCAAAAATCTCGTTCGTTTCAGTCATAACTCACTCAAGGTCGAATGAGTATGACTGAATAACTAACTTACTCTCAATAATAATAATAACAGAGTGGTACTGGGTGACCATGAGAAAGCAGGGATCGGAGCATTCTTTTTAAGGTAGCAGCCGATGAACTTGGTCTCGTTTTCGACTTTGAACGGGTTAATCCAAACTCTGTCACCGAGTTGGAGCCCGTTCAGCAAAAGGCACGCATTAAAGCTACGGAGACTGGCGTGCTTCTGCAGCTGCATAAGAATAAACCAATAAATGGGGTCTTCAAGAACATCGAAGACCTTGGCTTATCGACAAATCTGACCTTCGCTTTTCTCCAGGTGTCGATTCTATTGGAACTAGTCATTTCCCATACTCAAGCAAATACAAGCCAACAAACCTGATGTAGTCTTCCTCCATACTAAACATCGAGATTTATTCTGTAAACTTCGCAGGCTTCATCAATACAGTTTTGTTAAAATGGTGGTTTTGATCATAAGGGTCCTTGGTGGAATGACAGAAACGCTGCTTTTGAATCTGAAAATTATACCAGCTTGCCATGATATGGCAGAAATTTCAGCCAGGCGAATGCAGAAGTCCTTGGTTCAATTCGTCTGCTCAGGGCACATGATTCACGGATCCAGTTTAACCAATATCTGAAAGTCAATGAAAATAATTTGAAATTCATTATGAACTCATGTTAACATCCATGCTAGCATCCATGAGACAGCATTTATTTTGTTCACCCAAACATCCTCACGGATAGTAGCAGAACAAATATGTCACCAATCCTTAGTGGACGCTTCTGACAACTAGGCAGTACAAGTTAGGTTACGACATTTCTCATTATAACAAAGCCATTATAGGTACTCGAAATAATTTTCATGATTGTTATAATCCCTTGCATCCAAACTCAAAAGATCATAGCTGATTATAATTGTTATAAGAGTAGAATATGTTGCAGATCATTACCTTTGCTAAAAATTCTATTGGTCGAGGTCTACTCAAACGCCAACCATCTGATCGTGTCAAGATATTCCATTCTCTTCAGCATGTGCATAATATACGATCTTTTTGTCGTAACGGCTTTCGAATAGCCCTTGTCGGAAATCAGATAAAAAATGCTAGAGCGATTCTACGCCTTGAGACTTACACAAACATTTACGACCTAAATATTAATTTCACTTTGTTTTTATAGTTCAGCTCCGTTGAGGTAAACCTCTTATAAAAGTTTCAAACAATGTTAGTAAAGTACTGATTATCGGGAAATTCCTGCTGTAGGTTTTCATAAACTGTTTTTTGTATTGATGTATATGTAATTAGAAACGTCCAACTTCACACAAAGTGTTCAACAAAAAAATTATTTGTTCTAACGACGATGATTCTGAAATATAAAAAAACGTATAGAGTCAATTACTCGGAGCAAATAAAGAAATAAGAATAACCAAATAGAGACAAAATCAACACTTTTCTACAGCACTTGAAACAAAAGTGAAGGCATCAGATTTTAATAACTCCGCATGTGGATGATAGAAAAAAGTTCCAGTGTTTCTATTTCAGAACAAGCTGTATTCTACTGGGAGTGGATTAAATTTCGGGCAAATCCGAACAATTGGGATACTCGATATGTTTCATATATATTATCATGATGTACGATTTGAGAACGAATGGTTACATCGAAAATGCAGCTGTCTTGGACACGAATAACATACGGGAAGTTCTTATAATACGCATCTGATTTATCATCAGACTCAACTCATCACGCTACCCTGAGTGCTCTCTAAAACCTACCATTCTCTCGATTCTTTTATTTATTTACTGATATTTCGTTTCTCGGAAAGACAGTTTTGTGTTATTCATAATCAGGAAAATCCAAAGATAACGACAATATACCTGCTTGACGGCTTCTTTATTACCATTCCTTTTATATTTGACTTGGGACTCTACCTTTACGCCCAAAACCAACTGAAACGCCTCACAGGGATGGAATCGTCAGAAATGAAAAAAGCATAGAATAACATCTCTATCTAAAAATTATTTTGGAAATAGCGTTTCATATACTTACATTATATCATCTACCCAATAAAACCACAATAATCCGTTTTGGAGAGAATGGCTTCACCCTTTAAAAACCACCCCTTTGGTCGAAAAAGTATGTTCGCCTATAACTCGCCAACCTTTGAAAATATCGAAAAATTATATATTGCAAAAAAGCTCGATAAACACCCTAAAAGAAAGTTTTCTAGTAACGTTCATCTATAAGTCATAGGTTACGAGAAAGTCGATCTCGAAATTTTGTCATAATTCCCAATATGAATTTGCGTGTGAATTTTTTCATTTAAATTTCTTCACACGCGGCCTATTGACAAAAATTAATTACTCAAAAACTACGCAAGTGAGGAATAATCTAAGGAGTAATCTAATTGGGGTTTGAAAGTGATAAAGAAATTTGCAGTCATTGCCATTTTTAATGGTCATATAAGTATATGTATTAGTGTATAATAAAGCATAATAAGTCTAATTATCCACTCATATTTTGTGTTAATAACAGCATACAGTCCTACGTAAAATAAAGGGCTTCAATATAATTTTATTTTTTCAACGTTTTAGTAAAAAATAAACACTCAGCAAAAATTTGGGAAATTTCAAAGCTGGTAATTCGTTCAAAGGAAAATAGGCTTTGATCAAAGGGGTGGTTTTTATGGACGAAGCCATGTCCCCTCAAAACAGATTATTGTGGTTTTATGATGTATGGGATACTATCGTTCATATACTTGTACGTATATGAACGAACATTTCCATGCCCATTCATTGGGAAGATATATGCTCAATGCTAACTGGTCAATTATAAGCTTGCGCTTGTCTGTGAGACTAAGCTCCGGCCTACACACTGACTCAATCTCAATGGATATAGAATTTACGACATCCTTCTGTATACCACATTCCATTACTTCACCTTAATACCAACCAGACTATAGTATATGAAATGAACGGAGAGGATATCTCCCCTAAGTTGAAGTATATTATTATTTAAACACTCACTGGGCCGAGTTCTGAAGGCCTTCCCAGAATCCCGTTGGACCCTAGGACTTACCAGGCTAAGAGCTCACGATAATGAATCAGTCACTGCCGATTTTAGGAGCTCTGGGAAGAACCGGTTCCATAGGGAACCAAAGTTGAATTACGACGCCCAGTACCTTCTGACCTGATTTTGTGCTACTAGCTGTACTAGTCTTTTTCAGTTATCTACATAGAATGTAACAGCCAACCCATACATACCTAAGCAAGCTAACCTAGCTTGCCTGTTCACCACAGGGAACTTTTTCGAATAAATTTCCGGGCGACAAATTGCACCACGTTTTAGTCTGGATGACCAAAGTGCACCTGTGTTTGGTCACAACCAATCAGAGAGCTAGACTATCTTCCATTGACTGAAACGTGGTAGGTTTTGCTTATATGCGGGCGGGAAACTGCCGTAGCGCCGTCGAGCACATCTGCCGTCCTCCCCCCGTCCCTTCCCGATCCTCTACCGGGAGGTGTTGAGTCGGCTGCGGGAGTGTGTTAAGATAAAATACCAAAAGCAGAATTGTAAACTTTGTAGGCAATAAGATTTTATTTATTTATTCTGCAAAAATCAAAAAAATATATATATTGGAGAAATACTCTTTTTTTTTAGTTTATATTACATGTATTTTTTTGTTCCAGGGTGACAGTGCCATGGCCTGGCATGGGAAATTTCGACTTGGGCTGCTTTTACTCCTGTTTTCGTTCGTTGTTATATCGGAGGCGACGGCAAAAGTTCTGGGTAAGTTCAACAATTCATTAGAAAAAATTCTAAGAACTGTCAGGTTTTTCACGTGTTAATGGCAAAATAATAGAGACGAACACAGAAATAGTACCAATTACTTTTGCAATAAGAACAATTTGGAGGAAAAAACACTCTCCGATTCAAAATGGTCGAATCAGTATATTCTGAAAATTTGCAAACCAAAATATCATACAAAATTTTGCTGTACCTAAAGGGCAATTATACTTAGATGATTCTAGGAAAAATTCTGCTTTCTGCTTTATTCCTCAGATACAGGGTGTTAAAATGTTTAATGAAAATAATGATACGGCACTGTTTTTTTAATGAATATTATTCCTATAATTTCCTTAATTTTCCTATAAAAATAATCTTCTGACCTTTTTCGCCCAGTGGTAGCTTTTCGATTCAAAAATAAAATGCATTGAGAAAAAATCGCATAGGAATACATTTCAATGCATCTTATTTTTAAAATCAAAAACTGTAAGCCGGGCGAAAAAAAGGATTGGGACTATTTTCATGAAAAGATAGAAGATAATTCTAAAAATTATATTTATTCGAAAAAAAAGTGCCATTTCAATCGTTTGTCTGGTCTCTTCTTCTATTCATTCAACTACTCCATACCACGAGCTATAACAAATTTTCATTCACCTCCTGTTAACATGTAGAAATTTATTTCCATCACTTTTACTCCGAGTTGAATGCTTTTGAGTAAAGACTTATAATATATTTTTTATTATCCGCTTTGTTTTCGTATACCTACGTATGTTATTCATCAAGTGAGTTGGTGTTATTATTTTAAGAAAGATACATATCTCGACAGATTACATATTGCTCTGGCCTGAAGGTGGATCGGTATTCTTGTTATATTATTCTAAAATTCTCGAAGTTATTCTAGTCATTATAAAGTAATGGCTGCTCGAACACAAGCTTTCTATACGATAAAATATCAAGCTAGCAGTGGTGATTTTTCTCTCAGCGTCGCGGGTATTCAAACAATCCAGGGCGCCTTTACGTATATAGGGTGTTAGGGATATGACTGACAATTTTGAATAAACAAATTCATATTGAACAATTCCGTTTTCGAGAAATAGTTATACAAATAAACAAAAAAATGCATGTGGCAACATTGTATCTGCTCAAAGCGCTGTTGAAGATACGAAAAATTATTATTATACAAATTCAGAAATGAAATTTCTGTCCATAGGTTTTACAATTATGGTCTAGTACGAGATTACCGCAAGCAAGCTAGTGCACTAGCAAGTCAGTGGACCAGCACAGTTATCCCTTCCTACAGTAGCGGTGTTGCCAGGGCTACTCCATTCAGAGTGGATCTACTCCTAGGAAATTTGTTTTACTCCGTTTTAATTCTGTTTGAAAGAGAGACTGTTTACTAATCATGTGATTACAAAATATCTTTTACAAAACATCTTTGACGAGAAAATAGATGAAAGTAGGCCCACTCTTTGTGTGTTTTTCAATCTTGCCAAGGCCTTCGCACTCACAGCTGTTGAACGTACTGGAGGATGCAGACTAACACGCAGAGCGTCTTTACCTGATGCAAAGCTATATCTCTCACCGTATGCAAGTAGTTATAAAGTAGATGTCACATCGGTGCGAAGCAAGACGTAATATATGGAGTGCTGCAAGTGACCGTGAAGGGGCCACTGTCATTCTTTCACCATGTCAACTGCTTACTCAATCTCAACTTCCAGATGTCTCGAGAGCCTTCCAGAGTGTTGTCTTTCTCATACTCCTAGAAAGTTCCAACGTCCCCCTGGTTACCTTACTTTCAAGAATTTTACCTCGGTACGCTTAATCGTTTTCTTGAACTTAGAAACTCCCAGAACAATCTTGATTTTTCTCTCGTATAGTCCGTCTGTTCCAGAAAGTTCCAACGCACCCTTCCCATTGCTGACATAACTTTTTCCTAAGGCTTCGAAAAATTCTAGAGCTCTCGTATATTCCAGACATTTCTAGAAAGTTCCAAATCTCCCGCCCATTTCTCGGTGATCGAATATTCGAAAACTTCACTTGTCTTTTCCAATATGTTCTCGAACTTTCCACCTTTTCTTGTTCTACCTTCTAGAAACTCTTAGAACATTCTAGAGTTTCTCTCCTCTGATACTCTAGAAATTTCCAACGCACCCTTACCGCTGGTGACTAAACTTTCGAGAATTTTCATTTTTGGTACGTTATGGAACTTCTCTGTTATGGTTCATTTTACGCTTTTCTCGAACTCTCTGGAACCTCCCGGAAGCTTCGAGAACATTCTAAAGTTTCTCTTTTATTTTATAATCATAAACACTTATAAACTATAAAAAATATTTAATTTGCAAGAGCTTTAAGGCCAGCAGATATTTCAGTTATTTGCAGAAAAAAAAAATTGAAAAATACTACCTTTTACCTAATCCACGACGTCAGTATTCCCCATATTAAATGCACCAAGCTGATGAAAGCACTGAATCATTTGTGGTGGACCAAAATATTACCCTTTTACAACGCAATCTATTTCTCATTCCCTTTTCATTTCGACCAGTTCAATACAACTCCATAAATAAATCCTGAAAAATATCATTCCAATTTGTTGATATCCTTGATATTTCATTTCCTTGCAATTCAGACGTTATACATGTGTTGACAATTTGTAAACTAACTTTCAATGGATTTACGTAGTACGAAATGCATCGGAAATACTGTTATGTAGGCAATCTGTGGACTCGGCAATAATGTTGAATGATCGTTTACTCGTTCAAAAGCGTTTTTACCGCGAATTTAAGGATATCGTTATGGGGGATTCACCGATGGCAGAATACTTTATTTCATTGTTCACTTTGTTTTTCTCTAGCTTTTCATGATATACAGGGTGGCCCACGGGGTTTTGACCAGTGAATATCTCTGAACTCGAGAGTAGTAGAGAAGTGAAATTTTGGGGTTGTAAATTGAAGCGATAAAACGATTTCAACGAACTATACACTTGTGGTCTAAAACGATTAGTAGTAGTAGTAGTAGTTCGTAACTACATGTACTTCAATATCCTTTGTCCCACGACGTTTTTTAATAAAAGATGGATGATTACTGTAATTTTGCCTTGTTTTAGTCATCACAAAAAACATAGGAAAAATCTGGGGAAAAAAATTTCCATGCACTCAAATGTCTACGTAAAGTTAGTTCGTTCTGGTTAGATCAGACTAAATATTTACTCTTCGCAAAATGTATGTATTTAATTTAGGTTTCCTTTTCCTTTTACACTTATTTTTGGAATTTTTCCAAGAGTTATTTTCCGGATAGATTTCTGTTGAAGAGATTCTATGCTAGATTCGTTCTTTGGGCGGAACAGATATATTCAATTTGCTTTTCTACTCATACAATTTCTACACGTCAGTAAGTAAAAAATTGTCAAACAATGACAATGTATAAAAACCTTCAGTTTGTAAAATATGTCACGCACATCAAAATTGGTAATAATTTCATCTAGTTGAAATTTGTTTTTTACGACTTTCACAGTTATTCGTGATGAAATGTTTAGTACTCATCTTAAAACTCCTCTCATTCAATTAATGCGGCTCTGAACTCAACTTATTTATTGTAAAGTTTCAAATCGATGGAGTGTACTAACTTTTGTTTTAACCTAAAAAGGGATGGCGCTAGTTGGTCAGCTGATCTTATCCTATATTTATGAATGTTGCAATAAACTGTCATCAAACCAATTTTCATCAGTATCATTTGAGTTTAAAGATATATTTTTGAGGTTCAACATGTGAGAAGTATTTATGAACGAAGTATCGTCTGCGAAAAGAATAGAAGCAGTATCAAGTGCAACGTGTGCTGACAAATATCATTTATATAGATGACAAAGAGTAGGGGTCCGAAGGCCAAACCCTGAGGTACTTCTTGTGTAATGGTTGTGAGGTCGGAGGTTTTGGAATTGATTTTAACAAGTTGTTGCCTGTTTGTTAGGTATGATGAAAAGGAATTCAGTGGTTAAGGGCTAATTCCCCCTAACCTTGTGTTTATTGATCTTTTCGTTTGACCATAATATACTTTATAACATTTGTAGATTGTTTTCAATCAAAATGTCATATCACTTACCTATAAAAAACTATGCTACCGTGTTTACAGATCAGATGTGACCTAACCCAAACTCTTTCTCTAAATAAAAAATTAAACGAACTGTCGAATGTATATCGAATTTACCGTCATATTGAATGGTATTTCTTATTTATCGGCCTGTCGACCCCTGAACTCTTGTCACGTTAAGGTTCTGCTTCAACGTGTGTATTTTCTAAAAACTGTCAATTTCAACCCCGAATATCGATCGATTATTCTCGTGAGATACCCTGACTAGCGATTAGAATTGCGGAATCCCATGACGTTTCAGAGAGAAGATTCGCTTCAATGATAAAACTTGATAAGAATGAGAATTAGTGGCACTTTAGTTTGACCTCTCTTCATAACGTCTTTCTCTCTTGAACACCGAACTGTTTCACTCCCCATAAAAGGGTTTCCACCCTTGTATCTACCCTACTTTATCTTTATTTACTAATGTGAAGTATAGGCAGTGTTTAATGTACCTTCTCAAGAGGGAAAATAAGTAAAAATAAGTAGTTTTCCTGTGTTTAGACTTCCACCGGTAATATTTATGGTGTTTAAGTGTTCAAGGGCCATGTGTTTTTAAAAACGCATGTTTACATCCTCAAAATGCTACCAGCACATGTTACGAGACATATATCAGATAACATTTTTTTCTGTTTTTATGGTTTTAATATCTGGTGGTTGATGTTAGGCAGGCAGTTAACAAATTAGGTCAAAGATTAGACGTGATAGCGCCACTATTGAACTATTGAGGCGGAGGGTGTTGTATTGTGCATGAAAATATCGAAATTTGTTATCGAATGAATCAACGATAAGTTACAGAATGATATATTACCCTTCGATATCAATCTCAACTCATAAATGAACGTTGATTTCAAAGAATGATATAATATAGTATATTGAATTTATTATTGGCAGAATTATTATGTGATTACTTTAAAAAATTACATTTTTTAAAAATCTCAGTCAATAGGTACAGTTTTTTTTGTTGTTCATTACAAAAATATGTAAACAGAGTGTTTCTTTAACGCGGGATAACACAAATTATCAATTTTTCAAATGGATCACCGTACACATTTTTCTACCATTGAAATCAGTTATTTATTATACAAGGGAAAAAAGTATTAGATTTAAGCTCGAGGTCTAAAATCTAAAATCTATTATTTCTCCCGTGTATAATACACTATTTTTTTCTGTGACGGGAAAAAAAAACGATTCAATAGTGAAAAAAAATCAAATGTTTACGGCTTAAGACCTATGAAGAAGAGGTCGACCTTCGCCGTTCTGCAAAATTTCTATTTTTTGTTCCCCTTGTACACCATTTGGATATTTGAAATTTTTATGCAAGTATTCTGCAATGCGCTAATTTTTATGAAGAATAAAATTTTCTGACAGATCGATAATAAAAAAGTTTTCCATATGGTGCAAATTTTTGAAACTCGCTGGTATGTAGTCTGGATCACATTTTTATAGGTTATTTCTATTTATGAAACATGATGAGAAGTATGTTTCATCCGTTAAACAAAACGGTGAAGGTCGACATTAGGAATAAAGGCCGGTTAGGTTAGTAGTGTGCAGGTTGAGTGATGAGGTAGGAGAGGTTGGGTTAGAGCCCCGAGCTGAACATCATATGCGTGCGAGATAAGCTTTTGCAATAGCAGATATCTACCTTTGCCTTTGTATATATCCGGGAAAAAATTACTCACTTTTTTTACCGGGGAAAAAATGATTTGAAAAGTCATATTTTAGTCGTGAAGTGTAATAGATAAAGCAACTTGGATTCTGCCGTACGACTGACCACCGTATAGTGTGCAAGCGCCTATAGTTCGTAAATTGTAGATAGTGACTCATCGTATATTTTTACGGGAATTGAAAGTGCAGACAGGATTTAAGAAAGTGGCAAAGTAAAACTCTCATTTGAAGCCTAAGCACGTAGCTGATTTCTATTCTGTGTCTCGACCTGCTTAATATGAATTATGATCCGTACAACCTGTGAGTCACTATCTACAATTTACGAACTCGAGTATAGTAAAGCACGGCTGCTTCACGGCACGTCACGGCGACCGTGCCGTGAACGAAATGTGTGCAACGGGCAATTCATTTCTACGGGCCACTATTGGAATGTGGACGTACGATTTTTTATGTGTTCGCTGATTTGAGCACGAACAGAATGCGCGTGCGGTGCTCGGGCCGATCCGATTTTTGTCGATTTTTTCGTGCTCAGTGTGGGCGGTGAAAGTGGGCTTGACGTTCTGTTTGTGGTTATTACAGAGAGATTGAATTCAATTTGGATATTGATGAGTATGAATTTTTGTACGCGACTGACTGCGGATCGGTGCTCATGCGTTGTTCATGTGCCGGAGACACTACGCAGCCTGAGCTTGAACCGAGCTTCTCATGTGCTCATGCGGAACGAATGCTCTAGGGAATACGCACGTTTAATGGGCCCCTCTGTATAATTTCCATTATTCAAATCAGCCCAGCTCGTTCGCCTTTGGTAAATGATTTATGTGCCCCGAGTCTCATTTTTTGTATACCATGTGCAATATATCTAAAATTAGTTTTTTCCGCTCATTTACCAAAGACATGTAAAATTGCGATTTTGTTAATGGCATGTTATAAAGCTTCTGAGAGAGACGGGTGCGTGGTAAGAGACCTTTAATCAACTTTTTCCCGACCTCAAGTTCCATTCTGAACCGTATTATGTGAAAATAAAAGTTATTTTTAGAGGTATCCCATAAATACATACCGCGTATACACATAAAACAATTGGTAAACTACCTGAATGGGTGGAGTTCCACATTTTATTAGATTCTAGAATAATTTATTCGGATAATATATCGTTGGAAAAAGTATTAAAGTTGAAAGACAACATATATGTTATTAGTTATGTCCTTGTTTCGGAGACGGCATATGGTATGGATCAGAATACGTGGATGAAAAGGGCTTTCTCCATTAGTTTAATATGTACACAATTCTTTCGTCAGACACACAAGGTGAGCGAGTATTTCGGATCAAAGAATACCAGATATTTTTTATGGAAGCAAATTGGATACTACAGTATGTTCATGAAGTAATCCCCTCTCCTGTTAACTTTTGAATGGAATTGAATTTTTCAATGTTTTTTTTTTAATCGAATGATAAGTTTATAAACTTCTCTTGACAACAATAAAAAAAGTCCACGAGCCAGGTGCAGATTTTAGTCAGTCATTTCCTCTCAGGCAATAACTTGTGAAATGCTTTGAAGATTTGTGTAATGAAGCCTCAAAAAAAAATATTTTCAATCATTTCCTTCTTCGCGTTTTTTGTCATCCTCTTCTTCAACATTAAGCAATAACTTTTCAGCATGGGTGCTGCTTCGCCAATTCTTGCCAAAGTTCGTATGTTTAAATATCAAAATGTATTAGTAATATTGATTTAATTTCAATATAATGATGAAATCATCTCGATTTCTTTTTTAGTAGAACATATGAACAGTTTAGGAAAAAATGTGCAAATAATGTATACAATTATTCAAAATTAGTACACCTGGTTGTACTTAATTATATTCTTACCGATTATTGTTTATTTTGGTTTATGGTGAAATTTTCCCCATCAGTTTACTAACTTTCATACACAATATGTGTTATACATAATTGTGGATAGAGGAGGGTATGCTTTCGATTGGGAAAATTGGGCTTTTCCTGAAAAAAATATTAAAATTCCTTCAAATGCTCAGAAATTAGTAATGCAGTAGAACATTATAATTTTTTCCAATCTAGAATAAGTTATTTTATATAATATTTTCTCATCAATTATTTAATAAAAATGAAAAGTGCTCTTAAATTAATTTAACAACAAATTGTCAGAGCTGACATTTTCCATCTATTAAACATGGAAACCCAGAATGAGCACATAAGCTGTGTTGCCAAAATGTATATTTTATCATTTCTTGCCTTCACAAATCCGCTGTTGAAGAACATATTTGAATATGTTCCGAAATGGTTGTTTGGAATCTAAAATTTCAGGAAAATTTCTTTTTTATAAACCTAAAAGTGTGAAAAATCTTATGACCGGGAGCAGATGGCGGAGAAAAGCAAAGATTAGGATGGCCATCGAAAGGTTACGCTTACTGCAAGTAGTCCTGAGTGATACAGCTATCGATGAGCAGGTCCTCCTTGCAGCCAGCGACCCCCGTCTTTGACCTTCTTTGCTTATTTATCCGTTCATAACTGCAGAGAGTATTCGCATATTTGAGATGCGGGTTAACATCTTACAGCATGCATTCAAGCATGTTATCGGTCTGTTGCTCTCTGGATCAGACAAATCTCCGATGAGCACGGTTCGCCCCTCGACAACCAGTCCGGAATCTGCTGTTCCTCATTTAGCAATGAAAACTCTTGCCAGATGGCGGTGCAAAAATCAAAATGCCACACCCATAAGAGTTTTTTCAAAAAAACAATTTTCAAAGTGTCACCGCAGAAAAAATATTTCTATCCTGAGTGAAATTGCTTCTGAAGAGTCTGTTCTCCAATTCTTTCGACCTCCCTGATGATCTTGGGAGTGTGAAATAGATTTTCGTCGACAAAAATATATTGGACTTCTCGCATTAATTAATTGATGGATAATACCACAACTAATTTTATAATCATCCTCTTCATATTAAAAAAAAAAGAAATAAGTTAATTAGGAGGAAACTGCAGTAACGTGTTACAAAAAGCAATACAGTTTCGATGTGTAAAACAAAGTTATAATTCTAATTCTAATTTCAATCCTTTATTCTGCAGACGTTACAAAAAGGATTGGTTTACGTGGCTTGCGCGTGAATACAAAAGTACATCCTGTATGCAATTAAAATTGAATATAAAACAATTACTCTTTTATAAATACAAATGAGTTTAACTGACAGATGTACCGTTCCACGTCCAGGAACTGATATTGAACTTCACATGTTTTTATCAACAACTCAACCACTGTCGCGGATTCTCAAACGAAGAGAAAAGCAATGTGATTTGTTATAAACCGTCAGATAATAACAGATTTAGCTGACTCATTTTCTCTTTTTTTTCCGGGATTTTAACCACTGAAATTCATGTCAGTGTTGAGCTTAAAAAATTAAAATTTAGCGATCGAACGTGTGCTAGGCATATGATTCCCTCAGATCAATAAAAAAACCCTTATTAATCTGAGAAGATTCCCAATGCGGTCTATTGACAGATTTTTGTGGTTTTATGATGTATGAGACTTCTACTAACAGTTTACGAAAGAACATTTCCGTGTCGAATTTTTGTGTAGGAATTTATACAAGGACTGTACTATTAACGACACACCCCTGACTAATTTGCTGTCACAACTGGAGGTTGAATTTCAAGCTTTCTCTGACCTTAATGGTCTTTTTAGGGATTCAGATGAAAAATCCAATACGAACTAGCCATTTTCTTTGTGCTTTTTTTTGGGACATTAGTTGAGCAGTAAACAGACGATTCCAAGTAGGTAGTTATCAGTGTGTGTGTTTTACAGTATGTCAACTTTTCCACACAGGATTCCAATAGTTGATATTGATATCTACTCAATCCACAGTTGCTACAGTAAAATATACAGTACCCAGTACCCAGTGAATCGGCATGAAAAGTTTTCTTTATAAGTTGTTAGTGAGGACCATACATCATAAAATAACATGAATCCGTTTTTGGAGGATATGACTTCATCCCTAAAAAAACACCTCTTGGGTCAAAAAGCCTGTATTTGCCTATAACTCGTCAATCGTTAAAAATATCCAAAAGTATTCATTATAAAAAAGTAGCTTGATAAATAATTTCCCATAGTAAAGTTAGTAACGTTTCTGTATAAGCTATAATCTCCGAGAAAATGTATGTTAAAATTTTGGCAAGATTTCCATAATGGATTTGCACGCCAATGGGTATTTTCAGTATCCTAAAATATGCACTTTTTTTCATGACATAATCCTCAGCTGTGACGTCAGTGTCTTCTTGTAATATGATTGGCTGAAGTTTGGGGTGGCCAGGACGTAGCCGAGAGTGACTGAGAGACGCCGCAGTTGCCAAGTCTTTGTAAAATCTCCGAATGAATTACGAGTAATAACAAATTGATATGAATTATTAGTAATTTATTACTGGCTTCTCTCAAGTTACCGTAAACATAAAAATATTCCAAAATTAGGAAAGATCATATATGCTGTCATTTTCCAGTCGAGCAGATTCAGCCAGAATATTGCAAACATTTTCATTAGCATCATCATTACTAAATTCAGTAATCGTAATATATTTTCATGTGATAATTATTATTTATTAAAACATCGTTATCTGTATTTAATTTTCGTTGAAGTTAATATAATATGTAATAATAGGGTGTTATGTAGTTAGTGTCCAATATTCCACAGGATGATTCCTCAGTTATTTATAAGGTAAAAAGTTCTTATAAGCATGAGTCCACAAGGCCTTCATTTTTGAGATACAGGGTGTTTAAATTTGACAAAAATGATAATGATACGCAACTGTGTTTTTTTCACATGAATATTATATTTATGATTGTCCTCTATCTACTTATTAAAATTGTCTCTTGACTTTTTTTGAACGGCGAACAGTTTTCGATTTAAAAAAGAAAATGCATTAACAAAAAATCGCATAGGTCCAAGCAAATGAAGACATTTCATTTTTTAAATCGAAAACCGTCCATCGTATAAAAAAATGTCGTGAGATCATGTTTTTGGCAAGATGGAAGACATCATTATTTTGGAAAAAAAAAATTTATTTGTACTTTGCAGATACCAAAATTGAAAAAAAAAGCCAAAACTGTTAAATAGTGCGACTCTGTTTTCTGTGTTTCATTTCGAGCCAGTAAGTGTCAATATCAATTCCAGTCCACATATTCCCTCATCGTCTGGACTGTGACCGAATGTTATCAAACAAAACCTCTTGATAAGCAAACATACCGAAAGATTGAAGTTTACCCAGAAGGTGTTTATTCATAAATTTATTCGACTGTGATGAAACACTGTATGTGGCATATTTGGTTGGTTCATTGTTCTGAATTATTTCTTGACTATTAAACTCGGAAGTTTACATGGACGAAATAAATTACTTACGAAACTTCCTGCGCCACAGCAGAGGGTTTTCCTATATCGAGTCAATTTTGTGTGCGAAATGTGATTTCTTTTCTTTCCACGATATGACACTTCAGGCGAATTGAAAAGTGGTTTTAGTTTGCCTCCTGCAGCCAAACTAAGTTTTATCGATACGTCTCCGAGTTGATTCATCAGTTACATCTGCCACATATATCCACGGTTTGGGTTTAAAATAATGACAAGTCAAAAATATGTGGATTTATATCGAGAGATTTTCGGTTATTTTTGTCCAAGACAAATCAGTTCGTGTTTAATACTCAACAAACTTTCGAAGAATGAACAGCTAAGGCAGAGGTTAATTCAGGTTTCAAGTGAGTTGGTTAGCCGGTCTATAGCGGCCCTCCACTGCTACCCGTGATAAACTATTATGGCTCAAACCAATTCATATGTCACCAAATAGATCCAGCTTTTTCACGAAGCCGATTAGTTCACATTTCGGAATTTCCGACAGTCCTAGTCCTAACATCGACAACAGTGGCCAGTAAGTAGACGTGTTAAACAACGTAAGTCATCCCTACTGGAGTGAATTGTTTGATGACATTTTTCGGATGATTCATAAATGCTTTGGACTGGACCAATGCTGGTTTTATGCCAGAAGTCTGCAGTCCACGTATATAGTGCATGTTTGGCAACACTTGAAGAAATGCCAAGTACAGGTTCTGGTCCGATGAAACTGTTTGCGGCACTTTCTTTCCAGATCAGACAGATTGTGGAATTATCCTTTTGGAAGATTTGTTGGGAGCAGATTGGAATACACCCGCCCCATCGTATGATGGTGTTTTAGAACCATCTGAAAATTAACAGTTGTCTGAACTTGATAGTTCGGAGGACTCGTTCGTTTCTATCCGGGATTTGGATGGCATAAGGCAAGTCATGATTGACTGTTGGAGGCATTATTCTCAGAACAGCCAGCAGTCTGCTCACTGTATGCAACTATAGCAAAACGCTCAATTCTGAATGTTATCCTAGCTTCTCTCTCCAGCAGAATTTGAAGAGTATGTAACTTCAGAACGATTTCCATAGCCACTAATGGTGTAGTGCTGAGAGCTCCAATGATCGCAAGACAGGCCTGTCCCTGTATAATAGAAAGCTTCGCCTGGGCCGTTCGCTATGTATTTCGTTTATGGCCTTGCGGATGGCAATGCGCGCAAAAAATCAAAAGTAAGAGGGCCACGTAGCTCAGTGGTTAAGACTGTCGCTTTCAAAGCCATTGATGCTGCTGGTCGTGTAGGTTCAAATCCTACAGACTACAGATTTTTATCTGATGGCCCAAGAAAGTGGTAAGAATCGCACGTTAAAAGGGAAGACCTCGTTAATCCTTGGCTCGCAAGTTTCGACTTTTGAGGGCAGCCATTCGTAAGGGGACGACAGCTGGTTAAAGGAAACAACAACAATTTACCAGGGCGATTTCTTAATCGAGTACTGCCCCCAGCTCCAACATTTGCCAGTCTCCACCGTCGTTTGGCAGAAACAGGTAGCTTCAAGAGGGCAGCTGATATTATTGAAAATGGAATTACCTAACCATAGAAAGAAAGTGGAGTTGAATTCTCCAGTTTCCTCTTCCTGGTGAAGGGTACATTAAATAGATTCTCCCTCCACCAGGAGTTATCACAGAAGGGGGGATAGTACCCCGCCATCTGCATGTATATGAGCATGGCGTAGATCCAGCCGGTAATGATCGGTTCAACTTTTTCGTCCAAAGCGGATCCAATAGAAATTGGTAGTGCATTATCAAATCCTCATTCGATATCAGAAATGATTTGCCGGTTTGATAGGAATACTGGTGGTTGTTTATGGGGGAAATGTAAAGACCCACCCGCCTGATATGTTCGTCCAGTAGCCTCTCGAATCCTTTCAGTTTGTGTTCAATATTCAGCCAACTTTCGATTGATGAAAAGTTAAGGTATAGGCAAGGTTTAAATAATATGGTTTAAGTGAGTGGCGACATAATATACCATTTTCACGGTTTTGTCAGGAGTATGAGAATTATAATGATTTCATCACAGAAATTTCAGGTCTACGAATATTAGAATCATCTCGAAGCTTGGTGGTGTAGCCCGTTTATTAAACTAATGCAATTTATTTCCTGAACATACTAAAAAGGAAACTTCCACAGTTAATAGTGCTGAAGCATTTTCAAAGGAGTTTCGCTGAATACGGTAAATTAGGATGATTTATCGAAATAGAGCAGAGAATTTAAATTCCGAATTTTGGTGATGCAGAAATAACTTTGAACACATTTCCGCCTAGTTCCATTCATCTAGATACACAAAACAAATAGGGGAATCCTACATTTGTACGAATTAATTATTATCAATGAGTGACTAGGTAGAGAAAAAGAATTTTTCGTATGGCAACTATTTGAATTCACCTGGCATAGTGAAAATGAGAAAGTAGTATTTATCTGCGTTCAAATTTGTCTTTGTATCAATAGAAGTCAGCTAAGTCGAGAGAAGGATGTCAAAGAATGGTGGGAGCAGTTGATGACATACACGATAGAAAACCCAGCCGATTCTTAGATATGCTTGGAATCCAACGTTGAGGGGTGCGGCCGCTGTCTTCCATAACTCGCACATTTTTCTAGAAGGGGTTGCTTGTAAAGAACCAGCCCTATAAATATACATACGGATGAATAATTTGGGAGCTTTCTAAGGGTGATTCATAATCTATAAACTATTTGAAAAAATCGTTAAACTTCTTGAATATTCAGCTGAATGGATTTCTGGTGCAAACACTTAGAAGGTGATTGATTTCGAGGCCATCAGAAGGGTATTCATACTTGGGAAATATTTAAAAAATTGTTGAACACTCTCTAAAATAGTTAGTCAGCAGTGTTATATCGAGAGATCAATGATTTGGGGGCCGTTTGAGGAGTTCATACTTCTCGAATATTTTGAAACGTCTGAGGGGTAGTTTATACATATACATTATTTTATTTGGCTCAGATATTCAGCAAACTTGATTTTCAGTATAGACACTTCCAGAGACTCAATATCCAGAAATGAATGATTTGAACGCCTTCCAAGGGGTTCTTCAAAACAAGCTATGAAATATTTTACAAAACTAGCCCTCGGGCAGTCCCTATATAAATCAATAATCTTTCGGAATATCATTCTTGAGTTATCTGGGAGTGTCTATACCAAAAATCAAGTAGGCCCAATATACTGAAGCGGAACAAGTATTTCATTAATTTAAACCACCTGTTAGACGGTCCCAAACTCCATCATCTCTTCGTTATAACATCCTTGAGTAACCATCTATATCGAAAATTGTGTTAGCTTAATATTTCACACGGTATTGGGCAGGAGTGATTCAGCTGTCGTAAGGGGCTGTTGGATTATTTTATGTTCAAAGCTTGCCGTCGTAATTCCTATACTATAGGAAATTTGCGAAAATGTGGATTATTAATAATATATTTTCATTTAATGGTTTTATTATATGCTGTATGCGGATTATTCTGTCAGCATTATTATCAAGTAGACCCATTAGGAATTATAGATAGATAGAATAAGGTATGTGGGCGGACGGAGCCATAAGCATGTAGGCCTCTCAATCGAGCCCGTTATGCACCCACCACTGCTGGGAGATGGTTCAGTTTTGAAGGTATCCTATCTCGCGAGCGAAAGAGGCCAGCCTTCTAACCGATACCTCCCTCACACTCTTCGGGTTCAGTACGATACTCCCGAGGTGCGCTCCCCGCGTTGCTGCCACTGCCGGGCATTCCGTGAGGATGTGGGTGGCTGACTCCTCATCCTCCAAGCACCACCTTCATTCGGTATCATCCGTGAAACCTAAAATGTTGAGGTGTCTGTTGAGATGGCAGTGTGAGCAGTCTTGGTCCTCCTAGTAGAAGGGCCTCCGATGTGGAGTTTCGATTGCCTCATGCCCGGTGCATCTTTCCATGTGTCCTGGAATTTTATTTCCAGAATTTCCTTCATGGTTGAGACGCACCATGATCTAGAAACTCCTAGGATAGGTTCTGGTCCAATCGTTGGGCTTTTCGCACCTTGTCTGGCCAAATAATCAGCCCGTTCGTTTCCAGGTACTCCGGTATGACCAGGGACCCAAAGTAGCTTTAATTTATTGGCGGAAGATAGCCTTTGCATTCAGTCATCAGCAGCGAGGTGACTCTATATGATGTGAGAGCCTTGATCGCCGCTTGGCTATCGGTGCATATCGTGATTTGCTGGCCGCGGTAGCCTCTGTTGAGATTTTCTCTTACACAGGCGAGTATGGCAAATATTTCTGCCTGAAATATAGTGGCAAAAGTTCCTAGAGCGTAACAGAGTTCCGCTTTCGGAGACTGACCGTATACCCCGGCGCCGGCTGACTTATCCATCCTGGAGCCATCTGTGTACCAGATGATCCCCTCGGTGGAAAGCAGGCGGTGCCCGATCTGCTCTCAGTCCTCCCTTTTGGGAATGACTGTCTGCGGCCTTTTACTGAATCGTATGGCAGGTAACGAACTGTCACCCGGCATTTCGAGAAAGGGACAATCCCTTACCGTCTGATTCCATAATCGAGAATGTGAGGAATTATATTCGTTAATTCAACTGGACTATCTCAAAGGAGTTTAAAAAAACCGTAAATAAAATCTGTCTTAACTCGACTAGCTCTCCTTGCTCACAATGAAGATTGGTTTTAAATCGATGATCTGCAATCACTGAATTGAACGAACTTTCCAGAAATTCTCTGTTTTGGAGTTTTCAACTTCCTCGCAATTTATTTCCATTACCCTCCTTTCCGCATACCTATTTCCTCCATAGACTGACTGGCTCCGCAGCTAAGTAATGATCCATTCCACAATCAGAGTCTCTCATTAGTCTTGTATCTTCAATCCCTTAAATCTTCCATGAATAATCCTCATATCAATTATTATGCTTTCGGAATCTCCCCCTCGGTTTTCGCGATCCAAATACGCGAGAAGATACGTTTTGGATTCGTGGATTAAACCAGGTGTCTGCGATAAACAAGGTTTTTAGGACCGTTGTCGTTATTGGAAATTTCCCGTTCAGTTTGATAGACTTATAGAGTGTGTTCCCTTTTTTATAGCTCGCGGTAGGTATCTTTATTCACTGCCAGTTTATTCGTTTGAAATTTTGGTGAAGTGTTCAGTTCTCGATTGAATATTCGACCAATGTGACAGTGGCGTTCTTCGACAACATTGGCGTATTTAAGGTGGTGTTGGGTAATGAGGTCCACTTAACTTTTGTAATTTTTATATCTCATACAAAAAATTCTGAAAGTTGATGAGGTGATTTTCTGTCATATGTGCTGCTATACTAACAATAATAATCGTCTCCTTTGAAACATTGGTAACCAGAATAAAGCAAATAATAAAAACTTGCTGTCGGGCCTTATTACCCACATGTTAGGGTAATAAAGCCTATAATAAGTTATGCAGAATTTTTTTTATTGATTGTACAGCTTGGCAAATCTATAAAGGGATATGAAATCGTCACGCCTATCAATGCGCGGTAGAAGAAGAGACATTCACGCAATAAAAATCCTCAACATCTTCAGCCGTCTATTCTATGCAAGTTTTGTGGAACAAAATTCCATATTTTACACACATTCTAACCGAGCCCATGGGCCTTATTAGGCGATCGATAGTTGGGCCTTATTACCAGGCGAGCACTTTTTCTTAAACATGCATTTTCTAGTCCCCAAGGAAAAAGACTGTGGGCCTAATTAACCGCCGGGCCTTATTCCCTTACACTACTTTAGAATCCATTCTCGGGGTGAAAGAAAACCATGGGATGTCTTGAGATGAATGATAATGTGTTCTCGTCCTTTAAAAGGTGTGAAGAGAAGAATGTGACAATAGAAGTGTTTTAGATTTATAAAAGATTTTTTATTCTATCAATCATTCGAAGTATTATGCAAAAGTTGGTAGATGTCACTGTCAATATTGGGTGCAATAGGTACACGATGCATAACATTTGAAAAAAACAAGAAGCAACACAGTAAGGAAAGAAAATGAAAATGCTCATGAAACTAATAAAAATTAAAGCACTAACCACTTTGACAATGTGGTCATCAGACCAATCTACAGAAATGGCAACAAGAGAAAACTGGAAACGATGTTAGCAATGAACTAAAAGTAACATGTGATGATCCTCAAGTGGCCCTGCTGGGCCCACTTCTGTTTACATAAATGAAATGATAAAGAGAGTTCTGGAACCATGATTTCGTTTACTGGCGATACACGTTAACATGTACTGGTAATTCATAACGAAGAGATCAACTGCCCGTGCCAAAACAAATAAGTTACCCTTATTTTAATCACAATAATCATTTGCAATTGGGTCTTCTTGCACAAATATCTGTCTGATGTAATTCAGTGTCCGTCGTGGTATCAGCCAGGGAAGTAGTTGTTTTCTGTCAGCTGTTTGCCTCATATTTTCCACATGGTAGAAATATTTGGAAAGAAGGCTACTTCGACATTGTCGATTTTACTATTTCATTAAAACTCTTGAATGTTCTTCAAATTGATGCTTATCCACTGGAAACCCGGTACTTTATTTGAATGATTAATATTTAGTGGAACTAACCACCACCTGGAATTCGTTCGTAGACGTTTTCTTTACGTCAAGCTATATTTTATTATGGGCCAATCGATTGGTGTGTCATAGTATTTCAGCAGCTGAATTAATAATAAACCTCGGATATAAAGGACCGCAACTCCATTGAGTAATGTTTGATGAATGTACACGGATCAATCTTCTCCGACAATAAATAAAACAATACCTACTGCTTTTTCCAGGATGAAAATAATGGTGTGGTTGTCCTAATGAAAGATAACTCCAGCGAGAAAATCTCTGCTGAATTACAAAATTGTTCTGTCTCTTCCGCGGTTTGGAGTATTGGCATTGTTTGCAGGAATTCAGCACAACGCTACAGTACGGAGTATTTATATCTATGTCATATTTTCTGAGACAATACTCGCCGCATTTTTCCAATGCCATGAATCATATCTGGACTAGTGGAGGTTTTCCAAGGTGAACATCGTAATTTTACTGTATAACAATGTCAATTGGACGTGGGTGTGGCTTGTGTCAAAAAATATATGTCATGGCTTGAACTGTCGTGGCAATCGATTATTTCGATCATCAGAAAAAAAAACTGTCGCAAATGAGATTCACAAATTAAATGAAAAGGAATGATGGTAGCCCATTATATAGGGTGAACTGACTATTTATCCAGGCAATTGATAATTACTTTCACCGTAGTTAGTTTCGACTATTATGGTAATCCAGGTACACAATTCGGATAATAATGAATGAATGCTCTCGATAATATATGAATGTTCTGAATAATGAACGTTTTGAAATCCCACTGTAACTATTCTGGTGATTAAAATAGTATCAACAATAGGCCGAAGAGAACCATGATGAAAATACCACTAAACTCCTGCAACTGTTTCTCCCCAACTCAGCGAAATATTGGAGAACATATGCAAGTTCTATTGAAAAAGATGATGGATGGAAGGCATCATCATCATCATTACTTTCTTCTTCGATACACTCTTCTCCTGACTGTCACGCAGATTGTGACAATTCACAATATTTCTCAGAGTGAATGCCAATTCCTGAATTTCCGACGGAAACAAAACGGCCTACTATAAAGTCAATAAACTACAAGGCTGTCTAAGTTACAGAAGCACTCTTTCCAGAAAAAGTTAAAGCAAGGTCCAGAAATCGCTGGAAAGGCAAAATGTAAGCGATAGATGGTTTTTGCAAATCTAAAATAACTCTGGTAGTGTCCTCTCTGTGGTCAATCTGGCTTTGTTGTTTGTATACATTCTTTGTATGTTATAAAGTAACTTGTCATCAGTTTGGTTATCGTTAAAAAAAATTGATTTTCCTTGTCAACATATCTTTGCCCCTCTGCATTTTTGGAGATTCGCTTACTCACGGGTATCTAGGAAAGAAGTGTGCGAAAACCAAATTCTTTGTATTCTTTTAAAGACCTATAGCCCAGACTACACCATATAATTTTAACAGCTCTGTCACCACACAATTCTAATGTAAAGAATTTAGACTCATTTGTCTGACCCTATTCAGCTAAAGAGGTTTGCTATTCTGGTACTTACTCACAAAATAGAAACTGATCAATCTCAGCTTCAGTTTTTATGGTGACATACTTTAATAGGACGTAATTTTGGCCCTAGAAACCTACCACCACTGTTTACTGAGTTATTAATTTATATCTCTCCCTCTTTACGCCAAAATTGGCCAAACCCCATACTGAAAATGGATTTCTTGTTTTCACCCCGTCTATATATTATAATCTTAATGGAAATTTAATTCCAACAAATTCAAATTGGGAGAAATTTCCTCCTCTCGCACCACTGCTCGAAAAAGCAACTCTAATCTTCAAGATCCAAGCCTTTAACCGAACTCTCTGTCTCCAAATGCATTACATAATCTGAGAATTAGAGCAATATAATTAGGATGATTATTATAGTTTAGGCAGGACTTAAATTTTGTTCCGGAATTCAGAGGGCCGGTAGAGATTGCTCTAAAGCAATAGCGAACACGCCATTGAACTAGAAGTATGTGATTTAGAGTTTTATTTTCCACATATTTCATGTTTCGCACAAACGATATTTATAGAGGGAGTTGAAAATGATGTATTGTGTTTTATTCTTTCCTGGTCGCACTCTCTTCAATTGTTCAGTGAACAACTCTATACGTAGTAGGATTTAATCACTTTATCCTATAATCCGCTCCTTTCTTCTATGCAGTACGGAATATCTATAGGGATCCCAAATTGCTCACTTAAATTGGGATAATATTGTTATAATATGAAAAAGTAATATTGGCGAGATGAAAAATGCAAAAACACTTCGCAATATTGTTCTAATATTACTTGGGCATTTTTAAAAATTGATGAAAAATCGAAGCAATATTGACCTCAAAACATTCAACAATATTGATATAGGAAACTAGGACAGTTACATAATAATAATAATAATAATTTATTTAAAATGCAAGCAAATAAGCCAGACGTAGTCCTCCCGACCATCAAGTAGGGCGATTTTCGTCGTAGTTTTCGGCTCCTGGCGAAACAAACATCGTCCGAAAAGAGGAGGAAAAACGGACTAAATGTAGAGATTTACTCTTTGAACTCCGCAGGCTGTACCCAAACCGTTCTGTTAAAATGGTGGTTCTGATTATAGGGGTCCATGGTGGTATGATGGACACGCTGCTTTCTAATCTAAAAATCATACAGGCTTACCGTAATGTGGCAGAAATCTTAGCCGGATGAATGCAGAAGGCTGTCATCCTTGGTTCACTCCGTCTGCTCAGAGCACATGATTCTCACCCAGTAGTTGCTCACCCCACGGACGTGAGGAGTGGCTATCTGGGTAAATAGAACAGCGCGCCCTCCGGATGAGTCGAAGCTCCGGAGACAGGGCCCGACTGGTATTAATCCAAACGGATAAAAAAAAATATTAAAAAAAAATCATCGCAATGCACATTTTTCACTTATCAATGGAAGGAAGTAATCTGTTCAAGTAAAAATATTCTCTCACCCTGTATTGAAAAACTGAACTCACTTTTTTATACATATCCCACAAAGTATTTTGTGTAAATCAGTTGTTTTTCTTGTCCAGACTTACAGACTAGGTCTATGTTTTCCTGGAGTAGATGGAATGAGTTTCTTCTCGTTTCTTATTCTGATGTACACCGTTCTCCGTGATATTTTTAGTGCATCAGCCACTCTCTTAAATACAGTTGAAAAAAGTTTTGGAATTTCTATGTGGTTCTAGAGATCTAAAGAAATAATGTTTTACTTTTCAGCGCATTTGAATAAAAACATGACTTAATTTTTTTTTCCATCATTTTATATACATTTTTCTATATGCCATTACGAACCAAATGACACCTTGCTCATATATTTCGGTCTCCCAAGGAAAAAGCAAGGGAGATCCGGGATCTACCATCTTACAGTATTGCTCACTTAGCAAAAACCATGAAAACATGATACGCACTCGTCGAACAACGGATTATAGTCTGTAATAAATCCAACATGAACGTACGCGCAATTTCACATGTTCAGCTAGGTTTGTCTAATTGTACATACAAGTAGATTCCTAACCACTTCGAGAAAAACCTTCTTTGTAATAAATTCGAATGAAAGGCATAAAAGAAATTAAACGCTAAAAAAATAATCCAATGACAGATAACACTGACGCGATAGAGGTATACTGCGCTAGTCATGATATGGCTACTAGATTTAGTTAAACCAACACTATCGCTTGTATGGCTATCTTTTTTTACGACGTTGATTGTTGATCTCTCATCAGAATCCATAATCATTTGCTTGGGAAATTAATGTTAACGAATTTGTTTTATAAAGAATTGTTTGTACTGACCTGGCCGTTACTCATTGGAAATCCATAGTATATGACAGTGAGGTAAACACGATTTGATTTCCACAGATTTTATTATGCTCGTGACATGTTTCGCAACACAGTAGCTTTATCAAGCGATGAATACACTAATGTAGTAAAATCTAATCGTGCTTACCTAGGTGTCTTACAGGTATAGGGTGTGTGATTTCTTTTATCATAAATTGATGACGCACGCAATAATATTCGAAAGTCCAACGTATCAAATTATTCCAAATTTCCCGCCTCTTCGATATACCTACTCTTCAACAACACATTCCGAGGATTTAAAGTAATTCCAATGCCATCATCGAAACGTAAATCCAGCTCTTGCATCCAAAAGTGCCTAATGCGTTCTCGGGAGCCTTGTAATTTATCCTAATGTCTTCTTTTCAATGATCCGTTGTCGGGGAAAATGGGGTGTGGGGACTCTGGAACCGTTACATTTAATATACGTGTATGATATCACAAAGTTGCCAGTTTCATCCGAAATAATAATAATTACTTCGATTAGCATATCTTAAGGTAATGATCAAGGTGACCCCTTCGTTTCACTGTCTAATTTACCCACAAATTAACCGAAATTATAAGTTCAAAACGATGTACCCGAAAGCTTGGATAGCCCAGTGCAGCTTGCGGTGTGAATAACAATTTGTTAAACAGAAAGGGCTTTTATTACCTACACACATTAGAACAGGTGTGTATGGTAGGTAACTTTTAGAGCTAGGGAAAACCACTCACAAAGAGGTCTTGGTCAGTGGCGGGTAGTCGACAGGTCATTATGAACAACCACATGTTTATGTGTAAATAATAGTGCGGAAAGTACTGTCACTTTGGAATACGTCGTAGTATACATGCTGTTTTTTTTTTTATCGTTGGTAGATCGTGTGATACTTACTCATCACGAAATCATCCGTCAGACCCTCAACTAGCGGTCGGTTACAGAGATACAGGATGCTGAATATGAAAAATTAAAGATATGTTTATTCATAACTTCCACATTTTTGAAAATTTTACAATTCGATCCGAAGAAATGTTTTTGTTCGATAAAAGCTTCATTTTGAAAAAAAAACGTTTTTCGGAGCCACCAGTGGCGTAAAAGAAGGGTATCACGGTCACTTTTCTCCCCTATTTTTACGCCACTGATAAAATCAATAAAATTATCATTTTTTGATTTTTTTGATCAGTTCCTTATTGAACCATATGGGGTATTGATGCACATACTACCCCTTTTCGTTTCGTTTTAAAAAAAAATAGTGTATTTATTCCATTTGTCCATTAGGTCTGTCGATATAGACCATACTTTTTTTACATGATCCTATAAAAAAAGTCAAGTAGTATAATATCCACTTTTTCTGTTTCCCGACATGAAGCCATGAAGGAATAGCTTGGAGAACAAACATTTCACTAGAGATACTGAAGTGACAACCGTTGTGGACGCCCATTTTGGAGAGTTTAAAAATAGTACTTAAGGGAGAAGATTTCAAAGTTGGAGCATTGTTGGTCGAAATGTATGGAGTTAAAAGCATCTAGTTGGAAATTTCCACTGAAATTATTAGTGTTTCATCGTAGGACCAGAAATTATTATTTTGTAGTTAATGTTAAAAGGAACTTTTAAATAGGTCTCTTGATATATCTATACACAAAGCCCAAATGTGACTTGTTTTATAATTCTATCGGCTTCTTTCAGATTGGGCGTTTGTATGAGTATCTAATATGAGTATTTGTTCGATATCCTGGACTACATTTTTCATACAATTTCTAATGATTCATTTAGGGTTTAACCACCTCCCCATAATTTTCTTTATTTTTACAATGAATATTGACCACTTCTGTTAGTTGAAACTTGGCAGGTGTTCATAATTTCAGTAAAGATGCATTTTGTTAGAGAAAAAACAATGTGACGGCTCTAAGACGGTAGATGAGATTTGTGATTATGGTCTGATTGGGTGTGTGGGGGTTTTCGAAGTTAAGGATTATGAATATTTCGTTGAAATTCATATATTCAAGATGGCGGTATAGGATGGCGGACGATTTAATATTCAGTTGGCCTCTTCATTGAAGAGCTAGGTAGCTCAAAACTCACAGAAAACAGGCCTTGTAATAATCATATCCATTACTAAAAAGCACAAATACAATAATAAAAATACATACTTCAGGGACAAACTTTTATTCAAATGGGCTAAAAAAGGAAAAATGATTTCTTAGCTATGTAATGTAAGTGTAATATGAGTTACAGATTGGAAAGCTCAGCGCTTTCGTATTCGAAATGAAAACTTAGCGCAGCAAGCGTTTGAATCTGTAACTCACAGAATAAGGTCAAGGGTCAAGTAGTTCAGTGGTTGAGACTGAAGCGTTCAAAACCATTGACTGCTGGTCGGCTAGGTTCGAATCCTCAGCGACTTCAGATTTTTTTCTGATGGCCCGAGAAAGTGCTAGGAATCGCACGTTAAAAGGTAAGACCTCGTTAATCCTTGGCTCGCACAAGTTTCGACTTTTGAGGGCTGCCGTTCGTAAGGGGACGACAGCTGGTTAACGGAAAAAACAACAATTTAAACAACAACAACCTACATTACACGTGTAAAGGAATTAATTTTTACTTTTTAGCGCATTCATTATAATTTTAATTTCATTCACGCTTTTATTGTATGAACTGTTTTGTGAAACCAACAATTACTGTATGTTTTTTTCGTGGTAGTTGAAGCCGATCTTTGACAATCATTACATTCCAATATTCAAATTTCTGTGCACACTCGTCTTATGGGATATTTTTCGTCTACGCTATAGTTGTCATTGCTCGGATCTCTATTGATTTTCTGGCGACAAGCCGACAAGGGTTCTTTGCTTTCCACAGGGAATCAGGACCCGCTCTGGCAATTTTCGGAAAGCGTGTGAGGTGTTAAATTGGCGGCCCGAATAAACGCATTCGCTTACTATAACGGAAATTTTACACGAAATGGTTTTAATATCGTGAGAATGAACAATCTCGCTATTCTTGGAGGTGGGCATACTATTTTGGAGCAAATTGACGTGCTATTGAAGGGTTTCGTGTACAGAGACTGTTGATAAGCTATTTTGGTGCACGCAAAAAGTATTGTTCAATTATTTCATCTTCGTTAATGGGTTTTTACATCGCCACCATCTGTGGGTTTTCAGTTGTAACTCGATGTTTTTTTTACGTTAGTTTTGTTTTGTTTTCACCAAAACGACGAATGAAAGTCCACTTACTTCTGATAATTGTTTGTACTGAAACTGCATCCCATGATAAGTCTGATATACTATTATTTCAGTTCAGATCGATTTCAGCGTTCTTATTGACGCATTTGCTGTGCTGAGCTACAAACCAGAATTCATACTAAATCAGGAGTGGGAGTATTTTTCTTTATTGTCAGTCTGAATTAATTCATACAAATCGTACAATGTCCCCTCCCGCCACTTTCCTGTATGTGTGCAAAACAATGTGTACGTTGGGTACGGTCCTGTATGAGTGAAGGCGATTTCATTACGTCTCCAAATACCCACAAAGTATTTGAGGCGCCAGTGTTTAGGTCAGTATGTCCATCAAACCGAAGTTTATCACACTCAGGAGTGTAACTCTATAATAAATTTCGAGAATATGTTCCTGAATGATGGGAAGATTGATTAGATATAGGAGAGAATAGTGTAAATAGTTGCAAGAACTTCTCGAGTCGATCGTATCCAACATTGTATGTTCGATTCATTCGATTTTTATTGAATTTAAGTTGACAAGGTGGGGGTGCTTTTGCCAGATTTATGTTGTGCTAGGAATCGCACGTTTAAAGGTAAAACCTCGTTGATCCTTAGCTTGTACAAGTTTCGACTTCTGAGGGCTGCCGTTCGTAGGGGGGCGACAGCAGGTTAACGGAAAACACATTTTTTTTTTAACAAATTCAATTGGGTGAGCTAATCGACGGGTTCTGGGCAAAATACTTTCGAAAGACACCATAATCTAAGAGTTTATGGAGAATAGGTGCAATTAGGTTAAATAATGAGGTGCAGACGACACCACTATCCTAGAATCTTAAATCACACTAAGGAAATAATTACTCCCGATTTAGTTGAAATTAAGTGATCGATTATTTCAATCTGTTTTCGTCCTACGAAAAAGAGCAATTAGATATCTGAGTAAAGCTCGGTATCGCGATCACTGTAATCCGCTTTTCATATGCCAGAAAATATCAACATTTTCTTGTTTATTCATTCTAGAAACTGTATGCCTCATTCATATAAAATGGGGTTCAGAAAAAAAAAGCGCTACACTGTGGAACGCTTCACAAATTTCTGTCACATATAGTTCAATGTCTGGCATGGCATTAGCCAAGAAAGTAGTTGTTTTATGTCACGTATTTGCTTCATGATTATGTACCAATTAATGGGAATGTGTAGGGAGTAGGGTATTTCGAAATTATTCGATTTATTTAACGAATTACTTAATCAGTTTACAAAACAATAGGTTGTTGGCTCAAAAACACTCAAAGTACGTGATAGAACACCGAGATCAATATAGACGAATGTGCATCACTGGGTTTTAAACCATAGAATGGTATTTTTTTTTTTCGAGAACATTTAACGTTATAGAGAAACTTGAAGTTTTTTCATGTTGAATCAAGTCAAGTTTTAGATGAAAGGCTCCTTCATGAGAGTCAAAACTATTGATTTCAATATGTGTGCGCAATTTCATAAGTCGGCAGGTGTTAAATTATGTACCCTGGTAAGGTAATTGAGCGTAATATGGAACAACTCTGCCCTGTTCGAAATGTCAGAATTAGAGCAACATTGCATCAATGATAGTAAACATTTTGTAGCATATTTGTATTTGTTTCAAATATCAAGCTAGAATAGCATATTAAAGTATGAGTGGCTAAAAAGTCTTTCAAACACGCGCGATTTTTCGAGCACGACGGCGCAGCCGGGGCGCTAGAAAATCAAAAAATCGAACTTTTTAATTAAACATTTTGAGACATAACATAACCTTCGGTAATTTCTTGTAAAATGTAAAATTTGACAGATCCATAGATAAAATCCATTATTTTTATTTGGTATTATTTTCAAAGCACCAATTGTGCAAGAACTCTGTACATAAATGAACGATATACACCCAGAGAAACATCAAATTCCCGAATAGTACCGACATTATCGATTATCGCCTATTGGCGGTTGGATCAAGTAACTCAATCGTCTGAGAACCACCGACAGAATCAATATAAAAAAAAGATTTTCAACATACTGGAAATTCTACACGGTCAGGAATGAATTTTTCGTAACAACCCTCAATAATTCACAAAGTAATTAATTAAAAACTTCTCAACTAACTCCAGCTTGGGAAGAGCTTATCAATAATGCCTGTAGTTAGCTCAGTTAACTCCATACTCGTGTATTCATCAACGTGTACAGTGTCATTGAAACAAAAAGACCACTTATACATAAGTTGGATGTGTGTTACGTAATTTTGAATAAAATTCTCGAAAGAGAGATGTAATCAAATTGGCACTAACACGAACCTGCGAATACGTATTTTATAATTCGTTTTATTAATCTTGCTCTTGAGACAAGAATTAATCCATATTTGCTGGAAATTAACACACGTTCACTTGCTTCATTAATATCTCAACGAGATCTTATGAGAAGTGCTCATTACCAAGGATAAATGAACTAAGTTTTCCCTGCTCTTAATAATTTCTACGAGGAAAAATGTTTGACTTACACGTTAATATTACGAATTTAAATCCATATCTGTTCAGAAACCTTTATTTAAAATTTTAATGAAGGCAAAGCTTGTGGGATCAGAATCAAATAAACTGCATTTATTTACAATTACAAGGTTTTATTTAGTTCCACCTGTCCCGGCGTCTGCCAGTAATAAAATTTTAAAAGTTAAATTTGACCCACTTTTCAGTTTCCGATTGAGCTGAGTTTTTGAGGTTGGATATTTTGAATATTCACTCTTCCCAAAGCATTTCTTTTACCTGAAGAAAACCTCGTATTTGGGAAAGTGTTATTCTCTTTCTAATCTTCACAGTAATGGTTAACTAATAGTTGACTTGCTCGAGTTAGAAAATCTCTTCTAACATCAATCTTGAGTTCATTTGAACTTTATCCCAAATGAAATAATAATAATAAAAAATTTATACAAGCTTTTATTCAAATGTGCTAAGTTCGAGTGTTTTTTTTTCAGCTGAAAAGAATGCTTTGAGAATAATGAAGAATTGAAATTTCTAATGCCCACAGAATGGTCTAGTAGGTTCGATTGCCAAGTCAGTCAGTTCTTTGAGATTGATTTCTGACATATCATCTCCCCATTCTTCACAATCTGATATGGTGACCTAGATGAGTTAGTTAGTTGAGGCTGCCGCCCCTTCCAATCTGAATCAAAAAGGAGTCAGTGGTACCCCATTTGAGGATGGTAGACTAGGGAATCTTGGTAAACGAATGCGAAGGGAAGGAAGGGAATGCCGAAATTGCAAAGTGGGCAGAGCAGGATATTCCTTTATCCGCATTCAGAGTGAAAAGCGCACAAGATTGCGATGAAATAGAAAGTTTGCTCTTACTATTCCAAGCAGAGATCAATGGTGATGGAATACAGATTTTGGACGGTTCGCGTCTGACCGACAAACAGGGTTCGGGTGCAGGCATCTTCCTAGAGAAAAGAGGTGCACGAGAAAACTATGCTTCAGGAAGATACACAATAGTTTTTCAAGGTGATGTTCGCTTTCCTAACCGTAGCTCTGAGGCAAGAGGTGAAAGAAGGGCCCGAGCAGATAATTTACATTTGTTCTCATAGTCAGACAGCGCCCAGAGCCATCTGCCATCCTAAACCAATCTCTACCCTTGTACTGGAGACGATCTTGATGAATTAGCCGAAACGAAGGAAGTTAAGTTGGTATGAGTTCCCAGTCACAGAGGGATGCCCAGAAACGCGATGGCAGGTGAACTTGACGATTTGCCAGAAAAAGAATTGAAAGAATTTTGGATTGATTCTGCCGGCTGCAAGCAGTCAAAAGATTTTATGGCCGGCTTTAGCAAATTGAGGACGGCATGGCTTTAGGCAGAGATCGCCAAACACTACGCATCCTTATAGGAATGCTAACAGGGCATAAAATACATAGAAGACAGTCGCCGCAAGTGTGAAGAAGACGAAGAAACCTAATCTTCCTTGGCGAGTGTCAGGCGAGGTTGGGATTTGGAGCTGAAAAACTTCAACAAGAGAAACTAATCGAAGTAGAATGGACTACTGATCTTCATTAGAAAATCACGAAGGTTCGATAACAAAGATTAGAAGATGTAATGTGGATATGTGGAGAGCAGGGCATGGCAAAAAGGGCTGCGGCAGCGATAACCTCACGATTACTACTACTATAATGACGGCATTACGTAGATTCCAACCAAAATGTCCAGTCCATTATCGAAAAAATTGATTTATTGTATATGAAAAGTACTGACTACATGAGTTGTTTTATTATTTATGAAATCTGAACCTCCAGGAAATTTAAAATTTGAGATCAAAGCTGAAATTTTTCCACACATCCGATTTGTAAGTTAAGATCCAAACCAAGCTCCAAAGAGATACATTTTCTTGATGCAAATTAAAATTTTCTATTTAGAAATCTGATTTTCCTGAAATTGATCTGTCAGTAGCCTGTTATGGATGATACGGAGACTAAAGCAACAAATTTCATCAAAGATAAAACGAAGTTCATTCTCTCCATAAAAGTCTGCACGTATTTTATTTAGAGCACGAATTTAATTATCTGAAAATTAAAATATAGAAGCGAAATACTGTCTAGGTGGTTAATGATAGAAGAGACATTGTGGGCGGTTTTATTGCAAATAAAATCGTTATTATAGGGTAATAATGATAGAGGTCGTCCCACTCAAATATGGGCGCAGTCGCATGGGGACATGATAAATGATTTACAGAGAATACATAGCACGAGATGAAGTTGATATTATGTGGAAAAGACCTTATGAGATGCGCACACTCAATGGATTTGTGTTTTATGGACATTAAAATGGCAAAAAGATAATCTCAGCTGGACATTTGAATTTATTGTATGACAAATCACGAATAGAAAAAACTGCATTCAAGTGTTGGACACTTGAAAAAGATAAATCTCTACTGAACGGAATTTCCATAGCAACATGGTTGAACGTACTTATTTCTAAGTACCAGAAAACATTTGGCATATACCTGTTGAGAAGCATTTCAAATATTTTTGTACAGTAGGGAATTACACTAGTAATTTTTGATATTTTATTTCATTGTATTTGATCCAGAAAAAAAGAATTGGAGGAGAATTTGAACACTGGCTATTTTCGCGCGAACTATTACCGGTGTTTCATTGGACGAATATATAATGCCATTTTATAACGAATGGCAGGTGGTGAAAAATAAAAAAAAATTGTGGAAATTTTAAATTTTGTTGGAAAATTCGGAAAATCTTGGAAACCGCTGTTCGAAATTACACAGTTTCTTCCATCCGGCAGTTCCAGTATTATTGCCATTCAATATAAAATGGCATTATACACCTGTCCTTCACGGGAGTACAAGAGGTTAGATTACACCCTGTAGATGACGTCAAAGTCTCTCCATAAATCGCACGTCTAGAATCAAAACAAAGTGTGCCTTCCCATTAAATTAAACTAAATAGTTTCGAAAGAAGTTTAATCGGGTGTACCTACACTGTGATTCAAACTAGGAACAACTCTTTCTGGTGCAAACAACATTCTCAGAGGACTCAAGGACAAACATTTGTAGAACAATACTGATGACCTCAGCCCGCGAAAATATGGCACAAGCCACGCTGGACATTGAACTTCAATGTCCAGCGTGGCGTTTTTCAATTTTCATGGAGAATGTTCTCCTTTTCAACATGAATACCTCCCCAAGAAACGATGGAAAATAGCGACTAAAGTTTGTCTTTCCAGTCGCAGATGATTCCACAACAGATTTTATGAATGTCCTATTCATATTTTCGAATTAAAATCAAAATCATAACGATGAACTTGGATTTGTAATGTAATTTCACATCCTTTTTTTACAGTGCACAGAATGCAGCAGTATATTTTATTACACGAGTTTTTACAGTTTGCGCAATTTGTCTTGATTAATTTCTTGTAAATTATTTGGTTCAATCTCTCACATTACATCAATCGGATCACATACATCTTCGCATTCAAGAAGAGTTTCGTAGGCGTACAACAACGATTTCTAAATTACCCAAATCACAGTCAGACCCTGATTTATTGAGCTCCAGAGTTATCGAAGTGTGAACAATGGGTGAAATCACTTTAGAAAGAGCCACAGAGTAGAATAAACCGGGGGGACAGTATACACCGTACAGTATACGTCTTCCGAACGACTATAACAAGGATAATCTAATTATTATGTAATGGCTCTGGCGTAATATAAGCTAACAGTTCTCATTGTTTAAATGACACTGAAATATTGCACAGGCAAGGTTGTATTGAAAACTGTTATTTAAAGTGGCGTATAATGAATTTATGGCTTTCATATAAAACGCAACTAGAAGTAATTTGTTAGAATGCCTTCTTTCGAGTGGACCATATATCGTAGATACATATACACGTGATTGAAAATTGTGTCTTTTGTGCTGTCATCAGATTATCTGCCCCTATTTTCTCCATTCCCATTCCATCCTTGGTTTTCACATAACAAGATTTTCCTGGAGATAAAAGGTCCTCAACTGTGGAAATCATCGAGAATACTACTAGTCACTAGCAGAAAAAATCTCACCTATGAAATCATTATTTGCTAATCCATAGAAAAAGCCATTAAAATCTAGTCCAAGAACAATCTGGAACGCCCAGGACTCTGAAACGATCGACAATATGGTTTTCATCACCATGGGTCTCAATTCAATGAACCAATTCTTTATTTAACTATATCCAAAACATATTAACAACATCATGGTAACTACCGTCAAACATAGCACAATATCCAGGTTTTAACCTGACACTAAATCCAATAGATATGTTTTTTGGCACACAGGCAGTTCTTGAGTACTTTAAGAAAAAAAATTGTTCTGCTTGCCAAACACCTATACAGTATCGGAAACTTTTCATCTGTGGTATAGACAGAAGAAGCTTGACTATAATATCTGTATCTCCCTTGTTTTTGGTCGAAAATTCATGAATTAAACAGTGTTTTGAAGGACAATCCTTCAACAATTATCATATTATATAGCTGGAGGGTCTTGGTAGAAGTGGTTGTATTTAATATTCGAAGGTGAAATAATTACCTTTGTTTTCCTATCGAATTAGCTCGACAAGCTGAATTTGCACAAAGATTCAGTAGGTCAAATTTGAATAAATCAGATATAATATTAATTTCCAATTTATCCTGGTCCTAACTGAAGGAAGCAATTTTCGAAAAAACATGCAATGATCTTTTTTATAGGGATTTTTACGTTCCACAAGTTTGCTCTTATACATTATATCGAAATTTTCAACCCCTTTCAAGTTATTGATTTTGCGAGCTTTCCCAGGTGTCTTCATTATCTTTTGTTTCTTCTTTATGATATTCTTTGTAAATTTTCAAGAAAATCTGGGTTTGATGACCATATAATGAATTTAGTCGCAAGTATTTTTGTGTTACCTAAAGAAAAAATAATCCAAACATGACTTCTCTCCGGTTAGGGCAGAAAGGTAGTTAATAAATCGAATGTGCCTACTGGTTACCTGTTCCATTAGAATCGATCAGAGGAATTCAGCCTACCCACCACCTCGACTTCAAGCTAGAGTTTTGCCGAAAATCTTTCCCCCAGGATTCGATCTTTCAACTGTTACGGGTCATCTTCAGAATACATTATTGTTATCGGTTTCTCCAAAAATTTATAATCTCCAAAATTTCCCAATTATCACCAATTCTCTTATTGTTAAACACTTGATTTCCCCTTGAATAATTTATCGTCCTTCAAAAACTCGTTCATGTACCAAAAAACGATAGAAATTGCTGTCGCACTTACTCAAGCTACTAAGCCCTCTTCAAACTTCTGTAGTTGGATAAATATCTCAAGCACTAGAAGACAGAAAAATTCTTAGAGTTTCTGGAATTTCATCACCTCTATTTATGTTTGAAGAGCACATCCACCCATAAAATGTTTTTAATGTTTGATGCACCAGTGCAAGCCACTTTAAACTTTCCTTGCTGAAACGTTCTCGTTCAAGTTAATTTGAGAGGTGTATCGGATATTTGTCATTTTATTGCCTTCAACAGTTCGGGAGTTGGTTGAATAATAAATTTTTATGCAGTTCTTTGATATCCACAGTTGAATGAATTGATTTATAAAGCGGTAATACAGGAGTTGGTTGCTTTTTCGTTGATTCATTCACTTTTTAGTAGTTGATTAGATGACTGGTAGATGTAGGAGGAAGAATAAGAAAGGGGGAGGTAAACCTTGAAATATGATTTGACTGAATTGAAACAAGTAAAAAAGAAAATGAAAGATACCACAGCTTGTGAAAGCAGTAAGAGTGGGAATGTCTATACACTGCGACCTATAAAATCTATTGTGTTCCCTTCTGCTGTCCATATGTCAATATGTCTCAACGACTAGAGCAGTTCATGCAATCCTGTTACTTTGAAAAAGTTTAGAATATGGCATGGCTTCAAATAAGGTAGAACTTCCTCTACTAGTTGATATTCTCAGAGGTATTTACCATCTGGTTTTGCAGGGAAATGCATTCTGAGACAGTTTCATCATCTTCCTTGCAAAATCTGCACTCTTTCACGACTAAGCCGAGTTTCTTAAGGTACCCCGTTAACTGGCGGTACCCTGTTATGATTCCAGTTAGTATTCTGAGCTTCTTTTTACTCTTGCTGGTGCAGTCAGTGATCTCTTCTGGTTGTAGTTTCCCATTAGTATCATATCCTGCTTCGTTTCTTGTTATTCTATCTATAATTGGGATCTTTCGTTATGAACTTCTCTTTCAAGTTTATTAAGTGCTGGTAATTACTCCGCAGAAGGGTCAGGTCCCAGAAATGATGTTTCTGCTAATTTTTTTGCGAGTACTTCTTGTTATTTCATTACCCTCACTCCAGTGTGTCCCGGAACCCTTAAGAAGGGTAACAGTGTTGTTCTTTCCTAGTTTATTTACTTTCTCTAGGCACTCTCATGCCATCTTAGACGGCAAATTGGTTGAGACCCAATTGTGTGAGGGCAACTTTTTCGAGAGGAAATTTTCTCAAAGCAAATATAATGAGAGTCAGTGAAATTGACTCTATCGCTCCAATACGTATCATTCATGTGGATTCATATAACTAAAATATCTTCAAAACACTCGTGGAACTGATAAATAATCAACGATGTCCAGGCCATCCCAACCCTGTTCTGAAAACAGCGAGCACTGTATTTTTAACTCCGGGTTAATATACAAATAGAGTCGGTGACGTCCCGGCGTTAGATGGAATCCGATCGAAAAGTGGGTTTAAACCCACACCTGATTTATGTAGGTAGTAGATGTCGACCACTGTCAGAGGTTCGCAGTCGAACTTTTTAAATTTTCATCAGTCATGTTCGGTTCGTTTCGGCCGTTGGTTAATTCGTATTTCTATTATTAAACTCTTGCATATAAGATTTTGGACTACATAAGTCAATCAAAAGGATCGAGTTTGAGGATCAGAGTTAGGTGAATGCATAAATTATCAGATTATATACAGTCAAAATAGGACCTAGTTAATTCTTTGTAGCAAATTGATCCTTCGCTCAGAGGTGGGTCATGCCTGGAGAGCTTCAGAGTCTTTATCAAATCAGCACGCGATTGAACTACTCTGGTTATAATATAACTGTCGATTAGATTGATCACCTATGAGAAGTCGATTTATCATGGATCAGTAAGCTTTTCACATGTCATCTGTCAACACTTATCTGCCACCTATGACCTATCCTCCACCTCTTGCCATCTGTCGCCATCCGGTGAACCTTATCTCAGATCGTCTCACAGCTAATTTTTTGCTCCAACACGAACTTAGCTCGTCATTTTTAGTGATGACCGTAACGTACTCATGAATTCAGGTGGTTTAATACTTACATTGTATGCAATTCTAGCATATACAGAGTGTTTCATCTTTTTTCTCTTCACAAAATCTATGTTTTCAATATGCTTGAGCTCAAATGTCTACATAAGGATAGTTCGTTCTGGTTAGAACAGATTTAAGTAATACTATTCGCAAAATGTAGGTATGTTTACTTACCTCGCGCCCAAGTGTCAACGTAAGGTTAGTTTTTTCTGCTTAAAATAGACTAAAGAAGTATTCCTCGCAAAATTTATGTATTTAATTTTCTCACGCCCAAGGTAAGATTTGTTCTATTTTGATATATCTACATTCTACATCTGAGTTAGGGAAGATGCAACCCTTACCCTTCAACGTGTGATGCAATACCTACTTCTGATGAATGAAACGATAAGTGTTCATGAGGCAAGCAGTAAATAACCCCTGTATATTTCGAAGATATTCATTTCATTTCGTTCGCACTTTTGTATTTATGCACAAAACGCGTATTAATGCACCTTTGAGTGAAAAATGAATGGCAACACCTTCTTTTTCGCGGGTTCGCTACACAACTAATGGACAGATTTCGTGAGCGGCATCCATTAAAAATAAATGATCAACCGTGTACAGAAAGTAAACTCAAATATCAACTTTATGGTTCATGTTTAAAGTTTCCCTCAAGGATACCGAACGCGGTTACTTTTCAAACTCATCGAGAACAAGCAAAAGCCGCCCGAAATCCGATATTCAGTTTACTCGGAGTTTCGAGTGCGAAAGCAGATTTATTCACTAAAAAATCACTTCTAAAATCGATCAAACACTTATTCGTTTCGCAGTGATACACAGTTATATCTCAAGGAAGCTGCTGTATATACAAGATTCTTAAAAATTCAGAAAATTGATAATTGGAGAAGACCATTGGGGAATATTTCACAAAAATGGTGGGAGCGTAAATCCTAAATTGGTTTGTTCGAGATAAAATCTATAGGAGATTTAATGGTAATGCTCGTAAAATCCATTCAGATAACCTGAAATTCTACTAACAGGTAGAAAAAAGTAAATAGGGCTTCCATTGTGGAAGTCGCTGGCGACCACACTACAGTTCAGTTGAATAGTTTATTCCTCAAATGTAGCATTAGAATGGGAAAGAAAATCTAGAAGGCATCATGAAATAACAATTTGAATCGTGGAAATCGAGAGGTCCTTGGTTCGATTCCCGGCTGTGAAGTTCTATTTATATTAAGTTATAGACACTATTCTCTTATTTGCAAATATATGCGTGTTTCGAGGCGTAGGACAGGTCACCACAAATCTTTTAAATAGCTCGCAAAGATAAATAACTATAATGTATCTTTGACTGTTTACCAAGGAAATATTGTTACATAAAAAAAAACATTCTAGTAAAGTGGAAACATTGTAGATGGAGTACTTTCCAGGGCTTCACTATTTACTTTCAATTTAAGTAAGAGTGTAGTTTCATTCCTTCATAAAGTTGGTAGGCACGTTACCAATTCCATGTTCGCCATCATAAAAGAAGAAAAATGAATATGAGTAAACAAAGAAATCTCAATAACTTTAGATGTTTACCTACGTTTACGAAACAACTACAGTTCACTGCGCATTAGGTATTAATCTATAAAAATATTTCAGCTACTTTTATATCATTTCATTTATTCATCAGAAGGGCAGCATCTTCAAATAGGAATATTCGCAGTGAACTTTAAACCTCTCTGAAACATTTCAATTCATCATTCCGATTGAATTTAAGAGGGAATTTTCCTTAAAACGCATATGCATATGCATAAACAAAGGTAACTGAAAGCGATTTCATAAAATTTCATAAAAAATTTCGAATATTTTTGACTGCTTCAGAAACGAAAATTCTTGCCATTTATTGATACATTAGGTTCCATATAACAACCCATTTTCTTAATCGCTCCAACTTCGGAAACACTCGGTATACATACTGAGATTTTGGGCTGTGAGACCTCGGTTGCAAACAAAAGTTCGATAATATAATGAAGAAATTTGAGGGCCTCAGAATATATTCCTGAGTAGCACCTCATATTGTTCTCCGTCTATCACTGTTGCGATATCTCTTCGTCCCGATAAACAAGTGGCGAGTTGTTGACCTATTATTATGACTTTCTACATCTCGCATACTAACTGTAGGCGTCTGCAGTCGAATTCACCGAATATTTACGATATCATGCCCATTCATTCTTATCATTTCGCTTCGAACCAAGCACCTTTGTTCCGCCTATATCACTTTTTTCGCGTCGAAATAAAGTAGATGCCGCAAGGGTGAGAAATTCCCATGTTACATATTTTTGAAACCATAAACATTACTTATTTGTCACTTTATACTAGCTTGTTCTCGTAAACATCATAGTTATCGAGGGGTTGCATAAAGTATGAGCATGCCATGGGCGTCGTCGGTGAGAAAACACTGACCTCGTCGGGTTTGATAAATTAATTTTCCACAATCCAACAGATTATGGTTTTATTCCACTTTGCAAGGAATTTTTGCCTGGGCCGAAGGGGTGGAAAGGCATCTATCAAAAATACAGTTTCTATTCTCAAACTACTGGTCTGTCAAATTACCATTTATATTTAATTCAAACTGTTTTCAATAAAAGTTACTTGATGAATTTTTGCAATCGTGATAATTTTTTCACGAACTAACTCATTAATAAACTTTTTTTTCTTGCAGGTAAGTTTCCGGTGGAAGAGCAGAGATACCTTGTCTCCAGAAAAATGAACAATGCAATAGTTCAGGTGCGTACGGAATAATCCTTTCCCACGATCATAGCAGAATTTGCCAACTCTGAATTCAAATTTGATAACAATATACTTAGGTACATTATTTTTCTTAAGATTGAAGAAATATTCTACAACACTCTGACACTTCTCTTACAATTTAAATGCATTTTATTCTCTCTCTTGTGATAGAAAAAATTCTCACACTGGTGTAGGAATAATAACGTTAACTTCGACTGTCATCGAAGATTGAAGATATTGTTTTCAAGTACCTCAAAATGAATGATTTGTCGTGTGATTCAAAAATGGAATGTGAAAATACTCCACTTAGAAGGTAACGATGATCAATGATTTTTACCGGAATTTTCATTAGACCGAATTATGACACGGTGTAGTGCGTGTAGAAGAGAGAGAAAGAGCCTTCAATATACCACTTATCAATCAATTTTTATAAGAGGCATGGTGACGAAGATGCGTCGGCCTATCAGTAAAAAACTCAACCCAAGGTAGTCAGTTCGAACCCAAGTAGAGGCAAATATTCATTTATTTTTTATATAAATTAAAATTTTCATTTGAGTGAAGAACTTTGTTGCGTGTCTTTTATGAATTATTTGTTTTGAGAGCCTTTGCTCTCACCCAGGCGACTCGGGTTCGATCCCCACCGCCATCACGGAGCTAAAGTTGTTCGGAATCCACTTTTTAATACTAGGTAACCATAATCGGGGTATCAAGACACATGTGCAATGAGAAAGTAAACGCTCTTCTCCGAGAATGAGCATCAAATCACTGGATCCTGAACTTTTCTTTTGCATCACAAATATGAGAAGAGCATTTTTCGAAAGATAGATTAAATCTCAAGAATGATGGAAAAGCTTATCAAGATTGAGACAGGTCCATGAAAGGACCATCACCTATGTTCACACCTGACCTGATCAGATACAACCGCCAGTCTATCAGGATCATATGACACTGCTGCTAACTCTATTCTAATCGCGACTATAGAAAATCCGATATATTCTAAATGGCCCGTGCGTTCATATTGAGTGTCTCATCACTAGATATATTACAGACTATAATACGTAGTCCGGCAAGTGCGCAGCACGTTTTCACATCTAACTTTAGGCTGGTTTAACTATACGCTCGCGTGTTGAAATTGTGGCGCCCAACCTGGGGCAGGGGCACATTTTCAGAATATATGAATGCATTCAAATTGAATAACTGGTTGTTTTCTCAGTTCCTCGCCATCGTACAAAAATAAAATCAGGTTGCAAGCCCTTTACAGATCCTATCATCCAACAAAATCTTACCAAATCGTTGAAACAGACTGTTCTGACTAAAAACCTTCCAGGAACAAACTTACTCGACGGCCATGGTAACGATCCACCGGGTGCATTAAAACGACTCGCTGAAAGCGAAAACTCACATTATCGTGTAATAATTAAGCGGAAGACTTTCAAAATTTAAGTAAGGACTAAACATGAAACCTTTGCGATTGGAGTCTACCTACCCCTTGTTAATGTGAGAGGCGCGCTTCTTTTAATTGAACGATAAATTTTTCAAGTTAAAAACTCGTACGACAGAATTAGCTGTTTTCAGCAATCACGCGATATTTATTTCAATTGCAAGAAAGTATTTCAAAACAAAAATTTACGTACAGTAATCAAGGAATATTCACCTCGACTGAATATTTTGAAATCAAAGGGCATTTTAGCACAGGGTATTTGCTAATATTCCACAAGCGTTTATTCATCTTACTGTCTGTCTGTCTGTCTGTCTGTCTGTCTGCCTGTCTGTATGTCTGCCTGTTATTTTTCAAGCTATATGGTATGAAATTTATATTTTAGATTTTTTATTAAACCTAAATTATGAAATCATCAGCGTTTTTAAAAATTTCACCCTTAAAGGGGTTGAATGGGGGATGAAAATGTGTGAGGGATTTTTGTATTTTCAAATCTAGAGCCATAAAACTTTTATTTTACCTACTTGTTTGAAAATAAATCAACACGTATTTCTGAGTTTTTGAATATAACACATTTGAAGGGGTAAAATGGGGGATGAAAATTTGTATGGGATGAATGAATGAACAGATGTTTCAAAAATTATCCTTGAGAGATGAAATGAAATTGCTTAATTGGAAATGACGGCAGGAAATAAATAATAGGGTGAAATGAGAGATGAACATTTTGTTGTCGGACGTATGCAATCGCAAAACTTTTGCGCTGTAACGAGGGCATTCTTTACTTGGTGCTTTGTACTTTGCTTGGTATCTTTTCACCTCGAAACCATTTTTTTATTATTCAGATTCCATACCACCTGAATAATGAAAGCTCGGAGAAAATAGTGAGGCTTTTCGAAGTACAAATCCAGGCCCGGTCTGGCTCCATTGGTGGCCCTCGGCTAGACGGCGATTTGAGCCCCCCACCGCCGGAAACATAACGAGGACACTATGTCCTCTCACGGCAAAATAGTTAGCCTATGTTTAAAAGATAGATAGATTAGATATCTAAGCTGTGGCTGAGCTGTCTGCTTGAGTCCTGACAGGGCGCAGAAGCGCCGCGCCGCTGTCGCGTCACTACCGCTCGCTGAGCCGAGCCGAACGGTGCAGCGATAGTTTTAAAAAAATTGTTTTTGCAAGATTATGTCACAAACTTGTGGCCCCCTTAAGCCGGAGGCCCTCGGCGATCGCCGACCAGCCGCCCTGGCCGGACCGGGCCTGTACAAATCCTAAGCAGACTGAGTCGCACGCAAAAAAAGCTAGTGCGCTATAAATACTAAAAATGGAGCGAATGTGCCAGTAACAAATATTGACAAATATCAGACATCACAGATGGGGTACAATTGGATAACGTTCAAAAGAACTGATACAGGATGTGAAGAATTATAGAGGACGGGGCCTACTGATATGAAACGCCTAAATCATTTAGAAGTTGAGAAACGATAGAAACACCCTGTACTCCTCTGGTAACTATCTCCGACTTTGATGCAGAACAATCAAATAAATCGAAACTGTTCCAAACTCATGTCAATCCTAGTTCTTCACCCTGAGCTGTATTAAGGGATAAACTGCGTAGATTTACATCCGATTCAATTAACTGCCAATCTCCTGTTCCGATGTAAGCGCGTAAGTGTGTAATATTATTTCTAGGATCGGCCCTTGGTTTATATCCTTTCCCATGTTTTGCCCAAGGCCATGTACTTACTACAAGATACCAATCATGTTACGCAATATGAGATCTGTATACACGGTGATTTGCAAGCGTTCATTTAACTTACTCTGTTTGTATGTCTGTCTTTCCGGTTGATAACTTGCAATCCATTTTTCAAGTAGTTGGTGGCATCTGATTTAGATGAAATTCTGCACGCGTATTGAGAACCGATGACAATTCAATAATTTCACAAAATGCTACACTGCTGCTCCCCCGAACGCGTAAGAAAAATTTCCAATTATCAAACAATTTCATTCAATAAAATTATATCCCCCTTCTTCTCGAAAAAAATTTCTAAAGTTTGCGCAAATAAAATCGAAAAAAAATCCGTTAAATTTGTGAAAAACATGAGATCATCGAATAATGTAATTTGAAAAAATGTTACCTCCCTGTCCCCTGAGAACCAGATAGAGAACGCATAGAAATTTTAAAAAATCGTGCAAAGACGAGATACAACATCTGAATATAGCCCCAATAGTTGCTTTAGAGTCAAGACTGATCTGAGATTATTTTATTAAGAGAAGCCATATTTGATAAGCAAGAGATTCACAGTGTTTTCTCCAGATCAGTTGTTGGTGTACAGTGATACCTAGAAATTTTACTGATTCTACAGTATTGACAATTTCACCATTTACAATAATATCGAGATATTTACATTTCATAGGTTCTGAACCTCATGCCATTTCAGTATTGAAATATAGTTGGGACTAAACCAACTGAACAAATCACCCAAAGCTATATCACATTAATTTTGCAAAGAACTGTCACATTTACTTGATATCAGCAATGATCACGTCGTCTAAAATGGTCTAAAATCAAAACGCACAAAATATTTATATTTGAGAAATTTTCGTAAGAGCAATGTTACTTATAAAAAATGCCAATTTGACAATTTTTCCATAAGGCTGCTTCTTGATCCATTGAAAAAACCTGTGCTGATCTTCAAAGGAACGATAAGATATGATATGAGGCACCTGAGTCTTTTTGAGAGAATATGATGATTGCTAGAGGAAAGTAGAGAAGGGAGTCTCTGGATTTTGGCTCTAGGACCTTAACAGCTGTTGAAAAATATCTCCCGACGCAGTTAGTTCTATAACATTACCTCTCTCTTTCTGCAACATGGTCATTCTATCGAGAATTCTTATTGTGCTCCCTCTAGTGATTGCGATCCCCATGATTCCTGTGCTTGACGTTGAAGGGGTGAACATCGAATCCACTTCTCAGAAATTGCATCAGATTCCTTTGATCCCTCACATGCCATATGGTCTTGAATACTTCTACATTTATAGAAGTATTCGGCGGTAGATACTTTCGACCACACCCCGTATACGCCAATCGCCCAATAGTTCCGGCATTCGGAACTGCTGCTTTGCTGCAAGAAAGCAATCGTCGTTTTCAAACCTAACAGGTTTAGCAAATATCATTTCAAATGTCCTGTTCTGTAAAATTTTTGGCCTGTAGCGGCAGTCTTGTCCTGTGGATGGCGTCGATGAAAACAGCGGTAGGACAGCGTGGGTAGGTTTTGGAGGTATTGATTTATCTCCCTCTCGTACACCCTCGCAGCTTTAGTTTGTCCCCCAGGCATAAAGAAGCCACTCACACAATGAAGGTTAGGTGTCAGAGCCCTCTTCTTTACTTCCATAAAACGGTTTGTTTCTTTAAGTGGAAATCTTCCAAAGTAACGTCCTCTGGTTGAACTATTTACGATACAGGGTGATTCTACCATACCAAATGAATTAAATGAATGGCGATATCTCCGTTCTCCGTAGTCATTGGAGATAACATCATCAAACCTGGTATCGTTGAATTCCTCATGATCATCCCTAACCGATCGTGTAATAATATACAGAGTGTCCCATTTGAAAATCGAAAGTTGGTGTCATTTCCGGAAAAACCAGAAGTTGCATTTTTTTCAACTTCTGTTGACCCGGACGTTTACAAATAGCATTCGTAGGAACACAGAAATCATTCTAAAATTGTATCCAACCGACAAAAGACCTTCCAGAAAATTGATATAGATTATGAGCAAGCAGAAAAAAGACACGGAAAAAATGTGTGCAGTTTTTTCCCACATTTATTTAAATTTTTTTAACAAATTGTGTTTGAAATGGTTACAAAAAAATATCAGTTTAGAAAACTAAAGAACACGCTTCACTTCCAACATGGACTAAAGAGTAAAAAACAATTCAATTATTCAAATGTAAAAAAAGCATGGGGTGATTGACAAAGTTCTCTTGAGCTCTTAAACGGTTGTATTGTTAAATTAGAAAATATGATAATATAGATCGGAAGCACCCACGCTTTTTTACATTTGAGTAATTACTTTGTTAACTATTTTTTACTTTTTAGTCCATATTGGAAGTAAAGCGTGTTTTAGTTTTTTAAACTAATATTTTTTGTAACCATTTCAAACACAATTTGTTTGAAAATTTTAAATAATTGTGGGAAAAAACTGCACACATTTTTTCCGTGTCTTTTTTCTGCTTGCTCATAATCCATTTCAATTTCCTGAAAGGTCTTTTGTCGGTTGGATAAAATTTTAGAATGATTTCTGTGTTCCTACGAAAATAAACCAAATTTCATGCTATTTGTGAACGTCCGGGTCACAGAAGTTGTAAAAGTTTTACGAAAGCGAATAAAGATTTTCCAGATATTTGGCAGCGAAGGTAGCCTTCCGAAATAGCATCCTATGATGAATGAAGGACCTTTTTATGTAAGTAATAAAAGCAAATGTGAACTATTTCTGGGTGATATTATGGTAGATTTGGTGCTCCTTCACTTCAGCTATGCAATATATCCAGAGAGATATATGAGATTATCATATACATAAAGTCAACTCAGACGAAGTCCCCAGAGGCACGATGAAAATTTACTAGACATATTTCCGGTGCTTCAGGTTTTTTATTATCTCCAGATCCTCAGCCATAATAGTAGTTTCTGCGAAGTGCGATTTTTTGGGAAAACATTCCAACCTCGTGAGTTTTCATAGCTGACACAATACGAATTCCCACAAAAGGAATTTTAATGTCAGCAGGAGAAACCAGGATCGTGAGAACTCCATAACGATGTCTGTTAGCACTTCTGAACGTTCAAAAGCTGAGAGATAAAACCAAATCCAAACAAAGTGTGGCTGAGACAAATTTTGCATGCCAGAAACTTGCATATAAAGCTATAAACGAAAAGTACATAAAGCGCATTATCTAGCATGATTCAGTTTTTCACATTTTTTATTTCTTCAGGTGCGTAAAAAGTATAATTCCTGTAATGAACATGGTGAAAATCGAGGGAACGGAATTAGGAATTGCAGTTATTTTAGAAATTCTGGAACTCAGTGGTTCAGCGATCTTCTTCCAATTTAATGAGTTCTAAAGCTTTGTTGTTCGTTGATAATAATAATAATTCGGATATTCAGAATGGTCTTTCTTCTTCTTCTCGCTCATTCCAAGGGTCTCCACCTGTTGTGGATAACCGCCGGCCGGCCGCTAAGCAGGTGAAAACCTTCTGTAATAATAAAATTATTATTTTTTTATTCAAATACCCTAAAAAGTTAAGGGATTTTAGCTCAATCAGAAACCGGGAATTTGGTCAAATTTAACTTGCAAGATTTTATAACAGACAGGCATCAGAACTGGTGAAAATAAATAAAAGCTTGTGATAAAAACATGTATGAGTATCCCCAAAAAATCAACAGAGATACTCCAGCCCTAGCGCAGTTCGACGTTTTCTGCAGGAGGCTTCGTCAGCTTTATCTTGAGAACTTGGAACGGAAATAATCATAATAGTCAGAATAAAAAAAAACTATTTGACAAACATGATTGCAGGGTTCCTTAAAAATCTCGTAAAATCCTTAAATAGTCCGATTTAAAATTTACTCAAAAATGTTGAATTTTACGAAAAACGAAAAAATGGAAAAAAATTCCAAATTTTATTCGTGTTTTTACGCCGTCTATATGTATTTTTATAGTTTTTGAAACAGTTGATGACAAACTGTTGTAGATGTACCTATATAAGCTTATATGATTTACTTCTATTCATAATTGTTAATATGTTATGATTAGTAAGTGTTTATTTATTTCATCATCAAATTAATGTTTCAAGAAAGACTCCTGTGAATCTAATAATTATGTCAAAGTTTCCTTCAGGATAATTTCAGTTCCGCACAATTTACCCCGAATCTGTTGAAATCGGGGGTAGTCGCTTTTTTGTTTCACGTTGAGTGGGAAATGATGACCTCAACTAATATTCCTTTTAATATCTCTGGTACTAAAGACCATGCCATTCAGATTGTGGATCAGACAAACTGACTATCCGTATATTTACATTTCACGATATCGAACTATAAATGTAAACGACGATCAGGGCAGCAAATGAACAAATTACATGTCTAGAGAAATTTGTACAGTCATCGTATTCATGAATTACATCAAATATTTTACGGAAGATATCAATTTGATTGCAGAGAACAATCATTATTTAAAGTATGCCTCATGATGTCCGTTATTTCTGGCAAATGTTATTCAATAATGAAAATTCGTCGTTACGAGGAAGTTCTTGATACTATTATAATCTCCTGAATAATGAATTGAGGAATAATTTTAGAGTTCTAATTTATGTAAAAATATGCTCGGTTGATATGCATTAATAATTGATGAGAAATATTTAGGGTGTTAGGAATACGATCACCGTAATAATTGAAGCGTTTCAGTGAGAGAGTTCAGCCCATATAAGGAATTTTTGGAAATTCTACAGAGAGCTTGGGATTTGCCACCCAATTCCGGGTCGTACACGTTGTTCCAACGTGATAAAGATAGTCTGAAAGCTCTCCGCGTATATCCGGCAAACCTTACTACAGTTCAGCACTGCCACGAGTTCAGTTGTGGTACGTATTGTCTTATGGATAGCCCCCATTCTTTGCTTTGCATTGCTTTTAGCAAAATTTTGCCAAGAACTATAGGAATACTAAATTCGTTTCATTTCCCTAGCGATTTACAAAGTGTTCAGGCCACATATTAAGCATTTATGTCATCTGAAATGATGAGACTAATATAACATTACCTTATTGTTGCCACTACTAATGAAAAAGGTATTCTGGCAGGTAATGCAAGAGCCCCCTTGAGGTATTCACCGCCATCCCATGCAATATATTTAAAGTTTAAAATTCTCTTGTAAGTAAAACAAAGTATGGTAATTCTTCAGTCTCATCTAACCAGAACGAACTAACCTAACAGACATTTCAGTGCATGATAATTAAACATAAATTTTGCGAAGAATATTTTTTCAGTCTGATTTGACCAGAACGAACTAACCTTACGTAGACATTTGAGTAAGTATTTATTATGATCTTACCAGAACGAACTAACCTTACGTAGACATTTCAGTGCGTGGAAATTGAACACATATATTTAGCAAAGAGTAATTCTTCGGTCTGATCTAACCAGAACGAACATGGCAGTGGTCGATGTACGAAACGAGAAGTCGAAAACTCATTAATTAATTGGGTGTAGAAAGGAGTAAACACCGATATGATAGTTAAGATTATGATGATAACATTCTATATTGCTGTGATTTTCAATACTGCGGAGTGTTTGTATATCGTTTTAGGAGAACAGATAGATTTAGGATCCACCTAAAAGATTTGCCTAGCTATGTTCAAGATCTCATCTTTTGAAACAATGACAGTCACTGCCTTCACATTCTGTATATCAGCAATTTTGGGAGCATTATTCAAGCATGCATAGCTTCAAGGTGGAAATATATCAATCTACTTTACATACTCATTGAACGTAAATTAGATGTAAAGTTATGCTGACCAATTTCTCAACGCTCATAACATTTGTCAGGTACGAATAAGTGAAAATTTACTGGTAGAAACAGAACATGACGTTGTATGATGATCGTCTCTACCGGATTTAAACCAAGTCTTAAAATTCATGAGTACAGAGAGGATTAATTGAAAACCCCTTTTTTCCTCTATATATCGTGACAGATATTCGAAAGAAAACCACTACTTCCGTGGCTCATAACATCTGACAGATAACTGTACAACGTTCCCCTTGTATCGTTAAAATTCCTCATTTAGTTTTTGTTTACTATTGACCGCTCTAGTTTCTTATTCATAAGTGTCTTACGTCTGTTTTTTTTTCCTAGTGTTTCCGATAGTTGTTTGGTATTTTCTATTTTCATAATTAATTTTTGCTTTACCCTTTCTATATTTCAAATAATTTACTGTTGAAACTGTACTTAAGTATTTTCATTCTGAATTCTGAGGATATTATACTACACTAATCCTTATTGAATTCCTATCTTAAACTAATATTAACAGAGATCATACAAGGTTCATTTTGTATTGAATATACAATTCCAAAAACGTTCTATTTGTCCTTTTAAAATTTAATTTCCATTTGTAATTTTTCAAATTCTATTTTGAATATTTTGTAGCGAAGTGCTTAATTATATTATCATATATTTCATATAATTTTGAACTTCTAATATAAAGAATATCACATTAGCCTTCATTGCTTCATCATTTCGCGGACTAAACTAGTTGTTAATACAAAAGTATTCTATTTATGAGGTTGATTTTTTTTTCATTTTTAATTTTTTCAATTATTCATGAACTTGTTTTTTGACTAACCCTATGCTGATATTATTGTCTAACTCATTTTATGGCGAAGTCGCGGACAGAAGCTAGTTGTTCCATCAAAAATCCCCAAATTTGCAATTAAAAATATTGAGGGTCACTTATCGGAATGAAAACTCAAGTTAGACCAAGCTATACAAATTAACAAAATGTCTTCAAAATCGGTTCAATTGTTTCGGAGATTAGTGTGGACGAACATCGTGTCACGGGATTTTTATATATTTTATAGATGCAATGATTTTAGATCATTTTACTTAAGTGTCTTTCTAGTAGGTTCTAGAACCTTTCAGAGACTCTGTTCGGGTTTATACGGCGACCTTGAATTTTCTAGTACTTTCTAGAAGCTTCCAGAACATTCGAGTTTTCTTTGTTATATTCTAGAAATTTCCAAAAAGTTACACCATCACGGCACCTCCCTGGAGTGTCTTTTTTAGCACGTTCTAGAGCCTTCCAGAGCCTCAGTTCTGGTTCATTCCACGGATATCTCAAGTATTTTGAACTCTCCACAAGAATATTCTAGAATTTTCTTTCTTATATTCTAATTTTTTCCACTACCTCGCCTCCTTCTTGGTGGCCGAACTTCCAAGAACTTGTGTTTTCAGTACTTTCTAGAGACTTCCGGAGTTTCTGTTATGGTTAATTCTAAGATTTTTCTTGAATTTCCAGAATCTCATTCGAGAATAGTCCATAACATTGTCTTTTAATTTGCAATTATTCATTTTTTTATTGTTATGTCAATTGTATATTATTCATTATTGTATTGACATCAATATCATCTGAATTTTTATCATACAAAATCAAGCTATCAGGCGCCAGCTTGGATCGACAAAAGGAAATGAAAAGTTTCAGTTTCAAACTTGAATATTAAAGCCCAAAGTTATAGTAAAACATTTCACTACTGATAACCACTTCCAAAATTGAAGTTCTACCTCTGCGAAAATCTTTCACCTATGGATTATTTCTTGGCTGCATTCTTTGTTCATTTCATACTGGATCGTTGCTCAACAATCTCAAACAGCTCTTTTGTCTCTGTAGAGAATTCCCTCGAGAGTTTCTTCTAGTTGAATACCAACACATGCACTTGTTTGTCCACCAATTTATTTTCATTTTCATTGGGAACAAGTGATGTATCTTGTTGATATTTATGATGCCAGCGTTTTGTCATCGTTTATAATAAACTCAATTATCCATCATAATGTTTAGCTACATGGGTGGGTATTGATTGTGAATTTCACTAACGGGTTTTTTGGATAAAAGACGTATACTTGTTATTTCTCATCCAGTTTTTCAGAATTCGTATGATTTAAAACTTGTTATCAATTCCGTTAAATGGGATTGTGTAGGTTGTGTTGAAAATTTCATAACACGTAAATTTTTGCGAAATGATTTTGCCAGAGCAAATGAAAATGTTTAGTATCCGGCAGTGCTGTTGTTAATTTCTCATCGTTTTCTTCGGGGGTAGGATAGGTAATCAATTCAGTGTTTTCAAAGATAATTATGCGATAAATTAAAACGCTAATGAATATACAGTAAATACAACAGTACAGGTAGGTAAACTTTTTTGAGTAAACGCTGGGTTCGAATCTTGTTAAACTACCCATGAATATTTTTGTTTGCTTTTTAATTTTTTTCCTAAGACTCTTCTAATACCTACATTTCAGATTAAGTATGTGCACATATGCCATATTTACAAACTGGAATTGGAATTGGAAAACTTGCATAGAAAAATTACACTTCTGGAAAACACATTCAGTTGACTGGCATACAAATAGGTAAAAAAATTTATAATTTTAACTGACCTGCATATGTCCTGACAATATTAGTGCATTTCTAGGAATATTCCTCTGTACTCAGGAGTTGTGGATGATCAGTAAAATGGTTTTCGTTATCAGAGATTAACTGATGACCTGCTTGCTTATATCTCACATATATTATATGGCAGCAACCTATTGAAAAATATAGCGAAAGTATATTTGTTTATTATTAGGTAAATCCAAAGCGTTTGATCGTCGTTGGCACCAGAGACTTCTCGTCAAGCTTTTTTTATGGCTTTCCCCTCCAATTATGTTTCTTGCTGTCTAGATCTGTTTCAGACATATCTCCACGAAGTGGTTGGTGGAGTTTCATCCGACCTCTTTCTTTTTCTCAGCAATGATTTGTTGGGAGCTAATCATAACAAGTGCACAGCTTTGCGATTCTTACAGTTTTCTCTTCCAAAGCTCCCATACCAGCTTGTGGAACCAGGTAGAGCAACGGGAAATATTTGAACGTGGACCTGAAAAAATTCATAAGCATTATCGTTAAATTCGTTAAAGCAAGCGGATGAGTTATTTTCGTACCCGTAAATTCCCACACAGTCCGCTCGTCTACGCCTATGATAGATCGACGTGCTAGAAATTTTAATTAAACGATAAGTGACCGTCGTCTGTATAATTGATTATGGAGTAATAATATGAATTCATTCATAATTATAGGATTAATATAGAATTTTAGCTATATCAGTAATTAGAGGTATCACCAGGCCTAGTTCTGAATGCTATAATGAACATATCGAGTTGGAGTTAAAAATGCATTTCGTCGTTCGACTAAATCATTTAATTATTCAATATCCAATTATACAATGAATACATCATATACAATTCGATAATATGTACGAGATAAACCAAAACAATTCTTCAGTCGAGTGAGTTTTCAACTAACAATAACCGTTTTTCCGAGACACTTCAAAATTAATGTTCATCCGAGGTCGAATTCCAAATATAAAATGCACTCCATTTCCAAGTTTCGGATATTATTGTTCGAAAGTTTTCATGACGATTGATCGCATTGTTAACCATATCTACAGTTTTACCATGTATCTTTGGATAGAACTACATTTTATTTTCTTGACATGTTTTTTTTTGAGATTTCAACCTTCTACACTAGTCTGAAAATGCAGAACATGAAATCGAGGTAATCTAGAAGTATAGAAAGCATAGAATCAATTTGCACCGATAAGTTACTGCGTCTTGAAAACCTGATTTTATTTCGTCAGTTGCCCATCCGTATTGTTAGTTTGCCTACCTATGAAAATAAGTTTAAAATAACTGTATAATACTTCTTAAGGGTGGAATTTGCTATCTTGATACAGGGTATCAGGAATCGCTAAATCACCATCGAAATGAAGTAACCATTTGTGGTCCATCTCGACCACGTTTGTTGAAGAAAAATTGTTTGATAAGAAAATGCAGTCAGTTTCTTTCAACTTCTACCTTTTTTGGTTTGATTCACCCATTAAAAAGTTTGTTTTAATGGGATCAATATCAAAGAGAAAATTCCTGGTACTGTTTGCAATTTCTTCCCAATTGTAATTTTTCTCAACGATGCATATTACACAAATAAACTTTGAGTTGCAACTAACTTTCAACGAATGAAAGTTATTGATATCCAATCTGCTCTTATAGCGTTTCGAAAAAATATGTTTCCTTTTTTTCCTCCAAAAGAAGACGAATGAACTAAACAGTAAATTAAAGAATGAACATTTTGGAAGGTGGTTCATCAAATCAGCCCGGTGAAATATCAAAAATAAACAGACCTCTGAAAATGTTAGCCACTCACGCTAACGAAACGTTGGGCAACAATTCCAAAAAACGATGGTCTTTGAAAAAATTGAAAAATAGTGATGCTGTAAATTTGGTTGAACAACTGTGAAGTTTCACTTGAAGTGTTCAGGAATAAAAAGGCCTCGTTGGAGAAACTTTCCTCAGTAATTGCACACACAATAGGTTTTACGAAGAAGACATGGAAACATTGAACAGTTTGGGAACATAGACCAGTAGAGATAAACATGAAAAATCGAAAATTTAACAATATATCCAAAAGTTTTCAAACTTTGGTCAAGTGAATAGTACATCGAGAAAGTCTCAAAAGCCGTTCCTTAACTTCTTCTAATTAGACGTCATTTGTTGAAATCCAAAGATGCGTTCAGAATAAATCTATTTTGACGGTCAGTTTGATCAATACCATACCAAATTTTACTCCTACTTGTCGTTAATGACCTTAATGACGAGTATTCATTACTATTGTTGCAATTATGACCTAATTCTTGCATTCATACGCTCGACAAAATATGTCCAATTCATACAGTCGCCATCATTAGTTAAACCAAACATTGTACCTATGAAGTATAAAGATTTGTTTTTTATCTCCGAAATTAATCAACGAATATATTATTCAGGTAATTTGTAAATGGATTAATGCCGACATTGTTTGCCTGGATTGACAATGGGGATATTTCCATCATTCTTCCTACAGTATTTCAAGTCATTCAAGCTGGCCCAGTTTTTTTTTAATGAATGCCAACTAAATGAACTTACCGATTCCAAATACCGATAGTAATTGAATTGATTTATTTTGGGAACATGATAGACATGTGCGGATAGACGGATAAATAACAGTATAGAGACTGAAAACACAAAAATTGTTATTGAAATAAAATCGGGGACGGTTATTATTGCCAAGCTGACTTAGAATGAGGATTCAATAATTGTTGAATATCATTATTTAACAGCATTACTTTTGCTTTCAAACTCATCTAGCAGCTGAAGATCTTCAAAAGATCTGCAAGATTGGTGGACAAAAGGTTCACAAAGGAAGCATGAATTGTATGCATCGCATATCTTACTAATTTCCTCTGTAGTTTCATAATGTCACAGGCCTGTAAATGTGTAACTTCATCAGGTTTTTTATGATCTTTCCGCTCAGACTTGAAGTCAAAGAAACTGAAAGGCACTTGCGCAGGCATCAGACAAAATTAGAAACTTTGTTACATTTCACGCTTTTGATATGGATTCAGAATGGGGATCAGCAACTTGGTATACTTCAATGCGGAGAAAACCCAAGCATGTATTTTGTCTAGAAAGGTCGATCTCACAATGGCCAGCGTGATGATCAAAGGGGTATCCAAATCAATGATGCATGTTCTCCGTATCAATAATGTTCTCCATTCCCATCAGCAGTACCCTTTCATGGAAAATTAGTGAGAAGTCCAGTACAAAAAGTGCCTCACACAAACTTAATTTTCTATTCATATATGGATTGCAGCACCTAAACACTTTTAGATTCTGTACAAAAAAGAGCCATGCGTCTCGTGAAGCAACACATTAGTTCTTTCCTAATTTCTCCGGGCTCTCAGGATCTTTGAAAATTACACGATCTACCTTTTCGTGCCGGTATGATTTTTAGTTCGAGAGCAGCATGTCCATCATTCCACCAAGGACCTCTACTATCAGAACCACCATTTTAACAAAATGGTTTGGGAACAGCCTGCGGAGTTCAAAGAGTAAATTTCGATATTTAGTCCATTTTTCCTCATCTTTTCGTCGATATTCGTTTCGCTAGGAGCCGAAACCTTGACCTGAGGAATGCGTAGGTCAAATTTTTTTCATAAGCCAAGGTCTTCAATGTTCTTAAAGAAGACCCCATTCATTGGCTTATCCTTATGCAGCTGCAGGAGCACTCCAGTCTCCGCAGCTTTAATATGATCCTTTCGCTGAACGGGCTCCAACTCGGTGACAGAGTTTGGGTTAACCCGTTCAAAGTCGAAAACGAGACCAAGTTCGTCGGCTGCAGGGGCTGCTGCCTTAAAAATAAATGCTCCGAACCCTGCTTTCAAATGGTCACAGAACAAGCAGAGAAGGGGATCTGAACTCCTGATAACTTTACAAGCTCCATCCAGTACCATTCTGTTATGTAGACACTCCAAACCCAAAAGTCCACGGCCTCCTGGCTGTCTGGGAAAGTATTAAGATGCATCATTTTGCGAGTTTTCACGTCGAGTTGTCGCAGCTCCTCTTGAGTCCATTTCACCACTGAGTAGAGTAAGATCGAAACGGCAAGCATATTAGTTGCAGCAACTTTGTTCTTCCCAGACAGTTCTGACGACCAGATCTGTCGGAGTTTGTGCTGATACTTGCCGCGGAGGGAGTGTTTAACTGTGGTTACCTCTTGGGAGCGGCGTTGTTCCACCCCAAGGTAAGTATACGTCTCTCCAGCATCAAGGTGATATAGGATGCTTCCGTCTGCGAGCTGGACATCCTCTCCGTGTACCTCGCATCGTCCTCTTTTGAGATGAAACGTGGCATATTTGTCGATCCCATATTCCATTTCGGTAGCATGTGTGTACTCTTGCACCACCCTCAACGACTGATGTAGATCCTTTTCTCCGGAGGCATATATTTTCAGGTCATCCATGGGGGTGCCGCAGTTGTAACCACGGGTGTTTCTGAGTGCAACGGACAATGGCAGTAATGAGATGCAGAAAAGAAGAGGGCTGAAATACGACCCTTCTTAAGATTACTGGCTCTATTTGGACTTGACCAGATCTTATGGTGAAGCAAGTCCTCCAGAGTTGCATCAGCTGTCTAATGCATCTCACTATCCCTCATTATTACTATTATTATTATTATCATCATTATTATAACTGGTGTGGTGGGTAGGGTGAATTTCATTGGCATTGTCAATACGCTTCTCTTCAATACTGTCCAAATGATTCAGTCCACTCTCTTTTGTGTACAGTCACACCAACAAGAACCTTTTTCCATTGACCAAGTACAATACACTGTATGAGTTGAAAAGCCTGCTAGTGGGAGGAAATTACATTAAAACAAATGATATGGGAGGAAACTGCCTAAGTGTAAATAACCGGAGAGAATGTTGTCCAAGGCGACATTGGGAGGCCAAAATGATCGAGAGGATATAGTGCAAGAGTAAATGACCTGCTTTCGGTGTACACAGCAGTCGTAAGACCAAGGATCCAATATATGTCAGCTATATGGTGACCCGGCATACAGAGTAACACAATAGGACTGAAACTTAGTGAGGTGTAGAGATAGGTCTGTTTGGTATTAACGGGTGCAATGAGAACGTTTCCAACCGCAGTGTTGAAGGTACTGCAGAGGCTACCGCCCGCCGCTTACAGTCTGAGGGAGGCAATGACAGCCCATCTGAGAATGCGGAAATCGGGAGTCTGGGTAAACTAATAAGCGATGATATTTCATGCGGAAATCGCGAAAAAAAAGATCCGTTTTTCTGACCTCAGTGTGAAAACTGCACAAGATATACTGCTATGGAATGGAAAGTTTGATCTCACTATTCCGAGCAGAGAACAATGGGCTTGAATACAGAGAAGTTTTGCCCAGAAAGCCTAATATGTGGATCGTTCGCATCTAACCGACAGACAGTCTTCGGGTGCAGGCATCTACCTGGAAGGAAGAAGGGTATGAGAACAGCAGTTTTTCAAACTCAGGTGTTCGATATTCTAACTGTAGCTTCGTAGCAACAGGCGAAAGAAGAAACCCGATCGGATAATTTATATTTGTTCAGATAGTGAAGTAGTGCTCATGGCCATCTGTCATCCTAAAACATGCTCAGCACTTATACAGGAATGCAGCATTGCTCTTGAGCAATAACTCAAAAAAAAATCAGTTGCTATGGGTGGCTATGGGCATCGGAAGAAGCCAAACCTCATGTGTCCATGACGATTGGTTGGAAGAAGAACTGAAAAGAAAATTGAAAGAATATTCCAGTAAGTCAAGGACTTTCAGGCTTTCAGGCATAGATCGCCAAGCACTACGCCTGCTTATAGGAATACTAGCAGTGCATTACAAATTAGACAGATTCCTTCATAAAAAAATATCGAAGGTTCGAACATGAGGGTAGTCCATATTGCAAAAAGTTGTCTCCCGTTTTTGAGGAAAATTAATGAAAAATAATCCCCAGCTCGACACTTGTTGATGAAATGTGACACGCGAAAGCAGGCAATCAGATTTAAATAGATTTTATTATCTCCAGCTGGTATCGAATAATATTGGTACCCACGCTATAATGAAACAAGCATTGGATATCATCGTATTACCCAAGAGAATTCTCCATCGGAATAAATATTCAAACACACACTGTAAAAAACAACCAAACACAGGGTCAGACTGTTTGATATGTTCCTTGAAACGAATTGCTATACGTGGCAAAGTCTTATCGACGTACTTTTGACACAATTCTCGCAACACAAACCTCTTCTCCCATTTTTTGTTTTCTGTTAACTTGAGATGTGTATTTATTTAACTTTGAAAATATGTTCATTAACTAAGTAAATAATATTGAAGAGTGGGCAAAGTCAAAATGGGACTTCGTCATAAAAATACATCAGATGAAATAACTCTGATAATCAATAACTTGATTGTTAGGACTGGATCTATTTTCCCTCCTGATGGGTTTTCAAGGACGTTTGTGAACATGTCAAGTTTGCCAACACAATAGTTGACATAAATATACTGGTGTGTTAACCTAAGACCGAATTGCTATTTTAAAATATCGATATGTGTCCAATTCATTGGTACCTAAGGCTTAGATTAACTAATTCTTGGTTCATCCAAGGATTTGCCCACCATCTTAGAAGAGCTTTCTTTTTTGGTCTCTTCTCTTTAAAAAGTGTACCTTACAGTACCCCTAAATGTCATTAGTAATGTTTTTTTTGTAATTTCATTTAATTTTTTGTTTAAATATCTCAAAAATATACAAACAGTGAATCTAACCTCTCGAATGATGGTGAATCTCAATTTTCTTCATGTTTGCAACTCTGAAATTGCTGCCTGAAGCAATCATTCAAAGAGGCACAGTGTAATCATGTCAGTCATTTAGGGAAATTTTGCCAAGAAATAGCCATGAAAATAGGTACAAAAATAGGCACCAAAAAGCAGCATAGTTCAACAAGGGTATTGGGCACAGCATTTTGTCTGTGAAGTTGGTAGACTACTACAAAACAGCAACTCAAAGGGCCCAATGAACTTTATATGTTTTCGAAACAGTCACCTCTCATGAAATATCCCAAAATGAAGCCAATACAGAAATAATGTAGTACCTAGTAATGAATTAATGAAAAGTTATGCACGACCACATGAAAAAATTATTAACTGTTCAATCTCATCTGGTGAGTTTCCTACCTAACTCGAATAAAAGGACTCCTGTATTGATGATTCCCTTGTTGTAAACAAACCTGCATGCTAATGGTGTTTCTCTTTGTGCTGTATGTTGATTTTGGGTATTTAAGTAAATATTTCTACTTTTTCTGCTTCAACGTGAACCATTTTGATTATTTGATTAAAAAAGTTGTATACGGCAAATGGCTAATATACTGGTGAATCACTCAACCACTATATTCAACAAATAATAACTGTTTGAAGTAGATACAGAGATAGCCAAAAGTGTGGCCGGCAGTTTTCCCCAGTCAATATTATTTCAACTCGTTCGATAAATATAATGGGTTTTGTTTTATTGTGTTTTTTGAAACAAATTACGATGACGTCACTCCTTCCCCAAAGGCATATCAAATAAACAATAGGATTCACAGAAATGTGCACGATAACATACCCCTCAACATCCCTAAACATAACATAAACATTCCTTTTGAAACATTCATTAATAGCAATAAGGTGTGGATAATTTCTGTGGCTTGGAACAAGAACAACCAATGTCAATTTCAACAATTTTTTGTAATTAGTTCTAACCAATGTACCTATTTCAAATAATCTTTTGGATGTAGTAGCACAAAAATGTTCCTAGTATTTTCTAGATTCTCAATGATAGAATTGGAGAGCAGTTAATATGGAAAAAATTCAATGGTTTTTCTTGTTCCAAGCCACAGATTTATAATATATTGGTTTTAGGGGGGCGGTGATCATTTCCCCCACCCCTAATATCAAAAGTATTGCCCAATCCAAATGTTCAGCTCAAAAATTGATTTCAAATATAAAATGCCCATCCCCCCTCCAAAAAAAGGCTGCGTTCGCCTCTGCTGTACTGTATTCAGAAAAACAAAATTCTAAATCTACGTATTTGCATCAACAGAAATTAATCTGCTGAATTCATCTCAAGCTGGTGGATCTGTAGCAAATTCAATTTTAATTTAAAAACTAATCTCGAAACTAACCCCACTAATGGATTTATGAACAAAAGTAATATGCAAAACACATTTTTCATAATTATGAAAGAGTTATTTGATAGTGGCTGACAGCATTTTTCCAATCTTGTCTGGGAAAAAGTAGTAAAACTTCGCAAAACCCATGAATTTTCCTTCGCTTGTCCTCGATATAATTACATTGTAGTTTCCGTGAAACCTACTCATCAGCACGAATTTTTTAGATAATAAAAAGAAAGAATTTGTGAATCATCTCTTATCGCAGCCCCTGGTCTGGTTATATTAATCATTCCGTTTTTCGTGCTCGTCAGTAACAGTCGTGTTGAGTTTAGTGATTAGTGAAATTCAAAATAAAGACAAAAGTTAAAATGCCAAAAAGGAAAAATTCACCCAATCGTCAAAGAGGTGATCTAAAGAAGTTAAAAAGACAGATGGAGAAAATTCAAGAACAACTGAATCAGATCCAGGACAGTGAATATTCATCCACTGAAAATACATCAGGTACGTTAGTTTTCGGTTTTTTTCCTTTAAATATGGATATTATTTATCAGAAACTAGCTGAATGTACTGAAACAATGATGGGTGTTATTCAGAATGAAACCGGGCGATTTCATTTTTAGTAAATTTTTAAGTACTTAAGAAATCGAGTGATTTCAGTACTGTTGGAAACATGAAAGAAATCGAGTGATTTCAATACTGTTGTAAATATGAAATCGGGTGATTTAATTTTTAGTAACTTTCCTAGTAGGTACCAAAGAAATCGAGTGATTTCAATACCGTTGAAAATAAGAAATCGGGTGATTTCTTTTTTCAGTAACTTTTGAGGTACGAAATCGAGTGATTTCTGTACTGTTGTAGAAATGAAACCGGGTGATTTCATATTTAGTAACTTTCCGATTACCTAAGAAATCGAGTGATTTCAAAAACATTGAAAATATGAAATCGGGTGATTTCTTTTTCTCAGTAAACTTTTAGTTACGAAATCAAGTGATTTCAATACAAATGCATGGATGAAATCGGGTGATTTCAGTACCGCAAAAAAAAAAAAAAAAAAAAAACTAAAATGTAGTGTTTACTGTGAAAGAATAATAAAATCGTGTAAGGAAGTAGCATAACATTTTCTTATACAGGCTCTGTAATTTCATTACAGCCTCGTCTGACAATGAAGTTCCAATCGACTACCCTGAATTGGCAGAGGAACCAAAGGACCCGTTAGATCTAGATATACAGGTCATTGAAGAAGATACAAATATTGAGGGGGAACAAAACTTCAATGCCTTGGGGTCAAGGCCAGATTCTAATAACAAAGAAGGACAACCCGTTCATGAAGAAATTGTTATACGTTGGGATGCTTATTTAAAAACTGGACTCACCAAGGATCAGCGAGAAGAACTAATCCATAAATACAAATTACCATCTAATTGCAAGGCATTGGCCCCCCCTCAAATAAATAACGAAATTAAACCATGCTTGCCCAAAATTGCTTCCGAAAATGACGTATTCCTGACTGCCTTACAGCAACAAATAGCTCATGGGCTATCAGCGGTAGGAGCTGTAATAGAACAATTGTTACAGACTCAGGACGAAACAAAAAATGTTAAGTCTTTAGCAGAGGCCTGTCAATTATTTTGCAATGTGCATCATGCAATTTCAATGCATAGAAGATACAAAATAATGCCGCATCTCAATCCAGAATGCAAGAAGGTTGCAAAAACCATGGAATTGGATGAATACCTATTTGGTAAAACCTTCACAGAGGCAGTCAAGAACGAGCAAGCTATAAAAAAAGCAAGCATCGATCTGAAGAAAAAAGCGTGGCAACTATCCACCTTACCAGGTCCATCAGGAATTCAAAAACATTCTTTAAACTACCAGCGCTTCCAGTACAAAGGAAAGTTCAAAGGAAGAAGGAAGGAGGAGAGGAGGCAGCCAGATCGGAACAGGACAAAGCAAATGAAGGAAACCAGAGCCCATCAGTACTATCGGAAGTAATCCAATCAAAATCGGTAAGCACCTATGCAGGTAGCCTCAAAAACTTTTTAAGTGAGTGGAAAAATATTACTAAGGACCGAGTGGTCCTAGACTGGGTTAAGGGAGTGAAAATTCCTTTATGCCGGAAACCTAGGCAAATTATAGAACCGAATATAAGAATTCCGTCCAACACATTGCCAGACTATTTAAAATCTATTGAAGGTCTTATAAATATAGGTGCAGTCACAGAATGTCGTCCACTAAGAAACCAATTTTTGTCTAGTTACTTTCTTGTTAAAAAACCTAACGGAAAGAACAGGTTTATTTTGAACCTTAAAAAACTCAATGAATTTATAAGAGCTCCTCATTTCAAATTAGAGGATTACAGGACAGTACTAAAACTTTTGAGACCAAATTGCTACGTTTCCAACATTGACCTGAAAGATGCATATTTTTTAGTTCCAATTGAAAAAAAATTTCGAAAATATTTAAGGTTCCGATTTATCAATAAATTGTATGAATTTAATTGTTTACCTTTTGGTCTCAATATAGCTCCGTACTTGTTTACAAAACTTTTGAAACCAATTGTGAAAAAGCTCCGACTTATGGGTATCATTACGGTTTTTTATTTGGACGATATTCTCATTATAAGCAACAGTGAGATAGACTGTAGAAATGATACAAATAAGGTGGTCAAACTTCTTGAATGTTTAGGTTTCATTATAAATTTGGAGAAAAGTACGCTGCAACCTCAGCAATGTATAAAATTTTTAGGATTCATATATGACTCAATAAATATGCGCATTTCACTTCCCCAGGAAAAAATACTATCTGTTAGAAAGAATATTTCTAATTTTGAAAAGAATAATAAATGTACTGTCAGAAACTTTGCAAAATTAGTAGGAAAACTTGTAGCTTCCTGTCCAGCTACAAAATACGGGTTTGTACATATAAAACCATTTGAAAGAATAAAATATTTTTTTCTAAAAGGTGATTATCGAAATTATGACAAAAAAATGATATTCCCAGATACTTTGATGCCTGAATTGAATTGGTGGAATAGCAACATAGGAAAAGGTCAAAATATTAAACCAGATGTTTTTGCTATGGAAATTTGTTCAGATGCGTCACTCACTGGTTGGGGACTTTTTTGTGAAGGACGTAGGTGCCATGGGTTTTGGAACCACCATGAAAAACATATGCATATTAATTATTTAGAGATAAAAGCGGCATATTACGCTTTGAAATCCTTAACTAAAAATAAACGAAATATTCGAATATTACTCAGAATAGACAATCAAACAGCTATTGCATGCATAAATCGAGGTGGAAGCATTAAATACCCATGTTTAAACAAAGCAGCTACTGAACTGTGGAAATTGTGTGAGGAAAGAAATATTTTAGTATTTGCTACATATATTCCATCTTCCTTGAATTTTGAAGCTGACAAAGAGTCCAGATCACTTTCCATCGACACAGAATATGAATTGAACAATACAGTTTTTCAACAAATTGTGAACAAGTTTGGAATCCCCGAAATAGATCTATTCGCAACAAGAATTAATAAAAAATGTGAAAAATTCATTTCATGGTTTCCTGATCCAGACTATTTTTCAGTCGACGCATTTACTGTAAAATGGTCAGAATACTTTTTTTACGCGTTTCCCCCGTTTGCAATTATAACAAAGGTATTGGAAAAAATTATACAAGAAAAGGCTTTGGGCATCATCGTTGTTCCATACTGGCCATCACAGCCTTGGTACCCAGTTTTTCAAAAAATGTTAATAGAAGAAAGCATCCAGTTTAAACCAAAAGAGTTTTTACTTATTTCCCCTTTCAGGGAGAGCCATCCACTTTGCAGGGAGATTTTCCTGGTGGCAGGGAAATTATACGGAGGTGCTATTTGAAAAAAGGTCTACCAGTTGCTGCAATAGAAATTATGATGGCATCCCTAACAGAAGGAACCCTGAAGCAATATGCGGCATGTCTCAGAAAATACTGGGAGTTTTGTAGAATTAAACATTCAAACCCTTATGCATATGAGCTGAACAATTACTTACAATTTTTAACAGAGGTATCAAATACTGGCAACTCATATTCAGTTCTTAATTCATACAGGTCAGCCCTTAATTTAATATTCAATCCAATACATCCTTCTGATGAAAAAATTATCAACAGATTTATGAAGGGTGTTTACAACATACGTCCACCAAACCCCAAATATAACTGTATTTGGAACCCGGACAACATTTTAAGACAATTAGAAAAGTGGTTTCCATTAGAAAAGTTAGACCTGGAAAAACTAACATATAAATTAGTTACCCTCATGGCCCTAACAACGGCCAGTAGAGTTCAAACTCTTTCGTTGATTAAAATTGAAAACATTTCAAAATCAACAGAAAAGATTGAAATTAAAATCCCAGACAGGATAAAAACATCCGCCAAAGGTACACCGCAACCGCTACTTGTTTTTCCATATTTCAATAGTAAACCGGAGTTATGCGTGGCAACCACTATCGACTATTATGTTAAAAAAACAGAAGTTTTTCGTAATAGGGAAACAAGGCTTATCTTAACTCATAAAAAGCCTTTTCATGCAGCATCCTCACAGACTATAAGCCGTTGGATCAAAAAAACACTTTTACTGGGTGGTGTGGATACCTCGAACTTTTCTGCTCATAGTGTACGCCACGCTTCAACTTCTGCAGCATTAAGAGCGGGTGTTAGCATTGATCAAATAAAAAATACTGCTGGATGGACACCTTCGTCCAATACATTTTTCAATTTTTATAATAGGCCTCTTCAGAAACCAAATGATTTTTTTGCAAAAACTATATTGGAATTATAGGCAGATTCTGTGACAAAAGAAACTGTTTTCAATCTTATGTATTGTAATTCAGGTGGCTGTAGTAATTACGAATAATATTGTATTTGATATATTTCTATATGTGTATACGTATGTATATATATAATTACCTATATATATATATATTTTTTTTTTTTGTGAATATTTTCACAGTTAATAGTTACTTATGGATTCAATAAATGTGTTTCTTGTATAAATCGCCTTTTGTACTCTGAACATCTACAATGTAATTATATCGAGGACAAGCGAAGGAAAATTAACAGATTAATCGACTTACCTTAAGGAAGATTAATCCTAATTTTCCGAGCTTGTCCGAAGATATAATTACCCAGCCCACCCTTAGATATAGCCCCATATGCGGCGATTTTTTTACGACCACTTCAAAGGAATGATTAATATAACCAGACCAGGGGCTGCGATAAGAGATGATTCACAAATTCTTTCTTTTTATTATCTAAAAAATTCGTGCTGATGAGTAGGTTTCACGGAAACTACAATGTAATTATATCTTCGGACAAGCTCGGAAAATTAGGATTAATCTTCCTTAAGGTAAGTCGATTAATCTGTTAATTTTTAACGTGTTTTCTTTGACTCATCTGCTATACATTGTTCACATTGTAATATATTGATTCCAAAGAATACATTTATGTAAACGACGAATTGAGGCAGAAGCGATTGAAATTAAGCCCAGGATTTTTGCCAACATTTATATTAAATTGCCTGAAATTTTTGTTTCGTCGGATTATCCGATTTATATATTCCACGTTCCATTATTTTTCTAATCGAAAAACATTATGGGCGAAATGGACCGGATAAATCGTACTTGTTTTCGTATACGTGGGGAAGTGGATTCCGACGATTTGTGCTATAATTTGCTTTCCATGTCCGATGTGTGTTCTTTGAAATGAGTTTTTATAGTTCATTGAGCTTGGCCAATATGCTTTTTATTTGGTATGTCCCTTTCGTCGTATCGTTGAGGCTATGAAACTCTTATGAGAGGTTTTATCGAAAACTTCTCATCTTCTTAAAATTGACTAAACTGTTAAGTGCGAAGATAGCTAACGTTCAGTACTGTACGTGGGCTTGTTCAATGCATGAAATTTTATGCAAAAATTTACCAAGTGATTCATGAAATAAATATAAAAATAAATCAAAAGTTAACAGGCCTGTTGGTCTACGGTGCCAGACCAAGCTGAGTCTATGGTTCCACGATGAATTCATCTCTTGAGTTGAGAACTGCAACATCCTCTTATCGCTGTGTCGAGGCTTAGTACAGACAGGCAAAGGTGAGAGGGATACTTCAGTCATGGATTGAAGTATTATGATTAGGCTGTCATAATCGTGTGCCTAGTAGGCCTTTGGCACCACCGGAACATCATACTAATATATGCAGCAAGTCCTTCAGAAAACAGCTGACAGGGGCTTTTTTCCTCCAACTGACTTGACGCTCTACTGGCTGAAGGAATTGAGATTGATTCCTTACATAACGACTCCAAAGGAGAGCTCCTTTCAACAACCCTTTATAAAAAACTAAGTTTAGGAACCTTTCAAATGGTTAAAATTCGTGTTTTACTCACCCCATGGACGAATTCACCTCTACATGTTCACGCCCCGGCTTCCATACCAAGAAAATACCTCTAAATGGTCTCTTCGGCTATAAAACGAAGCTCGCCCTTTTTTTTTATTTCGTTGAACTCGTGACAGATGACAATTGACAATTACTCCAAAAGTCACAACTCCCACGGATGAAGCAATTCAAGAAGTGACACTGCACTATTTGAGACATTTCAACAGGGAGACATCTATGAGCATTTCCCAAAACAGCTTAACGGTGAAACATCATTTGAAATAAGTGCCTTACACACTTAAGTGATTGAAACCATTTGAAGGAATAACGATACAGCTAACAAACACTTGCTTTCAAATGCTCTACGAACCGTGCACAAAAGGACAACTAATGAGTTTTGTTTCATTGACTAAATCGAAAAAAATGAAATGTTTCATAGGTAGATATATTTTAACTGTTGCTTGCAGATGCTTCGGCACTGAAATATGGAGTAGATAATCTCCCACCTTAGTGGTAAATAATTGGTAGCCCTGCACACTGCACACATATAAAGCGTGTCGGCCTAAGCGGAGGCACGTGCTGTGAGAAATTATTCATCCACTGTCCCCCGTAGGTGTTCGGCGATCACTTTGGTCGAAAGCTATCGGAAGGCAAAGAAGTGGCGCCCGAGTCCACATGTCCACGGAATGGCCAATTTCATCCCATCCATGCACGCACTTTGAAGTTGAACGAACCGGCAACATCGCGAGAATAACAGTTGGCGTTTCAGAACGGACCGGTTTAGCCGATCGGATATACAATATACAACACGGTCAGGACCGGAATCAAAGGCAGAATCTGAATTCATCGAGCGATTAAACTCACAAAAAAATATTTGTTCGGACAGTGTTTCCAGTATCAAATCCGGTTCGAAGGACCAATCTGTATTTTTTCGGTTAATGCACCGTTTAACTTTCAATAGCTCATAATAGTTCATTGTTGAAGAGTTTATTCGTTCGTACATATTCTGTCAATTTCAAACCACAGTGTTTTGCTTTTGCTACACCAATAGAACAGATTCAAACAAACTTTAAAATGAACACATCAAATATAAGGTTTAAAACACCTTAAACTTTGTGAATTATATTCTTGGTCCCAAGAGTTGATTGATGGAGTCCTTTCTAAAATAAGTGAAGTTGTTAGGTGGATTTATTGTATATACTAAAGAGAGTAACTTACTGCAAAAGGTTATTCAAGTTATGTGGAACACCGGATTATTTCCTTATTTTTTTTAAATCCAGCTTTGAGCTTTGGACAATAATTGTAGTCTTATAATATGAAATGTACATTTTGAAGTAGGTAACTTGAAATTTTTAAGAAACAAACTGGACCATTTCCTATATTTGGCGGCGTAATGAAGATATCGAAAAAAAAAATTGAAGGAAAAAGTTGAAAAAGTTTCTCAAAAGGCGAAGTTACGTGCTAAAATTGCTCGGCTAGCCTTCTGTAAATTGTTGAAGAAGTCTTTATCCCGAATGGAGTGAATAGTTATGTAGGAGTAATGCTCAAAGTCATCTCTACAATTATAACGAGTAGAAAAATTGAGTTCCGAAAAGGGCAAAGTTGCGTATTAAAATTGCTCGACAGTATCTTGTGAATTGTTGATGAGGTTTATATCTTGAGATGAAGTGGATAGTTATGTAGGAATAATGCTCAAAGTCATCGCTACAATTATATTGAGTAAAGTTGAGTTCTCAAAAGACTGATGAATTTTTGTCCAAACTTGGTCGTTTTGGGACCGTAACTTTACTCATCGCCTTTTCGGGATTTTAGCTTTGCTCAATATAATTGTGGAGATGACTTTGAGTTTATTCCTACATTAATTACATTTATTGAATTTCATCACAATTTCAACGGAAGGAAATTGTAACTGATTTTACAAATTGGTTTGCAATTGAAACTGAAAGTATCATGTTGTCATATCTTTCATAAGGTTTTGCTTGAAAGAAAACATAAGAGCCTCATCTAAAGAACATCTGCATACCTACCGCAAGCTCTAAATACCCACTGTGTATGATAAGGATACGATAGAGAATTTTTTTTCGAATTGTCTTATTTGCTTCGAGTAACGAAATTGAGACTAAATGCGGAAACAAGTACTCGTTCTTCATTAAGCGCAGACATCCGAAGGTCAGGCCGGTCCTGGACCCGACTCATTGAAACGAAAACCCCGATGCACTGAACATTGCATAGGACATACTAGATGGTTCCCGCCGGGTGCAGAGGTTTAAAGGAGCATCCATGTATGTGAGCTAGCGTTCTCAACTAATGACCCAGAAATAATTCAAAAACTGACATTATTCCATTAAACACAAAGAATTTTTAATATGTATCATATTCGCTGGCATGTTGCCAGGAAATGAATATATCAAATAATACATAATGTACGTCTCTTGCTGATTTTGAGATGGGAACAACGGAAAAGGTGGCCTAGTTTACGTCGAGAAAAAGAGACGAATGAGGATATATAGGGTTGGCATACATTGTAGAATGTAGGTAGGTAGTAGAATCATAACATAGGATAAAAAAACTCTTAACCAAGTGATGCAGTTGACAATAAAAATATTTTTTGATCTTTCTAAAAAAAATTAGGAAAATCGTAAATTTTTAAAGTTTTTCATTAAATAACATGCAATTCAGTAAATTTTCTAAAAGTGCACCTATACCTGGATAGACTAATATACTCGGAATAAAGGGGAGAATGCACACTTCATTTTAAGGCTGACCAATCCTATAAACATATCCTCTAAGAAGAGTATTACTGAGATACAGGGTGTTGAAAATGGTAAAAAAATATTGCAATGAGAAAAATTGTTGTTACTTCGCGAAAAACCAATAAACTAATAATGAAAAATGGATTACATAATCCAGTCTTCCGCTTTCACCTGTATAATAGGTATATTCGTCGGCAAGTCTCCAACAGAAAAAAACTACTGCTCTATACGACCATTGAGTCATATGTGTTAGATTCTTGGCAAAGTTTTCTACAAGAACTACTTTGTACTCTTTGAAAATCATAGCTCTAATTATGTTTTGATTTAACTGAGAAAACATCTACGCACCGCGTTTCATGGTTCTTGCCACTATTCAGCGATTACTAATTTACCCAATTACCGAAAAACAATTTAAGATTTCGTTGGGAATTCCCAAACATGAAGTATGTATCCAGCTTCATCTCTAGGTTCCAGAGAGCTCTCTGATTACGGCGTCTTGTTCTTCCGAATCCAAATTTTCAGGACACACCTGGGTGTCAGCAAGCGAAAAATGAAAAATGAAAAATGGTAGTTACTATGATTGAATTTTGCACAGATGTGATAGTTTTTATCTCAATTATTTTTTTTTTATTTGCTATTTAAGGATTTGACAGATAACAACTAGCTCGTGCTCTCGAGTTCTTTATAAAATGAGGCCAATATTAACAACAGTATATTGGAAGGGTTGGTCAGCGAATCAAAAATAAACACATCAGAAAAAAACGTAAGTTCATGAATATTTGACGCTGTTTTGAAATTTTCATTCTGTTTAACATTCGGGCAGGACGCTAGTTGATTATAATGTATGCTGTTCACTTGAATACTTTTTATTATTTTTTGGGTAGCCTTCCAGTAGGAATGATTGAAATGAGAGTATTATTCAGTATCCATTAATGTAATAGTGAATAATTGTAATCTGACCCTAGATACATTCTGTTGATTGAACAGTAAAAAATAAATAAAATGAAAATAAAGCTCTAATTAAAAATTAACAGTTTATTAGATTGTATTGAAAGTGGCAAATAGCTGTATTTTTCGGCCACTATGGCTTTCAGTGTTTTTAATGATATGTTTTAAACATTTTATGCTGATATTTATTAGTATACTCTAAGGTACTTTCATACAAAATTTGATGTTATTATTCTTCACGTAACTGTAATCTTGAAATAAACCTCTGAGCATCCTATAAGAGTTAAAGGAGTTGAAATGTTCCACTTTCATTATTTATTTATAACAAATTTCAACGATAATGACATTTCACATACCAAGTCTGCCAATAGACGATTTTCCAAGTAGCTAATGATCGATTTTTTTTTAAATTCGACTCATGAATTTCAATATATTTTAACACGTTTCTTTTCACCCACGTGGAAGGACCAGGGCCCTTGTCGTCGGCGTTGTCTTCACACGGGGACTCGTCGACATCTTAGTCATCTTGGAGCTCCGGTAGGGACAGCTTCTCGTCGTCAAAGCTCTCGTCCAAGTCGTGAGTCTGGATGGTAATCTCCCGGATATTCTCGCACGACTGCCCACTGCAGTGGCCGCAGATAATGGAGCATCTCAGCCCGGTTTTTTTGTAGTTACAAGCGTTTCCACACCCTTTCCGGAAGTTGCAGGAGATGATCGGCAGAAGCTTGGATGGGGCAGCTTCCTGGTCCATCAACCTTGGAACCAGGCCTTGGGGTGTGGGTTGCCATCTCCTCTGTGTAGGGCATAGGTCTTGTTCCATCCACTACTGCACCTGGTGATGAGCCCGGAAAGAGTGTAACTTTGCAGTATTAGTAGTTGGAGGAAGCCGGGCTAAGTTGAAGTTGGTCTTGGCGGCACCTTTGACAAATAGCTGATTCTGCAGGGAATTTGGGGTGTCAAGACCTGGCCTGCCACCATACATGGTGACAATAACCTGTTCCCTTACTGCCGCTATTCATATGAGATAATGGTTTCCCGATCGCGTTGCGGCACCTTAGTAAAAAATGTCCGCCGTTTTTCCTGGGCCACACTTTTGGAATTACACGTTTTTGTATGGTCTATTCAGGCCAGTGAATATAGCCAACAGGCCTATATCCTCTCCTGCAATGACGACCAGGTAGAAATCACTGGCCTTGGCAAGGGCCGTGGTAACAATTAGCCTATCAGCGTCTTTCTCAGGTTGGATAACCTGAATTATGTGATGATTTCTGGAGCTGAATACGCCATGGATCGACGAGACCGTTCAGAACTCTTCGTTCCTTTGTGCTCAGCTTCTGATGGATAGCCGTTAAACACAACAGCAACATTTTGACCATATACTTTGCATCAATGTAATGGACGTATCTGGCAGCTACAGTTTTGAATGAGCCAGTTTTTGGCAATACTACTTTATGACAACGACATTTCTGAAGAATGGAGGAGACCTGTACCTGGGAAGTTAATTACGTATTAGATAGCGACACCTAGAACCCCTCCACCTCAGCTCCCCTCAACCACACCTTTCTAAAATGTGACTACTGAGTCATGGTCGAAATGGCTGAAAACTGAAAAAAGTGCAAAAAAAAAACGTGGAAACTAAGTTCCAGAGGTGCCCCGAGGTCGAAAACTGGATCAGTGTCCCCACATCATCTCGGACATTATGAGAAAAAAACGCTACTACCTGAGAATGTACGTGAGAATGTAATATTTGAGTATTTTTCTCTACTATTGTACTGACAAACTATAGCCCACTGCGTTGCACCCCAATGAAAAATCAGTAAGCAGACCCCATTGTCAGGAAGTTGATGAAATAAAAGCGTGATAAGACTGATGTCCTTAAGAAATTTATCGCACATAAATTGCTCCTTGTCGGAAAGAGTTTACTTAGGTACTTGATGAATATTTGCTCGGTGTATTTCTAGGTCTGCACCTGTGGAGTCCTTGAGTGTGACTGGTTTTATTCGTTTCAAGTTGCGTGCGCTCGACGTTATCGTGGACATAGCAATCACACTTTTCTTACGATTTTTCACCCATTATTATTCTTAACGAATGTAGTACAAATGATATAGGCGTATCTTGCTTGTCATTAAATGTTCGATTCGATAACAAAATCTTATGATAATGAATTTCTTTTCGCCCTGTTATTTATTTTTTCGGTTTCATTAACGCGATCAATTTGCCAATGTTCAGTTGCCTGCTATGGGAAATCAGTTACCATCCGGCTTTTCGCAGGCTTTGAGCATTTTTCGTCTGTTGATTTTCTCACTGAGTTGGCGGATCTTTTTTGTCGCCGTGTTTTATATATTCCGCTTGAGAACATCTTCCGAATAATGAAGTATTCTCTCCCTTGTTGATTCCGTGGACTATTAAATTTCTAAACGGCGTTTCAATAACGTAATAGTATATTGTACAATGAGCATGAAATGACATACTTCTCAACGAGTTGAAAGGTATATGAAATTTTATACACTATAGTTTTTCTACGACCATTTAAATCGTATTATACGAATGGTGAAGAATATCATAAAATCTAACACTACTTTAATCGATGAACCATCCTATAGCGACCTCTTCGAGTTTTTATCACTCAAATTGGACTTTATCTAGCAAAACCATTCAACAGCTGAAGATGTCATAGTTCCACCCCAATAACCTGAGTTCAACCTTCATCAGAGCTGAGTCACTGCATTCGAAAGTATAGGTAATATATAGTACGTAGTATATGCAGTTCAATGAAAACGAACGCAGCCTCCAACGGGCCATCAGTTTTCTTATATTCAAATCTATGTGGAATCTATAATAACGATTCGGTAGATACTCTAAATTTTATACGATGATCATCTTACGCGCGTATCTGACAATTCAATCACCGCTAATAAAATTCCCTATCGTGTTCAGACAAATGTTCGAGAACACTTCATTCACCCCCTATAGCACTTTCTCTTCCTAAATTCTCTATCAGGACACAATACTTCGGAGAAATATTTCAGTGCCGGGAAATAATGATACAATTTTTCTTCAAGTTTATCGATTACCTTGGCATTTATTACAGCTTCTCAGAAGCATTTGCAGTTTGAACCAAAGTGATAGCCCATACCTTTCACGAGCATTTTGTGGATAATGCAGGTCTACAGTGCAGGTCCGTTAGAGAAAAAGCCATTGCCGTTGGCACCATTTCTCTACTGACAACTGCATTATGTCTGTTATAACAGTTTCTACGTACAATAAAAATAAAAGTTTGTTCGATAACTGGGAAAGATCTGAAGTGAAACTATTGATTCTCTCAAGCCTTTGTTCGGCAACAAAACGAAGAGATTGAATCAGTTATACAAGAATGCTGCCAAGAATACTGAGGTAAGGATGGCATGTTCTCCAATCAAAGGGATTCTGCCCTTAATGACTTCATTTAATTGCTTAATTTCCTTGATTTCTACAGGAAATATTTCCATTCGCACTCTATTGAGCAGTAGATAGAAAATAAAAGGAATATTTCTGAATAGGGACATTCAATGTAGAAAACGGCCAATAATCAGGGACGTGCACTGAGTATTGACGGTTTGTGTCCAGAAAAAAGTTTAAGGGATCGAATTACAAATCCATTTTGACTTCGGGGCAATGTGGATGGAATACCATACGACACACTGCAGAACAAAAAAATTAGTAAAACGTATAGTGCCCTTGTAGGACTGAAAATGGATACTTATGATACGCAAATAGACTAGCCGTTGTAATTTTTGCAAGTTGAGTTGTAGTTGTGCTAGGTGTTGTTGCATTTAACAGAATAGTATTTTCTTATGTTTTGTTGTATGCATGAAATGGTTGCAATTATAAGATAGATATAATAGCTGGGAGGGAAAAAAATATTTCCTAGAAAATAGAAAAACCTACTTACGCGTATCTGTGAATTAGATATAATTATTCAAAAACGATATTTATTACCTGTTTGTAATCTATCAGCAGAACGAATATAGCAAGCATTAATCTACCTAAAGATAACATAATAATTGAATTTCAGAAAAAACAAATGAAAAACTCATCTGTTCAATTCCAGTGGATCATTAAGCAAATTACCTGCATTCTTCATTAATTTGTAATGACTCCAGTAAATCGAATTTCCATCCCTTGCGCCCAACAAGCTTACTTCATGGGTTTATCTCTTTGTTTTTTTTAATATGCAGGCTCAAAAGAAAAGAGAATATCGTTGGAACTGAAGGTGGAAAGGGAAAGAGTATACTAATTGGTATCATTTTTGACTTATTGGAGGTGGTATAATTAAAAAGTTAATTAGGTAGTTCACTGTAGGAACACCTGTATTCAGTAATGTTACTTCAGGATTCCAGCTCGTTAGTTTGTTGTAATGACAGGAAGATATTTGAATAGATATAGAAGTTTCGCGTAGCTTTCTTCCCGAGCTAGTGCTGATCGGTTTTCAACAAACTCTGACAAAATTTGTCCTACTGTGATGGTCGAGAAGGACTACTTCAGGCTTATTTGCTTGTATTTCATTATATCATTATTATTATTCTTACTGTAATTATTACATTCATATTATGAAATTTTTGTATTGTAATTTTATATTATTCGGAGGATTGGTAGAGGGTGAAAGTTGAATTTGCAAAGAGGAACATTCTCCATGAAAATTCAAAAAAAGAAAAATGTGAATTATTTGAAATATCTAACAGAAAACAACTACTTCCCCGGCACAAGCCACGCTGGACATTCAACTACATCTGATAGATATTGTGAAAGACTAACTAAAATCAAAATTGAATTTGCAAATTCTCATTATTTTTATTATTAATTAATAGCGAAGTGGTCGAGGTGTTAGAGCGTTTGCTCCCACCCAGGCGGCCCGGGTTCGATCCCTACCGCCATCACGGAGCTAAAGTGGTTCGGAATCCACTTTTTAAGCTGTCGGTCCCGGGTCTCCCTTGCTCGGACAAGCTCTGCTTTTGAGGGGTTTTCTACGAAAACCTGGGCGAAAAATTATCATTATTACATCAACATTATGAAATTCTTGTAATGTCGTCTGTCTTTGATATGTGTGTCAAATTTTAGATTATTCAGTTTGGAAGTGGGTGAAAATAGAATTTTAAAATTCACATCATCATCATTATTATTATTGGGGAATTCGCGTTTTTTTTTTCAGTGAAGACGCCCATATGGATGAACTTAAGAAGCAAAACCTTATCTGAATACAAAATTTTATTCAAATCGTTGGAGCCGTTTTTGAGATCCAAAAATTCACATTATTATTATTATTATTATTATTATGTGTGAAATTATGTTTCTCTAAGAAAGACGCCTATATAGATGAACTTAAAATGCAAAACTTCATCTTTATACAAAATTTTATCCAAATCGTTTGAACCGTTTCCGAGATCAAAAAATTCACATCATAATTATTATTGGTAAAATCGCGTTTTTTTCCGGGAAAAAAGACTATATAAGATATGGACTCAAGAAGCAAATCCTCATCTAAATTATAAATTTGATCCAAATAGTTAGAGCCGTTTGCGAGATCCAAATATTCACATAATTATTAATTTTAGTAAAACCACAATTCACATTTTCGTGCATTGTCATCCACTTCTGAGCTATGGTCCAAATTTCAAGTAGCTCATTGGGAAGAGAATAGAGAAAAGATAATATTTATTATTTGTGACAGATACCTTATAATGAATGAAAGGAATTTAATCAGTGAAAGCGATTCCATTTGAAATAACTTTTGCAAAACACCTCTAGTTTTTTTGCAGATCTCATCATATTCTGCTTACCCAATGAAAATCAAAAATAATGGATCAACAAGCTGATCAATTAATGTCGATTGATTCAGGCGTTCATATCCATCGGGAAACTGGACTTGTAAATCGACGCCTTCGCCTGGCCACGATAAAAATTGTCGTACTCAATACCCTGCCTTAGAATAACATGACAATTGACAATTCGAGACATCCTGTATGATGCGAATGACATATTTCAGCACATGAAAAATCATACGTAAAATGATTGACACCTCCAAAGTAGGTTTGGGCATGGATGTATACAAACCTAACCTTTCATAATCACTCATATAGTGACGTCGGCATAATAAGGGGCGGGATATTTTCGTGCACATACAATAGGTAGTTTGTGTATCGCCGATTGTTATTCCTATTGAACGAAATATGCCAAGGTCTGAGGAACAGATATTTAGATAATTTACGGTGACTAATTTCATCGCCATAGCCGTTTGAAAAACGTTCATTATGGTTTGTAATGAATCTTGCATAAGCATGGAGTTCGTGATAGATAGGTGCTGCGAATAATGGAGAATTCTACAGATTATCATCTAGATAGTGTCGGTTTGCGAGGAAACAGCAGCATCATTTATTTTTTCTTCTTGGTGTCTTTCACGACATATGTTACAAAATATCATTACACGCACAAGGAGCTTGAATGAATGTTAAATACTTTTTCCATTGGCAGAACAGAACCGGGTTATTATAAGGTATTTAAATGACGATGCGTGTTGAATAGTTTCAAGTGATAGGATAGGTATGACAAAAACGAAGGTGGTTGTTGTCGGCAAAGAAAATTAGAATGAGAGCGAGGATATTGATGATGTTGGAATAAGGTATTTCAGAACAACTTGTTTTAATAACTCATACATACTTATTATAAGAAATGTGGTGGTTTTTGTAACCCTGTCACGCTGTAATTCTCTCCCGCCTAAACAATCTAACCGATTTATTATGATAATCACAATATACCGGGTGTCAACGTATTCTTTGGACAAGCTATGGTTTCCAGAGTTTCAAACTGGCAGATTCAAGAATTGGAATTTTTTTCCAATTCATACTTCTCCATCATTTGCGGTTTCACCAGAAATGTCCCCAACTTGGGAATTCCAAATGGAACACCCTGTATATTTTTACTTTTTTGGAGTCTTGGGATTTTGAGTACGATCACATAGTTTTTGAGACAAAATATTTACGCACTGGATATTTCAGAAAAAAATTATTTCGCATCCAGAATGCGTGGAATGCACTTTAACCAATGTGATGGACATGAACGATGAATAAAAAATATTTTTCGACAACCGCATAACAAAGAAGCCTTTGGCGCGTTCAAATTTCAACGCAAAGTTAATTCGGAGTAAACGTATGGGTTGGTGTTATCGGAAATAAAATAATTGGACCAATTGTATGTCGAGGACAGTTGCTTTCGTCGAATTTTTCTTGCATTCTCAAATTGATAGAATGCCCACTTTTACATCTCTTGTATACGAGTTCGTTAAAAAAACTTATGATCTGAATCACACTAGGTAAGAGAACTTAAGTTATTGACGTAGACTAATTTCTTACTTATCATATCTTGTTGGTCGTAACCAATAAAGAGAGATTTGATTTGAATCTAGTTTTTCATGTATTTCTTCCGCCAAGTGTTATGTTTTTTATTTCATTTTCTAGCTCAATGATTTGAGGAATGTAGGAACTCGCCAAAACTCTTTTCACATATTTGATGTACGATGATAGTCAGTTGATCATCGCTTCTGATTATGCGAACATTGTTAGCGAAACGTACGACGAGTGTGAAAAAGAGATTATTGAAGAAATCAAAGGTTCCAAAATCTACAACTCAATTATTGTTCAGGGTTTGTTCTGGTTAATTTAGTTCCCAAAAAAATGTAAACACCAGGCACGCTGCTTGCTTTTTGTTACAACTGAAAATTTTGCAAATTAACCATACCGACGATGAAATAAAATATCAGTTGTGTCGTAATTCTTAAGGTTACGGATAGTTCACTGAGTATAACGTAATAGGAAAATATGTTGATATGCTTGCTTTCACATTAGTATCTGATCTTTAATCTGATAGTAGCAAGATAACCACCGATTGTGAAATATACTGGGTGTTGAGGATAATTGACCGTAACTAATTTTAACACGATTATACAGTCGTGTTCAATAGAGAGAACTTTTGTGATTCATCCAATGAAAGCTTGCTAGCAACACGGCTATTCATTGTGCGAAAATGTTTTCTTTAGATGAGATGTTGCTCTAACAACTAATTTAAATGGCTTACCAACCCTTAGAACTTTCCCCTTTGAACTTAACTCCGGTCGTTTGAGAATTGGGAGTTGTTATCATAGCAAAAGTGTTTGTTTTCAGTTACCGACTAGATCTGGGGTAAAAATCTGTATGAAACCCTTCAAGTGATGCCTAACTTGTCGATGATTATAATAATGCAGTCGTTTTCTGCGGATTGAAACCCGTTTGGTGAATAGATCACATGAAAGTTCCATCTTGTTTAACAGATATCCTTCTATCTAGAGAGCTACATCAAAAAGTAATTCAAGAACTGTATCCTCGTCTTAGAGACCAGCAAAGTTGAAAATTCTTACTTTCTGTCGACCGGCTGTACCCTTACGAGCAACTTTCATAAGTCTTATAGGGAAGACAAGGTCTTTACCTTTTAACGTGTAATGCACGGGCGAAAATGAAATTATTTAACTCCGTCTAAGTACATCATTCACTCATCCAAGTCGTGGCTGTATACCTGACTTGTCTATTGGAAATCCTAGTGCTAAAATGTGTTATTACTTGAAAAAGCAATGATTCAATATTGCTTTTAAAACAAATGACACTTTGAGGTGGACAAAATTAAAAACAACAAAGATGAAGTTGAAAAGCAAGAAAGGTGTGTTACATTGGACAAACAGGTATAACCTGCGAAAACATACTAACCGAACATATCATGAACTGGGTAGTGAAAAACAGTCGAAATCCACCAAATATAATCTTTTTTATGAATGTGGGTGTAGTTGGAGGACTCACATGACTTACATCAGTGGGGACATGTTTCGAAGGATTAATCTTTCATCATCAACAAAAATAGGGTTACAACATTAAGAACTACAGAAAAGACCTTTTCCACTAACCAGTTTCATCTCACCTCCACTGTATATGTCATGGATCTCCTCCGTTGGATGAACATAGAATAGTTTCGTGGACGGAAAGGAAAAATCAACTTTTACGAACCATTTATCATCATCATTTATCAAGGTATGAATCTAAATCTTATGGAAAGTTTAGAGTGCAAAACCAACATTGTTAAAATACTGGTGATGATAACTTGAGAACAGTTAATATTCCTTGCTAATATTTTAGCTATTTCATTACGTAGAAAACATCACCATGGCGAATATGTTCAAAAAAATTCAAACTTCATATTGGTGTTCCCAAAATAAACTGCTAAACTTAAAAAAAAAATGTTATACGCAATGAACTTTTCTAGCATTTTCACGAATTTTATCACCTTAAAATCGAAGTGAACTGAATTTCCCTAGGATTGCACAACTATTGGCATCTCACATTGCCCGTGGCTGTGTTTTATGTGTTTCTATCCTATTGCAAAATACTCGTCACCCACAGTTTCAAGCGAACTTTCTTGTAACGAGATAAAAGCTATTATTGTAAGAAGCGATGACTTCGATATTTTTTCGTACCATGTTGTGGATATGACTTTGCATATTTCATTTTGTTGGAGATTTCTGCAGCACTGTGAAACGAGTTCATGAATGATTGAAATCTGATATGTGCAACAAAACGGATATGATAAAACACAAGATGTATTGTATTCAAAATGCAACATGGGCAACGGAAACTTCGCAAGATTTCGAATATTTCGCTTCGCTTAGGCCTGCATAAGTAATTCATTCCGATACAACTGTCCCTAACAAAAAACATACAGAGTGAAACAATATAGGAAATGACTCAAAAAAACTTTCGCTATTGTGAAACGTATTGTGAAACGTATTTTGAAATATAGAAGGACGAACAAAAATCTGAAGCTTTCAGCTTTTCATTCATCATATAAAATGATTCTTTCCTAAGTGATTTCCTTACATATTGTTTATGTAACATGGAAGTGTCAGAAATATCATATGGATCCCTGGAGTACCCCAAGATTGATTTCATTTGTGTCAGATTTAAAATCACCGATTTTTACGTATATTTTTTTTTAATTTAAGCCAACCTAAAAAAATTCTTCGGAAACCAAAGAGGCATTCAAGCGAGACATTGGTAATAACCACGATCGTATCCTTGGTTGTCCTTGGTCATAGGCGTCATAGCCCTTTGAGTGCCTTTGACAAAAGTTGGCTAATACCGACGTCGAATGGCATTTTGCGGTCATTCGCTTGAATACCTCTCAAGGCTTTTCAGTTTGTTTATGGCCACATTTATGTTAATAAGTATCAGCCGTTTTCGATAAATAAAAAAGCTCGCACATCCATCTTCCCTGTCCCAAGGAGTTATGGAGTTCTAAAGATGGCAGATGGTGTCTAAGTCCTCAGTTATTGTCATTCGATTTCAGCTTGCATGGTTGCTTTTCCATTTTCGTTTCACTCCATGAATAGGTTAATTTAGAATCTCTAACAATTATTTGCCAACAATTGTAATTTTTCCACCTTGTAGAGGAAAAAGCTTCTGATATGGAAAAAACCATTGTCAAGGAAACTTCACAAAATGAAACTTTCAATCAATTGTTGTTAAAATTGTTAATTCCGTCAACCGGCTACCCTCTTACGAGCAACCCTCAGAAGTCCTTGAGAGACTTATGCGAGCTAGGGAAGATGCAGCTCTTACCTTTTAACATGTGATGCCATGCAAGAGGCAGGTGACGACGCGATGATTCGAACCCGCGTACCTTGGCATAGCAAGCGGGAACACTACTTGCGCGCCACCAACACCCATATAATTCTTGTGTATATTCCTTCTCCAGTTCAAGGTTCGAGTAATGAGTGATTGAAATAAGAGGAGTAGAGCTTTATGCTGATGACCTTGTCATTTTGGTAAAGAAGAGTCGCTTCTGATATCTTCCAAAAAGCGTTGAATGACTTACACAGTTGATGACAGAGAGAACAGATGACTATCAATCCCAGCAAGGCTGTAATAGTACCCTTCACCAGGAAGAAGAAACTGGAAGATTCAACTCCACTTTCTTTCAATTGTCAGGCCTTTCCATTTGCAGCGGAAGGAGCAAAATATCTAGGTATCATCCTGGCTATAAAGCTCACATAGAACGCTTACTTGGAAAAGGTTCTCCACAAAGCCAAATTATCGTTATGGACAACTTTATGTTTCGTTCAAAACCCTCATTACAAATAATAATGCCCTCAAGAGCATGAATATATTGTGACCAACAATGTGTATAATATAATGCTTACCGAATAAATTCAAACGCAGCAGAGGAAGTTACAATATACAAGTACCTATAGCAATTTAGCAATTCATACTATTATAACCGTTCATTTCCATGAATTTGAATATATCAACTTCGTATTTCATAATTATGTACACCCCCTCGTAAACATAAACCCAGTTCAAACAAGTCATATTTTATTCTCTACACAAATATTCAAAACTGAGTAAAAAACCTGAGAATGATTACATAAATGAAATATTTCGTGAACACAAAAGTTACGAACATAAAAATGTTTGTTGTTCTCATTTGTCAAATTTTATTTGGTCGTTATTTTGCCTGTTACAGGAAGAGCGTCATGAGAATGATGGAGGTTTCAATAAACATGTTGGACACAAGTGAAGGGAAATTACATTTGTTAAAGTAATAATCACGAGCATTTTTCATTTGAGAATCCCAATGTTCAGCATGTTTGGATATTCATGTTCATAATGAAGAAACATTTTCTAGCTATGATATTCCAGGATAGGTGATTTATTTTACTCCTGAAAGCATCTTCATGGTTGTTTTATTTCACATTTATACTTATATAAGACACATCCAGAACATGGAAGAGCCATTGCTTCAATATTCGTATCAGACGATACGAATGTCTATAACTCGGTCTATAATAAAACCAAGCACTGAACGTGTTAGAAGGCATAAAGTAGGACCCAATTTCAACGCCAGCTCAGTACAATTAATGTTTAATAAGATATTTCTTATTGTTTTTATTTGACGAGATCAGAATATTGGCCAATAAAATTACCAAAACATCGGTGTCAATTGCTCTGACCAAGTACATTTTGCGAGGAGTAATTCAGTCTGATCTAACCAGAACGATCTAATCTTACTAGAAAGATCTAATCTTACGTAGACATTTGAGTGCGTGGAAAGTGCGTGGAAAGTGCGTACGTCTCTCCGTTTGTCTGAGTGGGTGCATGGAAATTGAATACATACATTTTGGATAGGATTGAGTAAGATCATTTCTAACCATGGGAAGCACCTCTGCGAACATCGGACGCATCTGGGCTATGGACTTTCATTTGCTGGACGCACCTAAGCCATTTTACTTACCGCGGGTTGCATCTTGGTTCCAGCGTATTCGAACTTGGTGGCGCTTTTTCATAAATTGAACATTATCCGCGTATCTGCCTCTTCATATTGGCATAGTCAAGTTGAATCGGAATCGGAATGAGTTTCTTAAATACAAAATTTTCATTGAAATATTTTGCTGGTGATAAATCAATGGGTGAATAAAAAAAGTGTTTGATATCATTATGTGATCTGACTTTTATTGGTATTTCGAAAGATGTTTACACATTGGAGCAGAAAATTGTTTTTTTTTCTGGTGACGGGAAAAAAGTTTGATATTATATCTCTGTTGACAGATAACAAAATGCAAGTTCACATAGGTGAAGGTAGATATTTGATTTTTTTCACTAATCGTCGTTTTTTTCCGTCACAAAAGAAAATTGTGTATTTATTATATACGGGAAAAATATTAGATTTTATTTTTCCCTTGTATAATAAATAAATAAACACATGATCATGTTTTGTAATAATTTCTGTGTGGTTTCATATTCTGAAAAGAACCATTTTTGAAGAGGCAAACAATTTCGTTTCAACATGTTCTTCTAGGATGGCCTGCTATAATGCAAAAGAGATTCATTTCTTGTTTGTAACAGAACATTTTTTGACAAGGTTTGATTCGTTGAGTCTGAACCAGAGATAACTCTGCCTCTGGATAGAATAAAATGATTTTATACATTTTTTATTTCTTGACCTATCAATAAAAGCGATTTTTATTATTTACATGAAGTCGTGTTATATTCAAATAACATCGTTATACTCCGAGGGGAAAAATGTAGCCCCGAAACTCTATTTCGAAGATGGAACATTACTTACCAAGTTTATTAAATTGTGCTCAACTCGTGGAGATTGGTTTAGTGGCGAATCTCAATTTCCGGTTGATCGAGAATCTCTTTATAGAAACGGAAATCATCACGACTCCATAAGTGATGTGATTTTCAATATCAGGACACATGACTTTTCTAGTCCATCGCGAGCAAGTAGTACATGAATTGTTCGGGTGTGACTGATGTGCTTAAGCAGTACGCACACTGAATCCGCTCGACTCGGATCGGCACGGCACGGCGTTGTCGAACGTTTTGCATTGTTCCTATTTCAATATATCTCCGCGCACTCATTCAGATCGGAACGGCAGAGACCGTTCGACTCGACTCGACTACGGCCGAGAGAACTAGTTGCTAGTCGAATCAGTGAGCGGGTAACCGTCGTGCCGATCCGACCCGTTCCGTGCCGATCCGAGTCGAGCGGATTCAGTGTGCGTACTGCTTTACAAGTCATATTATTAGAATTACCTCGTTTGCATTGAAGAATAATTGCAATCTCAGTCGTTTTCCAAAACAAAAATCTAGTCCTTCAATATCTCTTCCAGTGAGTAATTTGAAAAATCGGAAGGACACGTCGATAAGGGTAGGCATTTTTCAAATTGATACTCTCTGTATGAAACGGAACCTCTGCATTGTCAATTTGGCATCATCATATAAGCACAAGAATTCGGAAGACTTTTGAGGTCGGAGTTCTGTTTATATGTTTTGCTGAGGAATTTCGCACTGAGATAAAAACTTCGATACTCCAGAGGGGGTTCAAGAGCTTTCCCGTGTAGGGGTGCAATTGATGTTGATCTCATTGCACCAAGACAAATTCGAAAACCATATTCTGAAAAACATCAATCTGTTTCAACACTGTTACTGACAGAACCATATATAAAACATCCGTAGTGTATACACAAATTAATTATTATAATTATAGAGCACCAATCTAATTTGTCTTTTATATTCTATTCGAGTTTTTAAAACGCAAGAAAAAAGAGTAATAGGCCTGTAAGATTTAGTAAGACTGGAGTCTTTGCCCGGTTTCAGAATAGGGATAACGAAAACGTGTTAGAAAATGAGGACGGTGGAGTCTTTCGCAAAAAATTCATTAAAAATATCTATCAAGAATTCTCTTGCATTATCTGGTAAACTAATAAGCATTGGGTGTTTGACATTATCACACCCTGGAGTTTCTCAAGATTTTGTCAAAATCTATAGTATGTATTTTCCAGTGTTTTAGTTTTGTTTTTGTTCTTTTTTCTATATACTTTCGTATGTTTTTGCTACCGTATTGATGTTTCTCATTTGTTGTTTGTACTGATACAATCGAGTAAAAATTGTAAGGACAATTTTGAGAAAAACATACATATATATTCACATTGGTCATCTTCGTAAAAAATGAATTTTTCTAATTGTCAACCATTTCTTTGTTACAGAAATTCGCTATGAGACGGCGTACGCTTGCGAGGGGAAAATCCTGAAGATCGAATGCAAGGAGGGCGAGCTGATCAAGTTAATTCGCGCGAACTACGGCCGATTTTCCATAACCATTTGCAATGACCATGGCAACACTGATTGGAGTGTGAACTGTATGTCACCTAAGTCTCTGCGGGTTTTGCATAGCAGGTAAGCGAACTGAAAAACCGGTATATTCGTAATTAATACTAACCGCCATGCCGTGATACTATAACTATTCAAGGTATGACCGTCCGGTGAACACATTTCTGAATGTACCGCGGATGACGTCTTTCAGAATGCACTAATTTCTTGCCTTGCGTCTTGCCCATGAACCATGTTTTTTCTCAAAGTAAGCGACTTTTCTCTGAAAAATCGCAATGGTAGCGTCAACTTAAACTATTAAAAGTCTTCATTAAATAGTGACGTAACAAATTCTGCTCCAGGTCTACCTTGTCAATAAGTTATAGTACCAGGCTTTCATGCTTCTTTATATAATCACCTGCCTGTGTTATGGTAACTTCTGCATAATTCATGGAATATCATTGATTTATTTAGCGATATCAGAAACATTTATTATGGCCGTATTTACATGTTATTGAGGAATTGTGCGACAAACTGAAAGAATCTGTTCATTTGAGTTCACGGGGATTTATTGAATATAGAACAACTAGAGGGCGGTAAATCATTTTTTTGAAATAATTTATTTGATGCTAATAATAGTGATTATGCTAAGAGCTGTTCAAGTAAACATTTATTTACTTCTTGGTAGGTTTGTCAACATACCGGGTGACCACGAACTTTGTGGAAAGTTTAATTATAACGAAATTTTGGGAACCGTTTTCCGCCGAACTTCAGCTGACCGGAGCATCAGAGCCGCAATAATACTGGAACTGCGGGATGGAAGAAACTGTGTAATTTCGGACAACGGTTTACAAGATTTTCAGAATTTTCCAACAAAATTTAAAATTTCCACATTTTTTTCCAATTTTTCACACCTGCCATTCGTTATAAAATGGCATTATACACCCGTTCTTCACTGGGGTGCAAGAGGTTAATTACACCCTAGTGGATTTGCGTCGGCCATATGAACAATATATTCATGATTTGGTTTATATGATTGAAAAATTATCTCCATATTAATAAGGCTATTTGAAATTTTGAAAAACTGATTTTCAGACACCCTGTATAATCTAAACTGTTTATTTTATGGCGTTAGTGTAATAGAGACATTTGATCAGCATTATGAGTTCTACGATATATGAAGAATTCGAGTAAATTCACAGAAAGCCAGTATTCCATTGAAGTTATGCGGGTTCCTTTTGGGGATCAGCCTCTTGCCTAAAAGCATTTGAAGATTCCAGATGTCGTCGAACCGTTCGTTGTCTTTGATCGAAGAGATTTTGTAAATAAACTTTGGTAGTCCAATACCGCTCTTGGCTGTGCCCAGGCAGACATAAATACATTAATGAACGTTTATATTCTTGCATTGTCCTTATTGTAATCCCGAACGAATATACTACATATTTAGTTTTCGGCGTGTTCAACAAGACAATGTTCTTTCTGTATTATTTTATGGAGGCCCAGTACGACAGAATTTATCTGATGGAATAATAGCAATATTTTTGAAAAATTATTACTCCTTTTTTCATTTCGTATTAACAAAAATACTAATTGTAGAAATAATAAAAATAACAAAAATGAAGGAAAACGCCTACATTCAACGAAATCTTCGAAAATATGGCGATACTATCACTATTTAGTAGACAGGAAAATTAAAACTTCCTCAGAAAGTCCAAACAAACGAAAATTGAATTCCTACCCTGTAAAATCAAATTAGGAAAATGAAAGTTCTTTATTCAGCGGAGAAGATTCAGTTTTAAAGTTGTTCTTGTCTTCTGAAAGCATAGTTTTGAGTTAAATTCCATGGAACAGTGTCACGGTTGAACTAGTTTTGAAGTCGATTAATGTGGGGTTATGAGGGAAACCAAAATTATTGGTACGAGCAAAATTGGAATAATTAAGGAACAGGGTGGTCCACGAGGGTTTGGCCAGGGAATATCTCGGAACTCGAGAGTAGTAGAAAATTTAAATTTTGGGGTTGTAAATAAAAGCAATTGGTGCAGCTTTTTCTGATATTATGTTACTCAATGAGCTTTTTTTTCGCGATCACGTGACATCGGATTGAAAATTATCAACGGGACAACCTGTATATTTTGGCATTTCTATGGTCCTCCTAATAAAACTATTCCGACAATTTTTCGCACTTGTGATCTAAACGATCAGTTTAAGAAATACAGGTACTTCAATATCCTTTGTCTTATGACTTTTCAATAAAATATGAATGATTATTATACTTTTGCATTGTTTTAATCATCACAGACAATATAGGACTGCCCAAATATGCAGAGTGACCCTATACCTAGTAGTTCTTAAACTAATCGTTTTAGACCACAAGTGTGTAGTTTGTTGGAATCGTTTTATCGTGAGAAACATAGAAATGCCATAATATACAGGTTACAAAATATACAAAAAGCTTATTTTACAGAGTCGAAATATCCTTCTCTCCACACATCCCCCAAAGTGGAGAATATAAGGCATATACCTGTCAAAATAATAACTACTTACCCTTACGGATAGTGAATTACATCTGACATCTATTTGTGCAATGTTCCTTCAATTAATTTCTATCGATTACAATTAGCATTTGCAGTAGTGTCCTCTTGGAGGAACATTGCACAAGTTGATGTTAAATATAATTCAATGTACATTAAAAAAATAGTTGTTTTCTTATAGATATTTTCCAATTTTTGGGACTGTGTGGAGAGAATGATATTTCGACTTTATGAAGAATGTACGCGTTCACGGCTGGCGTCAATGTTCTGATTGGTTTCCGGATTTTACCTTGGTCTTCTTGGTTTTCTCATGAAAGGTTACTATTGATGGTAATACCGAGCATTCAAATGGAGGACTGCATTGGCATGGATACTTCAGACATCCATACGCTGGCCGATGTGCTATCGGCTTCCATAGAGAAAATATAAGTTTGGGTTTTGTTCTCATCGAATTTTACCAAGTTGCTGGATCCACATTGTAGAACATTTGTAAAGTGCTTGTTTAAATCATTCACGTTCCTGCCCTGTTCCATTTTGGTTTCAACGGCTAATATCGAAGCTTTAACTGAAAAAGCTGTATAAATGGTACTATCACCCAAAAAGCGATACGCCGGGCAAGAGGTAGCTCCCAACAAATCATTAATGTGAAGAAGAAACAGGTTTGGTGATAAAATGGATCCCTGGGGAACACCAGCATTTACAGGTTTATAGGAAACTCCATCAACCACCACGTGGTTATAGAAAGTTAGATAGCAAAAGACAGAACTGGGGAAGGGGGCAAGCCATAAGAAGGCGTCCCTGATCCACGGCCAAACTTTTACCATATTTTTCAATAGGTAGCTGCTGATTCACTTTTTAGTTGAAGCATATTCAGTTCTGAAAAACTGCCGTTATTTTTGTAGTAGCGTTGTGAAATTTGCAAAATTGATATATACACTAAAACTTTATGGAATGATCGTTCTGATTACGAATCCAAAGACATTTTCGACCTATTTTGCCTCCTCCTATTACTTTCAGAAATGAGGTGTTTCATTTTTCATACCAGATCAGAACATCTACGGAGTTCATGCATATCTAGTAAAACAAATCTAAACAAATTCTGTACCATTTTCGTCGTTGCTCTGGTAAATTTTCCCGTACTATTTCGGTCAGAGAATCAAACTTCTTACGGTTCACCAAATATGTAGCGGTCATTCCAACAACTTAATTAGAAACATTAACCACAAAACTGTCACCTCGGTTGGAGGTTCATTTCACATTTTTGGCAATTAATAAGTTCAGAGGAAAACTGGATCATGGGTGGCGAAATTCTTACGAAGAAGAAGAATGGCTACCTGTGTGGGCAAGACGGTGGTCCCAAAAGGAATGACGATGCGGCGGGGGGAAGATTCTCAATAATGGGAAGAAATGTTTAACATCCTTTACCGGTTATCGAGGAAATATCGAAAAAAAGTCCGTTGTTGAAATGTCCGATATGAAAGTAATTTGTCTGGAAAAAATGGGAACGTCATAACTGGGCTGTTTGCAATACTTTATAATGGTCGATATGTGAATGATATCTGTGTAGAATTAAAATGATAGTCTGCCTTTTTATTTTTGGAATCCAATTATAACCAAGAACTTTGAAATATTTCTTTTCATAGTGCCGAACTTCTTTCGAAGAAAGTAGCTTTGGTAAAAATAAATTTTTCAGGAGTGGGGTGAAAGCAGATTTCGCAACGGAAATAATGGTAATGTTCTATCACACAGTTCAATTCAAAGTTATTTGCAATTGGTGTATTTTCATCAATCATTAGTTGAATAGTTCAATCCAATTCCTAATTTTATAATTTAATATTTTTACTTGATTATTACATAAAAAATTTGTTATTTGAAGTTATGTGTTCATCCACTTCATTCGATCAGAAATCACAAACATATACCTATCAAGCTTGCGGGCAATGTCTAAATTTTGTGAGTAATCTGAAATGAGTTAGATATTGATTGGGTTCCTTATTTGTTTTCCACGTGCAAGGTGGAAAATTTGTATTGCAATCATACAATACACTTAAAACATTAGAAAAGTACTTACCAATGCCCTTGTGAGTTTTTTAACGAAAGAATCGAATCTCTGTCGACATCTTCGTATGATAAATTACAACATATTCGGGAGAGCATATCTAGCATATACATAATATACCCTGGCATTGATGAATTTTTGTAAAATATTTCTTTCCTCTTAAGATGTCACGATGTCAATGTGTTCATTCATAGCTGGTATAATTTTTGTAAGATACAGAAAACATGCTTCATTTCCTCAGGTTTTTCAACGATTGTAAGGTAATAGGAAAACTCGAAGGTGAACTTATATATACTTGTTTCAATCCTTTGTGAGTGTCTCTATTTCTTTGAGTTATGCAGTGTTATCATAACATAACATTCTCACCAACATGTTGTTCTATTACACATTTTATCATAACACCCTTTATTATCTAATACGTGTTGCTTTTTTGTACCTGTCAATATTGTATGTTATATGATATTATTGTAAACATAAGTCTCATAGAATTGGGTTAACATGCTTCGTCAATGCTTTTTACAGCTTTCTGTCGAGACTAGCATCGTTTTAGACCGTTCGTTATAGGAAATAAAATATAGCGGAAAATTCAGAAGTGCGAGTCACTGCGCCAATTAGTGAATAATGAAATTTCTATGGCAACCATCTTCAAAATCACGAAACGTGACATCTCACTTCAGCAGAGAATGAGCGCGAAAAAACGGATTGAGGTACCTCGACTCATTCTGAGCTCGTTTGAATTTGTTGAACGTGCAATTTCAATTAAATGTTCATTCATTTCGATTCTCCTACGCTATGTAGTTTGATTACCAAACTCACGAGTGCTACCTCTAATTTCAACTCATAGAAGAAGCATTGTAATGAAAAATTAACTGGAAACACACGTTTAGTTCACGTGTGTGTGTATATTGGAATTTTTGATGTGACTACAATTTTAAAACATTCGCCTGTAGTCATAGACGTTCAGATTGTTAATATCCTTTGACAATATAGGTACAGTGTGGAAACCACTTAAAGAATAAAATTGTTTCAGACAATATCAAAAATTCATGAGAAATGCTCGAAAAGGCCAATTTCAGTTTTGAATGGAACGTCACTTGAAATACAATTGATATAAACGGTGAATCACTTGTGTGCAGCACAAAAAAGGAGTGTTTATTTAAATGATTCACCCTGTATTACCTTATATTTTTGAATATTGCCTGTAGATCTGATTTCAACGACCTATTATACTTAAGGGTTGAATGAATTTTTATGTAATGAATTGAAGGGGATAAATTCTGAAACTCTAAGCCTATTACCTACTTATTTTTTCTCTAGGCCACCTATAACAGCCATGCTTCATTGGGATCGCGGATTATCCCCTCTTTAGGTGGTGCTTAAATCACGTGTCACCATCAAATGTTCTTGTTTTTAGTTCTGCAATTGACCGAGAGAGTAGGGTATTTTCCGTTATCACTTGTGAATTCACTTGGGTCGTTCCACTCAACAAGGAGAGACTGAAAACTTGAAAAAAAGTCATTAAGGATGTGAATGCGATCAACGGTTTTCCTGTGTATGTTAACGAAGTGTTGAGGAAACAGACTGAAATAGTAATCTGCCTAACTCTTCAACATAAAACGAAACACTTCCTGAAAATCCGTATAGGGTCAGAATTATCAATGTGAAGGTTGTATACGAAACCACGTATAAACTCAAATAGCTTTTGTAAACTGGATAACAAGAGAGAACACAAGGCCAAGTCAAAATCCTGTGTTGATATCAAATGAATCGGAAGATAATCTGTACACCACTATGAGAAACATAATATGGAGACACAATGGTCAGTCAGTACTTTTTTCACAACTGTCATGGATCCGCACACACTATGGTGGCCAAAACATGATATTCTCCAGTATTGCTTGGTGTCTTGAGGACAGAAAGGATTCGCACATCAGTTGAAAACATGAAACTTTTCATTGAACCATTATGAAGGTATCAGTAGAAAAGCCCGAGCGTGGAAAATTAATTTTCCGTCTTTCTACATCGAATCAATATCAGAATCGTTTGGGGCATGCAATATAGTGTTCATATTTATAGATCAATGGAACGTGGACAAAGTAGATAATGCCTTTAAGTTCATTATAACAGATCAACTAATTGTTCCTAAACACTATGATTAAACCGGCTCCTCCAGGCATACGTAATGTTATTAATTTCTCCTCATTGTCACAAATGAATAAAGATGATACCGTATTGTAGTTGCGCTATTTTGCCACTTTACCACCCAATGCGATTCTGTCTAATGGGATTATTCCATGCGAATATACTCTATACGAGGTATATTCCAACGACTTCATTACATTCGTTGTTAGCAGAATCGGTTTGTAGATTCAACTGGAAAAATGCTTTCTTGTTATATTTAGGAAAACGATGTTTTTTTTTTCCGAAAACCTGGGAGATTCGTAAAAAGCAAAACAAATTTTACAAAAATCTATTTTATGAACATTAGTCACAACAAAGTTCTCGCCGAACGAATGGTGTCAAGGCTCCTTCTTGCCCAATCATTATTAGACGCCCAGTTCCTCATGGTATTAAAAGATTGAAACTTTCAAGATAGCACCACTATCTACATTGCTTCGGAGATTATCTATGGCTAGAGTCTACGATCTAGTGGCAGCTTCTGTTATTGTGACTCCACATCCCTTAAACCCACTTTTCGTTATGCTTGTTGTTCATAATTTAGAGTAAATCTATACTGAAAGGGTTGAAAGTTTCGGTTAGTAGAATAATTCTATTAGTGTCCTCTTTTATGCTAGGAAGCTGGTCCATTATTCTTGATATGTTGTTTCTTTCTTCGTCTCAATGGTAACATTTACATTCGTTTGAAGCGACTCCAATCCAGAGTTTTGGAGCTCACTTCTCGTAACCGAGGTAGGCCACGCTCTCCAAGCCATTTAGAGTATGCTCAAATCAAGATCCATATGTGATGATGGGAACAGCAAAACACAGATCAAGAGAAAAAGTAAGATTTGTGAGAGAGAACCATTGAATTTAACGCAGGTCATCTGATGACAACTGATGAGAAGTTGAACTGGGCACTTCCCCTCGGACTGACTAACATTTTTAACTGGTTGAGAGTTAAATGGTACCTAGTTACCCTCTTGTCAAAATTTCTACACTTCTCTGAGCAACTTTGATCGAGATGTGATCTCTAGCCTCATGACAAATGACATCATTTCAGGATAGTTAGGTTTGCCACTTTGTGGAAATAGTCTCGGTAAATCTGGCGCTGCAAGTCGAGCGTGACTCTCAGAAATTCCTCCGAGAAAATATATTCAAAGTAAATATTAATGCAATGTTCACACGAACAACAGCTGAGGAGAAACGACTAAAGTTATGGGTTCAATTTTGAGTGAATTTGAATGTATTTTGACGGTGCTTTCAATGCATTAAAGTTGTATGTTCCGAGATACGTATGTACCAGTTGCCTACTTACGAGTTTTCATGTATTATTTGTATGAAATATGTGCAATACGTACTCCGTAAAGGTAGATTATAGCTCGTCTGTTGCGCTGTTTGCTCATATATTATGCAAAAGTCCGATCCCCTTTTGTGGTTGAGGTCTCGCTTACCCATGTGTCTGATTTATGTTCGGAATCCAGAGTGTCAAAAAAGCTACAATAACATCCCCCATAATTCCTACACGAAGCGGTGTGGCCTTCAGCAATCATTTTTCTCTCGGACGTTTTATTAAGTTACTGCCGACACGACGGAATCCTTTTATTTCTAATCACCAGTCTTCGCAGTTTTAGTTGTAATAAACACATTCCTATTGTGGTGTTTGTTCCCGGAGAAAGATTCTTGTTTTCCTACGCCACCGCAGGAGAGATGCTCCAGATTCGACTCAAGTTGTTATGCCCAGTTCAAGAAAGCGACTTGTAGGATTCCTTAAATGCATTCACTATTTACACGCGGGATTTGAAATTATTCTTCATTTCATTTACGTGGAATCAAGGTCAATCAGTTCGTAACCGTAGGCTTGAAAAAATAAGAAAAATTTGCTCAATAGCATCAATGAAAGAACATTACCAGATAACTCTTGCTGTTGAAAACCACGATAACCCATTTGGGTGGTCAAAAACCTAGCTTCATTTGAACGGATGTGTTCTGGTCGTAAATAAAACTTACTTTGAATTTTGGTGTATTCCAGAATAAAAAATTTCAAGTAATTCAGAGGTTCTACTACTGTATGATTCTGGTTATGGTATCTTCGACAAATCCAAGGTCAATCGCTTGTCAGTCCAATTACCATTCGACTGAAGTCACAGGTTACTCATGTCCCGGTCCTCGTTTGCGGCTCTATTATATCGCTACTTGTGTCTTTTAAACACCTTGTCTTAGTTTCTTCATTCAGAGTCCACATCCTTGACAGTGGCTCCCTCCAAAGACTTGTTGTTAATATCGTGTACAAAATATAAATTCCAGCAAAAATCTTGCAAGATTCTAAGCGGTCGTTGGTAGTGTTTCATAAAAAACAAATGTGAAAATCAAATTATGGAGCCAGTAGTGGAACGTGTCGGGGTCCAGTCATAGACTTATGAGATGATGTTCCATCTGGTCTCTGAAATTGAGGGCTAGTAAAGGAATGTGTTGAGGTGGTCAAAGTCCAATTATAGACTGATGAGATAGTATTCCATCTGGTCTCTAAAATTTGGCGCTAGATACAGGTGGTGGTGATAGTCCAATCTTTGACTGATGAGATGGTATTCTATCTGGTCTCTGAAATTTTACGATAGTGATAAAATGTGTAGTGGTCGTGGTAGTCCAATCCTAGGCTGATAAGATGGCATTCCATCTGGTCTCTGAAATTTGGCTGTAGTGATGAATGTCCAGAACTGGTTGTAATCCAATCCTAGACTGATAAAATAGCCTTCTCCATCTGGTCCTCTAAAATTTGACGCCAGTGATGTAATGTATAGAGGTGGTGGTAATCCAATTTTAGCATGATGAGATGGAATTCCATCTGTTTTCTGATATTTAGCGCTAGTGATAAGATGTGTAAAAACGGTGGTAGCTCTAGTCCTATACTGATGAGATGGGTTAATTTCAATCTGGGGTTTGACTGGTCAGATTGGTATCAGGGGTTTGCTAAATCATGTTATATTTTCTAGTTTTGTCTTGGCGAGAAAGCTTCGTGAGAACTGCATCATTGAAAGCACTTATTGACGTTATATTCGTTTCCGATCATTCTAATCTCGGAGATTCCTGTGATGTGGAAGAACGATAACTGGAATTTGTCGTCGTTCTTCACATGCATTTTAAGTTGTCTCATGATGTAGTCTTTTTCGGTTTCCAGTGAATCTTGATTAATGAAAATATACATCGCTCTTTCTTACGATCCCCCTCTTTGTTACAAATGGGTAATTGGAGTTGTAGTGAGATACTATATTGTGTGGGTATTCTTTCTGTGAACATAGAAAAGACATGGCACTACTGTTTTTCATCGCGAAATTCATAGAATCACTCATATTGTTTTTTCTTGAGAAGTGCTGGAGGTGTTCATCTCCGTGGTTGCATAGGATGAAGGTGTTATCCACGTTTCTCAGCTATAGTTTTGGTTTGAGTTCAGCCTCTCTGATTACCAATTCCTTGAACTATTCCATGTATATGTAAGCGATTACTGGAGGAAGAGAATTTATCCTTTTGGCAGTCCATCGACTTAGAAGAAGAAACGATCCTTTCCTTTGAACTAAGACATCTGACAGATATTTCTGCGTCTGTCAGATATAATTCAATGTCCGTCGTGGTATCAGCTAGGGAAGTAGTTGTTTTCTGTCAGATGTTTGTCCCCTTTTTTTGCACCTGGAGGAAATATTTGGAGAGAAGGGTACTTCGACATTGTCGATTTTACTATTTCATTTATTTGATAATCTCCGGCAATAATTCTTGAACTCTGCGACAAACTTGTTTAGGCTACTAATTAGGCTAATTGCTATTAATTATCGCGATCCAAGCTACTGAGTCATTTTGTTTCTCGATAAAAGGAAATCTCTCGAATTTATTTATCTTCGTGCTGAATGGCGAGCATTGTTTTGGGGTGTAAGAAGAGTGTGGTAGGGGATGTATCTCATTAATTTGAATCGATCTACTACTGAAACTGAAATATAATCGTTAATAGGAGTGTAGATAGATTAGGTTGGTTAATAAAACTTCTGTAGAATCATCAATGTAGAAATTGATGGATGAATTGTCGGATCACAAATTTGCTTTGGGATAGGCATTTTCAAGTCCTTGATTTTTCATAGATGATAAGTCTAACGCGCTAGTTAGGTACTTCATATCACAATCAGTAGTAGGAAGTATTTGAATCTTCATCCCTCTGTATCTACCTCAACCCAACTCATTTGCTTTAAATGGAATCATAAAACCTGTGTATCATAAAAGTTATTTTTAATCTTGGTTAAAAACGGACTGGAAATGTTGAAAAACGACGCAGCCAAGTTTCTGTCTGCAAAATCATATAAACGTCTTCTGTCAGAAAATTGTACGTACTTCAATTCAACCAATAAAATTTCCACAAAATCATTCCTCGTTATCGTGGAGCAGAAGCATATCGGTGGAACCACAATGTAAAATCATTTGCTTCTACGTAGAACTTTCCAGCAGAGCTCTGGACATTTTTCCAACGTGGCATTGAAAAACGTGAGTGCATCCCCTTTTTTGTTTCGCCATTTAGTCTAGAACATTTACATAAAACATTATTTCCGCTAAACCCGAAAACCACATATTTATTGGCAGTAAGTTAGAGCCAGAGCCCATGTTTTTTAATAATGGTTGTATACAATTATTTAAAAAGCTCCTATGGTGGCTTTAAAAGCCGCCGGAGAAATATGGCCGAAACCCCTATCACTTTATTATTAATTATTCCTCCCCATACATTAAGCGGCCAGGAATATAAACGGGGAACTTACCCCATTTCTATTAGCATACTATGCCGTACTATTGGGTGATTTTCACTTCCGCTACATCATAGAATATATTTCCATACTCTGTTCATGAAAAATTTGTCATAGAAGAAACCATACGTGAAGGGGTTGTTTCAACATCTGATGAGATAACGCATTTCTTTTAAGTTAACTACTGGTTAATGGTTCTTTGAAGTTTGGAATCTTTCTATCAGAATGAATATCAGCTTGACTAAACCTTAACACAAAAAATGGCAGGGAAATACAGATCCATATTGTTCTCTAGCCTGTCCATTTCTAGGTAATGAAAAATGCTGTCAGTGTCAAGTTTGGGAGATAAGTACTACTTTCTCCCTGTACCTTCATTAAGCGGTATACAGATGGTAAATATGAATGTCTCGGAAGTCATGAGTACCATACTGAATCAATCTCCACACAAATGAAGTCAATACTCCGAATTTTCTGATGAATTCCCAGAGATTTCCCACGGGGTAATAGATATGAAGTCGTAGTGGCTCTGCTGAAAAGCAAACTTCTCAAAAAATGCAATCCGATCCCTTCTATTTCCATTGACCCTAGTTAGGTTCTTCTTTATGATCATAGGATGTTATTCCTTCACTGGCCTTCTCGGTGTGCCCCAGAATCACTTTTCGTGAAACTAAAAATTTTTAAAAAAGAACTGTCATATAAAACCTCAACGGTAGTTAGTGGACTTGCAAGGATTTTACTTATCCTTATCATTACCCAATGGGTTGAATCGATAATTTATTTCATGTCCAGTACCTGAGCACATTTTTATATCTCTAGAACACGTATAGAGCAACTAATGAAATAGAGCCACCGGACATCGTCGGTAGATTCTTCGATTCCCAGCTATATTTTCAGGCATAAACTCCTCGCTTAATATTTCACTTCCTATCCCACGCGAATTTTCACTGACTTAGGATCCCCATTAACTTTTCCATTGTTATTGTCAAGTGCCCTGTTACAATGTTCTGCTTTTCTCGAAATGTTACTCCTACTCCAGTCGGTCGAGTGATAAGGGTTAGATTTATGGAATCAGGTAGACGTGACGTCATGATTGGTAAAACCGGATTACGAAATTAGGTATGGATGGAAACCGGGTATAAACTCGGATTAATGCGGAGTCCTTTGATGAATCTGTTATATACGACAATCTGAGCCTCTGTGGACGATGTTGTTTTTGTAATCAAACAGTGTGGATATTTGGCTTACTTTTGTGCTAAAATATTCTCAAAGAATATTTTCACTCATAGGAAATTTAATTCTAAATTGCAAAGCACGTAGACAGTAAAAGACATATATGCGTCATTTTGGGTCATTATCCATTATCTGAAACAAACATCGTTATCGATATTCAGCTTTCTGCCTTTGGTTTTACTTTTGGGTAAACAGTAATAACTTGGTGGTCCAAACCTTCACAGCGGACGGCCCAAGCAATGCTATCTAGTGTACAGACCTGTCTGGCGATCACCCGGTTTTTAGCAGCTGTAAAAATTATTCTAGACATACCTCCTCTCCATATTATTTTGGGCTAGATGGACAACATACAGAATTGTGCATATTGCTAGTTGCACAGGCTTATATGGAGCGTAGCATACTGCTGGCCTACATCGAAAGTCACAGCGGTTTGGGAATGATCTCCGATATAAGTAATGCCGTGATCTGCCTATGCGACTGTATTCCAGGCGAAAATTCACGTCATTGGCGTATGTGTTGAGGCTTTGGAGGAAAACAACATCACACACAGATCAATAAAACTTTTTTCGGACAGTCACGCGACTCGCTCAGCATTTGGTACTGATCAACGTGCAAGTTATTATGGAACTGTCAAAAAAGACTCTCCTCAATAAAATGATTCAATAATCTGTCACTGCTCTGGATTCCTGGCGTCTCTGGCATGGAAGGCAATAAATCACCATATATCAAGACTGGGACTGTCAGAAAATTCGGAATGCCGTCTTTGTATCAATATGATGAAACAGCAGAGATATACTTTGTGCCTGCCCCGCCACGGACAGAATCAGGTTTTCGATGTTTGCTAGAGCCTTCGGACCTGAAAGATCATTCACCAGGAAAACTAATCGACTTCATAGAAAAGCTGTTTTTTTGGTGCCAGAGTTTTAGATTTTTCAGTGTTTTCCACACTATTCAAGCCACCACTACTATATACGAGTAGTGTATCGAATATGAATGTATTCGTCTATTCTCTCTACATACTTTCACTGATTACCTCAGGTTTCTTCTGTGACTTTCAGATCCTGTTATCTACTCTTACAAATCTCTAATAAAGTGTACTGGAAGAAGTTCCTCCATCATCACCCTTTCTCTTCGTGAATATCATTTATTCCAGAAAACAAAGACAAATTTCTGAATTTACTCAGGAATACTCTTAATACCCTCACAGTTCCTCCTTACAATACTATCTCTCTCTTGTCTGCCGTGATACTTTCTTTTCCTGAAAGTTCACAAATCTTTCTTCCTGTATATATACACTGAAATATTCATGAATCCTTTCTAGCAGAATGAAAGAGCAAACACTGTTTCAAAGTAAGTTGCCGTGTGGCCATTGTTCAAGTTAAATTTTATTGTGATGGGGTATGAAAGCTTGAATGCATTTCTTATCGAATTCCTAATCAAAATTTATGATTTTCTTTCTCGATTCAGACCTAATAGATGATTGCTTTATTTAACGCAATATCCGACGCCACTATACACAGTTTATTATATCATTTATGGCCATATAAAAGTTCCAAGGTTGAATAAAGAGGGAAATTTTCAATAAACTGCAACCGACGAACATAATTCCACATTTATAGCCGGGAAATTTCAAAAAGTTCCTAGCCAATTACAATTAGATGGTCTTGATGAAGACCTCCGGTCGACTACTGAATATGAAGTTCAAGAGGACATAATTTTTGCGAAAATAAAGTTAAATTGAGTCCTCGATTCCGCAATTACTGTCTTTGAAGAAATGAAGTGATGCCAAAATAATGAGGAAGCAAATTTGAATTATTTTTTCACAAAAAAGGACAGAGTTGTAAGATGTGATTATGAGTAATGTATACCAGTTCAATTGAACCTCAGAAATAAAAGAGACAACCGTGCTCAACTGAACTGGCGCTAAAAAACGGATATGTAGGATAAGAAAAATTAAATTATAATATAGTTGCTACTCATTTCAAATGACAAGGTAATGTTCGTATGGGCAGCTTTTGGATGCTTTTTGTTTTTTGTGAGTGTTTCTAACCCACCATCGCTTCTGTGTAAATAATCATGTGTGCCTGAACGTTACTCACAGCACATAACATAAAGAGAGAATTTATTTTCAGATGTTCTGATAGACAGAACTGTACTGTTGATGTGAACAGCGAAACTTTTGGGGACCCATGTCCAGGCACAACCAAATATATAGAGGCCCATTATAATTGCACGAACGGTAAATAATAGTAGTGATAATATTGATAATATTAGTATTAGGTACTTACGTTCATATAACATACAATATTGTCGGTAACAAGGAAGCAACAACAATTTGTTATATACGAAAAATAGCTACATGTGCCGGATTGTTCTATAGGTGTACCCATAACCAAAACTGCAGCATACCAGCCAGTACCAGCATGTTTGGCGACCCTTGCGCTGGTACTCACAAATATCTCGAAGCTCATTACCAGTGCGTGCCCGGTAAGTAGTAGTATTACGTAGTTATCCGATGATATTGATTATGGCGTCGAACCCATATTTAAAACTTGTCAACGTTGCTTCCCGTCATTGGAAGATATTTTGAACACCTTCGACCTCCACATAAACCCCAGGTAATATTTATTACAATAAAATGAACACTGAATATTTCTAAACATGCTATACTTATGTTAATGTCTATATCGCAACTAAAAATGAATTTATACAGGAGTAAAACGTATCCAATGGTTAATGACAGTGTTTAGGCTGAGTACTTACTAATAACATTACACGTAATGTGTGTTGCTCAAAAAATGGGCTTCGTAAAGTTTAAATTTATTCAAATTGCTTCAAATAAAATATCATTGGATGGTCAGTTTTGAATTGTTTCATTGCTGGCCGTTAACACTAATATATAATATAGATATATATTTTTTAATGGTGCCTCTGATGTGCCTCTGGACGTTTTGAAATATGAGTCTGGTTTTATCTTCCCAAAATGAGTCAGTTAGAACACTTAGCCAATCTGCATCAATAAGTACTTTGATTCTGGTTATTTCGAATCACTGAACCTCACCTCATTGAAATAATGTATACATATTCTTCAAATTTCTTGAAAGGGGAAGGAAGATCTTGATTTTTTTTGTGATATTTTTTCTAGCAAAGTTCTGAAAGTATCTGAATCAAATTATCGAATATGATCTTTATTTGATTCACGGATAATTCAAATCATATACAGGGTGGACCAACAGGTTTTTGGCCAGGGAATATCTCGAAACTCGAGAGTAGTAGAGAATTGAAATTTTGGGGTTGTAAATTGAAGCAATTTGTGCAGCTTTTTCTGAAACATGCAGTTGCCAAATTATTTAGGTTTAGAGTCACCCTGTATATTTCGGCAGTCCTATATTTTGTGATGATTAAAACAAGGCAAAATCGTTGTAGACCACAAATGTGATAGTTTGTTGGAATCGTTCTATCGGGAAGAACATAGAAATGCCAAAATATACAGGTTGTCCCATTAATTATTTTGAATCTGATGTCACGTGAGCGAGAACAAACAGCTTATTAGGTAACATCAGAAAAAGCTGCACCAATTGCTTTAATTTGCAGCGACAAAATTTCAATTCTCTACTACTCTCGAGTTCCGAGATATTTCCTGGCCAAAACCTCGTGGGCCACCCTGTATTATGATTTTAAAAAAAATTATGAGCTCGCACGCCACTGGCAAGATTGACATATCATAATTAGTCAATTCTTGCTCAGCTAGAGTATAAAAGAGAGATACGGGATAGACGGCATACAGCAGAAAATAGCCATGATTATTATTATACTCATTAGACTACTATTCAAACTATAATAAGAGTGTATAGTACAGTCGCTAAAGTAAAATATACATTGTATCTTCCCAAAAAATCGGCATAGAAATTTTCCTTCTTAAGCTGTCAGTAGAGGTCTTGAATATTATAAAACCACAATAATCCGTTTTGGAGGCAAAAAAACTGTTTTCGCCTATAACTCGTGAGGCGTTGAAAATATCAGCAAAGTATTTATTACTCAAAAGAAAGTTTGACAAAGTATCTACTAATTTTTCTGTATAAGCTTTAGTTAACAAGAAAATCGATGACGAAATTTTGTCAGGATTCCAGATATGGATTTGCTAGCGAATTTGTTCGTTTAAATTTCGTTGCGCGCGGCCTATCGATAAAAACTTTTGCCCAAAAACTACTCAAGCTAGGATGATGAAACGAAAGCGATGAAAAATACTTGCAGTCCTTGCCATTCTTAATAGTCATAGATATGGATAGTTACATAGTGTGGGCCATAACGTAGCATATGGGAAAAAAATGTTGAAAGGTTGAAAGGAAAGGTTGAAACAAACATTTCAGAAAAACCAGCAAATTTAGCAGCGTCTTCTATCAAGTAGTCGTCACTCTACCTAGCGAGCAAAACGAGAAGCACTCTAGATATACTGTCTTGCCTAGTTATATTTCACATCAACATACAAATAGTTATGCGCTAACTAGCCTCGAAAATCCAATTGTCAATTAGAGTGATGGATGATTGAAAATCATCTGATCCAGTTCACTCCATAAACATAGGATGTTTAATATTTCAAGTATAGAAAGGTATATTGATTCAGTAACAGATACAGCGGTTACCCAATTATTCAGTTAGTACGTTTTCATGCTCGAAACTCGTTTTAATTAATAATTAATCCCATAGCAAAGTTTCGTCAATTTATTTACTATCGGCACGCCGTGTATAGGTTGCCAGAAACGTAAACAAGTGATTATTCACAACGAAGAAGCGACTTTTGCATGGAAAGTATCTAGTATTCCAATTCTCAACCAATATCAAAGACAATTATAAATTCGTTTTTTCTCCGTGAGGGTAGTGGAACAACTCCTTGGAGAGATGAATATAAAATTATTATGAACCTCGGCGTCGTTCCACGTGATTGGCGTCTTCCTTTTGATGTTTCCCTTGATGAGGTCGTTGAGCGGCGCCTGGGTTCAAGCAGACCCATGCATGAAACGTCGATAAAAGTTAACCATGCATAGGAACTGCCGGAGCTGCTTCGCTGTTTTGGTTCTTGGATAGTCCTGAGTTTTGGGAGTGGTTTGGTGCCTTCCCCAGACACCAGGTATCCCAAAAACTTGACTTTGGAAGCCCAAAAACAGCATTTCTAGGTGTTGATGACGATCCCCGCCTCTTAAAGGCTTTCGCACAACAGCCGAAGATGTTTGCCGGAAACTCATCGACGAAAACTTGAACATTCCAAACGGCTCCGGCGTGATGATTACCGTTTTCGGGACCTCCTCCGGTGCCACAGGAATTTGGTGGTACGCGCGCATAGGTCGATCGTGGAGAAAACCTACTTGCCGCGTAGTGCCTGGGCGATGTCCTGGATATGGCGAACTGGGTAACGGTAACGACCTTTGCTTTCGTCAGGTCAAGTGGGCTGAAATCGAAGATGATGATGGCCTGCCAGGATGGTGTCTTTAACACCCTGGTCTGCCGTAGTCGCGTAATGGGTATAGAGGTCCCGGACACTAGATGCAGAACGAGCCGTTCCTGAGTCCATAATGCATTTGCTGCTCGCGTGTCAAGCTTATGCGGCCTCAGCCTATGTCCACAGGCATAACACGTCTCTACGAGTGTTGTACTACCATCCACGACAATCATACGGTATAGACGAGACACCGGTGTTGCCTTATGCTCCGGGGGATATTGAGAAGTGCCAATCTACTGAAACTACTCATTCCCCACCCTCGGGCAAATACAAGATAATGAGCTTGATGTAGTCCTCCTCGACAATCAACGTATGACGATATTCGTCATAGAGTTGTCGGCTCCTGGCGAAACGAACATCGTCCAAAAAAGAGAAGGAAAAATGTTACTTAACATCGAGAGCTACAGTGAGATCAATTTCATTAAACATTTCAATTACTTTAATTTGCGCGTACACTCATGTAGGGTGCCTTATCACTGGATATATTAAGGTCTATACTCCGTTGTCCGACAATTGCACAGCAAGTAATTCCGTCTCAAGCTAGGTTGGTTTTACTGCACTCTTTGAACTCCGCAGGCTCTACTCAAACCTCAAACCAGTCTGTCAAAATGGTGGTTATGATCGTAGTAATAATGGACACGCTCTTCTCTAATCTGAAAATCCTACAGGTTTGCCATGATGAGGCAAAAATCCCTGGTTCACCCCGTCTACTAAGGGCACGTCTTGGACAGCATAATAATGATGTTGTGATAAATTTCAATAATAATAATAAGAAAATAAATTGTACTGTGAAAAACTCTGGAAAACACGTATTTATAGTAGGTAATTAATAAAAAATGAAAAGTGAAAATGAATTATAGTTTGAGAAAACTAAAAACACCACTTGTAATATGGACTGAAACGTAAAAAGTATTCTTCAGAAATTAACTTTCATGTTGAAAAAGCATGGGGTGCTTTTCACATACAGTTTCGTATTCACAGCATTTATGAATAGCTAAAACAATAAAAAATAAATAACTGGTATCAAACACCACAGGCTTTTTGAACATTGAAGTTAATTTTTAAGATTATTGTATACTTTATTGTCCATATTACTGTAAAAGCGTGTGTCATAATCTGAAAGCTTCGGTCCCAACGTCGATAATGATGATGATGTTTGCATCCCCAGCATTATAATATTATAAAGTGTATCGGTGCATAGTGTCGGATTTGTGAAAGAAAAACACACATAATATGGATAATCTCTGCCTGCTTTAGACATTTCGAGTATTGTTACCATTCAATAATGGCATCAGGTATCTATTCATATTTGTGTAGTTTATTGGAGTCTTCCACCCTTGCATCCAACTTTGTCAACATCACATACACTCAACGACAAGTTATATCACACCCAGTAGAGCCGCAACAAAACAATCGATTATATAGCGATTACCAATTTGCTACTCCACTAATCTGAATAGTGATACGGTTTTATTCGTGTAAAAAAAAGTTTGTGAAGTAACCTGTGCTGTGTTCTTGCTGCGTGCTAATCCAGACATGCGATTGTTTTTATCAACTTGTAATACATTGTAACCCAGAAATGAACAACAGTTGTATTTCAGTTAGGATTTTCACTCGACGAATGGAGGCGTGGCTGAAAAGGCAGAAGTTATGCGTGATAACTGATGCATGATCAATGTCGGGAGTTCGAAGAGGCGGGGAAAATGAAATTGATTATTTATCACGACGTCTCTGACACATTTCGATAATCTACTGAACAAATGTTTCGCATTAACTATATTGAACCGTAGGGAATGGCATTCAAACTCGGTTTCTGTTGCTTCCCGCCAACCCAGCTCTGTGATCGTTATCGCCAACCATTTTGTTTTCGTCTCCATCAGGTTCTTATGAAACTGAAGTAATGATCTGTTCAAAGAACACTGTCATTGTTTGCCGTCTGTGGTGCCAATTTTTCAGTTCCTTAGCACACATTTAAATGGCGTATACCTCTGCATGGAATATCGTAGCTAGGTTGCCCATGCTCCCCCAGCCAACCATCATGTGACATCAAGAATTATGTGATGTAACAATGTTACACCAATGCAAAGTTCAGTGGTTGCTGATATTCAACGTATATTTATTTTGATATTACAGTCACAATAACACATCACAAACTGGAAAAAATGTGACATTCATCAGACCACACCTATTTGACGTCAAAAAGTCGTGATACTACATCGAGACATGTATACGATAACTCACCGCTGAGTTAGTACTGTTAATCACGGCACGGCGCTGTCCATCGCCTGATGTCGACGGTTAGTAGCATCGCCCACTTTTCCAGCTACAGTCCGGCATACTCAAGGTGCTGTTTGTTTAACGACGATTTTCAGGACATATAGTTGACATCTAGCAGTGACAGAAACATGTCTGTCACTAGCAGTTCTGACGACGAATACGTCATTATAGTGGGTTCATCCCACCAATCAAAAGAGAGCAAATCTGTTCGTGCTCAAATCAGCGTCCACACTATTCGAGCATTTGCTCATTCGGTGCTCATGTGGAACAAATGCTCTAGTGAATACGCACCTTGTGGGAGCAGCACGCCCATTGAAAATGTAATCACGAGTATGAATTCCCTTTGACTCGGTACAAATTTACCGACAGTTCGCGGGTATAGGCAAGTATAGGCAAGTGCGAGTACGATTAGCAAATATTTGCGAGCATTTCTTCCCACACACATCGCAAGTGGCCGTATTTGCAAATAATCGCGAGTGCATTTTTTTTGAGTAAATACTTTAACGTATTCCGCAACTCTGATTATGAACATGTCTGCGTTTGTCCAACGCATAACGCATGCCTCACCAACAACCTCCAACGGCATAAATCTTTAGAACATTAGACTGGCTGCTGCCCGTTTCGTTTTTGGTTGTTCTCATTTGCCACAATTGTCAACTGTCCATCCATGGGTGAATCCTGACCGATGACAACTTCGAAAATTTGCTCATTAGTCTGGTTGGTTTCCGGGTTTTAACGTGGACTTCTTTCGTTGAAATCTCCCGTTTCGACTGCAACTGCGGCAGTCATCTTCAGTGGCATGGTCGAAATACTCTTCTTGATGTATCAACTGACACACACCTTGTTGAACATATAAACATAAAATCCTCAAATTGTAGAGCAACCGTAGACACGTGTTTCGAGTTCAAGGCTCAGTATGGTGAAATCAAATGTAACGATGTGCAACACTTGGTTGCAGAGTCAGAGACAACAACGAGAAGCTTCGGTTAGAAGACCCTGTACTCACAAGGCAACAACTAACATAGTCACGGAGGCAGTTATAGCTACCTGCATAACAATCCTAGCCAGGAAATTATAAATGATGGATTTAGGAAGAGGCTACATATAAACAGAAAAATTATTGGTTATATAAATGGTGTACAATTCCATGCTGAACTATCATATTACGCCCGTACGGAGTTACTTTCTCTGAATGCATATAAATATGAGGCCGATATTTTCGAAGAGAATATCGTTCCATGCTTGTTCAAACGCTGCTGGTAATGTTACTGGTTCCTGGTAGCCGGGTGGTTGACAACGTAGTGTTTAAGCCACTCATGCTGCTGGTCGTGTAGGTCCTGGCGACAGATTTTTTTCTGATGACCCGAGAAAGTGCTAGGAATTGCACGTTGAAAGGTAAGACCTCGTTAATCCTTAGCTCGCACAAGTTTCGACTTTTGAGGGCTGCCGTTCGTAAGGGGACGACAGCTGATTAACGAAAAAAACAATTTTTTTAACCTTGATACAGTGGAGTTGTTACTGTTGTCTGGCCACCACAAAGCCCAGACTTGAATGTACTAGAACATACGTGGGACATGCTGAATATACGTATGCGCCAAAGAAACCAGCAACCCCAAAGTCTTCTTGAACTGCTGGAGAGGAAATAATATTCCTCAAGATAACATTCAAAACTTTATTACAGGAATCAATGTTAATGTTCGATTATGTTGTATGTTTCACCTATATATAAATATATTTCAGTATATTCCCAACTACGCAACGAGTCCAACGAAATGTAAATGACAAATGTAAAATACCGATCTACCAAATTCATCTTAGATAAAAAGTAAATGAAAAATAAATTCAAATCTTTGTAGGTTTATTAATATTCTTTTGTGTCCATTTTGTGTAATGGCTGTTATAAATGGAATGAATTAATTTTTTTATTCTTTCAATATCACATTGACGTATACGATGAATGAAACCAATTGTTCAGTGCTTTCTCTTTTTAATCAATTCTATCTATACACAGGCTCTTGTTATAGAATCCTTTGAAGGTAATTGTAATGAGGAGACATTAATAGTTGTCATGGATTGAAACGAATTGTTATATTTCTTCACTTCAAATTTCCATATGACCAAAATAAATTCGTGAATATATAATAAATTATAAATGAGAGTAATATTCGTTGTCCACGGGGATTTAAAAAAAAAAGCCTGATAACAGAAAAGTCTTCTCGAAGTAATCAGTGAGTTTTTACGTCGCGAAAAAATATAATACTATCGAAATGATGAGACTAATTGGCTAAAAAAACGAAGTGTATTATTAAAAGCAAGATACTTATAAGAGGTCGTCTATGTATCGGAAAATTTTAAAATAAGACCTAAAAGCTTGTTTACGATGAGTCTTAATAGAGATAGCGACGGGAATAAATTTAAAAAACGTATAAGGTTTCCAACAACATTGAAAAAATTTTAATGGTTGTCGAAATACGAACCTTTGCTCTAGTTAGTTAGGCCCACCGACGCACATTTTCCATTCCTTTGTAAATTCTCGGAAAAAAAATTGCAGGCATATTGGCATTCAGTGAGTTTATAAAGTCAACTTGTGGATGAATAGAACCAGATTCAAGTGGCTTCATAGAGCTAAAAGTAAAAATGGAGACAATTTCTGCTTGTTCATTGCTAGGTGGTAATATTAATTCAAAAGCCAGTTCACATTTTGTCATGTGTGTCTTGAAGGCAAGACACTTGAACCCAACATTTTTCAGCAGATATTTTGACAAGCAACCGCCACAGGTTTTTGATTGAAGTCTCGTAATAATTCTAGCTGAATGTTTAAATGACTCTCAACGGTATACTATGGAAACAGTCTAGAAGCAGCAAATTAGGCGACCGTGCTGGCCAATGATTAGACAATAGTCAGCAACACTCAAACAATCAAAAATATCTGTGTCCGCATTTTTTCAAATCAGCCATGATCTACGATTGACTTTGTTGATATGTGAATTTCTTCCACAGCCACAACAACTACAACAACAAGTAGACCTAGTCCGCCTTGGTTGATAACATCGCAGCCACCAATGTGGAGTACTATAAAACCACCGTCTGCTAGACCACCCCATCTGGTTCCTCCGCCAAAACCAACGGCAGCACCTGCTCCGCCTCCAGCACAAGGTAAGAACGTTTCAGCACAGCGAATCAGGTGTTTTTTTTCCCGATTTTCGAATAATTCAGTGATAACTCAACAAGAATATTACTGTCTGACAAAATCATGCAGTTGGGAATAATGAGATGATATGTGATAGGCTGACTGACGAACGGTCTTGGCATGGAAATCTTCATGCACCTTGAATGACCTTTTCATTACTCATCGTGCTAGCTTCGCCAGTTTTATGTATGATTGTGATTTAACTATGTCATTTGTTGAGTTTTCCTATATTATACTCCATTTGTGAATAAGAAAAAAGATTTGTTGGAAGCTAGGTCATGTCCAGTGCACGGTTTCCCTTTCAAAGCTCCGATATCAGCTAGTGAATGCAGAAATGAACGGTGAAGAATCGTGAATGAAATTAATATGGAAGATTGGGGATCCAACAACTTGTTGGAATTCAATGCAAATAAAACCCAAGCATGTCTTTTCTCAAGAAAGGCCGATCTCACAGTGGCAAGCGTAACTATGTCAGGTGTATCCATACCAATTAAATCTTTCATTTCAATGTTCGGCATAACTATTAGCAGTAACCTTTCATGGAAGAAACACGTGAGGTCCATTGCCAAGAGTGCCTCTCAAACACTAGGTTTTCTGTTTCACGCCAAGAAGTATTTCACTTCCTGTCAACTGATTATGATTTATAAGGCACAAATTCGACCTGTTCTGGAATACTGTTACCATATATGGACTGCAGCACCCAAACACACATTGAAACTTTTAGGTTCTGTCCAAAAGAGAGTCATTTGTCTTGTTGATGATACTTGGCTCACATGCTCACTTACGTCTCTGGAATATCAAAGAAACGTTGGCGATCTGTCTCTGTTTAATAGATATTTTCATGGATGATGCTCTTCCGAAATATCATCAATCGTTCCACCATTAGCGGTCTCATCGAGACTGACCCGTCGAGCTGAGTCCTCACATCCATATTCCGTCACTTTGGAGACATGCCGAACATCTATTTCCCAGAGCACGTTTTTCCACCGAACGGCAAAGCTTTGGAACTCGCTGCCCGGGAGGTGTTCCCTGGGGCATACAGCCTTCAGAAATTCAAGAAGAACAACAATTTCTACCTACTGTCCCTCGACTGTTCTATGAACAATACAAGATTTTTCGTTTGATAATGTTCATAAAGAAACTGCAGTTACATTATTTTTACAAAGTGGAATAAAAAGAGAAAGTTCTATTATCATAATGATCGTACTTATGAAACACTCTGTACTTCATACTTTGACTCAAAAATTATATTATCAGAAAACAATCGCTTGAGTTTCTTGAAACTCTCACGTGTGGGCAACATCATAAATTTTTTGCAATACACTCGTTAATATTTCGATTTAAATCGATTATATTCCATTATCGACTGAAAATGTCAGTCATGCCTAACAAATACTGATTGCTTGAACTCAGAATATACATAATTGACCTCACAAGTGTTGTCCACATAAAAACTTGCAGATTTCACAGTAAGTAATGTTACTAGGAAATATGCTCATATTTATTCACTGATAAATATTCATTTATGTAAAGGCATTTTCTTCTCAACAAAAAGCTTTTGTCAGTAGCAGGGCATTTCCTATGGTGATACCAATATTTGCATTTGAATATCCACGACTGGCAATAACCTGTCGCAAAACCTGTAACACCTTTATGAAACATTAGGCGCTGTAACAGCTGCAACAGGTACTAACTCCAGCTTGAATGAACAGCCTCATGAATATTACACGATCATTAATTTTTCTGTGGGAATTCAATGCTTCTTTTGTCATCACTTTGGGAATATCGATAAAACCAGTTCACGATTGATACTGTATCAACAATTCATTTTAGAGGTATACAATCCGAAGTAGCCAGAATGTCGGGTCTGAAAAACGCCAACGACGAGTATTTCTTTATCTATTATCCCCTGACGAGTGTCAAACAGTGATTAATAGAACATGGGAAACATCTTATGTTGGTCACTCAAATAATCGAGCAAGCTCCAACACAAGATATCATCAGTGTTTGTTGACGTTTCGTATCGAAAATGGAATATCATTGTCTTCCTTGTCGACAACGAATTCAACTTAGTTTGGTCTATAATTTTGGAAATACCTAAATTTGAATAAAATTCGTCTGGAAGAGAGTTTTTATAATACTGCCCTGGTGCATAAGGAACCTGTTGAGAAAAAAATATACCATGCACGGAACTATTATCAAATACAGCTCAAACGATCAAATTAGGTATTCCAATTATTTACCAATTTCTTTTTAATATTTAAAAATTTTCAATATTTCTAATTTCGCCAGAATTCGTTGGACTTCTGATACATTATGGTTTCCGCCATTTAAATACAATGAGGATAATTCACACATTGTAGTCCTTGAAGCAACTCCAAATAGATTTCATCATTCAGTAAGTAATCCTGTAATGAAAAATTAAGCCAAAATTGAGATCCCAACTGTTCCAGCCCACACGTTAATTTTTCAATGTGGATTCTCAGGTGTCCAATAGTGACAAGTTTGCTATTTTGTATCCAGGTAAGTACGCCCCATGGGTATTTTTGACCTGTTTACCTCATCCATGGTATGATATTCGCTTAAACGGAACCAAACGGCATGTAGAACAGAACCACTTAGTTGTGGATTACTACAGACTTCCTCAAGTTATGTGGATGTGTAATGTGTGTTTCTTTAATCCTCCATCTCGTGAAAGCCCTGGTAGTAACACCACTGCGGCGATATCGGTCGACTATCAGTCCCGCAAAAACCGAGCTGAGGCTTCTTTTCGGATCCAATTAGAGAAGTTTTCCAGTTCTCGCAGTAAATTAACATTTTTAAACGCCAAGGTCCATTTAGAACATTTTTGTGTCCCAGCCGCTGCCTCCCGGTACCTTTCCAACCCCCTGGCAAGTGATAAATTATTATTACTGACAATAATAGGCGAGCCGCCAAGAGCCACCTGGGGTTGAAAGTCTGAGCTATGCCTAGAGGCGGCACTTGGCGGCTTGCATATTGTCGGTAATACAAATACCTTACTGCCAGTGGGGTTGGAAAGCCTCAGTATTGCTGAGTGGCGCCAGCTGGGGATAAATATGTCCCAAATAGATCATGTACATGAGGGAGAACTTTTGTTGCCTAATCTACTTTATGTTCCTAGTAAGATTGTCTGGCTTATATGATTTGATCGCCTCATTATATTGTATATTAGGTACTTGTGATTTGCATATGGAAAAGCATGAAGAAAATGGAAAAAGCTATGTGTGCGTTCTTCTCTATATTGAGTAATATTGCATCACATTATAAAATATTTGTGACTTGGAGATAGTGGATCTTTTAATGTTTTCTTTTATGTTCTGGTTTCCACGAAAAGGAAAATCCTGTAATGTACAGAGAATATCGTGAGAGCTACTAATTGGTGTTCTTCTGGAATTTTTGCAGGCTGTAGCCCTCAAGGAATACCTCCCGAGACAGCGAATTCCAAATCTTTTCCGTTGGTTGGAAGAACGAGCCCTGGAAAAGAAATGTTTGGCATGTGTCCAAAGTGACGGCATTTGGATGTGAGGACTGAACTTAACAGATCGGTCTCGATGGGACCGCTAATGGTGGAAGGATTGATGATATTTCGGAAGAGCATCGTCCATGAAAATATCTATTAAACAAAGACAGATCTTCAACCTTTCTGCAGTGTTCCAGAGAACTGAGCGAGCTTGTGAGTGAAGTATCACTGACGAAACCAATTTCTCTCTTTTGAACAGAATCTGTAAGTTTCAATGAGTGTTTGGGTGCTGCACTCCATAGTATTTGAGACTCTCCAAGTATTTGAGAGGCACTTTTGGCAATGGACCTCACATGGATTTCTCATGAAAGGGTACTGCTGATGGTAATACCGAGAATTGAAATGGAATATTTCATTGGTATGAATACTCCTGACGTTACGCTGGCCACTGTGAGATCGGCCTTTCTAGAGAAAAAACATGCATTGAATTCTACCAAGTTGTTGGACCCCATTCTAGAATTCCGTATTCAATTTATAATAATAATAAATGTTTTTATTAACATATAGTAGACATACAGAACATAATACAGTATATATCACATTATGGCGATATGTCACTAAATCGCCAGTTGCTGTTCCACTCAATCATTTCGTTGACGATTCTTCTACGTTCTTTGCTGCGTTATGATATGCAAGGAACACAACTGGGGAGGCAAGCCATGAGATGGAGGATTTGGCAGACACGATCAAACGCTTTGAATATATCTAACACAACGGCCAGAGTCTTACAATATTTTTCGATAGATTGCTGCTAAATATGTGAGACATAAGCAAGCAGGTCACCAGTTGATTTTTGATTCCGGAAACCATATGGTCGATCATTGATAATTCCTGGGCGTTCTAGTTATTTCATAAGCTCGATGTTAATGGATCTTTCCATGACCAAGATGAGAGATAGCATTGTCGGGTAGAGTCTTTTTCCTCTTTTTCTGAGACTGGTTGTACTCTTGCAATTTTCCAATTGAACGGAGATACCCCCGAGTTATAAGAGGGTTTGACTAACTTACAGAAAACTGTGTTAGTTCGAGAGCATATTCATTAAGAACGTTCGGCGTAATTCCGTCAGTTCCACTAGCTTTGTTGGTATTAAGACTCAGCAAAATTGCATTTGATGGTTCGTTGGCGGAAAATAATCTTAGGCATATGACTCTCAATGAAAATGTTCTGGGGTTGTTTTTCATTGAATCGATCGTATAATTTGCAGCCAGCATGCTAGCAGAGATATTGGCTTTTTCTTGAGCGATTGTTAGTGTTCATCTTTCTCAAGTAGGGGAGGAAACGAGCTGAAAGCGAAATTTCTTCCCACGGCTTTGGCAGATGACCAAAACCAGCGGGACACGTTAGTAAACTCAACGTGCGTTGATGATATCTTGGGGTTTCTAGGATTTGAGTGTCTCCTTACAGATGTTTCTTGCTCCAACATATTCTGATCTGGTCTCAGGGCACTGATTTTTCTACTAACGACGGTATGCTGCCTGCTTGAAGGCAACAGCTCTGGAGCAGCTTATGCTAAACGATGGTTTATCAGATGATGTTTTTCTTGGCGTTTTACGCGTCTTGGCGCATTGTGTTAGATCTCTCAAAGACAAACACCCTTTCCCATGGAAATGCCGAGAAAAACTAAGACCATCCCAGTCGGCTGAATTGTAGTGTCATTTGAGACGGGGCAGCTTTGTGCTGCTTGATGGTGTAGAAAAAGAGCAGAGAGGGGAGTTTTGTCATCTGAAGAACATAATGGTTCTAACTGTATTTTCCAAACTATGAAAAACTATCCAACAGTAGCGTATAACTTTCGAATGTGCAAGAAATCCTTATTTCTATTGCCATGTTGTAATCCTTCATTTTCTTCCGTGACATTTTTTGAAATACATACTTTTCTCAATACATTATTTTGTACCTACCATAAGAATGTTTTCAACGTAGAACAATATCTATCCATCCAATCTAACCGTGTATTTTATTTGCAGGCCCAACTCCGTCGACAGCCAGGATATCCTCGACCACGCACCATTTTTCTGTGACGCCACCACCCCAGCCTCCTGTTCAGACTTTCGACGAATCGATGTTCGGGGGGCAAGATCGGGACTACGGTGACATTCCGGAAGAAATAACGACATTGCCTTACACCACGGTGAAGCCGAAAGAACCGGAAGGCGTAAAACTAACACGTAAGTGTACATATAAACTAGCTGATTATCTGTCTTTTGCACGGGTGAAGAAGTATTTTCTTAAATTTATTTGAGCAACATTTTGCCCAATATAAGGAAGCTTTTTTGAAGTTGCCGCGTTTGACCAACATACTTCTTGTGATAAACATCGCATCTTCATAATATCTTGGACATTCTGTTTCTTCCATAATTAAAGATCTAGAGCAATCTACATCTCTTTCTCACTTTTTCTTTCCACAAAATAATACGTGGCGCTGTCCACGAGCGCCCATTTCAAAAATAACGTAGAGTGAATTCTCAGAAAACAAAACTAATTTGGTGTGCATAGGTATTTCTGAAAATTTACTCTACGTTATGCTTGAAATAGACTATAGGAAAATACGAATATCTCCGTCAATATGTTTGCTGGAATTTTGACTTGTGTTACAATAAGAAAACGGATCACAAACGTCACCCATATTGATAATCATATACTGGGTTTCGTTAACACTGCCGATAGATGATGCTCCTCTGATTTTTTTTTTTCGTTTCTGTCAGTCTTCGCCAATAACTTGCTTCCTTTTTTCTCATATTCTAAGATATACAATAAACGTATAGATGTCCGAACTGCTCGGTACATTGACCGATCGAGTAATTACTATGCTAACCAAAGACAAATAACGAATGGCAAATTTGAAAAAAACCTCTACAATATCACTGGGAGACTGGTGCCTCTCACTGGAGTTGAGAATCAACTTAACCAAAACCACAGTGGTACTTCTCACGAAAGGAAGAAACTTGCATATATACGCCTCAAAAATATGTTTGCAATATATTTTTTGATCTGTTCAGGACTATATGTATTATAAATATAAATGTAAACAGTAAACAGTATGTATGTAATTTTATGTTTTATCGGAATTTCTAAAATAGGTCTTGATTTTTTCAATACTCCAACTGTACTGAAATATTTCAAAAATATAATGGGAATGTCACAGGTACCTATACAAATGTTTAATTTTCCATGGTAATTCGTTATAATTCAACTGTCCATCTCTTATCAAAATTTTGAATATCAACCCTGGAATATCTTCAGAAATATATGTAGTTATGTTTCTTATTTCGTCGGAGTTATAGAAATCTTTCTTCAATTGCATGCAGTCTGCGCTTTGAATCACTTGCATATCCCACAATTTTTTTGCATACCTACTTTCGCAGTACTTCTTCCATGTGCACAGCCAGCTTCTAAAAGAGTCATTATGATGTTATGGCCCTCCATGCATGTGCATTTTTTATGGGAGGAGCGTGATTTTCTCACTGTAGCTGAAGGAAGCTGTTTATTATTTGTAAACGAATTCGGTATTTAATAGCTTCTTCAACTGACGCTATGTCGAACTCATATATTATAAACGGTGTTTGGACGGTACTAAATGTACTGTAAATCAATTTAATCTTTGATGTGTGAACGTACCTACCAAGATGAATTTGTCTTGATTACGGGGACTAGCAAATATTTCGTTTGAGTGAATTCCAGGTTGTATACAATTCAGTTGTTTTTTTTGCTAAAATTTCAATAGGGGGTTATAGTACTACCGAAACTTTTTTCCAAGCTTTTATTCAACTTACTCTGCTTGTATGTTGTTCTGCCTGTCTTGTCGTTTCAAGAACCAATTAAAATATTTATTTTAATTGCTAGACACTTGAGTAATATGTTGATGTTGTAGAGATGACTTGGGTTTCTTCAAATTTCACTGTGCTTATCGTTGTTGACAGTATGTTCTCTGATAGCGGATTTTTCCGTATGTCCTAACCGAGAACTGACCTAATACTTTGATTATTGTTTAAAGTTTCAACGTAACGTTTCGTGGTTCCCCAGAAGAGATTAGCACGTCTCATTTGTCTTTCGTTGGTCTCAAATAACGTTTTTGTTTATTCGAAGGTATATAAATAGTCTCACTCCCATACTTCCGTTGAATATGGCCAATACGATATGTAGCTCTGAGAACATACGGTAGCAATTCTTTTATTTTATCGGTGTTAGTTTGACTGCTACTCGGTTTACTGTCTGAACAGTCATTCGGTATGCTGTCGGTTTTTCCGCCTTTGTTATCTTTTCTATGTTGCACCCTAACAACACATCCCGGGAGGAGGTCCCTTATTTTCACCAATGACGTCCCACGGACATCCGCTGGCCACCAAAAGGGACAAATATGGGATGTCACATGATATATTCGTCCCAAGGATGTACCAGTTGAGGCATCCAACGCAAATCCCCTGCGGGAGATCCCTTGGAAGTCCGAAACATGCGCTTGTACCGACGGGACACTTTGGGACATGAAAGGGGCGTACCTGGGATGTCTCTGTGTAGTTAGGGCATACACCTCTCGATGTCTTGTTCTCTGTACCCACTGAAAGAGTGAAACTGAGGTGCTGAATTAAGTACTGAAGACTTGAAGAGATACTTATAGTGATAATGGGTGTACTGAAATACTGAACATGTACTGATAAAGTACTGAAAGAGTGAGACTGGGGTACTGAATCAAGTACTGAAGAGATACATTGATGACAAACGCTTATTTGTCCATTCACTCGTCCAAAGAAAATATGAAGGAAAATATGACCACATACCAACGTAACTACGCCACTGATTTACGAAAATTAAAAATTATGACTTCAAATTGTCACGTTGATACACCTAGATTAGTGTACCAAGTTTTATATTAGTGAGAGGAGTTTTGGAGAAAAAACATGACTCGATTTCTTTTCGTACTTTTGACACCCTATATCTCAGAGGGGATGCATTTTAGGGCATACCTTGATGGGAACTTTATGTAGCAAATTGTAAAGCACAGTAGAAAGCCATAAAATAAAAAATGATCGAGATGAATACTTTTAGTTTGGGGACTACCCATACGTTAAAAAAACAATTCCATAAATACCAAATATATACCATTATTACAAACATAACAACGCTGGTTCGCTAGTTGACGCCAATTCCAACATGGCAACATATAACACGTCATTCACAGAAATCATAGATCAGACTTTCCAGATCTCAGAGCTTGTAATTTTCACGGAACTAATTCGTAACTATTTACGTAGTACATAATATTTTAATTTCCAATCCGATCAATAATCTATGATGAGATCCAGGAGACAATGATGCAACAACGTTACATCTGACTTGTCCAATAACGTAATTGTTAGCAAACTTTTCTGACTCTCAAACAGCTTAATGATGTGAAAGAGACGTGACACGAATTGAATCGCCGATACGTTCTTAGGTTGTCTCGAAATTCGTTGAGCATGAACTGAAGTTACGATGATTTTGAAGGCTTTACAAGCTTCGACACGGATTATAACGTCATAATATTACGTCTTTGCAACGTATAAATTATATTTTCTCAGCTACGTCGTCATGGGATCAAGAATCAAACGTAAATAAAACCTCCGGGGGATGTTTTTTGCTTGCGTTTAAATCCTCGTTTCCAAGACACTTACGTGTCCTGATGAGACTGACTTTTTTTCGTTTCACTAGGTTTTTTAAGACGACACTCAAGCACCACATTGGATGTGTTCTTGTTTAAACTCAGTGCTATTATTGCTGCTTTACTGTAAGAGCAGATTGCAATAGGTCGACTATTTGAAGTGAATTAGGTTTTTCAATATAAATCAAAAAGTTCTCCTCTCAGGAGGTTGTTTCATCCCTTTTAGCTTAAGAAACCACCCTCTTACGTGAACTCCTGCTAGTTCTTAAAATTATTGGTTATGAAATTCTACATCTTTTATGTCCTATACATGTTTTCCCTTCATCGAGCTCTAATCTCAGAAAAGACGTCACAGGACGTCCTATTAATTCCGGTGAACGTACATATTGTAGATGGGGACAATTTAATTCATCGAGTGATTTGGCTGAAACAAGGGACATTTGTGGACATCTACACAGCTTATATTCGTTTCATTAAAAAACGGTACGGTCAACGAATAATCGTAGTATTTGATGGTTATCCTGAAAATACGGAGAGTACGAAATGCATTGAACGACAACAAATATTATCGAAACGAATATCTGCTGAAATAATTTTTAACGAAAATACACCTGTTTCTGATTCACAGAAAAATTTACAGAGCAATCTGGCGAATAAACAACGTTTAATCAATCAACTGATGGAAAAACTGTTACTGATACTCTAATTGTCCAAACTGCTATCAAGGAAGCTTATAATAATAGTCTCAAGGTACTTGTCTTGGGACATAATTTCTCTTTGGCATCTTGATAAAGATATTCGATTTTAAAGAAATGTTCAAGGAAGCGTCAAGGAAAGGGCGTACAGTACTCTCAATAGTCAGAATTCGGAAGTCCTTCATTAATGTAAAAATAATATATTACTTGCTCACGGATTCAGTGGATGTGATACCACATCGGCATTCTTTGGGAAAGGAAAAGCACAAACTGTAAACTTGGACGATGCATTGAATATATTCAACAATCCTTCATCGATGAAAACAAAAATTGGGCGAGCTGGAGAAAAAATCATACTAGCTTTATACAAAGGCAACTCTTTCTGTTACATCGTTCAAACCATTTAGATTCATTTCATTTAATGAACTTGTTGGTAAGTCTATTCAAACAGTGCTATTATCAAGACTACCACCTACATCTACTGCTTCAGAACAACATTCGTATCGCAAACAAATTCATTCCCGGCGTGGAGAAATGTTTAAGCCTAATGAAGGAGGTGGAAAACTATCGGGCAAATTTTGCTGACATTTCCTACATCTGAGATACCAGCTATTACTTTTATTCTTCAATAAATATCTTGCAGTTGCGGAAACGATGTGGTTGTGCCAAGGTGAGATTAAACACATTGTGCTCTAATTGTTATGGACACGGATATCTTAATTTATTGGTAGAGGAAGAATTACCAATTACTGAATAAATAGTATTTAGTTTTCAGTGGATTAGGCCTCAAGGACGAACCCCTTGAAAAAAAGCGCCCTCAACGGTGGTGGCTCGAATATAAAAGAAAACATTGTACTTAGTAATCAAATAAATCCCGTAGTCGTTTTTTTGTTTTAAAGCCAGATTTTTGAAGAACCATCTTGATGTTACAATTTTCTGGGGCCAAGGTATTTCAAGATATATATTGCTTTACTTTTTTTTGCATCACTTTAGTATTCCATCCATATTTATGAGATTAGAGATCGAATAAAAATACATATATTTTGACAATCGAATTGGGTTACTGAAATTTGCTATTGAGAGCTGCCAGCTGAGAATATATTGGAGTCCCCCGGTACGTACAATTACTTTTTTATAAATGTATACCTAATTATAAAATAATGACAAGTGTGTATGGGCTGCCACCGCTCGATGGGGAACCTCTCCAAATAGACAGAAATATAAATCCACAGGGAGTTAACTTGTGTCGTTCCTGTACTTTACAAACTCAAAGAAATTCAGCGGTAATATGTAAATGCGCCGTTTCCAGTCATAACATTATCTAAACATAGTAACCCATGTCCGTGTAATTTGCGTGAGATCCAAATTTATACTTCTGCTGAACATGTTAAACACACATGCAATCAGTAAAGCCCAGAACCAAGTATGAATGAGTCCTTTGTCAATACAATTTTGTGAAATGAAATATGCTATGTGGGAATGCAGGTGACTGCACTAAAATATAACCATAACTAAGGTACTTATACTATTTTAGTTGGTACGATGGTGACAAACAAAAAGGTTAGGTCTCGTATTCAATAGGTAGCGTGTTGTTGCTTCGCAGTATACAAAACATTGTGGTCAGTACCGGGTTCCAAAATTTAGGCGCCCTTTATCCAAACATTATGGACCGCTTCTCAATCTTAATTGCGTGGGTTTATATCGCAGCGGGGTCACCGGTCCCGTGCATGGGCATCACACGTTCAAATGTAAGGGCCTCGTCTTCCATAGCTCGCACAAGTCTGTCGAAGACTTCTGAGGGTTGCTTGTAATGGTGCAGGCGGTTGAGCAAAAAGAACAAATTTTGCTACCCCAAAATATCAGTTTTTGTAAAATCACGGAAAATTATCTAATCGCTTCTCAAGTTCCTCAAGAAGATTCACTTTTGTAACATTCGTGGACTCAACAAGAACATCATTGACGTCCACCTACAGAAACAGGTGAAAACCTCCATCAACAAGGTCCACTTGCTTTCTCCTAGTTACGATTTCCAATCTCGGTTCAGATTCAAAGGTGGTGTTTTTCTTTATTCTAATGCCCGGTCTATATTGAACCATAAGATAGAAACACGACAAACGAGCAACTTTCTGAAAACAAAACAAAATGAAAACTTTTGTCTTCACTGCCAAAAGACAAAATGCCAACAAACATTTTTAGTTTTGGTTGTCTACATCAAGAATTAGTTTTCTCCACAACCGTTACAGAATTTACCAATTCTGAAATCAAATTTGTGAACAGAATGGTAACATGGTCGCTCTTGATATTGAACAAATATTCTACAACACTTGCTGTCTTATGCATTTTGCGTGTATTTCATTCCATCACTTGGTAAGCTGAGTCACTTGTTGAAAAATGCAGTTTTATGTTTCATCCTTTAAATTTCATTCCAATAACTGCAAAACTAAAAAAGTTATAGGGGCGAGCCACTTTCCGTGGACACCCGGTATAATTCGAGATTAGGTTAGCAGGAACAAGGACAATAAAAAGTGATCAGAACTTTCAAAATTTCCGATATTTCAACGTTTACTGACGTTGGCAATTTCTTGAGTTCAGATCACTTTTCATTGTCCTTGTTTCTGCTAACCTAATATCGACTCAAACTTCGTATATCCCTGAAGAATACGTCAATTAACGTAGAAACGTTGGCAATTTCTTAAGTTCAGATTACTTTTCATTGTCCTTTTGTTCATGCTAACCTAATATCTTATTGAAGGACGTCAATTCTACATGTTTTCTCTATAATATTCGGAAACATTGACAGCATATGAAGTAATCTATAATCTGATAATTGGTCTGGCGTAGTTATTCCTTATATGAGTAGACGATTAAAATTGAATGAGCGAAATTGATATGAAACATGGTACAAAACTTTCAAAGTCTAAGTTACTGATAATACCAATCCGCTGAAAAATTATTCTTCCGTTCTTTTTTGCAGCTGATGGAGTACTGTCATACACGTCTGTCCCGAGTATGCTGCCCTCCTGGGGAAACGGTTCCAAGAGCGTTAAGAGCATTCCGTACTACTGCAGCCCGACGACTGTGAGGGGACTGTACTGGAACTGGACGAAAATAAACGCCACTTCAATCCAGCCGTGCCCTGGTGGCACCACGGGATTTGCCAAGTGGCACTGCCAAGCGTTCTCAGACCTCCGGAACCCTGTGTGGTTTCCCCAAAACCCAGACCTGAGCGAGTGTAGGTCTGTTTGGTTGACGAGCTTGGAGCAGCGGATCATAGTAGGCCGCGATCCTTTGGTGTCTCTAACCAACGAATTGGCTTCGGTAACAAGCAGCAAGACGCTATACGGCGGCGACATGATGCTGACAACAAAAATCATACAGAAGATCAACGAGAAGATGAACAAACTCGTTCAAACGTTCAAAGATACTGTACAACGTGAACAATTCGTCATGGAGATGCTGACGAATGTTGCCAAAACAGGCAGCAACTTGTTGGATTCATTCCAGCATCCCTCGTGGATGGATCTGAGCTACAAAGAACAGATGAGCGTTGCAACATCTCTACTCATTGGGTTGGAAGAGAATGCTTTCCTTCTGGCTGATACTGTAAATAGTGAAAAGACTGTTGATAAATTCTTTAAAAATATACGTGAGTATTTCTCGATTCGAATCCATACTTAATAATTTTGAATTCATTGTAGAATTGCTGATAGTATTCTCACCTATCCTAGTACAGTCGCTAAAGTAAAATACACATTATATCTACCCAACCAATTCTGTACATTTAACATCAAATATATGACACGCATAGCTTTGCAGAAGGCGTGAATTTTATTGGCTTCTTTACCACGATGTAATGAAATGTCCGGCTTGGCGTTTGCATCAGCGCGGGCGGACAACAGCGCCCTCTCGCGGTGAAACTAGGTTTGCTTTGGTAGGGCGCTCTTCTGTTCTCTTGATCGGGAGAAAAAGACTAGCTAGTTCTGCGTCTACCATCCCATCCTCCCCTGACCCTATGGGTAACGAAGAATGGGGCTAAATGGTGTTAGTTGACATGTCATTACACTTCAAATGTAATTTGTTGAATTGTATAATAAAACCCTTATTCATTTATTTTATGTTGGGCTGATAGTCGCGAGCTCGCGAGTTCAAATCTTAATGGGATGCAAATCAAATTTTTTTCTATTGAAAATTAAAAAAAATGTATTGATGAAAATTTTGTTAAGTCAATATTTTCATGCATTTTTTTTGTGGTATATACATAGTTGAGGATAACCCATGGTTAGTTATTTCTTATGAATTGTTGGATGATTTTCATTTCATTCAATTGAAACTTTTGATCATGGAGAAAGTATAGTCTGTTACTCGGGTTAGAATGAAAATTCGTTATGCTCATGGTTCCTTGCGCTCGCCTATCGGCTCGCGCTCGGAACTTCCCACTCGCATCGAATTTTCATTCTAACCTTGTACTTTACAGAATATACTATTCCATGCCGGATAATTTTGTGGGAAATTTTTACACCGACTGTACTATCTGCTCATTTTCCAATTCCTATTTATTTCACTTTTAAAAAATTTCTTGCTGATATAAGTATTCACACTTTAATCTATAGAGTTAGTCTAATGTATATATTAGAACTATCGAAAAAAAGTGCGGATGAAAGTTGAAGGGTATTTCACTCTGCACCTTGCAATGAATTCATTTATTTTTTTAAATGGAACCGTATGTCATGTTCAGTATCGTTAGAAAGCTTGTTTTTTTTTTCTCGTTTCAGTATTACTAATATTATTTCAACTCTCTCTATAGATACAGTGTAATTTCGTAAATTTTTTGTCCACCTCTGTAATTCACTTACCTATTGCCTGATTTTTTCAACAATTTACTCAGTTGGGAAATTTAGCCAGACGGATATTCTAGCGATATGGCAATTTCAATGAGGCAGTGGCTTACGTAAGTTTTCATAAAAAACAGTTTTTGGATGCTACATTAACAGTTGTTTCATTAAGTAATTCCATTTTGGGATAATTTTAGGTAGGTATCAAGAACAAAATCCATTTTTCCATTAGGTCTGTCGACAGATCATACTTTTGACACGACCTTATAGAAAAAAGTCAATAGTGTGTATTGTATATTGTAGCATGTTCTCTTTATATCAAATATTTCTTCAACTATTAATGGATTAGTTCCAGTTTTTGATACTTAAATTTATCATAAACATCGTAAGTGGAATTTCTGGATGAAACAACTATTAATGTAGCATTAATTTTTTTTTATGAAAAGTCACGTTCGCCACTGTCTGATTCAAATTGCCGTACCGCTAGAATATCCGTCTGGCTACATTCCCCAACTGAGTAAATTTTTGAATAAATCAGAGGTGGACAAAAAATTACGAAGCACACTGTATCTATCGAGAGAGTTACTAAGCTGAAACAAGAAAAAAACAATATTTCTTATGACACTTAACATGACAAACGGTTCCATTTTAAAAAATAGCCAATGACGTCACTCTCCACCAATGGCACATCAAAAAAATATTTGAATTTACAAAAAGGTGCAGAGTGAAATACCTTTCAACTTTAATTCAAACTTTTTTCGATAGCTCTAATATTGACTGAGACAAATAGGCGGCTCTATACATTTGACAGACTATGTATAAATAGTAAATATTTCTTCTATAAATCAAGAAAAGTCTCCTAAAGGACTCTTCCATATACCTATTAGGTACCTACTTACTTTGTGCACATTACAATAATTCATTGTTTTCTTCCAGTGCTTTCTGTTAGAGTTCTTGACTTGAAATCCGTTGTGTCAGAGAAGTTCCCATCGGAGAAGCATGGCAGAGGCTGGGTCGTGAGCAATGATACCATTGAACTACCCCAGGGAGCCCTGATGGAAAACAACGACGGAGCCTTTGTAAGACTTGTCTTCGTCGCTTTCGATCGCTTGGAAGAAATCCTCAAATGGCAGCCGGACTCCACGGACATGACCAATTCGAACAACGTAACAAAACTGTTGAACAGCAAAGTGATATCTGCCAGTTTGGGCAAAGGAAGACATATACAACTAAAAGAGCCAGTTCAGCTAACTCTGAAACACTTGAAGACTGAAAACGTTAGCAATCCCACATGTGTTTTTTGGGATTACACAACCAATGCTTGGTCCGAAGAAGGATGTTACGTGGAGATGGCACTGTCGAACTTAACTCATACAGTGTGTTACTGTGATCATTTGACAAACTTTGCCATACTTATGGACGTGCACGCCATCTATTTGCCGATAGCTCACGAGATCGCTCTGCAGATCATAACATACGTCGGCTGCATCATATCCATTATTTGTTTGGTGTTGGCGATCATCACTTTTCAACTGTTCCGAGGCCTCAAGGTAGGACCACAAGTCAATCACAGTTTACAAGAATAATAGGTTTGGTTAGAGATAAAATGGCTAAAGCTTTCGCTACCGAAGTTTTCACTATCACTATTTTTATTCGAGTCTTGAGGCTGTCGTCTTTTGGAATTGTTTGCTAACGTTTCTTTAGCGGGAATGGCTAACTTCTTCAGAGGTCTGTTCATCATTAATATAAAATATTAAAACATCAAAGATGAACATACTTTGGAAGAAGTTAGCCAGTCGCTCCAACGGTTGGTGTTGCTGAAAGCTTTTGTGATTTATTTTTCAATAGTTGCACTAAGGTTAAATATATATATATATATATATATATATATATAAGGTTAAGTGGAAGAACAATTTACCGGTGTTTGCTATACCACCTAAATTGAACTTGGCCTTCTACTCCAACTTAAAAAATTCCCTTTGTATTACAAAAATGTATATTATGTTTTGTGAGTGATAAAGGCTATTATTATTATTATACATATCAGATGGAGTACACTGGTCCAAACAAAACCGTGTGGTACACTTGCAGTCTATTTGGCTGCTCTTCGAGTATGGTCTTTCAAATAGGTTTCAAATCTGTGGTAATTACCTTTAAACAACTATAAATAACCATCGAGTATATTTTTCATTTTATACTGTTGAGGTCATATTAATACATGATTTTGAAGTATTATCGATTTTATTATTTGTTTCAGAGTGATAGAACGACAATCCATTGTAACTTATGTGCTTGCCTTCTCATAGCAGAAGTAATTTTCTTACTTGGAATTGGCCAGACTGACAACAGAATTGTATGCGGTGTGATTGCTGGATTTCTACAATATTTCTTTTTATGTGCGTTCATGTGGATGTTCTTCGAAGGTGAGTTTCACAAAGTCATTGATATCAAAACCTGTAGTGATGTTGCCTATTCACAATTCTATACAACAGGGAATTCCACAGAAAAGGTTAAATAAATAATGTTCATTCACTGTCTGGTATTCATTCAAATTTCAAGAGTATGCATATTTGATATTAACTGTATGTCTCGTCTGCATCATGTGAAATGATCTGTAAAGAGCGATTATTTGACTCAAAATCATGGCATGGCCACTGAGCCATATAGATCGATAATGTCATTTTCGAGTGTAATGAAGTTTCTCTTTCTACTGAGTGTTTTATGAGAGTTGTACTTGAATAATTTAATGTGAATTTTGAATATGGTCAACCCTAGAGATAACAGACACTAGACCAGTAGTAGCAGAATGAAAGATTATTGTAATAAGCAATCTCTTTATTTTTTCTTTACAGGTTTTCAACTCTACGTTATGCTTATAGAAGTTTTCGAAGCGGAGAAATCAAGAGTGCGTTGGTACTACTTTTTTGCATATGGTCTTCCCTTTCTCATCGTTTTCATCTCTGCTACCATTTATCCCCAGGGTTATGGAACTCAGAGGCACTGTTGGCTTCAGACAGATAATTATTTCATCTACAGCTTTGTTGGACCTGTTATTGTTATAATATCGGTAAGTAAACCTTTCATAGAGAATCATATATTATTAGCTTAAAAATATTGCATAACAAATTGAAAAACACAAACGGTTAGTTTGACTTTGATAAGAAGAAAACCATTGGATTATTTGTTGTGAGCACAATTATCTCATTAAGTTTTTCCTGGAAAATTCCTCACTCAAAATAAAGACAATATGATTTCATGAAATCAAATTCTAGGTTTTTGATATTCACTTTACTAATATTGTTTTTTTCTAATTTTTCACAGCTGAACGTTATCTTCCTGATAATGGCAATAGTAATGATGTGCAAACATGCTAGCAACACCGTTTCAATCAAAAATAAGGAGCATTCAAGACTTGCCAGTACTAGGTGAGTTCTAGCCTTTTTTTTATTTTTTATATTTCGTATTAATGACTGAGCTGGTGAAAGTTGAATTTTGTGGTGACAATTTGTTTGATAGATTTCCTTGAATTTTTCAAATATTCTTAAATTCTGGTGTATTGTAGAAAACTTATAAAAACCTTTAGAAGAAAACAAAATGTATGCGTCATAGTTCCTGAAATAAAACTGAATAGATACCAATATACTAATAATAATGAAATATACTGTATGGACATTTCATTCTATAAACGGATGGTGTGAAATTGGACATATATATTTTGTTTTTATCTGCATGTAGATACATCATGTAACATGATGAAAAAATATGAATTTTGCTATAATTGCGTCAAGGTGGAATTGTTCTGTAACACGGATGGCTTTGAGGATTGAAAGAGTTGGTGATTACAGTCCTCAAAGGTATAATTATCGATTGTAGTTACAAAACAAATAAAACAAACATTGTTATTAAAGCACTCAATGGAATGCAATTACAATCGCAAATTTTTACGTACGGGAACGTAAGTATATTGTAAATTATGCTTCTCCCATTATTGATTGTATTTGCTAGTTATTGAAACTCAACATATAATTTATTCTCTAATACTTTATCATCAGAACATGATTCTTATGACAAACTAATTTTCAACAAGCGTGAAATTCACATTTACACAGTGAATTGTTTCTTGTTCTACATTCCACTTTGATGAGATACCGAAATTCTTGATTTACGTTGAAAATTGCACTTTTTAGCACGATATATACAAACTATTGTAGATGTAGAAAATATATTAAGCAAATTATTAGTATGGTATGTCTTCTAGTGTTAATGAAAATAACTTATAAAGCAAATTCGAGTGATAATTCGGTAAAATGTAGGAGAATGGGATACAATAAATTCATTGTAATGGATAATTTTTCTGGGATATTCAGTTGTAGGTATATTGCATGCAATTTGTATTACTTCAACTCAGTATCTCAATTGGCATCCAGAAGTAGGGATGAATATAAAATTATGCAATGCAACTGAAAATTCTTATTCTATAAAGGTCAATAAAAGCGAAATGACCTGAAAGTTTTGAATATCAAAATGAAATCTTGAATTTATACAGGGGATCAGAATCTAGAGTACCTGAAAATCACTTTAATTTGTTGTATATTTGGTGTGGTTTATTAATTCTAATATAATTTCTCTCTCTTGCATGGCGATCTTATCCTATGGTAGTGGAAAGGAGGAAAATGCACTTCAAATGAAATTTCAAGCTCACTTGTAAGAATCTTTATCTAACGTTTTTCTTGCTCATCTACCATATAATCACAAAGCACGAATTTTCAATTTTATGCATGCTTAACTTGGTTATTTGGCACAAATGCTTGCAATAAAATCCGAAGTAGCGTTTAGTGGTAGGTATAGTAAATTCATAAGATCGATTTCAACTTTTGAACTAATTATGAAATGGGGATCTCGGAAATGGTAAGACATACAGGGTCGGTTATAGTATCGCTAAGTTGTGCAAATTGATGCCACATAAAATGCCATTTTGGAATGTGAATCCGATTACTTAGAGCCACTCAACCTTCCCTATAAAAATCAGTTGTCGAATTTGAACCGACGTTTCGTTTTCCAGAAATCATAGTCAACTCAGTTTTTTAAATACGGACCTGGATTTATTTTTAAAACGTTTCCATGAATATTTTAAAAATATTTGAAAGATATTTCTTATACAATTTTGAATAAAAAGTGAAAAATCTCTTTAAAAACAGGCTTTCATTTATAAACCATTGACCTAAAAAGTAAGAAATAATATTTGGTACATGGAGAACATTAAATAAAGAAATATTCATATACTTTCTGGAAAGCTTGAAGCTTTATTTCATGTGTTATGATGTTTCACGCCTGAAGCTTTTAAGAAAATATTTAAATATTTAAAAGTTTTATGTACTTCATAAACTAAGGGTCGATTTCAGAATTGAATTAAATACTACTTTTAATTTACTGTCACTTTGAGGATAAAAGTCTTTTCTTAAATGGTTCTTCATTTGAATACCAAATATTTCGTATTTACAATACTTGAACATCCTCTTTTTTGCAACATCAAACCCGTTTATAATACTTTAACTTGCAAAGATTATTTTATAAAAGTAGCTATTATTGTATTTCACTATGAAATTTTAATTTTTTAGTTCAATGAGTTATGATTGTTCAATTATCTGTCTTAGTAGTTGCGTCAGGATAGTGAGCATGCATATCTTTACTACCCTTTATTTGCCATCCACCTTATGGCTCCGAAAATAGTTCGACGGCCGTATGTTTTTCACTATTTTTGCTGATTTTTTAATAGTTTTTTTCGCGAGCACTCGTACCTTTTTTCGCCCCCTCACCCCTCGATCGTGGGGGTGGGTCCTGCTTTATGCTCCGGTGGATATTGAGTTTGTTGTGTAGAATGAATGAGAAGTGTCGAATATATGGAACTACTCATTCCCCACCCTCAGGGAAATACAATAAGTGTTATAATTATTTATTTTTTTCCGTTAATAATGTAATGCATCAGTGTCATAAATTCAGTTATTTATTTTCTATCTAGCTAATGAAACTACACTATTGAAAATGAAAAAACAACTTTGTTTGAATCAGTGCCGTAATAAATATTTCCAAAAAACCATATTTGTCATGGAAACGTTTGTAAATTTTATGATAGCATCTTGAAGAAAAGAAAAAATCATCCTGATGAAAAGCCAGTATTCCTTACCGTTTCCGATATTCCAATGGTGACGCTCGAATTTTAACCACTCTGTACATTAGAACGACTTTGGGTTGCATAAATTACTTGAAATCTCTAAAGCTTTACAAATTTGTACATGAAACGAACTTTTTTGGTGGATTTTATTGCAAGTAAATCTGTGTTTCGCAACAACTGACCATGAATCAAACAATTTTTTTCTAGGGCTTGGTTGAAAGGAGCCTTCGTCCTTGTATTCCTATTGGGACTGACTTGGACCTTCGGTTTTCTATACCTCAACAAAGAATCAGTGGCAATGGCATATCTATTCGCCGCCTTAAATTCATTACAAGGATTCTTTATATTCTTATTCCATTGTATACAGAATGAAAAGGTAAGATGTTGTACTTATAAACAGACTTCAACTTTATTGTAAGTTTCAATGATATCTCATACCGTACTCAGTAAACACTGTATCCCAAATGAATATTCATGGAAGTAATAATAAATCCACAACTTTGTCTGTGAGAGGACTTCATCCCAATTGATTTTGTTTGTTGGGTCTTATGAAAAGCGTTTGAAATGAAATGACACTAAACCCCCTTATCAATCAAAGATCTGCAACAGAGAATCGAGACAGTGGAGACAAATCACTCCATAAATTCTCCACAATGTATGAAACTCGTTTGAATCCAGGTTTTATTATTGTATCAAAACCCATGGAGAACATTTTGAACAGTGATTGTAGTAGTGTATATGAGTTCCCTCGAGGAATTTAATAACTGGTAACTACTAGGGTAACTACTAGGGTTAGACAATTCCCAGAAACTAGTCCCTCTCAAAAACAAAGTTTTGCGTGTCTTGAATTGTCCTGACATTCTGAATCCTTCATTTTTGTTGGGACACCCTGTATAATAGCAAACTGAGAAATGTGTGTATATAGACTGGATAAAAATGTTTGAGTGCAATATAAACACACGCATATAAATTTGAAAGAATATCATCAATGACTGATCAGTGTGATTTAACTTATATAATTTGATATTAATCAACATAGCAAGATACTTCCTTTAAATGTGTTTACTGGGTATTTTTCTATAAATTATTTTATCTGACACTCACTGTATGAATTTTTCCTTCAATTATTTCAATTGCTTCGTGTGAGGTATTCCATTTACATTAAAAGCCATGAGCGTCATCACATTTGGAACGATTTTTAGGGTAAAAGAATCAATTGATAACTCAAAAACGGTTCGTCTTATCAATTTCAAACAAGGACAGGCTTCTAGAGGACGTTTAATACTACATACATGCTGTAATGGAAATTGAATTTTCAATCCACTTTATCACAAATCTCCAAAATTTCCCAAAATGCAGTTACTTTGAAGCAATTTTTTGGGTATATGAACAAATAATTTCAAATATATATTACAGTACGCACATAGATCAACGTTTTACGTTTTTTTTGATACCAAATTCATTTTGAATGGATAACGATTGCTTCAAATTTTAATATAAAAGAAATATACCACTACAGCTGCCTCGACTATCTATGAAAAGCATCGTGAGGTGCTGCCACAGACATAGGTACATAGAATCAAACGTCCCCTAGAAGCCTGTCTTTGTTTGAAATCGATACGATGAACCGTTTTTGAGTTATCGACTCTTTTACCCTTAAAAACGTCCCAAATGTGAACCGCTCATAGGCTCTTAATTCAGCAGGATGAGGATAGCCTATTCATACACTATTCTGTTTATAGTAGTGGAACATACTTTTATGCAAATTTATAGATTGAATGTAATTTTTTTCAATTAGTTTCACTACCATTTAGGATCATTGTAAGATAATGGACATTCAACATAGTCAAATAGGTGTAGATTTATTAAGTGTACTTCAAAGATGTATATATTATTGTAAAGAATCGAAAATAAAGAATTGAATAAGGTGGTTGTCAGTTAATTTATCTTTTCTAAATAATACAGCTGCTTGTCTCAAAATTCAGAGCAAAAATGAACACCGCTCATATATACATATATTTTCTACTTCGTTACAGAGATGCAAATTATGAGAACTAGTTCATATTCTGTTGCAAATTGAGGAAACTTCTATCCCCAATTCAATTTTATACAGGGTGTGTCTGTTTCTTGATAAAAAAAATTTCAAGCAATACCATTTGACTCTTTCAATTCTGTTGGTATATTGTAATCTACATTTTCATTAAAAATATATTCGTGATATTGTTTTCTGACAGACAAATGTTTCGTGTCAATGTGGTGCAAATATCTATACAGCCTGCAATATAAAACTACTCATATTTCCACATCAAATGGGTTACTACATCTGAAAAATCTCATAATTTCAAATTATTTAAAAATGGGCTTGTAAAACGTTCATTCTAGTATATAAAAAACTTTTCAATTTAGATAAGTATCTTGGAAAATGTATCTTTTCATCTAACTCTCTTTTTTGTACTCAAACTTGGATAATCTTCTTCAGAAATGAATTCCTATAGGCCTATTCCATAAATAATTTTTAACTGTTATTTTCCAATACCCTCATAATAATGTTTCCCATAAAAAGTGATAAGAACTGAAAATTATGAGTTGAAAACCAAGTTTTTGAAGGTAAACTATGAAGCTGAAAGAAATGTTTACATTAAGGTTTCTCCAAATTAAGTAAACTTTGATTTAGAGATATTAAAAAGATGGTGTGTCTTTCATGATCACTATTTCTTCCTTAAATCAAACTCATCAATCTCTTCAATGCCTGCCAACTGCCTTTTGATAAATCTGCCACGACTTTTTATAGATATTTTATGTTCTAGCAGCACTGTCAGGTTTTTTTTTATTCGGCGTGTCCTAACGAAATTTTTTATTTCCATTCAGCTCTGTTTTCTTTGGGACACGATATATCCCACTTTTAAGTTAGTTATACGTTTATTTGTTGCACTTTTTTATTTGTTCGTTCCTTCTCAGGTTCGGAAGGAATATCGCAAATTCATACGAAGACACTCGTGGCTGCCGAAATGTTTACGATGTTCCAACCCAAGCGCTGGACCTGGAAGCAGCAGCGGCAGTTCCGGAATGGCCAAAGAAAGGAGAACCAGTCTCTATGGTGGCTCAAACGGAAACCCATCAGGAGGCACCAACTCCCACTCAACCGATAACTCTGTTCTTACGCCTCATGGAACTAGTGTGGGTACCAACAGTATAGTCATCTCCAATAACCTTAATAATGCGCGACCAACTGCGTTAGTCCAGATTCTGTCTAGAACTGATCTCAACAATGCTAGTACCACCATGACCAACCACAATCGACTGCATAATGTGTCGCAACAAGGTACTACACACTGAGAAATGCTTAGAACATGCAGCTCGTTTCGTCTTTACTCTAATAATCCTGTTTTTGCTTATCTTTCTAATATCTTATCGTCACCTATTCCTGTAGCACCTGTGTGACGTTGCTGTGTTCAAGTCTGCCGAATACTAGTTGTTCATCTATTAAGCCCACTTCCAATTACTTCAAAATATCTCTCCGTACGGTTATCGAGATGGTTGGGGTGATTAAAGGTTATGGTTCCTAAATTTTCAACTTAGCTACATCGATAGTAGTGAACGAACTTGTGTTGTAAGCTTCAAGAATGCAGATTGCTTTGTAAGCTTGGGTATTCGAGTTCATTGTTGCCAATATCGATAAACGGTAGTCATCTATTCAATTTGAGATTGCAAACTTCAGATAACTGTACATTTTTTTGGAGTTCCATGGTTCTATAGAGAGTTGTTTCTCTTCATATGTCTTCAGTCAAAGTCAAAATATACATCATTGTTAGAAGTTACAAGAAAAAAAATATTCAAATTGAAGATAGAATATGATTGCATTAAAAAATTAAATCAGTCGAATCTTGATTAAAATTCAAAAATCTATGTTAGGAATAAAAAGTGCAAACAAGAGGACAAGAATGGTAGAGACAGTACATAATTTTGCAAAATGATTATACCTAGGAGTTTTTCAATTCATATTCGTATCTTCTGATGATAAACAAAAATGAATTGGCTGAGAAATCAACTATAGTTTGAATATGGAAAACTGTGGAACTATTTTACAACAAGAACATTAGTTTTGAAACAGACAAGTTAAACATATCTATCAAAAAATGTAATATAAATATCATCGTCACAACATAATTTATCAACCGATAACAGATCGATAATTGTTGGAAAACCATTATAAGCAAAATGAAAATAAAATGTTTCGCTAAAACATCGACTTCTCCAAAGTGCAAATAAACATTGGGCAATGTTTGTTTTCATTTTATTATGATTTATATGCAACCTCAAAAATGAAGTACGCAATTTTCAAGAGTTTTAAAAACCGTTTCAATCGGTGTTGCCGACTATTGAAAATTTCAAATGGCATCCTTTTGAGATCTCATTTTTATTTTACGAAATTGTCGAACATTTCAATCAGCAAATTTCGATAGAATAAAAAACATATCTTTTTAATCGCCGTTTTCAACGCATCAAATTCTACAAAAACATTGTGAAATGGGAAAGGGTTGAATACATCAATTTGAGCAATATTTACGTTGTTGTTGGTTTGTTTTCAAAAATACAAATACAGGAAGTGGTGGATTATTTAATGTGGCCAAAAATACTACAATTCCGCCTGTGTTATATTTGATATTAAGAGTATAAGTTGAAAACGGTGATACCGAAATATTTTTCCCAGTGTATTCTAGTGAATATGTATAGCTTCACCTTCTCATAGTGAGGTGGGTTAACATAAAATAATTAGGTTTCTGGTCACTAGGACGAAACGCTTTGTGTGAATGGTTTTCCATGACCCCACTGGTCATCGAAAAAGTACACCTTCATTGTGTGAGAATTCGTCATTCATTGTGGAGTTTCGCTCTCATTGTAGGATTTTTATTGTAGTTTTATGTTCACGCTCCTTCTATATAGCTTCATGGGGGTCTGGTATAATTCGAGGGACACCATATTTTAGCGTTTTCATGACATTTTCCACCGATCAATTGTGTCAATTAAACTCGTTTCAATATTTATTGTATCATTTCCAAATATCTTCTTCCCTTAGTCTAAATCACAAATACTTTTTGGGCGGCTATTTTTCTGTAGAGACCCAATATTATGAACGAGGTGTGTCAGACTCTTAATGATATACAGAAAAAAGTATCAAAGAAGGAAGATTCGCTCGTAAAAATTGCAAAAGTTATAAACTATCAACGTTTGGATTTGTCCCAAAAACTATGAATTTGTCTATAATTATTTATATAATGAGAGTGAAAATTGAAAAAAAAATGTTCATGTAGCTTTCAATAATAAAAAACAAAAACAATCGTACACGGTATCTAAATAAAAATATTCTTCAAATATGTTTCTGGTCTCTTCAAATCTTCTTTTCGATTTTGGATATCTGCAATTGTTTTCGAGATATTCACAAAAAAAAAAACAATTTTTTTATCAAATTGTTTTTTTAATACTTTTTTTCAATATGCCATTACGAATCGAATAACTCCTTGCTTATAATTTTCGGACTTTCCAGAAAAGTTGTCTTCCAAAAAGTACTACTGAACTAGAGAGACTACTGTATCCGGGAAGAAATCATTATTATTTTTTTTCTTTTTTTTATACCAGACTCCGGTTTTCCTTTCATTACTTTAGGGGCCAACTACACTTGTTACATATTTCATCACAATTCTGGAATCAGGGGTCTAATTGATGGGATCCTGGCAGAATTTTGAACCAGATCACTCGTGGGAAAGTTTGATGCTGATAGCCAGAAACCAAAAATTATCAAGTAAAAAATAAATAGCCTACCTCACTATCACTGAGCGTGTCATACCCATTCTTTCAAGATTCTGTCTCTACATACCGGGACGTAAGATACTCTCGTTTCTAGCTACAACCAAGTAAATTCTTAGAGCTGCTTACTAACTATCGTGTTGTGGTGGTGCGTGCATTGTACCCCCTTAGCATGTCCTCTGTAACTGGTGTGGTAAGACTTTACTAATGCTTCCGCTTCCTTAACAAATTGAAGGTGAAGGTGAATTTTGTTTCAGTTGCAGCGCGACTGGAACTCCCGGAGTTGTACGAACGTCAATCGGGTGTGCAAAACCCCTGTGCCCACATCTACTTCGGCCAACATGGCTGCTACTCTGTCTCGACCAATCCGAGCCACGCCTATAAACCCTACTCCTGACATGCTGGAATCCAATACTTCAACACTTCCTTACATTCGTAATTTCTCTAAAATCTCTAACAACCCTAACATACCCAAATCGATTTCTACCTGGGGTCCTCTGCAAAAACCTTTCCACTCTAAGGTGCGTAGTTTCTTTGCTTCTTTCTTCTTTTTCCCTGCTGGATGAACAGTGCTATTCGTTGGTTTCTATTTTATTATTGTCATCGGATACAATCAGGTTATTGGGCAGATTTGACTTACCTCAAAAGATTATTTCTTCGGCATTTCCAATTAGTATACCTACTCATATATGTATGTTTTTCCTTTGCCGATTTTTGAGCGATTCATGATTTCAGGCACTATGATTTGCTGACAGTAAAGGTTATAAACACATTATTAACATGACATGTGGTAGAGGTAGTTCGTTATCTCGCGATTATCAAGTAAATACGTGCGGCGTTGCATAGTTTAGCTACCTCTAAAATCTTTATAGTATAGTTGCCCTTAGGTATACGAGTCCATTTTCCTTGAAAATAGCCACTTCTACCAAAAAATAACAAAAGAACTTTTTATGCATGACATTTATTGAGTTCTCAGATTTGGACTTTGATTTGAAGAAGTTTTATTCAGTTAGGCAATATGCGAGTTGATTCAATATCCGAAAGCGTGTAAATGTAATTAACCAAATACAACGATGACAAAAATGAAATATTAGCCAGCCCCTAACACGTAAATTAGTAGTTCTGTAATCTCTACCGCACAACTTAGCAGTAGTCCAAATGGCAACAGCAAATACCCTAGGTTTGACTTCAACTGATTTTGTTTCAGAACATTTCTTTTAAGTCGTGTAGCCGAGACTCGGGCCACGGAGGATCAGAACAAGAAGACTCGCCCAGATCGCAAATGGTTGTTACGGACCCCGGTCACCATCTCAATCTGAATACCAAAGACATGCGCCATCAAATGCTCCAAGAAGGACACAAGGATTTTTCAGATTTCGACATTCGCCTAGAACCGAACGCGCACCCCAAACACCTTGTTCTGCCACAGAATAACTTCCACGGAAACGGCGGCAAGAAAAACACGGGGAGTCTGAGACCCACGCACTGGGGACACCACACGTACACCGAGATATACGACGCTCAGTCCCCCAGAGGCTTAGCCGAAGACGACCCGGTTTATGAAGAAATCGACCGGAATGAAATCCAGGTATCTGATATGAGCGACGAAGACGGAAAAAGGCAGAGCGACATGAGCAGACAATCGTCCAGATCCTACGGAGATCATCGGCCGTTAATCCCGTACAGCCCTGGAAACGACAGGAGCTTCGCCGAAACCATGAGGCTCTACGCCAAAGATTTGAATCACTGCAACAGCAACATGGACACTTATCGAAGGCGGAACATGGCGTACAGAGTTGGAATGACTGGCGACGCTTCGGTACGTTCTTTGGCTGCTGTACTAGATGGCGAAACGGTGGTGTGCCATTTAGAACCTCCGGAAATGTATCCTGATAGCTACGTGTCTCGAACTTTAGTTCTCCCCCCATATAGTGAGAGTTAGGAAACTGCCATTGCAAGTGAATATCTGTGATTACCACATGATCAGACTCTAAGGTCATATATAACTTAGTAAAGCTCAGCTTGTGTGAATGAAGGAAAGTGATAATTTTCTAATAATCGACTATTTTATAAAAGTATTTCTGTGAATAAAATGTCTTAGTTGTGAGTTATTCCAGTCAGTCTGTTGTAATCAGTGTCGGATTGGACGGGAAAGAATTGTTTACCTACGACTGAAGCCTGTGCAATACCCAGTAAACGTTGAGTGTCTTCAGTATGCTTCAATCACTCTGATGTAACATTTCCTATTGAAATTTAAAGGAAACAACAAAAACTACGACAATAAAATTCGACCACTTGGTAAATCGAAAGGCATAGTTTAAAACTATTTGCTGCAAAATTCATAACTCTCAATAAATTCATATCAAAAATACTCGCGTTCGGACGATTCTGTTTCTAATTTTGTATGAATACTGCTCCCTAGCAAAATTGTTTTATAGTAAACCGAGATTTTATCAGACTTTACTTCCCTCAGGGATAACTGGGCACAGAAAGGTCACCGCAAATAAAAATAAATTTTATTTTATGTCTTTTCAGCAAATCCTGAGACAATCGGTAAAATCGGTATCTACTTGGGCTTATAACTTATTTGAGCTGTGTTCAAAAAAACATCAGCAAAGGCGATCAGAACCAAAAATTACATAGACACCAACAGCCAGATATTAATCAAGCCTCTGCCTCATTACATTCAATTCCACCCTGGCGAATAAATGCATACAGTTAACGGTGAATCGCTTTCATGACAAAGAGAAAAGCTGTATTTATATACATAGACAATAAGGGTCAGAATACTGTTATGTGATATACCATACATACATTTTTTTTATGTAATAAAAGCAATTCACCAAATGGCATACAGCCTAGCCTGAAAAAGGTTAACTGAGTTCAATAAAATCAGCCTTTTAACAGTCTTTTCATATTCATGAAAGGACTCCCGACGGCGTTGCCAAAAAAAAGGTAAAAACACAAGAATATTTCCAAAACTGATCCCAAAGTTTTCTAGAATGCCATTGTGAGGATCCAGGAATAAGGCTCCCTAAACTTCTAATTCGAGGTCCTTAACAGGACATACCAAAGCCCCTGTTTACGAAACAGCTGAATGTGGGTAGGGGTAGGAACCATTACCCCAATAAGCATCTTAGCCTGAAAGAGGTAGTCAAGGAACCTGAATGCTGATGCTCGAAGGATGCTACAATACTGATAATTTAGACACGAATGTGCCATATACTATTTATAAAAACAATAAACTCGGCCCTCAGATATATCCTTGTGGGCAATAATTTTTCTAACCAAGCTTTTTCATAGCAAGAAATGATTCTTCCTGATAGAAACAGAATTGTCCTGATAATCGTAGCCCCAAATAAGCAGGTCTGCAGTGCAGCAGATAATTGACAGTGGACCTGAAATAGATGTTGAGTCAAGCAACTCTTTATGCTCAATAGTAAGACATATACATGTTTACTGGGATCTTTTTATGCTGGAGCTATTTTATATTATTGTTTCTTATAGTTATTACAATCTTTTTACCTAGGGCATGACAAAAATCTAATTTTATCTTATGAACAGTGGTACATTTAGCCTAACTACCCATACCCAGATTAAGATTAAAACAGTATCATCAATAACAGTTTTCATTAAAAAAAACAACTCGGTTTATATTTGTATATCATTAATGGACGATGTCCCTGTATATTAATTACTCTGTGGCATACTTATAACAAATAAAAGGGACACAGCAAAACTTTTATGGGCTACAAAGCAATCAAACAAATGGATGTATATGTAATTGTGCTATTTGTACTAAGAGAAATGAAGAGAAATATTAAAAAAAAAACAATAAGACTTTGTCTGTTCTAGGAAAGTACTTTTCCTTTTCTGAATATTTTGTTAACTGTATCATTTTTAGGCAGCTGTACCTTATTGCTGATATTTTTCCGTATAGTCCGATACCAGTTGATATTTTCATTGACTTAATTAAATAGTTGCAATAAATTTCTGTTAAATGTAATTTAATATTGAACAAATGACATCTGTAAATTATATTTTAAGAATGTTCATGGAAATAAAGCATTCTACGGGAGAAAAAAGAAGTTTTGTCAATCACTGTTCTGTTAGAAGTATCTTCATAAAAAAAAAATATTTTTCCAACTCTGTATCCAGTTGACTCTTCCAATTTTATTCATATAACTACCACAGTTGTAATACAATGTTTTACACTTTTTCTTGCTCCCGATTTGTTTCAGATCTTCAATTTGATATTAATTCAAGCCAGTATTCAGTTTGTTGAAGTCGGTAACACTTTAAATGTATAAATAATAACTAGATGTTAGAGTTAAACGAAACTTACAAATTTTATGTACTATCTGTCAAATTTGTAACATAGTTGTTTGCAAAGTTATCGGCTTCCACATTGACTTTTACCAAGGTGAGTCTGACAGAATGGTGGTTTGAAATTATTTTGTAAATTACGGTAACCTATTTTTATTTATTTGTAATTATTTATGTAAAATTTTATTGGGTTAATATTCATAGTGCTTTTGAGTTGTAACTTAGTCAGCACAAAACATGTAAATATAGAAATAAAGTTTCTAATATTAATTGAAAATTGAAATTTTTGTTACTTTCCTTAATTAATTGAATCACTGATATGATATTGAAGTGAATAAATATTTAATGGAGATGGAGTTTCTAAGCCTTAGTTTATATGTACAGAGTGGGCCATTGGAAATGAAACAGCGGCTCTGTAGGTCGGAAGACCAAAATTATATAAAAACGCTCGGACCCGTCAACTACATTTTCGAGGAGGACATCGTTCGTGATGAAATTCACCCGAAATATATTCCATCCCTCGGAGCTGTGACCGACACCCCTAAATTTCCAAATGGCAACATATGGCAAGTGATACCTCATTTGAAAGGTATTTTTCTTCTCAATATGAAAGAACAAAAATAAATTAATTCTATCGATTCGTTTTCGAGATATAGGAACTTGAAGTTGGGGAATCACTTTTTATTCACTCAATCAATAAAAAGAATATATGATAAAGCAACTGTCGCAATAATTATTCTTATCAATGAGCTAAATGTTCGAACTGTCTACCACCCATTTCCATACAATAGTACAAGTTCTGTTCAAAACGAGACCTCACATTTCCGGCGTTATTCGACGGCATTCTTCAATAATTCTACTTCGTAAATCTTCCAGAGATTCTGGTTCGGTTGCATAGATTTTGTTTTTCAAGTGACCCCACAGGAAAACGTCGAGTGGGGTTAAGTCTGGAGATCTGGCTGGCCACTACTATAGAGCATCTTCTTTCAATTCAACTTTCAGGAAACATTCCATCCAAACACGCCCTAACAAGCTGTGCATAACGGTAATGGTAACGATTGTCATTTTCAATGATGTCGACTAATTGTGGATAAACAAATTAATTCAATGATTCCAAGTAAGTTTCTCCTGTCAGGTTACCGTCGAGAAATACTGGTCCAATCAAACGGTCCCCAAAAACACTGGCCCAGACATTTTGGGGAGTTTAAGTATGGACTTTGTGGAAAGCATGTGAATTGGCATCTGACCAATTCTCTGGCTGAGAATGAAAAATTGACACATCTTGACGAGCAGAATCCAGAAACGTAATTAATTTTCTTTCGCCTTTCATGGTACTCGAGATATTTGAATTTTTGTACCATAAAACATATTTTTGAGTACTGCTTTGCCATCTCTTGGACAGTGGCCAAAGCTGACTTTCACGGCATCTCGATACTCCCAGATCAGATTTTGTATTAAAATAGTATGTTATTTAACGAGCTTATAGCTCGAGGATACAGATGCCAAAACGAGCCATAGGCTAGTTTCAGAATTATCCGAGAGAATAATGCTCATTATACGCGAGTAGAAGACTATACTTTCTCTACGACTATACGGAAATTTATAAATTTATGACGAAAGGTCAGTTTGTGGTACTATAGGTATCTATCGAAATTATTGCCTTCAATACCAACCATAGTATAAATTACAAAGCAATATGAGGAAGAATAACAATTATACATGAATAGCTAAATACTTAAGATGATAAAAAAAAAAACAGAATTAGGATTCAACGAACCTACGCTTTTGAACTACCTTGAATTTTCTACCGCAAAGCAAAAGCAAAAAGCAAAAAAAGTTTATTCTATAAAATTCATCTAACATGTCATTCCGTTTGGCATATCGCTAACTCATTTCTTCTTCTCGATCTCTCCGCCCGGCGCGGGCTAGGGGGAAACAAGAAGAGGAGGACGCACGGAAAGCCACCTCTTCTCCGTGACCGTTGCCGGCCAGAGAAGCGAGCGCTTGTGCCAGGGGTATCTAGGGCCCCCGCGAAGGGACGCTAATATCCGCCCCCGCTGGTGTTGGCGGAGGGTCGGACATTCAACATGGTAACGGCGGTAGCTGGCATGACCCACGCTTCCTGCAAAGCTTACGGCGGAACTCCACCAAACTGGGCTAGCCCGGCTGCTGCCGAAGAAAAAGTAAAGGCGGGACTCCACAAAACTGGGCTAGCCCGGCGGCATTTGCGGCTTGTCGCCGGCACAGGATGCCGCGGCTTGCGGCGAATTTGCCGCGACTCAAATTCGACTCCACCAAACTGGGCTGATGTGTCGGCTTGATGCAGAAAGGTCTTGTTCGTCATCCGAAAATGTTTGACGATGACGAAATTTTGTTATAAGGGTACATGGCCCTGAAAATTACCACCAAGAAAAAATAAAGAATAATAACAGATAATTATATAAATAAATAATAAATAAAATCCTATTTCTATATATACATTCATTCATATTCAAATTTAATCTACATAAAAAAGCTCATTCCCATAGGAATGTTTTCCCACAATTAATTACTCTTTAGAAGCAATTGGAACTGTATAGTACTCCTAGCAGCCAAAGCCAATTGTCTCTTTATGCGTTTCATGACACTGACAAATGACAGATGTCTTCAAATCATTTGAAGTTTAAGCGTCCATTTTCTATAACGTTATAACGTTCTTTCCAGCAGTTGTTGCTACCTGTTGCCATGCGTTACGGCTAACAGACCCAATTTCGTTTTAATAATAATTGTCAGTTTGTTAACTTGTATTGTTGCCATAATAGAGAGAGAGACTAACAAAAAATCGCATAGTTACAAGCAAATGAGGACCTTTTATTTTTTAAATCGAAAACCGTCCGTCTGACGAAAAAAACTAAAGAGAACCATGTTCCTAGGAAGATAAAAGACCATTATGGAAATAAAAATTATTTGACAAAAAAACAGTAGCATCTCATTATTTTGATCAAAAATATGACAGAGCATGTTTACAGGTACGCCACTGATGAAAATCGTCATCATGGAAAAAAGTATTTTTATGTGTGCTTTGCATGTACCTACCAAAATTGGAAAAAAAAAAACAAAAGTGCTTTTATAGATATTGAGAAAAAACTGATTTTCTTGTTAAATTCCAACATCCTGTATCTCAGAAATGAAGCGGTTGCTGATACATGTTTACGGGAAGATAAAGTCTTATTTTAACCCCAGGAATACGCCCTTGAAATATTCGTATTGAATTCAGAAACACCCTGTATAGTGACTAATTGAACTGTAGCAGGTGATTTAATGGCATGTATTCTCGCAAGTTTAAAGTAGGTGACGCTGCTGCCAATGGAGGTCCTGTTGGTATTGTTAAAAAGTGTAGGTTGATTGTGCTTACAGGAATTTGAGAACGTATAGTTTTCATTTATAAAATACGTCATCTTAATTGGAAGTGAAAATGAAAGGAGCAAAAAAATTCGGCCAAAAGATCCGTTGATTCGAAGGTTGGGCTCAATTTATGCACCATTGTCATAGTCATAGTCCTAATCACTGTCACTGTCTTAATCATAAAATTAAATTGAAACTGTACATTTCAGTGGGAGCATTTACGCAATTTTAGTTTCAATCATAATCATAAGAACTGAAATGTACAGTTGAGTTTGATTTTATGATTAAGACAGTGACTATGATTAGGACTATGATAATGATAGTGATACATAAATTGGCCCTTAATTGCTGGAATCGACGCTGAAACATCGGTTTCTTGGTTACCATGCATGTCCGTAGTTTTTATATTTTTTCTTCTGTCTTCAATAAAAGTGATAGAGGTGCTCCTCCACTTGATTTCTGATTTCTAGTTGGTATAGCACCTTTATTTAGTAATGGCTTGGCTTAAAGCAAAAAAGCTCTCATCAATAATTATAGGTTAGGTATTTTGTTTATTCTCGTCTAAAACAAAATTATTCTGAGGGATGAATATAAATAAAAACTATGTTCTCAAATTCCTATAAGAATAAAATTCCGTTTATCGGGCACAACAAGCTATCAAAAAAATTGTTTTTGTACTTACATATTTTGGTCTCCTGAACAAAAAATCCAGATGAAATTTTTGGCGGTCTCAAGTAATTTCGGAGATACGGCCTATTTTTGGATTTTGACTGGCATTTTCTTGAGACACGTACCTACCGCGCAAAAAACACTCAATAAGTCTCCTTCTTTTCACCAGCCCGATATACACATTCTCTGCTTCCTCCGTATAACGCTTTTTTTTTCATTGAAAACGGCACTTTCTTTAAAAAAATCGTGTTTTTTTCTAATCATGTCAGAGACAATAAGCTAGCGAATATGACAGATCTTATAATTATTACATTTATCACGAGAGTCTAATTCGTCCACTCCGTACCAACGTTGCCAAGTTATGCATGCGAGGTGCTTCAACCGTTGCCAAGTTTTACCCAGTATACTGCGAATGCATGCGAGGTGTTTAGATGACAAAAGATGAATGTCTCTGACATAATTAGAAAAAAACACGATTTTTTTTCAAGTGTCATTTCAGGTGAAAAGAAGGAGACTTATTGAGTGTTTTTCGCGGTAGGAACGTCTCTAGAAAATGCCAGTCAAGATCCAAAAATAGGCCATATCTCCGAAATTACTTGAGACTGCCGAAAAGCACCAACCTACACTTTTTAACAATACCAATAGGACCTCCACTGACAGCAGCGCCCCCTACTTTAGGCTTGAGAGAATACATGCCATTGAGATTGAGTTCTATGGTTGAGATGGTTGCATGGCACTAAATGAGGCTTTCGATGCGAGTTTGACATGACTCGTACCAAAATGAACGTCGAGTCATAATGAAACCACAGCGATTTTCTCATCGTATCGTGACAGAGCTCTCGTTTCGAGTGTTCATAAATTCCCCCTGATTTCAGTCTAATCTAAACGTTACCACTTAATCCCAAGTAAGGCTGGATTGGTCGGTATTTGACGTTTCGAGGTCAGAGGCTGGTTTCTAACGTTTCGATTGGCCTAAAATCAAAATTTGCCATTTCCGCGCTCCGCGTTTGGCCTAGTCTGAAACCAGCCTGTTGAATCCTTTGATATGTGATGTGTCCATGTGTTCTGTGTTTTTCAGTCTGATCGTCTGTTGAAGTCACAGAGGTGGTCTGTGGTTGAAGTTTGAAGTGTTGAATGTTAACTGTTCAGTCTATTATTCTAGTATTTTATGTTGTATGATATAGATGATCTGACGAAAATAAAAATAATGGTATTTGTGTTGTGAATGATCAAGATGTGATATTAGCGATATTTGCAGTTTTTTATGTACATATTTTCGGGTCTTTATCGATGATGCTTTCTATATTGATCAGAGTTGATTTATAACAAAGTCGTATGGTCATCTAAATTTGATTCATGTAATCATGTAATGCAATAAGACAAAATGGTATGTCCTCAAATTGATGTGTGGACTAATATAATTTTTACAATGAAATCAATATTCCACCTATCTTCATCAAGGGTAAAAGAGGGTTTCAACAACAGAACTTTTCTTGTACCTTCGTCTTTCAGAAATTTGTTTGAACAACATTCTCGAAGTTCAGAGCAAAATTTATTATTCACCTTTCTGAAAGAAAAGGCAGTGATGAAGTCTGAAAGAAAAACGGCTGCTATTATAACATCCTTCAAATCAGGAATAATTTTTCAGTTTGGAATCACCTTAATAAAACAAAAGTAAGAAAATTGTCAAAGTGAAGTTTTCAAATTCAAAATTGTGAAATGTACCTTTTGAAATTGGGGGTTGATAAATTTTGATTGTGAATCTTATAATCTTGCAAATATGCGTTTTTTTGAGCGTTTTACACTAGATCAGCAGGTTATTTTCATGTATTTAATTGGGGGTTTCAAAAATTTGTTATTATTTGATAAGTAAAATATTCACCGTCACCATCTACTAATTTTATCTTTTTTAGGGGGATTGCCATGAAGGATTTTGCGTTAAAAGCATCAAACGAAAGGTTCCAGTTACAAGAATACCGTTCACGAGAAATTTTAATCTATCTTCGGGACTGGAGTCCGTCTACCCTCTTTTAGAAATTGTTTTTAGCTACCTAAACTATAATGATTTGAAAACCTGTTGTCAAGTAAAACGCTCTTGGAGGGAAAGTGCAGAAAAAGTTCTGAATAGGAGGGTGAGACCAAGTTGGTTCACCTGCTACAGAACAAAAACAAAACCGAAATCTAATGATTTCGACCACCACAGCGATAATCTCAATTACAACAATGTGGGACTGGGCATAATTCTGTATGATTCCATAAGAATTAAGATCAACAAACATATATGTGTTCATTCAAATGGTACAGAAGTATCTAAAAAGTCAGGTAAGATTATAGGTTATGACCAGAAATCTTGTGTTTTTTAATTAGTGAATGATATTTCAAATCCTGTAATTTCAGAAAGGCTTTGATGCATGACTTTGCAGTATAGTTTTGATGAGGTTTTTTTAAAAATGTTGCACTCTTAGCTTTGTGCTTTAAATGGGATTTTAATCTCCAACTCAGTTGCGTACAAGAGTGAAATGACACTTGAGGCTTGCAAATGTTCATTGTCACTGACAAAATTACAAAAAAATAATGAATCTGTTCTTCTGTTGCCCAAGTAAGTAACGAAAGTAATGGAGCTTTGTTTTTAGTTCCAGAATATCTAGAAGATGAGCTGGTCCCAAAAAATGTGGACTATTGTGTTATTTCGTGTCCAAAGGTGGTATCATTCTTCAGTAATAAGAGCTTAGATTTAAGAGATGTGGGATTGGCTTCGATATTAGATGGTCTGTTTTTTCCAAAAATTCCTGGTATTAGTATGGCGGCATTCAATTGTAATCCAGTCAGAGGCAATTTAGGGAATTATCTCAAGACACACATCAACCCTAATGATGAATTGAAGTGTCTCCTTTTATTTTCAACCACTGATCGGAAGAAGACTTTCTACAATTTCCTAAAACAAATTATACCTGAGTAAGTACACTGTTCAATGTTTTCAATTGCCAAAACTCTCATGTTCAGCTAAAATTTTACTCTTAACAACAGCTTTTTTTTATCGTTTCAGCGAAATCATTTTGCCAATCAGTAATCACAAGAAAAATTGACATGAAAAAATTTCGAGGCCCTAAGTTGAGCAATTTTGTATAATATTATTTTTTTGAGTGAAATTATTAATGGAAAATTTTGAGTTGAAAGTAATTTATCCAATAAAAGAAATGTTCGAGTATTTTTTGGCACATTTGGACCTTGAACTACATCTGATAGATATTGTGAAAAGACTCTAACTGAAAAGAATTCTGAAAGTGAAAATTCGCATTTTCATTCAGATAGTTGATTTTTTTAATTTTCTCTAGCTACATAGTTTTTTTACGGACAAGTGCTTCGGTACCTCCACTATCGCTCTTGAAAAATATATCCCCATACACCCAACATGTGCGACGCAATGATAAAATTTGACTCTCGTGATGACGCGCGGATGTTGCCTTTTAATGGTATTTACATGAAAATACACAAAGTTGTGATTAATTAATTTTGCTTTCGCAAATGTCTAACAATAAAGTATGATTGTGTTTTTTCAATGTCTTTTCAGTGTAGGTTAAGTTTTTCAATTAAAATTCATTGTTTCAGAAGTACCGCCACAACAGTAGCATTAGGAGGAGGGATAATCAGAGGAACGAGAACATTTCAACGCGTAAATTCTAGGAAAATGATCTATTCTAGTAACGATATTTTTTGTATAGCATTTTTGCAAGACAAGTATACACATGCAGATTTCGATGCATTTTCTTATGTCATTTATGGAGATGTTCTTCTGAGAGACGAGTTTGCAGAAGAAATACTTAAGGTAATGGAAATATCCAGTAAAAAATTGGATTACTTTTGTTGCAAACATTTTGACTTTATTTCTATTGCTCTTTACAATGAGCTAAATTTTTATAGTTTTAGATGTCTTATGTTCATGTTTTTCTCTCATTTCAGTTCAAAGAAAACATCAGACTGAGAACTCACACTGCAGCAATTCGAATTTGTTGTTCAGCAAAAGTAGATGCAGATGAAGAACCTGTAATTTTTAGCAAGATTTTTCCAGATGTTCCTGTATTAGGCTTTCATGCTGATGGAGAAATTGGTTGGAACTGTGTTAGTGGTAAGCTTTTCTGTTTGAAATAACAATATTAGAATTCCGTTATCTGTAAGTCATATTTCTCTCATTTCATTTTCTTGTAGGTCTAGAAGGAATCCAGCCAAAGAAAGCAAAACATAAAGTTCCAAGACCACAGCATAAATATCCAACAGCACTGCATCAGTGGTCGACAGTTTTTGTTGTAATTACATGGGGCAAAGTACAAACATAGCAGTATTCAAATTTTAGTATTTTTATATTTTATTGAAATTGACATTTTAAAAATTTTCTGTGAGTATTGAGAAAGTATTATGTTTATATGTATTATATAAATCTTACAATATCTGTTCGATAAAGTATGGGGGGTATTGTCTTTGTATATTTTGCAATAAAAATTTGATAAAAAGTTTTTATTTCATTAGCAGAGTGCAAGTGATTGATTGAAAACATTCAGTCGAAAATGGGATATTGGACACTTACGGTTTCACTTAATGAGAACAAAAAGTACTTTTTCCTTTCACAACACAAGTAATTTGATTCGTAGATGTGCATTTCGATAAGCGGATTATCTTCAAGTAGGATTTACGAAACTGTTAAGTAGATAACTTGGTTATCGAAAAGTGCATCTAGGATTCTAGGAATGTGTGGTTTAAGGAAAAATACTTCAGATTTGAAGATCATATTCTTTTCATCAAAAGATGGTCATCATTCAATTTTATTACAGTCAAATAACGGGAGGGCTCATTTCATAAAACACTTGTTACTTGTACAAGTGTTCTGCTAGCAGAAAACTGAAAGACAGTCTGTAGTTACATTCTGTTATGTTTTGGACTCGCGACTATCATTTATTATAACATTAATACAAAAATATTTAATTTGAATACAAATAAGGTTTTTTTTTAGTGTTTTTCTTATAAAATGAAAACTAATACTGATTGATACCCGTTGAAATCTTTACGGGTCCCGCTCGTTTTGGTCATTTCCTCCTTAACCAAGAAAGATGGACCACTAGCAACGAACGCCAAAGAAAAATCCAGCATTTTTGCCAAAAAAATGTTTGCTGCAAATTATCCACTGTATTCATTGGGAAAACCTTAGATTACTTTTCGCCAATGAACTGACGAATTTTGCTGGGTCGTAACACCAACAAAGCTAATGGATCGTACGGGATTCCGTCCAACGTTCTCAAAGAAAGTGTTCCCGAACTAACACCAGTTATGGTTCATTAACTTCACATTGTGCTTAAACTGTTACCTCAATGTTTTCTTAAATCTATGTTTCCTAATCAGTTTATCCAAGTCTACAGAATAACCGTTCAACTCTGCCACTTCCCTGATAGTCATTTTTTTGGCTTTGAATCTCTCTTTGTTGAGTGGAAACGACAAGAGTCAATTCACCAAGAAATTCAATCCCGCCATTTTGTGATGTATGCAATGGTGAGAACTCTCAGGGATGTATCTGGGTGTGCTCATGTCTTTCTTGTGGATATCGAATTCAAGCTGATTTTGGTCGTTCCTAATTACTAATACACCTAAAAATTCCAACTGTTTTTCGTTTTCAATTTCATACGTGAACCATATGATTTGAACCTGGCTATTATGGCTGTTTTGTATCAAAGATAGCAAACATGTTGTCCACATATCTAACCCTAGGGAGATAGCTCAAGCTCTTTCTTGCTTCAATATCGAACTTACTCATGAACAAATTAGCTAGGAAGGGAGACACCCTTACCCATAGCTGTACCTTCGTGTTGTTCATAAAAGCAATTATTGAACTGAAAGTAATTCTGCCTTTTCAATTTCTAGCAAAGCTTGAATACTTCCTTACCATTTCATTCAAGACGTACATTCAAAAAAAGACGAGAAAATAATTGAAAATGTATTTAAATCATGTAACAATGAAATTGTATATGTGAGTACATTATCAGCGTCCCAAAAATTAGTCTAAGACCCGGTATAAGAAATATATACCCTATATATATATCTACTATTTGACGATGACAAAGATTATATGACATTGATCACGATCACGTTTCGATGCTGTTAAATAATATAAATTTTGATGTACTTTTTTGGATCAGCTTCCCCGAGTTGTTTCATAAAAATCAAGCATTAGCTGAGAGAATATGACTCAAGGGAATTGGAAAAATATAGGTTGCCTACTCTACCCTTAGATCAATTATGAAGTTGCCAAAAACAGATAAGCAGGAGTTATTTAATCGGTTTTTTTTTAATGATAGGTTATTTTAATCCCTACCCTAATAGGTTGCTTTAGCAAAAGTTTGTCGCATGTTTGCCGAGATTTTAGATATTAAGTTTTAAGCACAATCAATAATTGTACTTATACGCGTCAATGTTCCAAAAAATATATGGAACAAACAAATAACAATAGGCCAGTAGAGATAGACATGCAAAATAGAAAATTTAACAATAATTCCAAAAGTTTTGAAACTTTGTTCAAGTGAATAGTACATCGAGAAAGCAATAAATCTCAGTATGCAACCTCTTCCAAAGTAAAATGGCAATTAACTTGAATTTTGCTTTATACTCGTTGAGAAAATTCCAAAAATTCTGCTAACTTGGAGTAGTATTGAATATATTATTTCATATCCCGAATCAATTTTGCAACCAATTCAAGTGTATGGAACATTTTTTTTATTGACCTATAATATTTACTTTGATATACCATAAGAGAAAATTCCAAAAGTTCTGCAAACTTGAAAGATACATCCGAACAGTTGTGTAGATTTGCAACCTTTTATGTTGACCGAAACATATATTTTAATTTACTTTAATTTAATTTATTAGATTTCATTTTTATTGCTATGGTCTTCTGAGTATTTAAGTTTTCTTTAGAGATCAACCTCCATGTCGGCGATAATAGCAACGACATCGGCATAAAACAACATCCATGTTATCTATATTTATGCCCTTTGAACCATTGTTAATGAAAAAATGCTCAATGTCAGCCAAAAATAAAAAGAAAAGTAGTGGGCTCAGAGTATCACCCTGGAGCACCCCTGTGATTATATCAATTGGTTGGGTCATTTGATATAAACCAAATACTCTCATAGTTGCTTTGTCATACATGCTCTTTACAGTGAGTGAAAATTTATAAGGACAATTCCGCGATAATTATTGGGGCCATCTGCTGAGCATTTTTTATGCAACATTTTCATGACAATGTCACGCCAATTTTGCGGGACAAGTTCCTCCATTATTTTATGACTAACAAATCGGGAAAGTTCATCTAAAAAAGTACAGTGAAATTTATATCATTAACCAGCGTCGGCAAGTGCAAATGCTACCCATTTGCGATTTTTCAATGCATATATTATCTGACATATAATCTTTGTCATCGTCAAAAAACAGATGAGGGTATATATTCATAATAACGGATCTTATACTATCATGGGTTCTAACAAAATATAAAAAATATACCTTAAAATTTTTGATTGTTTCATGTATCTTAGTACGTATGGAGCAAAAACATACCATACAATAAATAAGCACATCTGGCTGTTATCATCTTTATGACATGTTCGTTTTAAAACCCTTGTAGACCTAGAAGGCAGTTTGATGCAGCATGTTGGATAAAGGCTGGTGAAATAGTGGAGTCCCACCGAGACTAAGAAACTATTTTTACATTTTTTTCAACCAATATTTTTGTTTATTCAACATTTAGTCATGTTTCTATATGAATTTCAGGAATATTTCTTTTTACTGTATGGTGAATACTATACAACACATTTTGGTCTAGATCTGGGTTGAACGTTTTGACTTGACGTTTTGCTTAAAGAACTGTGATGTCATATTTCAGTTTCGTAACACCACATATTTAAAAAAAAAATTTAAAAAATTTGATTTTCTGTATAAGTTACCTAAAAATTTCTTCATTTTTTGACTACAAAAGTCTCGATAGCAAAAATACTGGATATTCTATGCTAAATATTCTCTAAGACGGTCACAAGCATTTCAATTTAGGTTATGTAATCTTTTTTTGTTTTGGAAACAAAAAGTCCAAAAACTGCTTACACAGTTCAAAACCTACAAAACAGGCTGCATTTGCTGGGAAGGCACGCAAAAGAACAGGAGTTATTCCTTTATACAGAGCCAAAGGACCTTCGTTTTTCATCAAATGCTTGAACACATCTCTGATTCCATTTTTGTAGGTGCCTTCAGGAGCTGAAAAGTAATGAAATTAAATAGATATCAAGCCAAAAATGTTAACTGTATATTAGACTAGATTATAGGGCTATATGGCCTCACAAGCACTTCGACCTATTAGATCTTTTGTGCATGACCCTTTTATTCTATTCAAGGCCCGGGATTCGCGACTTCATATAAATCAGTTTCCTGGGAGCTAAGCGCTGGGTATATCAAAATCTTCGGATCTCCTGCTTTCAATTCCACTGCCTGCCTGTTCCGAAATTTGTTGCATCTTTGGTGTAGCATAGATGACTATGGTTTTGTTAATTGTTTGGTATGACCATTAGATCATTTTTGGTTTCAGACCCAATGTCTTACCAAAGACTTTGTGGCATGTCCAGGTTGACGCCATAGCTCTGGAAAGAGTGTGGTGGATTTGGTTGTTCCAGGTCAGTTTTTGGTCGATTATAACCCCATATATTCAACCTTTCTAGGAAATGGTAGCTGGGTTCCATTCAGACTTGGGGCGTTAAGTTTGTACTTTCGCCTCCTGGTGAATGGAACCAGCACTGTTTTGCTGGAATTGGCAAAGCCCTTCTTTACGCATCAGCTTTTGATTGTGTATAGGGCTAATATGCGGCTGTCTGCCCTTGATGGTGACGACCAGATCATCGGCGTAACCTATCAGGTTGTCGACAACCAGTGTCCACAGCAAAGGTGATAAAACTTCCCCTTGGGAATGATTCTGCTTTTCAGCATTAATTGAATTCATCTGATCAGTCAGGCATTTATATCTCCTTCCTCTAGTGATCTGGTTATGGAGGTGTTATCAAAAGCATCCTCTATGTCAATGAAGGCATAAAGAGCCATTTCTTTTCCCATATGTTTTTTCAATGCTTTCAACCAGGCATTGTAGAGCATTCATCGTGGATTCAACTGCTTGATAAGCAAATATTACTTGTGGAGCGGTAGTAATTCGATTCTAACATAACAGCCAATTATTTTCTCCATTGCTTTTAGGAAATGTTAAATGTAACACCAACCTGTTTGAAGTCGGCTCTTGAGTACATCTGGGGGCATACCAATAGCCCAGTTTGCAATTCCTGCAGATCCACCTGCCAGAACTGTACCCAAAATTCCAGGAGCTTCTGCCCCATCATTTGTAATATAGTCTTTTATTGCTTCGTATGTGAGGAAGTACATACCACTAGCAGGAACATCTGAAACAAAAAATATGTTATCCTAGACAACGGGTCCTATGCATAGAAGTCTGCAAATGTAATGAACCTGGCATAGGAATGCCCCAAAAATATTAAGAGAAGAAATAAGCTCTTCGGTTATTTTTAATAAACATAACTCTCAACAGAGGGAATGCCACAAGGGTCTGTATTGGGTCCAATATTCTTACTGCAAATACAAATTTGAAGTATAGTGAAATTTGCACCTTTTTAGCAAAAGAAGCAACCGATGCCTAATGAAGAAATACTGTTGTGGCAATAATAATAATTTATCTGTAGTTCAATAAAATAATACAATAAAATCTGGCCAGTACAAAAAAGAAAAGAAAAGAAAAATCATTGAACTGCATAAAAGATAACTAACAACATAGCTCTAGATCCGGCTAATCTCAGTACTTACCTATCGAAATATAAAAAATAAAAATAAAAATAAAGAGGTAAATTGATAATACAAACATTTTTTATTCAATATGTATGCTTAACCTACTACAAGAATTTGACAGCAGTAGTCAATTCAAGAAAGGTACATCATGTAGGCTCTGCCTACTAAAGATTTTCCATGTACCATCTTATATCTACAAAATAAACATATATGTATATCTTCAAGTGAAAAAAAAATTGGTAAAAATTAAATTGAAGATATTTATACGTAGAAACCACATAGATGCATTCCAAAATATATTTATATATTCAAGTTTGTTCAAGAAGGTGTTGTTTATATTTAGAATTGAACATGCTTTTATTGAACTGTTCAAAGGAGCAAGGGACGTTATTGTAAATAAAGTAGAGTTAAATGTCACCTAAAATTGAGCCTTGAGCAAGGGGTTCGCTCAAAAATAATAGATTTGCCAAAAACTTTTCAACATTTTGTTTTCTATCGGACCGATAATCTCTTATAAGATTACCTGTACTACCCGAGAAGCCAATAAAATGTTTGGTGGTATCAAAAGCTTTTGAATAATCATTTAATACTATAACTGTCAGTGCACTACAATAGAAATGCTTAGTTAGTTAAACATTTTTGAATACGCCAACGTGTCTCTAAATAATTTGTGAAAAATCGCTAAACTATATCTAATCTATATACTGGAGTTTTATCCCAACAACAAACCGCTATTTTTAACACCTCGACACGTGTTTCAATTGCCAAGTAATCATCTTCAAGAGGAAGATTAAACTAAATTTACATACATAATTGTCCTTATTTATACCCATTAAATATCTCTGCTAGATACCTGCGTCTTGTTTGTCTTAAATTAATTTCACAATATTGTCTTATCTACAAATTAGGTACATGTTGAATTGAATGGATATGCTAATTATTAACATCATGTGATAATAAACAATAATTATTTTATCAACCTATACAGCAAACTATTAGGTATTGGTCTGTCCATAATATTTTTCATCGCAATCCTTACATTTAATTTTGTAGATTCCAGACTTTCCCGAATTCTCGTCACGTCCGTCACCAACCAATTAATCTGAGAAGATAATACATTTTTGATACAGCTGGTGTGAGCATAGTTTACAAGTTATTGAGCAACTGATTTTTCCGTTCTACTTTCCATTTTTCCGTTCTACTTACCATTTTCCGACATAACCGTTCTGAAATTTTAATATCTTTTACTGTTTAAGAATAACTCGAGGAAGATATTTTCAATTTCACACATGTAGAAAAAATATTATAAATGTATTTAAGAACGCTTCTCTAAGAGAACTTCAAACTTGTACTTGCAAAATACTTTTGCATGGATGTCTTTGTCACAGGTATTTTCATATAAAACAGCATCAATTTAAATATTTTAGGCAAGGGGGTAACAACTAGTAATTTTTTGTACACCTATAATTACTAATTACTTTTAATGAAAAATAATAAGAAAAGTTTTAGGGGCCAGGTTATTCGATAAAAAACTATTGAAGGGGCATGATATGCGATTTGACTATTTTGATTAGCGTAAATTTTTCATGTAAACGTTTCAACCGTGAATCTGTAATGGCTAAGTGGTCTAATGCTCGGGACATAATGAGTAATGAAAATATTATGATGTACACCTAATGAACGAGTTACTTCCCCCTCGGTTTTAGGATTAGGAAACTGAATTAACACAACAAGTAATATGAATGATTTCACAATCATTCGGTACAAATGAATTTCAAAAAATATATCTTTTCATGATTTGATTTGCAGAAAATGTTTGTCGGCCTGGTAAATTTTCAACACCCAGTATAATATTATATCATCAATATCTTTCTCTAATATTCGTTAGGAGGCTGGAGTTCACCTGCTTTTCAGTTGGACCACAAATACTGTTCCAATCTGGGACAGATAATACTTTTTTATCAGGAAGTGAGTGGGGCTCACATCCTGTATAACATCGAGAGTGGAGCTATGATTTCAATAATCTTATGCAGTTTCACAAAAATGTTGAAATATGTGCCATTGTTGTGTGTGTTAATAAGTTTGTTTTCTACAGTAAGAACAGTATTCTATTTTTTAGGGTTTCCCAAATATGCATCATTTCTTGTGATATTTTGAAATACGTTCCATTGAACATTCATACTAAATGAGTTTCATAGAAATACATGTCTGAAATGAGATTGTCAAATGTTATGTCATTGTATGCTTGTTTTCTAACGATCTCAATCAGAAGTGTTTTCAATGCATTCGTTCAAGTTTTATTGATATAAGGTTTTTATGAGTTTGATTTGACAATATAGAGAGCAATCACCGTATACAATATGAGGGGAAATTCGCCCTTCATTTAGAGCAATCAACCGACACATTCGTCTCATACATTGTGAACAATTTCTGAACTAATTCCATTGATTTCGTATCTTTTTTATCTAGATTTTGCGGTCGCTTAACAGACTTTTTGGTCTCAGAAACAAATCAAGGATAGAGAAATCTGGACACCTTGCTGGCCAGTCTATTGATCCTCGTCTAAGTATAAATTATTTGTCTAAAACTCAAGAACTTTGTGTAAAAAATATATTCTTACTTGGAAAGTCAGGATCATGGGCATTTGGAAAGATATTTGCAAGAGTAGGATGAAGGTAATTTCTAAATGAATTAGACAACACCAGAGAGATTTCATTCGAGAGTACTGAGCATGTCCCTAAATGATCTAGTGCAATGCTGCAATTTCGACGTACCATGTGGTCAAAATGTGGCTTCACAAAACTCCGCATGATGATTAGGACCATCCTCATTGTGTTCTGGATTTTATAAGGATAGTACATACCCCTATTTAGAACACGTAAAATCGATTTTTTATGAGGATATTATTTAAATCGATCAAAATATCAAGTTTCATTGAAAGGGGTATAAGAATCACCAGTAAAATATATCACAGAAAAACCAGCTTGAGACATAATCACGTGCTGCGCACTTGTCGGACAACGGATTATAGTACGTTCAGATGAGATTAATTTCTTGTTTAATTCTTTTTAGAGCGTGATTTTTCAGTAGTCGAGTTTTAGTTTTTAACTTCCTTTTTTTTTAACATTGATTTTTTAAACTGTGATTTTATTTCACATTCTCATTTATTTATTGGATGTGAATGAAGTTGATATGTTTCGTCACTCATTGTATATTGTATTACATTGTATGTCTATGACAATCTTTCATATTATGTATGATTCATTCTTAATGTTAGTATCAAATGCTAAGGCAGGATTCGTCTGCGTAAGATTAGGATTTTCCTAAGATGAATCTACCTAACGTTTTACAGAAATCTTTGTCCTACATACTCACTTAGTAACTACTTAATAAAAACCAGATTGGAAATGATATTAAAAATGTATTGACCCGCCAGAAAAAGGTTCTCTCTCACACTCATTGATCTTATGAATAAAATAATACGCAATATATATGTAGTCTTTGGAGATAACAGCATCAAACTTGGTATTGTTGGATTCTTTATGATCATCCCTAACCTATCATACAATGATATACAGGGTGTACTATTTTGAAAAATAAACTTCAGAGTCGCTGCGCTTTTTTGTATAAATTTTCTGTATAAATGAAACTTAAACTGTTAAAGATATAGAATGAAACCTACAATTTATGTAATTAACACTTTTTTGTAATATGTAAAATACAGAAGTTACGGGGGGGCAACAGACTTTTGGCCCTCACACTGTATATAAACACTACTCGTGTGTAACTTTCCTACATATATTTATTTTAGAACCAACTCAAAGGACACCAAAAAATAGGTAATAAAGTACCAAGCAAAGTACAAAGCACCATGTAAAGGATACGCAAAATTTTAACGATTGCATACGACCGATAAAAAATGTTCATCTCTCATTTCACCCCTTTTTTTATTTCCTACCGCTATTTCCCCTCTCAAAGGTAGAATTTATTGAACACGTTTTTATTTATGAGTTTAATCCTTTAATGCAAGTTCTCGAAATAATAGTTACATTGCTCTTGCTTTAAAAATGAAAAAACTTACATGCAAAATTTCATTCTCCATTTATTTCGGGTAATCTCACATGCATTTTCCCTTGAAATTGCAGATAAATGGATTATGGGATCAGGACATAAATTGCCCGCTGATATGCACCTGCCGACTAGAACATCTGACAGAAACTGCAATATACAGATTCATGCAGAAAAATAAAGACAAACCCACACCTGGAGAGTTTGCATCCGCAGAAGATAATGAGGTAAGTAGAAAATAAAATCTGAAAGACATGTAACCAGTTCCGCGACATTGACGATGGTTAATGTGCTTTCTTGATGTTCCCAATAATGGTAGTTATGTATGTATCAATTGCCTTTTAATCTATACTAGGAAGGTTTAACATACATACAATAACATTTTTTGATTTGCTTATTTTTTAATCAATCTATTATATTTATTAAACCACAAGCACAAGAACTCAAGAATTTTTCTTGGGCGGGGGGGGGGGGAAGGGGTTATAGAAGCCAATGAATTTTTATGTATTGCTACAAATGTTGGACACATAATTTGTAAAAATATTTCTTTCAAATACAGAAAAAAATTTGTCTTGAAAAAATCTGATTTTGTTTTCGATTATGCCATATTTTTTATACAAAATAGTTTCGATGTTTCACATCTGCCAGGCGTCCCGCGACGGCTTCAACTTTTTTCTTGAAGAATAGCCTGATATTTCTGTCAGTGTCAACCTTGCAAAGTTCGTGGAGGCACAGGACGACGACGAACAAGTTCATCTCAGAAATGTTCAATAGGGTTGAAATCCGGACTACATGCGGGCCACTCCAATCTATCTAGTCTCATCGAAATATAAATTGGTTCTTATTCATAATGCAAGGAACACATGGAACAACTTCTTGAAGAATATCTTCAATATAACTTCCATGTACAGTTCAATTTTCAACAAATACAAGATTGGTTTGTGCTGGGCTAGAAATTCCAGCCCATACCACGATAGAAACCTTGTCCCTTTTGAATATGTTCTTAAAAACAATCGCAAGTTCATTTTATACTGAAAGGTGGACATTCGCCAAAAATATAGTCAAAATTAACTGTGCTTTATGCAAAAATGCGCAATTCATATACTAAATGAGATAATATGACAAATACAAATTTTGTGTTGGCGGAAATCAGCAGTCAGGGAACTTAGGTGAAACATTTCTGTGAAAAACTGCTCTCTGCATCATATTATCTTCAAAACTACTCAATTTATTTCTTTTCATTTAATTTAGGGCACTTTCACCATCCCTATGACAAAGATCCACATGCAGAGAGCAGAATTTGAAACTCCCTGTAGATGTAAGTGGATTTATGATTTATATGAATCCTTTATTCAGTCCAAGACAAAAAGATAAAATATACAGTGTATACATAATATATTGAATAATTTCATTATTTCTGAATATAAAAATATTTTGGAAAAATCCTCGGATAGGTCGATTTTTTTCTCCGAAGGACCAGTTTTTGCACCATACCGAAAGTCTATAGGGTTATCTACAATTGGGTAAAAATAACATGGGTGATATTTTTTATGAGTTAATATAAGCGTGGTAGTAAAGGACCAAATACATTACTTTGTGGAACACCCTGTTCGTTTATAATGTTTTCAGATATGATATTGTTCATTTTGAGATAATGAATAATAATAAAGGTCTTTATTGGGTACTTAAAAATTTACTTATACTTACTTATAAAATACAACAAAAGGCGAAGTTCAGTGTTTTCAATATTTTTGAAAGCCATGCTTGGAGACAACCCTCAGATGGCTTATGCCAGTGGATAGTTGAGGAGTCCATTCCATTGTAAACACTAGTAAACCATACATCTAGTAGTCTAGTATATTCAATTTAATGTGACCAGCGGACGATCAAGACGCTTCCAACCTCATTTATCAAATTATGATAAATAGTTCAGAACTTATGAGGGAACAGATGAGCATACATACCCACCTACCCACCCACATACTTACCCGTCAAAATCATTACCCTCCTCTTTGCTTGGCTGTAGTCGGATAAAGAGGCACTTTTCTGAAGGACCAAAACTTGAATCTTTAGCATATATTTTCTGTTAAATAGTTTTTAGTCATGATCTACATGTCATTCTAACAATAATATTTGATTTCAGGTACTTAACGAAGATAGTTTGGACACAATCGAAATCCTCGAAGATCACGGACCAACGACCATAATCCGATCAGCCACATGTATTCTTCAAACCGAAACGGATCCCAAGGCTTTACTAGAAAGCCTCCCCAAGAACATTGAAAGTCTCACGCTGATCCAGGGATACGAATCTGGCAACAAGTCGGTGAAATTCAGTTTTCTGAAGGAGTTTCCACAACTGGTGACCCTAGAGTTAGTCGGCCCAAATTTGTTGAATCAACCGCTATATAGTCATTTAATCTGCGAAATCGATACGTCCATGCCTCTTCTGAGGTATCTGAATCTGGAACGGATCCTAATAAAGAACTCCAAACAACAAATAATACAGTTCCTGAAGCAAGTCAACGAAGAGGAGCTCACGTTCGAGTATGTTAAGAAAGCAGACAGCGACGCGCATGCGCTCACGCTCATACAAAAAGGTACCAACGACGAAGAAATCGTACCATACGAAGTCTTCAAGCAACAAAAACAAGACAGCGGTGATACTCCGCTCTTCATTGGCTTCAGCAAACTACTGCTGCTTCGAATAAGCAACTGCAAGCTGAAGAACATCAACTGGGAGATGTTCGATGGACTCGGGGAGTTGCAATATTTGATTCTGGAAAGGAACCAACTTAGGTTCATTCCGCCGTTCGCGTTTTACGGTACTCCCAATCTGAAAACCTTGTCGCTAGCTCACAACAAGCTGCTGGATATCCAGATCACAGACTTGGCAGGGCTCTTGCAGCTGGAATACTTGGACCTATCCTCTAACAACTTCACTCAGTTGTCAGAGCTCTCTCTACCTCCATTTCCGAAACTGAACCTAGCCAACTTCGCGAATAATCCTATCGGAGTGATTTTTCCCAATACCTTTGAGGTGATGAACACCACTATTTCTCTTGTAATAGGCAGTGATGACATCCCTCTCATTTTGATAGCCAACTCCTTTGTGGGGTTAAACTTATTGGAGAAGTTGACTTTGAACAACTTGGAGCTGAGAGTACTAAAAAGGGATTTGTTCAGTGGAATGCCAAATTTGATTGAGCTGATACTGACGGGAAACATAAAAGAGATTGAGTATGATGCGTTTCTTCAAGTTGACAAGCTGGTGAAGCTTATTCTGACTAATTGTAATATAAATAATATTTCCATGGATGGTTTTCTGGGATTGCAGCATTTGCGTTACCTGGACCTGTCTAAAAACCAATTGGAATATATTCCTCCAGGTACTTTCGACCACCTTGCAAACATCAAGGAACTCTACCTGAACGGCAATAAATTCAGGCAACTGCCCTTTGAAATTTTCTCTAGAATACATCCCAAGCTTCTCAGGCTTACGGACAACCCGTGGCATTGCTCATGTGAGATGAGCGACTGGAAACCCATGCTTGTGAACAAAATAAAACAGAAATTTGTTCATCATTGCGACTTTTCCGCTGACAAAGGCATTTCTTGCAATACCGAAAATCGCGTCACATTCAAATATGTTTATGAAAACAGAGTAGCTCCGAAATGTTCAGAGCCGAAACAGCTTAAGAACTGGAACGTTTTTCATGCCATGAGGAGGATTCTAAAATGTCCTGACTACAAGCCAAAACTGAGAAAGCACAATAAAAGCTCAACGGAAAATCAAATTGTAAAAACTACACCAATACCAACCGCTTCTTTCGAAAGCATGAGCAAATTGGAGAAACTGAAATACAAACTTGAAAAGCATGACACGCTTCGCAACAGAAATGTTTCAGAAAATCAGGAAACTATTAGAGAGATAGAGGAGTTCAACAACATCAATATAATGGATAATTTTGATAATATGAACAACGTAGAAGTAAAACCAGTAAAGCGTAGAAGGAAGATCAAGAAAGGATACAGAAGACTTAGGCTAAAACAAAACCAAATGAATAATGACATTCTATAATTGATATACCAATCTCATTCGATTTTTTTCGCTGAAATCGTGAAGGTTTCCATTACAATGAAATAAGCACCATTCAAATGACTGGTAAAAGAGTCAGTTGTTAATATTTAACAAGAAATATAATTCAAATTAACAAGAAAGAAAAACATACGGAAAAAACATGATGTACAGATATCAAGGATAAACAAAAACAAAAATTATGATGTACGAACAAATATTAATTATAAATAAAAATAAAACATTATTCCCAAATATTTTCAGTCACCGAGTCATCATGTCCTATAAGAAAACATAAAGAGTAGATGAATTAATTATATTATAATAAAAAATAAAATGGTGTACTAGTTTAGCATGTGGAAACACCCACCAGTAAAATTTTAGACCAATCTATACTTTTTTTTGCTCGCCAACCTAGAAAGTTGCGCCACTGAATTCAATATCTATGTTTTGTTCACTGACACAGTCTAACTGTTCCCGCAGTTTGTTTAACACAGTGTTTACTTAGGCATTATTTCGAGATAATAACAGCTCGAATATATTGATTTAGATGGTTGTAAAGAGAATGAAATTTCTTTTTCAACGATGTGCCATTTGACCCACCATGCCATTCAAAAATTTGAGTTGATGTGTTCCCCCGTCCCCCCTGTCAGGCAATCACCATTTTTTTATCTCAAAAAGTAGTATTGGTGAATCCCTCGAAACATTTTTTTTTTTCACGTTCCTATGTAAAACCTCGATGTTTTTAAACATTAAAGAGATGATTTATAGCTTTTCAGCCTTAATACGCGCTTCGGCCAATACACCTCGTTTAATCTTACGATTCATAGTTTTCATTGGTTGAACAGCAATCAAGTCCACGTGGACAAACGTTTGTTGATTCATACCCGATGTTATACGGGTCGTAAAAGTTTTTTTCTCATTTTTTTTACTCTTAACATAACTATGTTTTGCAATTGATAATGGATGAAGTTTAACAACCAGTACTCTACTACAAACTGTTTATGAAACGTTTTTTAAATAAATCATCGCTATAACTTGAACTGTGGCTGATGAAGCAAACTTAAAAATAGATACTTAAAAAGTTTAACTCCTTTTATTTCAGCACTAACATAAGACGGATTAAAAAAAAAGGTCCATCACTGTTATGTATATCTATTTGTGGGGTGGCCGGTAGCTCAGCGATCTGATGCACAGGCTGTTCTAAACTCCAGCATAGCGATAGTCGGTTCAAGTCTGATACAGGTACAAGAGATTTTTTCTCAAATACTTCATATCGGATCGATAGGCGACCGCATGCCTTGTTGAAACGCAAGTGTATTGTGAGTTGTCTAGATGCTAATCTCGTCTGGTTCTGGTGCTAGCAGGAGTGGTGTCAAAACATGCAGGCATTTTGAGTGTTGTTTTCGAGGTAGGAATGTGTACTAGAAATCATTCAAAATAGGCCTGTATCCCCGAAATTACTTGAGAGCACCACAAAAGTCATTTGGATTTTTTGTTCAGGAGACCAAACTACGTAAGTTGCATACATTTTTTTTTATAGTTTGTGGCGCCGATTAATGGAATTTTATCAATCAATCAACTTTATTGTCATGAAGAACAAATATTCTTGTGGACACAGCACAAACAAGTAAAATAAATCACTCCACTATTCAGTACCCTCCCCCTAGAAAAAAAGTCTATCAACGCACCTGATGTAAAGGTCTTTACTTTCTATCAAATAAACACAAAAAGACACAGTAAGTAATAAATGATGCCAAAAGGCAATCTCTGATAGGCATAGAATCAAAATTTCCTCAGAGGCAAATAGATTGCTAGAAATTCCTATAGAGTAAAGGTTGAAAAAATAATATTCTGTGATTATACTTCCTCATTGATAAATTAAGAATCCTCCATTAAAAAATCCGTTATTGAATTTTTTTAAATTTCCACATACCTCTCAATAATGTAGCTCCAGCTCCCCTATATATGCTCCTGATTCCCCCCTGCTTATAGAGCTTCTTGGCACAATCCACCGGACCGTCATATACTTTGGGTGTACTTGCTCCTTGTTGAATTTGCAATAAACACTTTATTCTTTCACCAGGAGCCATAATAAGAGTGGTAAAAATTCCAGAAAAAGCTCCAGCAGTGAAATACTCTAAATAAGAATGTCGGGTGCCATCGGATGGACCAAACATTTTCTTTCCAACTCCATAGCCCATGAAAGATATTGCAAAAATAGGAGCTACTCCCACTAAGGGAGCTCCCATTCCCTTGTATAAACCCTTGAATCCTTCATTTCTTACAGTCTTTTTGAAACAATCTAGGGTACTTGTGTATAGCGGTGATTCCCCAGTTTTGGGGATTGGCATAGTCTGCAGTCGAACCTAAGAGCAAAAGATTTACTGCTATTTCCATGTAGGTGAGTTCGATTTGTTTCTTGAAAAATATATCAAGTAGGCTAAGGCGTTATAACTAACTTTCTAGTTATACCAAAGAAGTATTCTCTATTGCACAAATATATAAAATAGACATAATTTTGTTGAGGAGACTGCTCAGTTTATAAATACATCTAGTTCTAGGTTAATTGGCACTGCAAAAATAAATGGAGGTGTAATTGTTTTGGACTTTAGACCAGAAATTAGGATAATATTTTAATAAAACTAATTTTATTTATCTGGTATTACATTTTTGTTAGAATTTTCATAGCAAATGGGGATGTAAAGGAGCTATCAAAGTAAACTTGTTGGTAACTGATTTTGAAGTTGTTAGTAACTTTCCACACAGAAGGTACATACTTTTATTGTGTCCAAGGGATGCCCAATTAATACTGTACATATTCCACCAAATCCACCGCAAATAAAATATTCTCCAGGGCCCATTTCACTCATTTTTTCAAAATTTAACAATCAAATTTTGAATACGAAAATAGTGCTCCTTTCAAAGTTTCAAATGACAAATGAACAACATTGACATCACAGAGTGGTCTGTGATTGACATCTGACACTACGACAATCGACATTAGAGTTCGGTCCTCAGAGTAATAAAAGACATAGAGATGCCCTGCCTATACCTAGACCTCAGAGTAATAAAAGACCATAGAGATGCCTTCTCCATCCTTGTCTTGAAGTCAGCATAACTTTGTTTACAAGCGAGGGCCTTATACATGTTAAGTCTGTATTCATTCGGGTAGTCTCGTGTATGCCCGCTCATTTCATTCTGATCAAGTTGTCATTCTTCTTTTGTATTATGGACCTTCATATTCTAAATGTAAACTGTCCATAACATTTCACCACCCGTCGCCCCCCTCGCCAACAAATTGTATAGAAAAGGATAGTTCATTTGAATTATATCAAAGAGATACTTGTGCAATATTTCTCATTGCAGAGGAAACTACATTATTTCTTTTTTTTATTGTTTTTCACACCTTTTCTCTTCCGTACAATACGAGTAGAAATAAAGGACAACATATAGAATATTAGTAATAACTTTTATTAGAAAAGTATAAATATATAATTCAGTCAAACAGTAGTACTTCCATAATCAAATTAACACAGAACATATTGCTGATTAAGAAACGAACAAACATAATAAATAATTTAGAACACAATTGACACAAATTAAGTAGTTCAATAAAAATCAATTAATATTGTTAAGAACACACAAGCAGACTTAAAATACGTGCCGTACGTTTTCATTTGAACAAACCAAAAAAGTCTGAAAATTTATTATCAGTCTTGGTACTTTATTTTCATTTTTAATACTGGTTTACAACATCCATATAAATGCGCCTTCACTAGGTTATTATAAAGACAAGAAACTGAGATGAATTGTTGCCTCATATAAACATTCATGACGAAAGTATTCACAGGTTGTAGGAGTATGACCGCCTTAATCAACTTCATCATATAGAAAAACAAAGCAAATACTTTAAACTACCTCAATAAACAACCCAATCACTCCCTGATGTTTAGTTTACAATTATATGGCATTAGTAATATTTGAACCTGAACTTGTACTGTGTGTCGAAACAATATGGTCAGTATATAATATGTACAGTGCCCGTCAAAAAGTATGTAACATATGGGAAAAAAGTTTATTATTAGATATTCTTACAAAAATTTTTAAGTGATCGATTGAGCATGTCTGAAAATTTTATTTGAAACTTTGTACACAAGTATATTTTTCAAATGACATTTTTCGATTTTTTTGATTTTTTGCAATATTACCTTTCTTTTTGTCACTTTATAGTGAATTTTTTCAATTTGCCGCCATACGAGTGATCACGTGACATGTTTCAAAATTGATTTTTTGGTTTTTCGGACATGCACAATTGATATTTTTTGATAGTGTAATAATAAACTTTTTTTCTATATTTTACGTACTTTTTGGCGGGCACTGTATACATGTTTTAGTGTAAATTGAAAGTTTTCATTTCCAAACAATTTACACAAATTAAATGCCAACCATAAAATATTTCTTGTGTTGTAGCTCCTCATTGAGCCTCCATCTTGCAATTTTTCCGAAAATTTGGATGGATATCTCAAAAACCATTAGTTGCAAGAACCATATTCTATATAACTTTTTTTGTATGTTTGAGTTAACAAACGACAGTAATGTTATAAAATGCAGGAAAGTAAGTAAGTACTTTTCGTACAGAAAATTTAACCCTAGGGTACATTATTATACTTTATAGGGAGGTTCTTAAACAATTCACTCATTTTTTCTTAAATATTATCAACTCTAATCTATTCTCAATTGATAAATATATGGGATTGGGTACTATCATTTGAAGAGAGAAAGACAGGGAATCATCAGACAAGAAGTCATCTCATTTTCTTTTGTCGCTCGGATATTATATTTTCCATTACATTTAAATATATAAATTTGATCCATTAGATTGCATATTTGTGTGAATAATTCAATTAAATGATTAAAAGGGCTGTGCAGTGACTGAAGAAAATTTCTTATCGCATTGCCTTCAACACCCAATGCTTACATGCACATCAAACATGGCATCATTTCCAATTTTTTTAGACCAAGGTCCATACATTATTCGAAATGTTATACACATGAGTTGACTTGATATATATTAAAGGGGTAATTCTGTAAGCTGTATGTTAATTTTTAACGGGTGTTAATTTTCATACATATTTAATATCTAGTTATTCTGTCACATATTTCTAATTTTTCCAAAGTTTCATGAGCTTTTCAAGAATAAAATATTTTTCAATGTTTTCTTCAACTTTCATAACCTTCGAGCCACTGCACAGCTCTGTGCAAAGAAATAAATCTGCCTGCAACTACTTAAAATCTATGAAAGTCTGGTGTATATTTTTGGCAGCTCTGAAGTAAATAAATAACATTCATTATAACTCTAAACTAAAAAACTAATTATTAATATCTTAAGAAAACTTCACAGCCTGTTTTTAAAATAAGTTATGCATTTTGAGGTAAAGACTATCCAATTTGTTTCTTTACTTGAATCCTAACAAATTACGGACAGAACAGAATCTAAAAATAAGGCACTAAAATCGTTGAATATTTAAAAAGTTTCAACAACAAATGAGTAACATTCAAGTTATACAACGATGAACAAGTTTTAGAGCCGCTTTGCCCAGAATGATTTGTCAAAAAAAAAAAAAATACAACATAATTTCCTGCAGACAAAACATATTAAAAACTTTCTTCAAACATACTAACACACATACTGAAGTAGAAGATGGGCTTCTGCATTGATTTTGATAAGATTAAAAAGATCCCAATATGATTTGGTTTATACGTGAATCAAACTAGCTGCCTGTTTCACTGGGTATGTAGAAATTGTGATGTTCAATAAGACTAGTGCAGTTCTTCTTTTGATCTGAAGAATTTTCAAGGTTTCCATCCGATTTTTTGTTTTCATTTCGGAACTGAAATTATTTAGACAAAAAGGACTCGCACTTCTTTTACGAAAAATGGCCTTTAGTTAAATTTTTTGAAATTTGGGTATGTTGTAGTATTCGATTACTTTTTCAAAAGTGTCCATTGGCTAAACATGATTCTATGACTAGTTTTTAAGATATAGGGGTTGAAGTTGAAAGTAGCAATTTTAATTTAATTATATTTTACTCAATTAGAAGATTCAATAATTTTGTTTTGTGGCGGTTATCATTCATATCATCTAAAACAATATTCTGATAATTTATGAATAGTATAGTTTAACGCTTTGTCAATAACTACATTTTCTTAGACAATAAGCATATTTTTGATTGATTGATTGATTGATTAAATAAGACCTATTTGCCAATTATCTACAGGGTAATCTTCAAACAAAAATGAGTTTAATTGATTTATTCGGCCTTTGATAGTATTTTTCAGTAAAACTTGTATCAGAATATGAACAAACTTTGATCGAAAATAATTTGCCATAATTTTTACCATAAAAAGCTCAGTATTTATTAATCATCCTGTTCATTTCGAATAAGGTTACGAATTTATTGAAGATTCAATTCAATTTGGAGAAATTCACCGGATGATTAATAGAAATAAAAAAGTTTTTTTATTGAAATCACACTACATTCAAATCCGTTAAATTCTGCAGTTTTCTGTCATTTTATTGATGTACCTGACTTTCAGAACAGTATCTACACAAAACTAAATATTGAAACAGAAATTATATATTGGACCGTTATTATTTGCTTATGTAAAGGAAAAGTATTTTTGAAGTTAATTACTGAAAAAATTCACTGAGGTTTCTTACAAAATTTTCATAATTTTTCTTGAAAAAGGCTGTGTGAGCAGGCTCCAAAGATTCAGAATATTGGTTTGGATAATTAAAATGACCAACAGATAATAAAATTATTGAATTTTCTGCTCTCATCTCCAACACTCCATATTTGGAAAACCGAATAATCTTGGAATAAAGAATACATTTGAAAAATTGATAGAATAGTACAACATGCTGAAATTTCAAAAAAATGTATCGAAGGCCATTTTCCACAAGAGAAGTGCGGGGTCCTTTTATAGTACCTGATTTGTAGCCATACAATCAATATGATAACTTTTTTCATGACAAATCACCATCAAAATACGCGGCCCATAAATATATCATATAATAATTTTCAAAATTGGCACAGAGAGACAATATATTACACAGTGCTCCGAAATGACATATATATTTTTGTAGAAATATACCTAAAGTATCGATAATCATACCGAATACAACAATTAATTATTCAATTTCTTCCAACAAAATTTTGTCAACAGAGTGAATATCAACAAATTGGATGAACAAAAGCAACACAATTATCCAAGTAGCTCGAATTGTGTTACCACACTTGAAAAAGTGGATGAATATAAGTTATATATTCAAGGATTTGTTTAAAAATGAGTAAATGCAACTTACATAGCTGTAAGAGTATATAGGAAAGATTTCAAGTAATCAGTATTTATTACTTTATGTTTATTCTCATGTATAACCCACAATTTTTTCATTGTATATCTGCCCAAGGGAAATCATATTTTTGATAGTAATGATAGCATTTTGTATTTTCATATACAAAAACAAGACTATCAAAAAAATGTATACCTCCATTTTAAAAAAATTGTTGACAGTTAAGAAGTACGTGAGTAATGGTTCAAAATATGATTTGAAGTTTTTCGCACAAATCCTCAAAAATGATTTTACCAATAAAAGTGTTCGGAATAATTCTTTACATACATTGGTTCCTAGATATGGTTATCACTTTCATACTGCCGAGTCTCTGACAAGCATCTTGATAGGCCATTATGGGTTCCACGGCAGAGTAATCGATTTCATCGAATGCTAATATCTTGTCTCCAATAAACAATTTTTGAGATATTTCACTATGGGGGTCGACATCCTTCACGAAAATTCCCTAAAAAATAGTTCAGTTCATAGTTATAGACAGATGACATTGGAAATTGCCAATGATATCCGTTTTTCATGCCCTTCTGTAATTTGTTTTCTGCTGTTTCATGTCTGTAGACAGCTAAAAAGATAGAAACCCTATTGAGTTTTTTGTGCACGAATCTAAACTTGAACAAATTCAAAGAAGTAGCTAAAAAATGCCAAAATAATGGCCTGCAATAGCCTATGCAAAACACTCCACCATTTCTTCGTTTCATTATTTTTTTCCTGTAATATATAGGAATAGCAGTAATATGCATTTCTTAGAGATGAAACTTTTTAATGGCTTTATTATACAGTGTATATGTACTTGCACTGCACTGTTTGGAACCTTTGGTGTAGTAATGGATATACTGAAGTTTTATACCAACAAAAAACGACTATTTCTAAACCTCGACATGGGTTTCAATAACCAGTTTTGGCACCATACCTTAAATATCTTGGTTTCGGATATAATTTGAATATTTCCTCCATTGATATTAATCTTTGACAAATTAGTCAGTTTTCGCAGCTTATATTCTGAAGATATGATCATTGCTTTTGTTTTGTTGTCTTCATTACACAAAATGCCATCACGAAGAGTCAATTCAATTTTTTCAATTGAAGAAACCAAATCCAAAGAAACAAACTCAGTATGGGTATTAAAATACCTTTTAAAGGAAGCCTTAATAATGAAAATACTTACATCACTCTGTGCTGATATTCTAATATCATTAGGCGAAAACGTCTCAGGAACTTCAACTTCTAACACCTGGTAAACTTTGTGTCGTCCAAATGGCCACCTGGTCTGCTTTCCCTGATGGAAATCCTCCTCGGTGCTGGTAGAAGTTGACTTCATCAGTTTGTCATCTGCAATCTGCAGCACCGGAATATAGTTTCTATTGTTAGGCAATTTCGGTGTCGGCATATGAATATTAGCTGGCTGTTGCTGACTGAACTGCTTTGGTTGATCGTGGGGGCTGGGAGGACTCATAGGACTAATATTGTGAGCAAAAAGATGGGCGTTCTTTGAATAGGCTGCAGCTATGTGATACGGAGGAGGTTGCTTTGGTGGAGTCTTGCTTGTTTCTCTGGCTATATCAGAGAGACTCTCAATGATTTCATGGCTCTCGTGTCCATTCAAACTGATCTGTGATACATTCAGATCTCCAGATATGTTCGTTACTTTGGCCTCTTTTATCTCGGACACGTTCAGTACCTGAAAATATTTACAGAATTTACTTTGAACTCACTTTAGTGCGGGACCTGCTGTAATATTCATAGAAAACAGATCAAGCATCAGGTGAAATAAAACTAGAAAACACTGAAGGACCGAAGATCTCAAAAAAGAACTTGTAATACTGGCAATGAGTCAAAGAAATACTTGAACCATTTTATCTCAATTTGGTAGAGGTCTAGAGATACCTCTGCTAGATACTTGTGTCAATTGTCTTAAATTATTTTTACAATATTGCCTCTTCTACTAGTTAGGTAAATGATGAATCGAATGGATATGCCAATTACATCATGTGATATCAAATAACAAATAGTTCAACAAGCTATAGAGTAAACTGTTAGGTATTGGTCTACCATCATTATTCATAAATTCATAACACTGATAGATTGACGGATATTTCTGAAGGGTGACATGCATGTGGACCTGCACTATTGCCGGACTTATCATCAAATGTCTGTACTTAGGACTATTAGAGTTATCAATGAAATCATTTAGAGGATTTTAGAAGTTATTTTTGAAAAATTTTTAAAAAGTACTGCGATAGATGCTAGATCCAACCTTTCCTATTCAGATGGTGAAAAGTAATCTCAAGTTTATTGAACAAGCTCCGAGTATTTTGATTTCTCCTCCTCCTTGTTTTACCAATAGACATTAAAATGGTTAACCCCCTCTTAACTTGCACTAACTTTTTTATTACAAGCCTTGTCAACAAGATTAAGCTAACAGTGACATAATATTTTATTATTATGATAACCCACCTGCTTTCCAGGAATATGATTATTCCTCAATATTTCCCTGAGCCTCTTCAACTCCTTATGATGAGGTGTAGGTGTTCGACTAAGAGATAGGTGTGCATCGGTAACTTCTGACTCATTTCTATCTGTGTTGAACGTTATGTGGCTAGTTTGATTCCCCATCGGTAGCTGAATAGGAGGGGGTTCTCTCAAGGGGGCCTGAGGAAAAACGACTGATGTCAAGACGACTTGACCGTCAGGTAACTGTTCATTCTGCAAATGAATAAGGGGTTGGGTCTGATTTGGTGTGAGCCAAAGCGCTTTAAGATTTCGCAATTTTGATATCGTTATTGGAAGGTAGGAGAGTTTGTTTCCAATTAGGCCTAAAGTGGTGAGGTTTTGAAGGTGGCCTAGTTCGTCAGGTAGTTTTTCCAGTTGATTATTGTGGACGTTTAGAATTGATAATTCGCAGCAACTCCCGATTTCTGAAAATAAGAGAATTATTTTAAATATATATAGTTAAGATCTTATCTATGAGGTGAGCAATTTGCATTTAAACAGATGTTGCCTTACACACATTCACTTCCAATGAACTTCATATCAGAAAAAAGACTGAAAGTGGCAATTCCAGCCCATCCTTCAAATATTCACAAGCATCATAGAATTTGAAAGACGTTAAAGTAGTGCCACACATTTGTATCTGGTTTTTCTCTGTGGCTTTATGATACTTTCAAGATACCCTGGCATCAAAGTATTGAACACATTTCAGATTCACATGTTTGTTAAGTAATGAATTTTATTTGTGGTCTTGGTTTTAAAATACAACACTATTATATTCTAATCAATTTGAAGACTCACCTGCTGGTAAATGTTGAAGCTTGTTATCAGACAATATCAAAGTAGCTAACTTTCTCAGATGTCCTATCCCACTAGGTAATTTTGTCAAGGAGTTATTCTGCAGATTGAGCTCCTCCAAGTTGACCAGTTTACAAATCGTACCTGGCAATTCTTCCAAAAAGTTGGACTCAAGCTTGAGCACTTGAAGATTACGAAGATTTCCCACTGCTTTTGGTAAAGAAGATAAATTATTAAAGCTTAAAATCAGGTTACTTATTTTTGTCCAATGTCCTATTTCTTTTGGAATTGACTCTAAGTTGTTATAGGAAGCGTCAAAGTCATTAATTTTTTTCAAGTGAGTTATGGATACTGAAAGTTCGGAAATGTTGTTACCATTTATCCACAACTCAGTCAAGTTTCCATGTGATTCACATACCTCAGTCTGAAAAAAAATAGGCATCAATTGGACTTAGAGATTAAGCATGGTGAGGTATTTCGATTTCAGACTTCAGGTATAAAAAGAAAAGTTGATAAATTGAATTTTCTATTTTTCATTTTCTTTATATATCCTACAGGTCAAGGTATCCTAAGGCCAAGCAAAATGCTTTTCATCACTTACCAAATTTGACAGGTTGTTGTCGCTCACGTCAAGTCTTTGTAGATTAGTTAAACGCCTAATAGACTTGGGCAATTCACATAAATTATTATCTCTCAATTCTAGAACCCTTAGATTAGAGAGACGCCCAATATTTGCAGGAACAAAATCAATTCCTGTATCATTCAAACAGAGTTGCTGCAAGTTGATAAGGCTCATTATAGCTTCTGGTACTTTCCCTAAGTCGTTCATACTGAGGTCCAACAACGTTAGTTTACTTAATTTGTCTAGGTTAGGATGAACTCCATCTAAAACTATCAGAAAAATATGCATGTCCTATAATAAATTGTAAAGGAGTATGTGTAGCCCTGTATATTGAAAGAAGGGACATTTTTGAACTATCAGAAGTCCTAGAGAATTTAAGAGCATTTCAGAGAACTAAAAATAGTTACAAATGTCATTACTAGATAACCAGATAGTTTACCATCAACTGAAATGATCAATAAAAAGACAATTCTTTCTATTCCAGTGTTTTATATATTTCTATTGTGATATATGCTTACCATTTTTACTAAATATTAAAACTTGAAGATTGGTCAGTTTTGATATTAGTGGTGGTATGGCTCGGATTTCGTTATCACTCACATTGAGATATCTTAAATCTATACATTGGAACAATTGTGGAGACAAGTCTTTCAGCTAGAATATAGAAAAACATTATGTTTTTGTCACTCGATCAGAAAGGACCATCGAGGTATTTACCTTATTTCCTTCTAAATGTAGTACTTCCAGAGTTGGGGAATTTGCATAAACATCATTAGGTACTTCCGATATTCCACAACGTGAAAAATCCATTTCTGTAACTTTTTCTTCCTTGGATTTGCACTGACAACATGTAAGCCAACCCATTTTTTTTTCGTATAGGTTTTTTATTTTCAACAACTCATTTTGACAACTAGTATCCTTCAAAGTTACCTTTCGTCACTTCATTTTCGACGTTTCCAATCAATCAATAATAACAAATTTTCTCAATAAATTGTAAAAACTATGGTCTGTTGATAATTTTTGACAGAAGGAATAAACTAAAGGTGCCCCCATCTGTTATTGACGTTTTAAACTTGCACCACCCTAATGGCACTATGAAAATATAGATTTCTATAAAATGCAGTTTAATCTGACAGGACAATTCGAATTTTGCTCATAGGGTCCGCCATCATGGGGTATGTTCAGTATATATCATTGATTACTCTGGTTAGTAATTTGGCGGTCCGTATATACCAAATTCCTGAAAATTCCGTGACTATTCACTGAAACTTCGGTGATTTGTCTATCACCAGAACAACCGTAATTTTTCCTCGGTAACTCAGGAACCGCTTGTCATTTGTCAGAATTGGAAGTCTTTGGGTCTGAAGGCATAACATTTAATTGTTTTTTGAAGAAAAAATTATAATTTTAACAAATTCATTTCAAATTGTTGACTAAAGACAAGGGGTCCGTATACAGTATCGGAAACTTGTCATCTGGGGTATGGACAGAAATCTACACGAGAAACAATGATATGATAATACCACATAAATAAGAGAGATGCGCCTCTCCTATTGCCACGCCCGACGAATTTATAGCTCAGTTGATATCCCTTCCTCGAGCGAGTAAAGGAGAGATTGTAATGCTCTCTCAACATTATAGCAAGCTCAGAGTAATAAAAGACAGAAATGCCCTGCCTATACCTACACAAATACCTGTTTTGAAGTGAACATGAACTATCCTTTTCTATACAATTTGTTGGCGAGGGGGGTGACGGGTGGTGAAACGTTATCGACAGTTTGTTTACATTTAGAGTAAGAAGGACCCTAATACAAATGAAGAATGACAACTTGATCCGAATGAAATGAGCGGGCACACACGAAACTACCCGAATGAATACGGACTTAACATGTTTAAGTCACTCGCTTGTAAACAAACAAAGTTATGTTGACTTCAAGACAAGGATGGAGAAGGCATCTATTGTCTTTTATTACTCTGAGGTTTTTTCTATCCAACTTGATCCCAGGAGTAGCTATGTAAACAAAGTCGATCCGGCCAGATTTCTGCCTTGGATCCGCGAGGGTATCGTGCATGACATTTTCCACATGGAGGTCATTCAACTAGCATATTGCCTTGCACCTTATCTTGGGTGTGGTTGCCTTTTTAGTGGTCTCTCACGTTAGACAGGATTTACCTACTATTAGGCCAGCCTCTCATACATCCATCTAATCTAACCTATAATCCAACCTATAATCACTTTAGTTACATGTATCATATGGTTGCTCCGTAATTTCCGCAAGTACCTATTGCTTTTATACTAAAAACCATTCATATTCACATTGCCTTTGAAACACAGTAACAAGCACTTCTTCATTCATCGTTTTGTTTTGTATATCAGTGGGGAAATTGTAGGCTGTGATAACGCGTTAAATTATCACTGAATAGATTGACCTGGGTCTTTGATATCTCAGTAAACGACACCATTACATATATATATATAAAAAAATATACCGCGATTGGTTTTTTTTCATCAGTGCTGTTTGTTTATATGGTATAACTATGTTGTTGAAATTCATATATTCAACATTTTTCATAACTTTCGCCTATGCCTATTTAAAATATGGTAAGTTTTTGAAAAGTGTTCAAGGGTTTTATGATCCTTTTTTGAAGAATAGGTTAGAGCTTTCCGTAGGTAATACATCAAAAGACCTCAGGGAAAGAACGTGTTAAGTCACATTTTGTCTCAAATCGCGATCAGCTTTTGGCTGCCGGGCTATGCTATCACATGGCATATTTGTACTGAGGAATAACGTGTCGGATCAGGAGATATTAATACTTTTGTAAACCGTATACACCTTATACAGGTAAGAAACGTCCGAACCTAAAGAACACGACTCTATTCTCTAAAATTATTGCCAAAGTTCCTTTGAGTACGTTCTTCCCCCGTCCTTTCAAGTGTATCGTTGAATATCAAAAGACAAATTCCTTCTATTTTGAGAAACGAATTATTGCTTGGTAACCACACGAGCACGTAGTGCGTGTAGCGCGAGTGTGGTTTCCTAAAGCAGCATAATTTGTTTCAAAACAAACTGAAAAATTCACGGGAGCGGCTGAGATGAAAAATCGTGCATTTGAGTTCTATCTCTTCCAAATTTAGCATGGAGCTTCTTTTGTGGCGACAAAACCGGAAAGGGAAAACTTTTTGGCAAACTTTTCACCCCTTCCCAACTCTTTGAATTTCCTCTATTTTCTCTGTTTATCCCTGGTTAATATTATCCGTAGACAAAACCAAGAAGCACTCCTCGGCAGCACAGACTCCGAGTAGAGTTAATGCATGAATTCGAACAAAGTCCGAAAAGTGTGCCGGAGAGTTTCAAATAAATGAAACGAAAAATTTCGACAAAGTCGAATTCCTCTTCTCTGATAACTTGTATTTTATTACAGTTCCCGAAGGAGCACCATGCTTCACCTCAAAACAGCAACGTGGCATTTGCACAAATATAAGTAACTGCGACATCATGATGACACTCTTAGGAACCCAGCAGAAAAACTCAGAAACATTAAAATACCTCCAAAGTTCAATTTGTTCTTTCATTGGAACCACCCCAGTTGTTTGTTGTCCCCAAGAAAAATCAACTACTAGCATAACAAATCATAGCAGTGGTTCCAGCACGAACAAAATTAAAGTCGAGCCAACTACTGAAGAAACGAATCACGGGGAAGGAAACTCTAGTGGTTCCCAATTCAGCAGAATAGAACACGAAAATATCTCTTTGGCACAGCTCCCAATTAAACCTCACTGTGGTTTGAGTAGCGTGATGAATGGTAGGATAGTAGGTGGTATGCCAGCGGTACTTGGTGAGTAAAACTAACCAGAGGGAAATTTCTGTGGGATAACACAGTTGTTGTAGCCTGAGAGTTCTTAAAACAATGCTTCTAAATGACGCATCATGTATGGTGTCATAACATTGCTAGGTCGGAAAACGTCAGGTGTAGAAGAGGCAAGACAAAGTTTTATGCAAAACAATAATATGAAGTAGTTTTACGTTTGTAGTTGAATTAAATACGAAATAGTTATTTGTATTACTAGGGAGGAAAGTGCCACTTTTTCTCCCGCTTCGCGAAAAGGCACTTTACTCCCATGTAATACATATGATTTTTCCTCCTACATACTTAATGACCCTTTTTTTGTAAATTTAAAACGCATCTCAACTGCTTTTGTCTAAAACGGACCTATACTTGCATGATGGAAAGTATAGACAATACAGTCATGCCCATCTGAGAATCTGCGGTGGTGCAATGGCTAGCGTCTTGGGCTTGTAATCTGAAGGTCCCGAGTTCAGCTCCTGGCAATTGCAATTTTTTTTTTAAGAACGTTATTTTACTTTTTTCTTGTTAGAGATTTGAATTATTGGACATTTAGATAGCTTATACATTTCGGATTTCTATTGAGTGATTTTTTCATGAGTAATGTTATGTTCCTATTTGAATGAAGTGTTGATCATTTTTTTGTGCTGCGCTTGTAGAAAAAATAATGTGTGTATTTCGAGCACAAAGTATCATTCTCGAACGCCAAAGATTAATCTTTTTGTCGAGCGACATCAATCACTTTGCGCTCTAAATACACAAATAGCTATTAAAGAACTAAAGTAGAAGTAACATTCATGTTTGATTTTTACCAGAATACAGGATATATAAGATGTTCTAGAAATTACGGAAACAATTTGATTATAATAGATTCACAAGTTTCATCGTTTACAACTTACTTGAAATGAGGGAGAGGAAAAGTACTTTTTCTCCCTAGGGAGAAAAATTATGAGTTTCCTTCCTGGTTAGAGGGAGGAAAGTGTGTACTTTCTATAGGGGTAGCAGGAAAATAAGTTTATGGCATAGCAGACGGGACGATGAAAATCAGAACTGGCTGTATGAAACGATCTGGTACACCCGGTATATAAATATTTCTTATTGGAACGATAAGAAGGCAAACGCAGTGAACAATAAATAAAGGTCAATGATCATGAGCGAATTCTTATTACCAACACTCGACATCCTATTCGGTGAACGCATGAAGGGCTACTTTGCCTTTCATAAATAGTTATTGACCATATCCGTCTGACTGATGCAGCTGACCTTTTTCTTGGTGAGTAATCCAAATTCCCGTCAGTTGCACGAAAATCTCGATAATTTCGGAATACTGGTACATCCGCGTCGGTCAGTCGAATCAACAGCGTTTTAGATGGATTTTACACCAAAACCTACTTGGACGGGACCTTGAATGATATATTTTCATGGAACTTATTATACCGTTTGGAGGGTAATATGAATGAACGGTCGACGGAAAAAGAAATTTTCGACATAACTCATTCTCATCACTCTCAGTGATCCTTCAATTCATTAATAATTTGTCTACTTATGTAAGAAAATAACAATGACAAAAGAAAACAAAAAAAGAAATTCATCTACGACTGTCATCTTTACCCGATAGAGATAAAACCAACTATAAAAAGTAAACCCTAATTCCCAGGACGTATAACCTGGCAGAAAGAGATATATTTAGGGAACTAAAACGTTTTAATTATTTTTTAGATCAATTTCCTTTCATCGTTGCCCTTGGATATAGAAATATAAGAAATCCAAAGGTACCAAAATGGCTATGTGGAGGTACTCTGATTAGTGACAGGCACGTTTTGACAGCTGCTCATTGTGCTCACAATAGAACGGATTTGTAGGTATATTTATAAAATAAGAATATTATATTGTTTATGTATATCAAAGATATCGGGTTTTCCTTCATCGAACAGGAGTATAATAATCTTTATAAGTCTGGATGTTTGGGGACTTATTCCTGCTACGCAATTTTTTCACCACGTCGATAACTGCAACACTTCTTCACGTTTTCATAAAGCATTCTTATTATATATGCTGATAAGGCGCTTGGGACTCAGATGGCTTATATGTTATCTCTGATGACCTACCCATGCACTGATGACGGGCAAAAACCTAGAAAACGATCTGCAGGTGATGAACCATACAAACTAGACAACACCAGGGACTTTTGAAAGTCTGTCTGAAGGAATTATTGTAGAAATGTAAATCAACCTCCGTAAGGGGAAATAACTGTTACTATATTTTTTACCCGAAAGAAACATCGTAGACCATGGTCAGTAACCAGAAAGTTAGTTAGTATAGTGTTCGGAATTATCTCGATGTACAAGAATAACTCATTTCCCACTTTCACAAATATTAAGAAACTTCATAATTCATTCAGACGGCAGTTTGGGAAATATTACTTCATTCACAGGTTCAAAAACTAGAAATATCATTCAGAATTTCGAAAAGGCAGAGGTCACTGCGTCAATGTTTACAGTACATTCGAGCAATGATATGTTACCGCCATAGGTACTCAAATAGGCGGAAAAGGTGTGTTCAATATTATTTACTCTTTATTCATGTTCAAGATATTGATGGAAGTGCGTCCAGGGCACTCTAGATGCAAAAATAAAAATTCTTCTGAAAAATCGTGTGTAAATTTGTTTACCCCTGCCAAGTTTAAGTATCTATCATACTCCTGAAACTCTGGAAGCTATGGCTTGTCTCAAGAATACGTTGACAGCCGGTATGTATATGTTCATTGATAAAACTTGGAATCAACAATTCTTCATAATTCATTTAAGGTGGTGAAATAAAAAAAAGGAAAACTTGTTTTCGAAATGGGAGGTGATTTTTAGTTTGGAAAATTCTCTAATTCATTGGTCACTTCTCAAATAACTTATTTGTGTATTTTGAAAGATAAAGGTAATTTAATCGTGAGCTACTTTCAATTTTTGTTTCCTCCCTTGTTAACGAAAGGGAACAATGAAAATTTGGATAGCGCCTTTTGAGTTAAGGAAGATGCAGGGACTTTTATGGATGGAAATTTCAAATAAACTTTTTTTCCATTTGTTGCCAAAAATCTGCTGGCCACAGTAGATATGAAACGGGTGTTTTGGCCCTGAACACCACATATTGGAACAGAACGGACCTGATCTGTGCCTTACGTCGGTGAACCTCATTTGTATTCAATTGCTGAGATTTGCTTCTCTCTCTTTTGCTTATCTAATTCCTGTACCTAAAGCTTGATATAGGAAATATTGTTTATGATTTCAGATATATGGTTCGTTTGGGAGAGCTTGATCTTTATAGTAACGATGAAGGAGCAGAACCTGAAGATATAAAAGTGATCAGCATTAAGATTCACGAAAATTTTAATGAAGATCAGCACACAAATGATATCGCCATATTAACTTTGGAAAGGAAATTCACGAGTTGTAAGTTTTTTATTGTCATAAACTTATAACGAATCTTAAAAAAAATCCAATGAAAGTGTCACAGGGAGGATTTTTTTTTCATTACAGAACCTAATAGTGTCCTCTAACTTCCTATAAAATTTTAATTCATATGTGTCTAGCAGAATATATCGGATCCAGCAACCAACAGAAACAAAGGAGAGTTGGCCAGATTTGCAAAGAATCACTACGAGATTTGCAAAAACTCACTAAGAGATTTGCAAAATTTATATTCACTGTGCATGTTATTCGTCGAAAATCTTCGTGATATTTTCATTTAAGAGAAATATTAGCTCTGTCCCAAATCAATCAATAATTTATCAACATATATCTTACCACGTTTTTTTGCTGCTTTTCCAGAGCAAATGCCAGTTATACTAACTGTAGTTTTTGTATAATATAATTTATGCAGCTTCAAACTACTACCAAATATCATACTATATAATCTTTATTTGTTGTTCCTGTCTAGCAAGAGTATGGCCGATCTGCTTGCCTCATGAGGAGCCAATGAAGTCTAATTCTTTCCTGGGATCTATTTTGATAATAGCTGGATGGGGAGCTCTACATTTCAGTAAGTAATATTTGGGAATACATCTTGGCAGTGAAGATTGTCTAATATTTAACTTTTTTATTCATTCATGGTTAAACACAACGGGCTTTAATAAATATGTCCACCGAATCTAAATCAACAAAAAATCATCATTGAATCTAAATTAATATTGCTGAGAACAGGGGATAATGGGGAACCCACAGTCATGTCAGATACTGATTGGTAACATCGATCTACGAATTGAAATATAATTTTTCATCCAAAGTGGTTGTATAGGTACATGAATTTCGGTTCCTGAACTCAATTACGTTCGTTCAATTTCCTAATTGATTTTTCACAATCTCTAGATCGCACCTCATTGTGAACTCTATTTTAAGTTAAACTAGGAACTGAACTGTTTTTGAACAAGCAATATCTTATTCTTTTTCATTACAGATGGCCCTAGAAGTTCCACCTTACACTACACAGAAGTTCCTGCTGTAAATCGGAATTATTGTACCAGGTCATTTGGAACTATAGGCACTATTGACGACAATATCCTTTGCGCAGGTTATGTCGATAACACCGCGAAAGACACCTGCCAAGGTGACTCAGGGGGACCCCTCATGTATAGTGTGGTTGAAGGAAACTTTTTGCGATACTACCAAGTCGGAGTGGTGTCCTATGGGTTCAGATGCGCAGAAACTGGTTATCCTGGAGTTTACACTAGGGTCACTAGCTTCATTGACTGGATTAGGAGAAATATTAAATAGTGTAACCGATGATTTGCTGTAGAAAAATGGGTTTTGAAAAAGATAAAGCTGCAATGATAATTGAAATGCAGAACAAGATTACCACAGAAAACCGCTCTTATAATTTTTATTCATTAAACAATTTTTTTTGCGCTACCTAATTTCATGTGAGTTATTCAACTTGAATGTAGTTTGTTTCATTTCATTCCTTTCAATACTTGAGAAAAATTCGAAAAGCGCAGTGACAGTGAGAGAAACCCTAGTTTCCAGATATTGCAATGTAAGGCTATAGACCCAAGTTGAAAAGAATGGAGTGGTACTTGAAACTAGGTAATACAAAAGGGCAGTTGAGAGCTACCGCCCGATCGTGGTACATGGCGTGATTGGGAAGGTGATCAATTCTACCTCACTTTTTTAACCAACTAAAAAATTGGTTTTTGTTTAGTTGCCATTACCATTAAAAAAATATGTTTAACCTCCAAGGTGCCCTGGGCGAAATTAATAAGTGGAAATGTTTCTGTCAAATATTTGACATGTGATAGTTGACAATTTGCTTTTATGTATAAATGGAATTTTATTTTTCATATGAAAGGAGACAATATTTTATAATTATGTATTTACCAGATACTCCGAATAATATGTCAGGAAATATTTCGAGAACTCCTTGCCTTTCAACGATGAATAGGTCCATCGATTACACATTTATTTCATTGAAATGTCTACCTATGTTTGACTACATGAATTTAATATTTGAAACAATTTTATTCAACTTATCTTTTCATGAAAACTTGGTTGAAAATTTGCATATGCTTTTTTTGTACTATACCAATAGGTAAGATAAGTATTTCAAATTATGGGACTTCTTTTATCTTCACAAAGTTCTTCGTAATATGCATGATGCATATTTTCGTTACTCCTTCTCTAATATTTTTATTACTTTATTTCCAAAATGTGACATTATTGAATAATTCTTAATTTTATATTAGAGAATATATTGGCATCACTTTCGGAATACCTACAGTTCAAGTTCAGCTTTCAACATCGTTTTGTGAAGAATTTTTAAAAAAGACTCTTCTCTGGTGAAGTTCTCGTGTTGGCTCTCTGTATTGGCGATCTTTTCTTCTGAAAAACTCTGCTACGGCTGGTCTGAGATCGAAATATGCAATTCTCTGGCGATTTAGAGCAATCATGACACGATAATTTAACGACATTCTAGACGGGTCTTTATATTATTATAATGTGAAATCACTCTTTGAGTAGTTATAGAGTGTGGACTGGTGGACAGAAAATTTTTAAAAGGTATCCCAACTTCTTTTCTCACAGCTGACCAGTTACGTCTTCCAGTAGTGACATATAAATTGGGCACATTACGTTTTTCTATAATGTTATTGGTACTCTGGGATGGCACAGAATCTGAATTGGCTTGAAAACCATTGTTTTCATGATGTACTTCGATAATATTCAGTTTTCTCAAAGCCGCATCCCTAGATAATAGAGAAACAAGATGTCCTGATGCCCTACCAGGACGACGCTCATTGCCATAGTCCTATACAATAGGAATAATCCATCAGAAAACAGATAATACCCTGGCAAAATCGAATTGGTTTTTGGAAAAACCTTTTGTAAACGAATGTGATGTCGGCCAAAATAAATAAAAATGAGAATAATGAGAAGGGCTTTAAAATGCATATGGCCACGCAGAGAGTTTTTTTGTTGAAAAATGCTCTGTACTTTTGCAGCATTTTCTTTTTAGTGAAAAAAACAATAAAACAAATGTGTAAATTTAAAATTTAACACCTCATATGGAGTTGAATGATTCCCAAAAACCTCAGCTTTGTTTTCATGTCATAAAAATACGAGTAAGATGTTCACTGTGGGTACTTCCTTAATCACTTGTATAGTTTTTCAACACTCAACGAGATTCCCGGAAGACTCTTCGTTTTTTGGCAGAAGAAATATTCATCGTTAATTTATCGTAATTCCAAGTAAACTGAGATAATTTCCCATGCACTTATGTTCCGACCTTCTCTCGTTTTGACCATGGCGGGGGGGGGGCAACTAGCCAACTAGATAGATATCGTCATAATCCAACAACACTGACAGTACCGATTAAATTTAAATTTGCCATCGCATTGGATCTGATCTCAGTATCAACGATATATCAGTGTGAGAAGTATAGACAAACAATAGCGCGATTATTTTTGTTACGGGGTTGTTAGTGACTTAAGTGATATGTGGTCGCTGAAAATATATTTTGTCTGCAACTTGGGTTTAATTGGTTTGGTTAATTTGGCTAAAGGGCAAAGTGAGTATTATTCTTCGAGTTCCAATAAGTGTTCAAAGAGGTGAATCTAATGAACATCATTTTTTGTACAAAAATATCTAAAACTCGAAAAGTTACGTAATTCCCTACAGTTTCCAATACCACACAAGGCTGTTCATTAAAATGAAAAAAATTCAATTAAATCACTATAAATCGATTCATTCTCAACACCCAATTGTTAAGGTAGATGGGACAAATGATCATTCATTTTAGGAAGTTTTTAAATAGGCAGACATCTGAGCACAAAAGCTCAGAGTTTTTCGGGATTTCGTTGAGTAAAGATAGTCAGTTTCCAACCGATGTTTTACCCATTTTACTCTCATTCACCTACAGAGTAGGCCATCATAATAGACACGCATCAGAAAACAAGTGCTCCCTGGTTGATACCACGACAGGCATTGAATTTTATAAATAAATACATCTGATAAATAGGTATATTTGTCATGAAGGTAATCAAGTTGTAAATTACAAAAAGTTATACCTGTTCAATCATGAATATCAATATCCCTATAAGATCAATCACAAACACGTGCGTAACTTTTGATCTCATATATTATTACGACAGCATTCTTGCATTCTCAATAATATGTGAAACTGAGACTCAAAGAAATTAAAACTTATGTATATTATTTATCGAAAGATACTAATTGATTTCTGGAGGTGTGAAAACCAAAAGTAAAACGAAACTATCAAATATTCAGAAGCTGTTTTTCAAGAACCAATTTGGAAAGACCGGTTGTCCAGTAATAATCAAATATTTGTTTTGATTAATTTGAAAATTGGTAACTGTATTATTGTTTGTGTAGTACAGGGCGCCCCATTTGTAAGCAATGAATTAATTTCAAGTGAAATTATGAACTTTTAGAAAAAGTCCTGAACAGGCCGATTTTTGCTTTGGGCGTTCCAAATTTAATTTTGAAAATATTGCTCACTGATTTCGCTTCTCAATTATGACTACTCCTACAAGTATTTCAATTAGGAAGGGGTTATGTGCTGTTAATGTTATAGACAGGACGATGCTGCCATATGACACAAGTTCATGCACTATGCCGTCAATTGCAAGTGATTATAATAATAATAATTTTCCATCAGGAAATGTGCGTTTCAAACAAAATATTCTTTTACGGCATTCCTTACGCTGATGCCGCCCTAGAAGATTCTCTTTACCGTAAGATCTAGTCATGTCAAGAGTCCATTCAGTTCTAGTCGTTAGAAAGGGGGGACAGCACAATGACGTATTTATTGAAAGAGTTAGTTCCCCCTCGAAAAAAATTTTAAATTTTTTCTACGACTGAGGAGATAAGAGAGGTGACAAGTTTTAGCTGGGACACACTGTATATTGCGTTGTTTTAAAAAATTGTCTAACATTGTTTTTTCCATTAACCTGCTGCTGTTATATAGGTACTCAGGTATGTAGACACAATGACTGGTCAATATTCCTAATTCAATATCATGGACCTAGGTTATGTTGTTCAATGATGTAATGAATTCATATAAAAAACCCCTTGTCCACTTTGGCATGTTATTCACAATAATATTATAATGGCGCAGTTATTTTTTTCTTCACTGATTGCCTGATTGCAAATTTATTATTTCCCCGACAAGTTTTTACCGTTTTTATACATCAATGAATCATCAAAATACGCTTTTGTCTATCGACTTCAACAGGAAGTTTCCCGGAAATAACTTTTTTCAGATAATTTTCACTATTAAACCTAATGAAACACAAATTAACTATGTACCTATACGAGATATTATGTTATGGTCATTAGTAATAAAATATAAAAAGGTGGCTATAAATTTCAATTTGCTTCCGCATAATTATGGTGTACACATTTTGGTGGCAAGTAACTTGAAACAACTCATCTCATGGCTGATATCTTGACGAATAAGTGGAAAATTCACACTTTCAGAACAATCCTTTACAACAGGAGTATCATTGTGACCTAACCAGTACTGGTGAAGTTAAGAACGCAAAAAACGATATACAGTTGGTAGCACATTAGTAAATGAACGGAGTTGTAGTACTTACCAGGAGACTACTACTGCAGCCTAGAAGGTAGGCTCACATACACCCTTTTTGTTATTCCCTGCTTTCCACATATCTACGTTACTCTTCCTCAATCTTCCTTTTTGAAGCTTCGTGACCTTCTCATGAATATCAGTATGTCCGTCCAATCTGCTGGAGCTCTTGAATTCCAAATATTTCACTTAGCGTTCAAGGAAAATTAAGTTTCTTCATCTTCTTCACATCTGCGGCAGGTGACGCTGCCTTCAACACCTATTAACAATTATAGTTTGCCCGATTTTTTATACCCTGTAAGTATTTCTATGAGAAGTAATGCTTTGCGATTTGTACCTACAGGCTATGTATGCTATCCTAGACTTGCAACAGCCCGCGTCAAGTATTGAATCCATTACAATGCCTCGTAGAACCGAGTATAGCAAGTTCGTTTGCTATTTCGTTTTTGGTAATCCTCTGTAACCCGAAACCAATACTAGCTCAAATTCCTTTGTCCTATGTCGCTATTTCTGCACCAATGTTGAGCTTGGTTTAGGGTTACATAGGGCTCTAAGACATTCATGTGAAGTTTGAATGCTCTCCAAGTATGTCAAATTCTAGAAAATCGTGAAATAAAACAGAACAGAGGCTCTGGAAGGTTCTATAACGCACTATGAGAAGCGTTTTCTGGTCTTCCACTTAACCCCACCCCACCCCATATAGGGGGTGAACCAAGTAAATTGGTAAATTTTTTCCCAATATACTCATCAATTTTGCTAAGCTAAGGTGAGCCGCGGTGGAGGTCCTGATGTTGGTCCACACACATTTGACCCTGAGTACCTAACCTAACATTTCCTTCACAATAATAATAATAATACAGTATGAAGTGTCAAGAGCCGATTCCGTCAAAATTATTCTCTATGAGTATTGAGTTATTTCCTTTGAACGGAGCTTATCCTTGGTGGCCCCTCCAGCAGGAAGCTGTGTGTTTCCTGCCTCCTCCAAGTCTTGCAGGAGGATTATATTGTTTACATGTGAGATATTGGATGAATGGAGTTTCCTTCTTGAGTTTTTCGATGAGGTCCTGGAAAAACATAGAGAAAACCGGATGGAAAGTAGGCCGAGAGAAATGCAATCTTTTCTCTTTTCGAAGGAACTTTCACCACACCGATGAAGCTACCACGTTTCTCCATATGAACTCTGATGTCTCTGATAGAGAAAGAAAATCGATTAAGAATAGTTCAATAGTTGTTTTTCAGATCACAAAAGGACGAATGATTAATTTTTGACCGCAGTCAGGGTTACGCATGATGACAATGGGCGAAATTTAAATGGTTTGCTAACGATGTGACAGGATAACGCGAATCAATAGAGTCAGCCATGAGTGCTTTTCTAATTCAATTTAGCAGAGGTTTTGCAATATTCCGTAGAGTGACTGACTCATAAAATACTGCATTGTAATGAGTTCGGGTGTTAAAAGGTTTTGTTCCGGTTGCAAATTGCCGGCCTGTATCTGTCTCTGAACTGGTTACAAGGATGACCACTTGAAAGGCTGACACAGGGCCATTCAAACTCGAGTCTATGCATGTGTTTTTCGCAATCGGTAGGAAAAAGAGAATCAGTTGAATCGTGACAAAGTTGCAAAAAGATTAAAACTATGTATCTATTTTGGTTTTAGTGATTAACGAGAAAGAATTGAAAATTCAATTTTTACTTTTGTCTAAGTATATTGAATTGAAAAGGTACCTATTGTGCATATATGACTGCACCTTTTGTGTGTTACATTCTTGACTCTTGTTTATGTGAAGAGAAATGCTTTAAGAAGTGTAGAGGAGAGGCAAGCATCAACTCTAAATTTTTAAATATTATGGTATATTTTTTAACGTGTCACCTTATGTGAAAGCATTCTTTTCCTTTCTATTCATGATCAGAATAAAAATCTGACAGATTTCTTGATTATATCCCTGATAACAACAGTAAGAACCGTGTAATTATTTTTCCACTTGTTATTCCTTCATCAACTGAACGTTCAGAAATTTTCCCTGAAAATAATTCACCCAAATACCCTATAGTACCGTATGATAATAGTAAATACGGTAAATATTCAATCCACAAGTCTTCAATAATTCAATATGAAAAAAATTGATATGAATTGATGATTGATATGATTGATATGAAAAAGTTATTCGAAACGTTGCTGTGGTTATTGATATTATAAGGAAGGAAACTAATTTCGATGGTCACCTATTTAAATAAAACAAATTCCACAATACATACATATCATTGGGATGATCTTTTGGAAATAAATTTTTGCGGGATACCACAACAGCCAAACAGTATATACATTGAGTGTAAAAAAAAATTAATTCTGTCAACCGGCTGCCCCCTTACGAGCAACCCTTAGGAGAGACTTGTGCGAGCTATGGAAGACGCGGCCCTTACTTTTTAACGTGTGATGCCATGTACGAGGTCAGTGACGGCGCGGCGAATGAACCTGCCTACCTTGGCTTAGCAAGCGGACACCCTATACCTACGCGCCACCTATTGAGAACGAGTAATATTTTTTCCTCCACAAAATAACCGAAAATTCCAATCCGTTCAAAAGTTAACAGGGTTGGGCCAGACGCCATTTCGAAAGGAAGATAATTTTTTTGTTGTCAGAAAGTAGCTCAAGAACTACCATTTCACCTACTCACTTACCTTCTGAAAGAAGTAAACATTCTTGAACTTAGGTCATACATTGGATGTCCATTGGACGTACATTGTGAAATTTACGTATCTATTGATGTCCAGAAAATATCCACTTTTATATATTACGACTGGACATGTAGATTTCTAATGGACATCCATCAGATGCTTGATAGACTTTTATAGGACGTCCAAACTTTCGTATTCTGGACATCTGAAGAAGTCTATTGGAGGAATTTTGTGAAATTCTGTATATCCTATGGTTATCCAAAATGTCCATACCTGGATGTCCATTGAGGTCATTAATCGGTATAAAACTGTCCTTGATCAAACTACGCACAGTGTGCAAAATTTCATTAAGATCCGTTGAGTAGTTTCGGCATTTAGTGGAAACAAACATCGTGACACGGGATTCATTTACATGTATATCTATCTATCTATCTATCTATAAGATGTGAATGAGGATGTATGTGATCAATTACCTGTTAATAGGTTATTATCCAATTCTCAGTATCAACTCGAATCATTAAGAATTTAATGGACCATGATCATTATTGTGCAAAAGCTTTTTTGTAAATAGCAATACTTTCAAAATAGTCTAATTTCGTGTAATCATCAACAGGTTTCGCTAATTTTTCACTAATAAATGGTTTGCAACAATAGATTTGTTTTCTCGCGTACTTTAGCGGATGAAATTTAAGAAATTCTTTTCGAATTAAAATAAGTCACTAAAAATCTTTCAGAACAGTTTCAGACAGTGTTTTGAATATTTTGGCGGATTGTATAAATTTAACTGTACTGAAAGAACATAGTACATCTTTTCCAAAAGTTTCTGCGACTTCCAATATAGTCATCAATACAAATTGAGAATTCCATCCATTATTATGAAGAAGAAAAAAAACATTGATTAATTAACTTCCTCTTTCTATTGGCAAATCAAAGTTTATTACAGTACAAACGAATTCCTCACCGACAGCTTCACAACTTAGTACTTTTTCTTCCATAAAATAATTGAGATTTATCTTCTAGTTTAATTTTTTCATTTCCCTTTATAATGTGTAGAAGTTACATGTGAACTATTTCTATTTACTACTTTACATTTTATCATTTGTATGGATTTTCGACCCAATTATTCCTATTGCATAGGATTATGGCAATAAGCGTGGTCCTGGTATTGCAGGACATCTTGTTTCTCACCTGTTACAACTGTTGAATGATCAATGAATCTTTGTATTATTTCTAAAACAATAATGGGAGATGCTATTCAAACTCGGCACGATTGGCATGAAGAAATGATATACTACATAACTTATATGCAGTTGGACTAAAGGTTATCTATCCAATTAAATGTATTACGCGCTATTTGGAAATGCAGTTCATTTAATCGCACTTCACATTGAATAAGTTTTTTGAGGTTGTGGGAATCAGGAAAGTACCAAAAGCAAAGAGTACATGGATGTTATCTGCCAAATTATCATGATGAGTGCTATTTCAGACTCGCTATTCAGAACGTAGAAATACATAAACAGGCACCTTACTTCGGATCCAGTTGTAAAGTGATGCACACGGTTTCGATTCGTAGAATTTCCTCACTACAGGATATTACAGATCCGTAACAACAAAAACTCAAATTTTGCCTTCCATTCAATTGCCTTAGATCATTTGGGACACATCAAAATAATTCTTCCATTAGACAAAAAAAAAGTATACAAACAGATTATGAACAGAAAATGGTGTGCGGTTATCACATTTTGAAGAGACCAGGACACCAACAAGTATTCATCGTATCTTAGCATTGTAAGCCTTTTTCGTGGATTCCATTGTCTCCTTGCGCATGTATCTATACTCTGTTTCAAGAATAACGTAGGATAAATTCTCACAAAAACCTAGGCATAATACATAGCTATTTAGTCTACGTTATTATTGAACATATTTCGGCCTTGATTTTGTGCCATCGATGGTGAGTTGCCCGCTTGAAGGTGATAGCTTAAGAGCAGTTTTTGCTAAACTAGGGTTCATCAGATGATGTTCTTCTTGACGTGTTTGGTATATATATGTTTGTTTGATATATATGTTTGCACCTCCAGCATTTTAAAGTTGTTGAATGGTGGTGGTGCTGAATGTAGTCAAATCTGAATAATAAAAAACCTCTATACGTTCATCAGGAGATTAGTACAGTAGAGGTAGCCGAGGAATTTGGTCTGTTTGATATTAGCCAGCTTGAACCACATCACGTTAAAGTCTCTCGACTTTCCAAACTTTCTTTGCGTTGGCATGAAAGGTTAGTTTTAGAGTAAAGGCAAACATTACCTTTGAATCTCAATCGAAAATGGAGTTCATAACCAGAAGAAAGTATTTGAACTTTGTTGGTGGAGGAGTTTTCTGGTGTTTTTGTTAGAGCCAGAATATTAGGTTATTTCGCCTGTAGGTGATAGTGGACGTCATTGATGTTTTTGTTGAGTACATGAATGTTACAAAAGTAAATCTTTGAATTGTTCAATGGGGAGTCAACCTCGAGTACCCTCCTCCCGGAAATCCGAAAGGATAGGTATTTTGATTAGGAGGAATAACATAATATTCAATATCCAATATTTCCATTTCAATTTTCAGATTTACCTCGTTATATTTTCCACATACTCATTTGACGAACTTCAGCCAAAAATACGAAAAACAGTTCTTCCTGTCCTATTTTATTGAAAAGTTATAATTATGTCTTTTAGAAATTCTGTAAATACCCATACATTCAAATCATGTGAATCATAGTAATTATTATTGATACAGGTTTATAATAGAGGCGACAAGCAATATTGCACTTGGCATTTCATTCGAGATTATGTGATAAATGTTTCAGAGTGACATTATTATTAACCTACCGTATTGATTAAACTTGACATACATAATTATAGATATTTCACAAGGTACCATTAACGATGTTCTACGATTTATTTTTAGATTTCATTGATTCGGTTTGCCTTTGGTTTTCATATTAGTTTTCTGATAGCAATATGGTGAATTTTTATTCTTTCTTTAGTCTTAACAACTATAACGTGTATGCCCATTTAGGTCAGAATATCAAAAAGTAAACCAATGGCTCAGCAAATTCTCGGGAGAAAATATCTTTTGCACCCGATAAAATATTTTAGGGTGTGAAATATCCATTTGGATCACTAAAAATCATTTTAAACTTCTTTCTTCCAATAATATTGATCCGATCCGATCTTACTCTACTCCCTTGGAGTGGTGAAATGGACTCAAGAGAAGCTGCGACAACTCGACGTGAAAACTCGTAAAATTAGGCATCTTAGTAGGAGCTTTCATCGTGTATCGTCCGTTTCACGGTTGTACTTTCCCAGACAGTAGGGAGGCAGTGGATTTTCTGTCATCAAGGACCTCAGTCTCCTCAGCTTTAATGTGAGCTTTTTGCTGAACGGGTTCCACACGGTGACAGAGTTTCGATTCGCCCATTCAGTGTCGAATACGAGACCAAATTCATCGTCTGCCCAATCCCTGCTTTTTCATGGTCGCGGACCATGCAGAGAAGGGGATCTGAACTCGAACAACTGTACGTCACAAATACTTTTCGAACAGAAACTTTATTTTCAGAGGTGATGATAGCCCCAAGTACCAACAGTTTCAAGAACCGTTATCACCTTTTTTCAGGAACAGTGAACATAAAGATATGATTACATCTAAACTTACATTAATAAAAATATATGTTTCACTGGGCATGATAGGCCATGCCTCTGCCTTGTACTTAAATAAATGAATAAATATTTCCGACTATTTGGTTCCGGAGTGGTTTTTAGCTAAAATCTCTAATTATTTTCATTGGACGCCGAAAAGGGTTTGGATGTTTCAATTATCCAAAAATCGACTTGTCTAAAAATAGGACACCTTGTGTACATATATTCATATTTTCTTTTTAATAAATTTCTGAGGTTATTTTTTTTTTCAGTTCCAGAAGGAACACCATGTTATACCGCAAGACAAGAATATGGCCTTTGCGTCAACATCTACGATTGTGAGGTCATGATCAACCTCCTCAAAACTCGGAGCCAGGACCCTGACACAAGGACCTATCTCCAGACGTCAATTTGTGGACGAGCTGGATCAACTGTAATGGTATGTTGTCCGGAAACTGATAGTATCAGCATCGACAAAGACAAGGACCCCAAAAATGACAACGGAAACTCTATTGGAAACGAAGCAAATTCAAGGAACAACAAAATCGTAACTGATGAGAAAGAGGAAGGACCTAAAGCAAAACTGTTGAGGAAACCCCATTGCGGTTTGAGTAACGTGACAAATGGAAGGGTTGTAGGGGGTATGCCGGCAAAACTTGGTGAGTAAAACATTTCTATGAGAGACTGGAATTTTTTGAAAAATAATATACCGTGTCACGACGTTCGTTCGCGCTAAACTTTGAGATCTTAATGATATTATATGCACACTGTGTGCAATTATTTTCAACTTGAGAAAATATATATTTTTTTTCGAAAACGACGGAGAGTGCCTTGATTAAAATATTATAGCCGGGTTCTCTGTACATTTTTCATACAGTCTGTACCCTCCAGAACTTTCCACAATTAAAAAAACCTTTCACAGGGACTTAAAAAAAAAATTCGCGATGAAAGGGGGTGTAATCGGTTTTTCACGATTTGCAACGTGAATACGTGTTGTCGTGTTTTATAAAAAAAAATTTGAATGTAAAAGTTGTACGTTATAGAAAAATCTAGAACTGGTAAGACCATAGTATTTTTTTATGCCAAACAAGCAGATATTTAATTTTTATCAAAAAGTTCTGTAGTTTTTGAGAAATTAGTGATATTCACGAAAAATGAGCTTTTTCAAGTCCCTGAAAAACGAACTCGGCTATAATATTTTCAAGGCACTCTCCGTCGTTTTCGGAAAAAAATATCCTGCCTCCTACGGATTGTCAACAAACAGTTTGTGATTACCATGCATGAAATTAGATGGGTAGAAAATCTTCACTCTTGAAAAGTTACAAATAATACTTGTTATGAATTTTTGAGCCGTATTTCAAGAAATACCTAATATGAAATTTGTTACTTTGGTTTATGAAAGGAATTTTTCGAAAAAATCAAAAGTCAACATGTTATCGCGGTGAATTGCCTGTTCGAAAAAATCGCATTTGAAAGTTCATGAGCTCCAATAATACCGGCTATTTCAGAAACTCTAATAATGATTCAAATGACAAACATATCCTATAGAATGCATTCCGATTTGGACATAGATAATTGTAGAGTTCTTCTTGGACGGAAAACAGTTGAGACCAATTTATTTTGCTTTTACCAGAGCATTGCACACTACACGAGACGATATCAGGTATCTGAAACTGCTAAAAAAACAAGAATCGTCTATAAAGTGGAAATGGTTTTTATTCAAATTGAAAGAGGAAGATGGTTTTCTTTCATTAGATCCTACCTACCTGCTGAGTTGAATTGGAAATCAATTTCGTCATCCAACATTCTAAAATTATGCAATATTTATTTTGGTGTTCATTTTAAATTAGAAGAAAAAATATTTCCGTAAATCTATACATTCCTTTCGATGAAATCTAATTAGTATTGTTTACGCAATACAATTTTATCTGGTTTTTAAATTCAACCTTGAATTATGTAAATTCGTTTAAACTTTTGATTTTGTTTGTTTCGAATGAAATGTGACAAACTGTAAATTATATTTCCATAATCAGTGGAGTGTGGGAAACATTTGTGATTCTTGTTGCCTATATTCATCACATCATTTATGTTGGACACCACTTACTTACCTAGTTTGTAGCCAAAGGCAAACTTTCTATTTGACGAAGTTATTCCTAGAAAAAACTTCTGATACCAAATCGATCCGAATTAACAATAATATAGGTGTTGAATAATGAAGAAATAAGAACAAAATCTTTAATGAAATGCGTTTACAAAATTGATGTTTTTCGACAAGTTGACAGTAAATAAATTGACAATAGTTTTTCTAATAATCATCAGAACGTACATTATTTTCAGTCATTTCCAACATGATCCCACCTTTTGAAATTACAAAAGATAAAAACATGACTGAAGAATAAAAAATCTCATATCATAATATCGAATAATAATCAATCATTTGACTCATTATCATCACTATTCATCAAAATGTTTTGGCACTTTCACAACCCGTCCACATCGTTCTCTGCTGCTGCTCCAACGGCTTTTTGTATTGATGTGAACTGGATAGGTCGGGTTCTACTCTGTGGTCCACTTGTATATCACAAGACCAATGAATGTAATTGATTGAACTCTCAAAAATTGAGTTTTTATTGATAAAAATCAATATTAGGTCATTCAAAGGAATAAGGCAATATTTTTTTATGAAATGTTGCCAAGATTTGTAAGAACAAGTGATAAACAACAAAACGAAAACCAATAAGGAGGACAAAAAATTAACCACCAGTTGTGATTTAATCATTTATCTGAATAGAATTTATTCAAAATATGTTGGTGTTTGATTGGTCACGGCGAGGGAAATAATTATCGGTATTCATTGTCACCGAGTTGACTGATGGCTTATGTATGTCGTCTCATAAAAACCACAGTTGCACGTTGCATTTCAATTCGATGCTGCACTTTCATAAATATGTAAACTATCAACCTTATGGGTGGATTTTCCAATAAATGATATCCATTATGCATTTTTCTTCATTCCATCAATAATCAACATTTTACCTGCCACTATTTATTACCGGATATAATTATTCAGTGATCTATGGTGATCTCTGCAGTTGTTTTAATGAAAACATGAGAAGCCAAAATTAGCGACTCCATTTTCTTAGAACAAAGATCTAGGATGTGAAGGACAAATAATCATTTTTACTTTCATATTTTCGTAGAACTAGTTTGGTTCATGAAAAAACGAATTTACAGAAGCCGGAAGTTTGTATCTACAAATTCACATGAAAAGCAAAGTAGAAGCATTGTTTAAAGAGAATACCTAATTGAACATACAAAATTCCGGCTTCTTAAACAATGATAGAAGGATAGAGATGGAATATGGATTGGAATTGGCCAAGAATTCAATCCGACCAGACTTCCTTATAGGCCTCATGGACCAATCGGAACTATCCAGGCCACGGCGGTATCTTGGAATCGATGAAAATGGTGGCAAATGTGAAAGTTTTTTTTTAAAGAAACATTTTCCCAACCGTATGAGTTAATCAAAACAGAATTAACTTCATTCATACCATTTATAGCCTCACTTCTTTTCAAAATTTACTGTTCTCACCAGCTTCCTCTAAATTATCAGTGGGTGGTTTCCTAGTTATTTCGATATTTTCTGTATACAAATAACTTACTATTTGGAACCTTTGGTGTGAATACAATTGCAGAAATAGGAAGTGCCCAAAACACCAAAACTGTCAGTTTGAAATGGGAATAGTTTGAAAATGTTCATAAAGGATGAAACTGCAGTAACTTACATTGAAACCAACCGAACTTGAGACGTGAAAACGTGATGCGCACTTGTCGGACAACAGCTAGATTATTCTTAGATTGGCGACATTTTCACCCTGGAAAAAAGAACCGTTACGAACTAATCTTACGGAGACATTTGAGTGCGTGAAAATTGATTACAAACATTTTACGAAAAGTTATTATTCAGTATAATTGAACCAGAATGAACTAACCTTACGTAGGAATTTGAGTGCGTGGAAATTGCAAACTGCAATATGTTAAAATAATATCGCATTTGATATTACATCAGTCTATTTCTTGCAAGCAGAGGTATTATTATTTATGTGCAGAGTTTGAACATTTTAAAAGTGAATCTTTTAATCTTTGTGCCGAGCTTTACTATTTTCATTTCGTACACCTCAGACATGTGCCGAGTTTGGACTACCCTATTTATAATTTCATTTTGGCTGATTGTACTTGTGCTTGTATTTTAAGAAATCTCTATGTTATTTCATCACTTAGAGAAATTCTGCGATTTTAATTATGTTGTACATACCTTCTTTCATGACTTATGCTATACACTGTAGTGTCTGTTGCATCAATAAATTGAAATAAATTGAAATTGATTAAAGTTGGTGTGAATGCTACTGTGCATAATTAATTTTGCAGTTGAATGTCAAAACAATTGCAAATGCATGTCATACCTATCTAGCCTGTCTTTGACATTGACTTTGAATCTTTGCATCACCGGAAAATAGTCATCGTTATTTATTGTCACCAAGTTGGCTGATAGCTAATTTATGACCTCTCATGAAATTCATAGATGCACGTTGCATTTCAATTCGATGCTTCACTTTCATAAATATGTAAACAATCAACCGTATGAGTGACGTGGATTTTCCAATCACTGAGATCCATTATGCATTTTTCTTCATTCCGTCAATAATTGACATTTTACCTTTCACTATTTAGTACCCAATATTATAACTATTCATTGATATATTTGGTAATCCTCCCTGTAGTAGTTTTGATCTTCAATTCATGAAAACATGCTAAGCCAAAATTATTTATCAACAGTAAAAGCACAAGAGCTTTTTTTTATCGAATAAATTTCTTTCTTCAACGAAATAATTTTGCCAATCAGTAATTTCACGAGAGAGACTGACTGATGAAAAAAATTTTTGTCTAATGTCAGTTTTTCGAGTGAAATTACTGATGGAAAAATTTTGAGTTAAAGAAAGAAATTTATTCAATAAAAGAAAAGTTCGAGTGCTTTTTGGCAAAATAAATTAACGACAATATATAAATACACCACAATAATAATTACCTTGATTGAAACAGTTATTTGAAGGAGCAGTTAATAACAACACAATTATAATTATGCTTTTTGTAATCTGTTCAGATGAAACTTTTCATAAAAAACGATTCATATTGTTTCAACAATACTGAACAATCATTACTGTCATGTCAGAAATTGAAGGGACTTCCGCCTACTAGATGAAGTCTGTTTTTGAGAAACAGGCGTTTTTATCGCGATAAAATATCGCTGTCAAACTGACTCAGACGTCATATTTAAATGGGTTTATTTCTACTAGGAGTTGATTTATCTTTAAACAATGATAGAAGAATAGCGAGGGAATAATGGAAATTGGGCAAGACATCCTCATAGGCGATCCTCATAGACCAATCAGAACTATTCTGGCCATTGCGGTATCTCTAAATCGATCTAATGGCAGTAAATTCAAATCGCCAAGACTTATTCACAACACATGAATAGTTGGTAGTTTCATTAGTACAAAATATGAGTTTTTGGGACGAATAAAAATATTACCGAATGACGCGAAGCTAAGACCTTATGGACCCAAAAAGTCTTTTTTTAATGGAGCATTTTTCCAGCCACGTTAATCAAAAGAGAATTAATTTCTAGCAAGTGTGTGTTTTGACATTTTTGACGTCATTGCGATAAAATAAAAATAAAACATATTGTACAGTTGCCATGGAAATGGTCACAATCACCTAAATAGCCCACTTTTGGTGAAAACACTATGGAGAAATAGCATATTAGATATAGACTTGACGTGTTTTTGCATATTTTTTGATTGTGCATAGGAACTGAAAGATTCAGAGTGGTACGTTTTCAAGTTGGCACACTATTTATATTCCCACGGATATGAGAAATGAGTAGAAACGTTATGAAAGTATTTGTGTAGTTGTGGAAAAACGTATCTTGTTTATGAACAAAATGAAGAATGCCTCAGTACTATCATCATTACGGATTTTGTTTTGAATGATATTGATCTTAGTGCCAAATTAGGCACATCTAATATACATTATGTTCGTCCAGTGTTTGGTTACTTCTTACATTTAGCTCTATTTTATTTCTTGAACTCCTATTCACATCTTTCCAGGTCAATTTCCCTTCATCGTTGCACTGGGCTACAAAAATCAGAAGAATCCCAACGTTCCGAAATGGCTTTGTGGTGGTACTCTCATAAGTGACAGGCATATTTTGACAGCAGCACATTGTGTTCACAACAGAAGAGATTTGTAAGTTCTTATTTTTATATATAGCTACCCAGCAATGTAATTTCAATTGTTTGTAACAATCGGGATTTTCAGGTATATGGCTCGATTAGGAGAGCTTGATCTGTATAGCGATGACGAGGGGGCACATCCAGAAGATATAAGATTGATCAAGGCAAAAGTTCATGAAAATTATAGTCCTGTTCAATTCACCAACGATATTGCGATATTGACTTTGGAAAGGAAACCCACAAATCGTAAGTACCTACCTTCCTAAGTTAACTCTTTCATAGTGAGTCCAAGATAAGGATGTCCACCATGGGAATATCCGAATCGGTAATAGATATGGTTTTGGTTGGATGGGAAAAAAATAACAGAAGAACGATTCGTGTTGCATTATAAAATTTCCGACTTTTGTTCAGATTTTCAAGTTATTTCGAAAAATACGAATTTTTGTGTCTTGTTTTTTTTATGTATTATCGTCAGAACTGGAACATAAGAGGAAACATTTCTTCACAGCAACTTTATTACAAGCCCCAAGTTACAAGTTCCCGTGGTCATATCAGTTTTACTGTACAACGTTTTGTAATCGATCAACCATCATCAACAATTTTTAAATACGACCCTGTTTCAATGAAAACAGTAAAAATACAGAAGTATTTTTCATTCTAAATTCAGCGATGTATCACATTATTATACTTTCATGCACTTTCATGTTTCAGATTATCTCGACTTTTTTAAGAGATTTTCTAATTCGATCCTGAATTGAAAAAAAATCTGAAATGTTTGGATTCGAATGTTTTATTGATTTGTAGAAATCTCTTTAAAAAAAATCGAGATCTGATCCCTAGTGAATAATTCACGATGACTATTTCTGAAAACTTAATGATACGTAGAAGACCTATATTGACGTTGATTTCTCAGGTTCGTAGGCTAGTTTAGTACGTACGTTTTGAAAAGGGTTGTTCGTAGTGGTACAACTGGTTGACGGGAAAAACAAACTTAAGTACAATTTTTTCAAGAGAAATGAATCACTCATTAACCTACTCGTTTTGAACTATTTGAACAATTGTTTTTCGCACTTGAATATAATAACAGAGGTCTCATGTATTTCATTTTCATGAAGCCAGCTGATCTTCGGGTTTTCCCATATAATCTTCATTCTTTATTTTTCTGTTCTTTTTTGTATATGTGAAATATGAAGAACTATTGTTATTATTTATGATGTCATTGGCAACAATCAAAAAAATCATTTTAGAAAAAATATGTTGACATTGATATCTCTGTACATCTACAACAACTGTTCTTTTCATCATTTATGACATTTATGTGTACATTCATAGAAATTCAAATAACTTGCCTGTAAAATTGTAATATGTGATATTTTGTTCTTAATCCAATATTAAATTTCAAATATTTTTTTAATTGTGAAACTAACATTTGCTTTTTTATCGTTTTTTATCATAAATATTTCACGGTGTTCATGTACCTATAGAAAAATATCATCAAATTTCAACAGAATGTCATTGAATTACAGGAAAAAAACATTTAAATATGTGAAAATAATTTTCATTCTTATGAGAAACAGTTGATGGTGGTTGCAAAAAAGAAAACATCGATTTTCCATTCTGATGAACTGATGAAAAAAGTTTCTGTGGTAGAATGCCTTCGTTTCATTTTTTCTTCAATCAAGAAAAATGGAATAAAAATCCCAAGATTTCTTTTTTAATTATCTCAGGTTATTTCTTTAAGGCATTTAATAGGCGATTAATTGAACAATAATTCAACATTGCCTCTTGTATATCGTTTTCTATGAAGAATATGACAGTGATATTTTTATCGTCATCAGAAATGTTATATACACAACTTCAATGAGTTTTAATTTAAATGTTGTTACTCCTTTCTGTAACAGTATATTAATGTGCTTTATTTTAAACTAGTGATTTTAATGACACTGTGATATTTTTATTATAATCATAAATGTTTCATAATCCAGTTTCGATTCAAGTGTTATGTTAATTATTTTAGTAACAAATAAATGCGACCTCGATCAAATTTTCACAAATGAATCAATCAATACTGTTAATACAATCGAATATTTAATTGATTTTCAGCCGCGGTTTGGCCAGTGTGCTTGCCTCACGAGGAACCTCTGAGGTCTAATACCTTCCTCAAGTATATTCCTGTCGTCACTGGATGGGGAGCTCTATATTTCAGTAAGTATATATTTTTTTTAAATTGCCGTAATTCCTCAACTTTCTCAACCTGTAAATCAATTTTGAAACAAGTCACGTGATCACTGGTATGGTGACAAATTGAAAAAAATTAAAATGAAGTGGCAAGAAGAAGGGTAGAATGGTAGAATATCGAAAAAAGTCATTTGAAAAAGTTGCTCAAAATGAAAGTATAACTGGTGTCCCAAGAGTGTGTATTTGCTCGATATATATATATATGAGTTTTTAATATTTGGGATATCCAGCAGGATATGCAATTGGCCTACTGCATATCCCAAATATTAAAAACTCATTTACTAACTACATATGTGAGAAAAAAAATTATATAAAAGTTAACGGTACCACAAAAGCCACATTTTGAGAGTTCCAGATACACAGGAGATTCCGAAACACTAATTTATTTTTCTGTCCTCAGCACTCAGTTTTTTGCTACTACAATGCGCCAGTGCCACGTAAATAATTTTTCTCAAAACATACGGAGTGATGCAGGCTCTGAATAAAGTAACTGTAATTATTGAGTTGTTTCTTCAAATATCTGAATTTTGTCTGGTGGATTGACGTAGAGAACACCAAAGTGGCATGTGTTGCTCTGTATGTTCATGAGGTGTGCTTCAAATGTTACCTTCATTTTCGTCCATTTCGATTTAAGTTTATGCGATTTTTTCAAATGGAACACCCTCTATATACATGTTATATGTTATTATTTGTGTTTTTCAAAATATTTTACAAAATTAAAGATATATTTGTTAAAGTTTGTTAAAGAGGCTATGATTTTAAATTTTAAACAGCAAAATTACGTCGTGCCAACGTTCTCTTACGCGACCCGACCGACGTCGGTCCTACCTCACCACAACCGCATTTTCTACCTATTTGGTCAATAAAATCAGGGTTGGTACGACGTCACACAGCTAATAGTTGAAGGACGACGTCGTTCCGACCAATTACCAACGGCATTTTGGACTCTGAATGCTAGTAGATCCGACGTAGGAACACGAATTGCGTTGTAGACATTCATAAACCTATAACCCAACTTTATTCAACCGATTGAAGGAGAAATATATTATTTTATCAGTGTAGGTACTACCGGATCAGTGTTAGGTTTGTTTATCATTTTCGAAAATCGTGAAGTTAATAGCCTATATGTCATCTCTTGTACATACATATATTCATATTACATATACACATATTCATACATTCTGTAATGCTGAAGAGATGATAAATGTAAAAGCGCGTTGTTTTATAGATAAATATTAGTGAGATACCAGGAAAAGAACGAGCGCCTCACGAATAATGAATTTTTAACAATTTTTCAGATAATTCACATATTTAGTCACTTCTATAACATTGGTTTCTTCTGATAATTTTCCTTCTAAACTTTTTATTATGTCTCAAAATGAATTAGAATCATAGCTTTTGTTCCTACTGTGGACTGAAGATCAATTTATTCATTGTTGTCATGTCGCAATTTTGATGTGTCTGAAGTTAGGTTTAGATTTAAATCTTCGCCTCCGCCAATTCGTACTGGACCATAGTGGACCAGATAAATAATGTTCAAGCATATAATCCATCCTATATGTACATTTGTATTGAGTTTCTTGCCTACACAAAAAAATTCCATGTTAGCATTTTACCCTGTATATTATAGTATCGCTCATCGTCCGTTGCAAGTTTAATCATTATTTACCCATAAAATTGTTATATTTTTTTCAGACGGGCCCACAAGCTCTACCCTGCAGCTGGCCGAGATTCCCGTAGTAGGTCAAGAGCATTGCAAGCGAGCTTTCGGTCAACAAACCGTCATCGACGATAGAATTCTCTGCGCTGGCTGGACCAGTGGAAGCAAAGACGCCTGCCAAGGAGACTCCGGAGGCCCCTTGATGTTTGGCATGAGTGAAGGTACACATTTGTGGTTCTACCAAATCGGAGTGGTGTCTTATGGATTCAGGTGCGCAGAAGCTGGCTATCCTGGAGTATACACTCGAGTAACGAACTTCATCGACTGGATCGAAAGAAATATCAATTAGTTACTTTGAGAGAATAACTATTTTGTTAAAGTGCACTGTTTGTAGGACTGCCGACCAATACGTACCCACCTACCGATGTCGAAGAAGGTGTCTTTTCTATGTCATTCTCGGTCTCGATCAAAAATAAGTCACCGCGACGTTATTCTCATTACATTCATTCTACCATTAATGGTTCTACTCTGTGATCAGTTTTGAGTCAATTATCCTAGAGCAAATGCTACACAGATTCATGGACTCTTTTTCTCATTACATTTCAACAAACCAAAATGTAATCAAGGTAACTGGAGTTTTTTTGCTGTCTTGAAACAATACCAAAAATCATTGTGCTATTTTTTATATAATAATAATAATAATACGGCTTCGGAGGCTGGGCCCGATTAGGATTTTCCTAACGAAAAAAAAGGAAAGAAAAGTAATAATAAATAGTGAGATTATCAGTCCTTAAGGGTGGTGGAAGAGTATACACATGCTATCGGAATATGTGTTACGGTTCATCTCAAAAGAAGACGATGCTAGCTAGCAATACGAAGACGATGTCCAGCTCGTAGACTGAAGCATCCTACATCATCTTGATGCCGGAGAGTCGTATACTTACCTAGGGATGGAAGAACGCCACTTCCAAGAGGTAACCACAGTTGAAAACTCTCTCCCCGACAAGTATCAGCATATTCCCTGACAGACTTCCCAACAGACTTGTTGGGAAGATCAAAGTTGCTGCTACTAATATGGTTGCCGTTCCGATCCTACTCTTGGAGTGGTGAAAGGAGCTGCGATAACTTGACGTGAAAACTCATAAAATAATACATCTTGATAGGAGCTTGAATACTAGATCGTCTGTACCACGGTTATACTTTTCCAGACGTAAACTCCTCAGTTTGGAGTTTCTACATAAAAATACTGGATGAAGCCTGTAAAGACATCTGGAGTTTGGATATCCCCTGCATGGCTCGTGACCATGAAAAAGCTAGTATCGGAGTAATCATTTTCAAGGACGGAGTCTGTGTATCAGATGAACTTCTTCTCGTATTCGACACTGAACGGAGAAAACAAACAAAACAATGTCACTGAGTTGAACACCTAATTTACACTTGAATATCTAAATCGGATTACATACCATTGATGTTTTTATGTCATGAAATATGGGTTAGTAGAGTTGCGAACCTTTTTGTAGGTTAGTGTTATGCTGTCTAAATGAATACCAAACAAACCAAATAAGTACCATACGGTTTACTGATTCATGGTGTAAATAGACAGTAACTTATTCATTTGGTCACAATTTCGTAATCGTATAGTCAACTTGGTCATAGTACCAAATTCGTGTATAGTATAAACGTGGCCATCAATACCCAAACAGTATATGCCTTCAGGTACACTATGATTGTTATTATTAGAAAAAGATCCCAAGATTCCAAAATGGAGCAGTGGTTACCGAAAAGTAGCTACAGTATAAAAATGTAGATAATTGATAATTTTCAACATAAGAACAAAATAGTTAGTTACTTTGGATCGGTTAACAGGTCTCTGGATATTGTTTTAAACGACGATGCGTACCTCTTTTTGATTTCTAGTTTCATCAATGTGTCATTCAATCGGTTTCTTAAACATCGTGTGTAATCTTACAATGGTTATTTTATTTATAATTTTTTACGGATTGTCTCTTTATTGCGCAGGCTGTGATATTGCGACTTATTTTTGAGAGAACTATGTTGTATTTATATTACATTTACATTAGGCCCAGGTTACCAAAAAAATGCATTGGTATGTTGCTAAATAAATTTTTATTTTGAATTAATTTTGAAGCCAACATTACAAATCTCGCTTTGAAGGTGTGGTGACTGTGGTGACTCTTGACTAACTGTCGCAAATAAAATCGACATGGATATCGCTGCATTACTTGAGAGTGGAAGACATTTTGTTCAAATATGTTTTAGTTTATAATGTGCTGCAATTGATCAAATTCGAATCCGATCGAAGACTACTGACAATTAGGGCGAGGTGTCATTTGATTCGTAATAGCATGTAGAAAAAACTATCGCAAAAGAAAGTCCGGCCGCAAAAATTGCAAAACTTATAAACAATTTAATAAAAAAAAGAGGAGTTTGGTTTTACCTAAATATCTCAAAAATTATTGCAGATATCCAAAATCGGACAATGGATCCAAAGAGAACTGTACTACCAAAATTCATAATTTTAATTGAGCGGCAAAAATACGGGTGAAAACGGGTGGTTTGATTTAGTGTGATCAACAAGTGCCTTTCAGATCAAATTTTTTTTCGCCGCCTCCAAAAAATATGAACGAGGTGTAATTTGATTCGGAATAGCGTGCGTAGATGGTTTTTAAAAAAATTCAAGTGTCGCTTGCAACAAACGCAAAAGTTACACACAATTAGCTGAAAAAAAAAATTGGGTTCTGTTTTTGCAAATATCTCAAAAACTTTTCAATATTTTTCAGATTTGAAAGAAGATTCAAAAAAGAGGATGATAAAAACAATCGGAATATTTGGATGACAAATTTCAATGTCTTACATTGGGTTATATGCATAAAACTGAAGCAAATGCTTCTACTCGGATTTCTTGAAAAAGACCTATTCGTTTTGTTAAGTGATGAGAGAGACAAACCTGAAGTATAAGCATTTGCTACTGTTTATGAATACCACCCATTGTTTCTTTGATTTTTATTTAACAGTTATCAGGGTTCTTATGTTAATGGTCAACTTGTTGAAAATTGTTAATTAAAAAATTGCGGTAAAAACTTTTTGTCAACGGATTATTATTTATTCATGAATTCGGAAAGTATCTAAATTTTTTTCAAATATCCTGTTTTCACCCGTGTTTTCACCGCCTAATTAAATCTACAAATATTTGGGGTACAGTTCCCAATTCCGGGACTTTGCCTGCTCTCTTTGGATCCATTTTCCGATCATGTATATCTGCAATAGTTTTTGAGATATTCGCGAAAAACCAAAGTCCTCTTTTTCTTTTCATTAAAATTTTCGCAACTTTTGCGAGAGAAACTTTCTTTTTTTTATACTTTTTACAGAAAAATAGTCGTCTAAAGAGCACTTGTGAACCATCTAGTTGAGAAAATGCTGTAGTTATTGAACCATTGATTGATTTTTTCTTTATACAAAATAAATATATTTCCCAAAAAAAAATATTTTTGTTTAGTGCTCGTCAACCTTGATAAACTGAAAATTTAAAAAAGGTGTGAAACAAAAGACTCATTTTGAAAAACTCACACGTTTAAATAAAATTCATCAACAATAGCTACAAGGGATTGTACTTTACATTATGAAAATATACCTAAGAAAACTGTTGCTTACAATAACTTACAAAGTATCAGTCAACTCTAACAATTTTCAGATAAAATATTAAATCACAGTATTACAGTGTGTTACAGAAGATATCTATTAGTACGGATCAAATAGTCTGGTCAATCAATTTCAGCGCGATTTTCTCGGGCCTCCTTGATTGGCGTCAACTGGGGAATTATTGCTGGGGACATCGCTAATGCAGGATTGGCTACAGCTATGATATTGTCCCCCCTCGCCGCAATTACCTGAACCTTGGGAGAGTATTTACTGGCATCGTCGTCATCACCAGGATCCTCCATTCTTCTCTGTGAATAAATGAATGAATAAATATATAAATAGACCTCATTCAACAGAATGTTACAGGAGTGATACTAGGAATCAGATATAATGTCGAAATTCCCTTCTCCATGAAAAATAATAATAGATGCCCTCTACCCGCATAATCTATGCCTTTGGGTATACCCTGTATATTTTTAATTTTTTAGTTCTATAAACGATCACGTTTTGAGACAAAATATGTACAAACTTGATATTTCAGAAGAATTTTTATGTTTGCATCTTAAGGGCACTGGACGCATTTCAATCTATGTTGTAGACATGGATGAAAAGTAAAAAAATTATAAACACTTTTTTCCGCCTTGTTGCGTAGGTACCTATATTTGTGCAAATTACTTCATTGCAGATGAAACAATTGCAAGTGCTGCCCTGTAACCAAATAGCAGGATTTTGTTTTGATTTGGACAGAGGGACCACCTGTAGACTAGTTTCGAGGTTGTTGCCTCGTCATCAGTGCCTGGTGTTAGATATAATTCAATACCCGTCGTGGAAATAGCCATGGAAGTAGTTTTCTGACAGACATTTGCCACAATTAGCCTACGTTGTAGGTGTACATGGAGTAAAATGAGTAAAACATCGATCGGTCGACAACGACTATCGTTATCAAACGAACTCTGAGCTTTGTGTTCAGATATCTGAATCATAGAAATCTCTGAAAAGTTTGAAACACTGTACCACTTGTATTTTGATAACAACTGGTGGATTGTTGGGTATTTCATTTCAGTTGGTGGGGGTCATTCAGAACAAATATAAAATCCCCTAGTCTTATTTATTTGGGGTTATATTCACCTGTGGACTGCTTGAATTGCTGTATGTGAACTGCGAGTCTGATTCTTCCAACTCTGCTCCTGTGGATGATCTCCTTGACATATTACCCCTGGTAAAGTAAAAAAAAACACGAGTTTAGATGTGTACCAGCTTGCAAAAAGGGCAGCATTGATATGATGAAGAAATACATTCTATAAAAACAAGTAGGTATATCAAAGTTATAAGTTATGGTACTGCATTTTTTTCCATTTTACAGAAATCACTTTTCGATTTTTTATCTGGCACTCTCAGTCGATGATTCAGCAGCATACTGTTTTGGTATTCGGGCAGCGCTGAAAATATTTTAAATCGATAGAACAGAATTGATTATCCAAGAAATCAAATTTTCAAAACAATCCTATGTTTCGTTCTCCAAAAACATGTGATAGGCAATCAAGTTTGGGATACCGTGTATACCAAACACGTCAAGAAAAAATCATCTGATAAATTCTGGTTCAGCAAAACCTGCTCCAGAGCTGTCGCCTTCAACCAGACATCATACCATCGATAGTACGGAAATCAGGGCCCTGAGACTAGATTGGAATATGTTGAACCTGGAAACATGTGGAAAGAGACAATCGAAAAAGGCTTACAACGCCAAGATACGAGCAAAACTCGTTGAGTATCTCAACGGGTTTTCCAGCTCATTTCCCCCCTAACGAAGGAAGATGGAAAACTAACAACAAACGCCCAGGAGCAAGACAATTTTTTCTTCAACATGTTTTCTGCAAATTCTATTATATTTTTCGTTGGCGGAAGGTTATTTCAAGCCTATGACTCAATGGGAGTGATATTCTTGGGTAGTTTTCCAACCTGTCTTAAAATACTGATTCCATATATGGCATGCAGCCCCTAAACACACACTGACACTTTCAGATTTGATCCAAAAACAGCCATTCGTCTCGTCGGTGATGCTTCGCATACAAGCTCGCTAACTTGTCTGGAACATCATTGGTGATCTGTATTTGTTTTATAGATATTTTCATGGACGATGCTCTTCTCAGATATCATCAATCGTTCCACCGTTAGCTGTCCCATCGAGACGGACCCGTCGAGCTCATTCATCATACCAATTTCTTACTTCCGAGACATGCCGAACATTTCTCTCTTTGGGAGGTGTTCCTGCTCTGTGAATTTGGCCTTTGGTACAAATGGCATCACTTTAATTTTAGTTCGAAAATATGAATAGGAAATTCATAAAATCTTTTGTGGAATCATCTGCGACTGAAAGACAAACTTTAGTCGCTATATTCCATCACTTTACTTCATTGTTAACATTGAATTGAGAAAATAAAGAAATTGTTGTAAACCAATAAACAATCAATCATTATTCCAACTGTTATGTGCACCATGAAATATATAACATATGTACCGAAATATCCTGTAGGAATATATCATAGAGACTTACCTGGCGTTGGAATGATGATTTTTGGTATTTTGAAACAGCGAATGTAGCGAGGATCTCATAACAACAGCGTCATCGTAATCCTAGAATGGAATTTTCGCAAAAATGAATAATTTATCGATATGAATAATTAATCATGCAAAGCTAAGCGACCTGCAATACATTGCTAATGCCTTTCCTCATGAGCAGGTAATCTACATGCCTACCATTTATGAAGCAAAATAAAATGCAAGAATAGGTATATCAAATCGGACAAATCGGTTGATAACAAGAAACTATACGAATATTCATTTATTGTTCTTTTACCCTTGATCAATTCAAAAGAGGAATTCCGCGACTAGTCTACAAATTTCAGAACCACTGTTGGTAAGCAACTCACGGAAATAGATTTTTATCATTGACTTAAAATCAATGATATATAATAAAAATTGCCCCCACCTCTACGCCACTGACAAATGTGATCTATGATCCAATGACGAATATAGAGACCTCTTTGTGGTTTGTTAATGATGATCAAGCGCCATCTATATGTCAATAATGGAGATAAGTGACTACTGTGAACTACTCTAGACTATGCGAGCATGAGTTCGACTAATCCCAAACAGATGGCGAGACGACCGTTATATAAAAATCTATATGCTTGAACTAATTCTGTTCGATCGAATAGGAAGAGAAACTGACTATATTCGTAAAAGTGGCCCACACAACATCGTGATCTATAATTTTATCCCGCCCGCTGGATTCCCAGAAGGGCAGGAGGGGAACCTCGCTCATGGGAAACAATTCAAAAAACTCCCTCCTTTACCCCTACCCTGTGGTATCGTGCTAGTTTTAAATTCTTTTATCTATTTTCCTGTTTTATATGTGCGACAATATTTTATATTTTCTATTTAATAAATCTTTTTTTGCTATTGCTTTGCAACTGACTATTCCAAACTGATCCCTATGAATTCTACAAATTAGGTTTTCTCCTCTTCAGCCAATCAATAACTTGTTTTAGACTCCCTGGTTTGAATGGTTTTATTTATTTTAATACCGAATCTATTGTGAAATTATACCAACAAGCCAGTTATCATTATGATCGCTATAATAAAATACAGTGGTAGGTATACACACTAAGGGTAGATTAATTACCTATATATACATTTTTCCTAATACCAATAACTGAATCATTGCATTTTGAGGGAGTGACTATCGGTCGATTAGTAAGTGCAAAATGTTGTAGATATTCCCTCACAATTAAGATATAATCGATTTTGGGAGCATTTTCCAAGGGTCGAGGAATGTTTAAGAAAAAATCATGCATAAAATTATATACAGGATGTTCTCCCACTTCTAGTTTCAAAGATGTTATTAATAATAAAAGTGCGAGTCTAAAGCATTCTGCAGAAAAAATACATATAAAATTCAAAACAAAAACAATACAAATTATGTGTTCTATAAAACTGTTATAAATTATTGCTACTGAAAAAATTACACTATTCAATATTTCGAAATTGCTTGAAATTCACTATGATAATAACAATACTTACAATTTTTCGCCTTGACTGTCACTTTCTTCGAAACTGAACCAGCAAATGAGCAACTTTGCATTTCTTCTCAAATTTCCTTGAGTAAGTGCTCGTCAGCTCGTCAAAACACCATATATGAGAATATTAGTTTATTAGATAACATTAACAAAGAGAAAAAGAGTGATTTTCGCTCATGGAAAAAGACATCAATATCGAGCTCATAAAATATCGATAACACTCAGAAATTGGTTTCCTGTTAACCTGCTTGATTATGTATCACATATTTGACAACTATTATTCAAAAAGTTTGGCGAAACTTTGGCCGTGGTATTAGATATCTCCAAGACTTTTGATCGTATTTGGCACCAATGATTCCTCGTCAAGCTTCCATCTTACGGCTCACCCCCCACCCCGTTCTTTGCTATCTGGCTTTCTCTCAGGCATATCTCTCCACGTGGTTGTTGACGGAATTTCTTTCGACACCCTACCTATAACTGCTGTTGTTCCACAGGAATCCATTATAGCAACAACACTGTTTCTTCTTCATATCAATGATTTGTTGGAGCTAGGTCATTTCCAGTGCATATAGATTTGCGGATGGTTCACTTTTTTTTTTCTTCAAAGATCCGATATCAGCCGATATAATACTGTAAAATGGTTGGAGGATTGGGGATATGCGTGAAAATAAACGTGTATGATGTTGCTTTTTTTGAGTTTACTGGGATTCGGTAAATTTTGTTTCGCTTCATACGCAGGGTGTTACATTAAAAATATGCACTAATCGCCATTTTTGTATCTATCTATTATGGCATGAAATAATGAAAAGGACCCCGCGGCCCGCACGGGTCTCATGAGTTTTTGGGTCCTGGTGAAATTGGGCGAAACTGTATAGTATGTCATTTTTCATTAACCTGGTCAAAAGTTCTCATGGGCCCAACTCAATAAAGAGAATAGCATACTTAAGTTTCAGCCAATTTCACCGGGGCCCATGAACCCCTAAGACCGCTGCGGGGCCTTTTAGGTGAGAAGAAAACCGGAATGGGACATTTTGCCGCGGCTATTCAACCGCGTCCGTTTCGCCGGAAGCAATTTCGCCACAGGCACTTTTTGCGGCATGGTCATTTCGCCGCAAGTTATTTTTAAGTAGAACAGGATAAAATTGTCACACACTCAAATGTAAGGTTAGTTTGTTCTCATTAAATCAGAATAAATAATTAGGTACTCCTTCTTTTCTTCGTAAGGATTATTTGCGGCGAAATGACCGTGTGTCAAAAAGTGCTTGCGTCGAATTGGCCCAAATCCAAAGAAAAGTCATAGAACTGCCCTACATTCATAATCACATGAAATTATTGAACGGCATAATAAGACCATCAGCCAGTAGCTGTTGATGTTCGCCATTATTTTTTCTCCTATTCTTAAAAAGTGCCCAGCACTAGTCCTAGAAGAATTGCGACTGGATTGAGCTCTGCAGGCGTCATCTTCAAAACTCCCATGACAAAATGAAAAAAGAATAGTCAGGAACACTCTAGTAATATACTCGAGCAAGGTGATGCCTTATCACAATATGTTATCGTCGGAGGAACGGCAAAACTTTCGAACGCATTGGCTACGGCAGATTACTCAGAACCTTACAACTTCCATGGCTTTAAAAATAATACCTATACTTACCTCCACCTCCCGATTATCACATTCCAGGATTCATCATAGCACCAACATCACAAAAAAAATTACTTCTTAGCAGGCACGAATTAATATTCAAGTGTTTTGTAACTTTCAAGCCTACCTGTTGGATACTGTTAATATCATTATTAATTCAGACGCACTACACTTCACTTATTTTAAGTTTTTCTCTGTGTAATTTCCAGGAGGAAAATTTTAATGCATCTTGTTGCTCAACAGTTCCATCTGCGTGTATGATGTGTCACTATCTGCGCAATCACTAGGTCCCAAGTTCTGTTGCTGCATTCGGGTCTAACAGCAAAATTTGTGGTATTTGTGCCAACATTGCTAGGTACTGGGACATAATCTTCTTCCACGTGTGTATGAAGTTTCATACCATGAGAGATCAAATAACACTAGTCCATCCAATTTCTTACCTTCATATACGCAAATATGACAAATATAAAAACCGATAATTGCTAGAAACTAAACAATAAATGAGAAAATATAAATTATAACTTTTCTCAAGCTGAAAATGCGTTACAATGTGTATGAGTTGTTCTCTTTCTATCACGTTTTATTAAACAATTCGAAATATTTTATTAATCATAACAAGGTTGACTATAAATAATACCAGTGGGCATTTGTATTGACTAGAACTTATTTTGACCAAAAATAATTTTCTTTCATACGTACTGTGGCAGTTCAACCATGAAATAAAACCCCACCAAAATCAAATACATAATCCGCTTTTTCTTTTGTTGACTAGATTAGATAATCATCAGTGATTATTAAGGAACAAATTGAAAACTAAAATAAACAAAATTTGAACACCTAAAATATATAGTTCATACTTCTCATTCTCATGTCAATAATGTCAACTTTCGATATTCTTACATATAATTATGATGATAATAATGGTATTTTTCCTAATAAACACTGAAATTTGTGTACCCGAAAATGCGTTAATTTTACTATATTCTGCTCAACACTTTTGGGCAAATATCTCACATGCCTGGTTTCTGTGAAAATCTCACATGCCTGGTTTCTGTGAACCTTTCATCACTATATCGGTGTTCTATCAGAATTATTCTCACTGAAAATCTGACAAACGGATTGTTGAGTCTCAGCATCAATAAAGCCAGTTAATCTGACATAATTCTGTCGATAGTTCCCAACAAATGAATGCCTCAGATATAACACGAATTCTTTGCAAGTGATCCAACCTTTCTTGTAATCTGAAAGTAAGTCAATCCACCTGAAAAACTGCGAAAGAACAGCAAAAACCGTGAATAGAGGAACGCGCTAACTGTTGACCAACTTGCCGTAGCTTTCACAAATAGGTATAACAGCTATCTATGGAAAAATAATAAATAATCCCATATCTTGCTCCTCAGCTATGTTTCTCAATATTGATATTTCTGTTACAGGTCTCTGATGGCGTATGGTGTTTTATCTGAGACTCTGTTATACATGGTGGGGGTTCCTTGAACTCACTCAGACTGAACAACACAGTATTGCAGGACCGTTTTTAGGGATGTTTTATCTAACCCGCTCATCTTGGACTCATCTGACACTCGACCTCCAAATGGTCCTACTCATTCAGACTGAACAGCACACTTATCAAATAGTGCCCACGCCTCACGCGAGCAACAGCTTCGCATTCAAACAGTATGTCGAAGACTGTTGCGTCCTCCCCATCACAGAACATGCGTAAGGTGGTGTATCCTTGGCAGATATCTTCTAAGGTGACAGAGCTCTGAGATAGTAGAGGCTCAGACCGAGTGTGTGTCTTGAGAGCCTAACGCTCAGCTCCAGCATCGTTATTTTTTCAAGAGTATTACCTAAGGCATTCTCACAGAATATTGATGATGGTTCCCGGCATATTTCTTCGTGTCCTTCTCAATGTCCCCAAACGGAATTCCAACGGTTGGTTCAGGTCCAATGAAAGTTGTTTCTGTCCCCGCTCTTGCTGGAGCATGTGTCCTGCCATTCCACTGGATGCCCCCGTGACCGAGGTGCCTGTTACCTTCTCCTGGGAAGATGGTCTTATCTAATTTCTTCGTGTACTGCCCAATGTCACCAAATAAGATTCTACAGGTCGAGTCTGTTCCAATGACAGTTGATCCTGCTCCCACTTTTGCTGGGGCATCTGCCCGGTCATTTCCCGGGATGTCCCCTCGACCTGGCACCTGTTACAGCCTCCTAGGAAGATTGATGATGGTTCTCATACCATATATTCGTGTGCTGCTTAATGTCTTCAATGAGAGTTGTTGTTGCACCTGGTCTTGCTGGGGCCGTTTCATTTCCCTGGTCGCCCCTGTGACCCAGTACACAGACTATTTTCACCCTTGTTCTGTGCTCCTAGGGTTGAAGTTTCTGTGTGTCTCCCAAACTATTTTGGAAGAACACCAGCATGATCGTAGTGCCTTCATTACCGGTTGACTGTCGAAGAGAAAGACTATAGGTTGGAGCATTGGTAGTGAGCTTGATGTGTCCTTCCCATCTCATACGATGGTAGTGCACGTTTCATGAAATGAGAAGGTTCGAATCATTCTGTCCGACGGCATCTCAGGTGTGTCGATTCTTATGACTTCCATTATGTTTGAGTGGCCTAGGTTATTGCTCCTCCATTGGCCCCAACACTTTGGTCTCGAGGCTTCGTTCCTCGCTTCCGCGGAAAAGGAGCATCAGAATCTCCTCCAGACTAATCGCTAGTGACTCCAAGCATAGCCAGTTTTCGTGGGCTAGCCAGACTTTCACTGGTTGTCACTTGTTCTGCCTTCGGCCACCATAGCAGGGCTACATACGTCTGATTGGTCTAGGGCAGAAGCCGAAATATAACGAGGAATCTAAACCTTCCATGATAGTGATCGCAACTCTATGAATAGTGATATGTTGAAATGGGCATTGGAAATCAGTTTCTAAATTTCTCAAAAATATAATAACTGACCAAGGCATTTTAATAAAAAAATATCCATGACTTCTTAAAATTTTGAGTTAAGAGTTTCTCAAGAGACAAAGCTGGCTGAAGAAAAGAAAAAAATCAAACTCATGCGTTTGTGTTTTCGTAGGAAGCCGCCTACTTCCATGCCATATTTATGGGATTTGTCGATTTGTGACAGTCCGGCAGATCTAACCCAGAAGAAAATATTTAGTTTTCCCTGATCAAATCCCTCCGATCCATCCTGTCCTGTAGCCTGGAGCAATGAAATGCTCATTATTTTCAAAATACATATCACATAACAGCCACGATGAAAAAACTGAAATGAATTCCGAATCGATTCAAGACGAGGTTGAAATGAAACCGCAATGTTTTTGTTCCGCTTTATGTCGTCAGGTATCTTATTTCAATGAGACATAAAAACAACAGGAGACTCGTATTTTGCAATTCACTGAAAAAACTTAACAGTACCGAGAAGGATATTAAAAATTAGTTGGCGTTTTTTGGTGAACTTGGTAAGGTAACGACACCAGTGGCGTAGCTGATTATTTAATCGGAACTAATCGAAATAAACTATTGGTAATCGGTCGACAAAAAAACAATGCGCCTGTTCGTATATATACTAGCACAGTCCAGGTATATAGGACTGGTTCCAGCATTTCTTTACTGGTTTTCCTTTTTTCTCACCCCTCAACTCTGCAAAAAAGTTGTCTCTCTCTCTCTTATTTATTTATATAGGGGGTATTTTCTGTATTTTCCGTATGGTTTAAAAGAAGTCCACTTTTTTATCAGCTAGAGGAGAGTTATTTATTCAACCAGGTTACGGATAAAACACTTGGTCAGCTGACTCATTTCCTTTCAGGCCCATATATCCCCAGGATATATATATATATATATATATAGCAGAATGACCTTGATTTTTGCTTCGTGGAGTTAGGGAAGAATGACAGGAGCATAAAGTCCGCAAATTTCTAATGCAGTGCTTCCAGAGCAAATTACCGGAACATATTTTTATTATTTTGTGTGTTAGGCCGATGTGTCAGTGATATAGTACTCGCATCATCTGCCTGGATTATGAAGTATTGCATATGGAACTCGTTGAGTGTCCTAACGTGTCCCGCTCATTTTGATCCTTTACCAAAGCTATGGAAAGAAATTTTCCATATAGCTCATTTCCTCTTCTAACCAAGAATGTTGTGTTTTTTGCTAGCTACACTCAATGATTATTTAAGAGCGAGTTCATGTCGCATTGCACAGCTTCACGCCGGATACCGCATTTCGTTCAAAATCTCCAATATCAGCCTTTTGTAACCAGAATTGAACAAGAGAAAAACGTAAATAATTCAAATATGGACTTTGCAAAAATCCAGTAACGCAAAAACTTCAGTCACGCGAAAAAAGGTTTTTTGCCTGGTCTGAAATCACCTTTGACCGAGTATCGCAAAAGTGTATTTAGATGTAATCCACCATCGAATAAAAGTGCGTGAACTGTGTTATGCCATGTTTCAGCATTTGGTCGATACTTTCCAGTTGCCTTTTTTCTTTTTGTCTAGATCCTTCCCTCTTATAGAGTTCCACCCCACTAATCAATGGTCACCTTTTCTTTGGTTCTCATAATTTTCTCTAAACATTAGATGATTGTCGTTTTTGTATGATCTAAAAATGGGCATTTGCAGCACCTTAAAATATGCACTTTTTGCACATGACGCATGAGGGCAGTTTATGAAATAGTACCAACCATTTGTCTTCCCTTGATTTATTATTCAGTATTGAAAACGTGAGTTAAATATGTGTTAATGCATACGCTCATCAGCTGTGACGTCAGTGTCTTCTTGTAATGTAACTGGCTCAAGTTTGGGATGACGCGGACATGGCCAGAATCAGAATCCTTCGCACACTTACGTCACATAGCCTCTTCTTCAATAATTTTAAACTTGAAAAAGTGATGATATAAAAATCGAAAAATGGATACGAGTTACGTGAGAATGCAATATTTCTAAATATATTTTTTCTGAAAATGACTGAAAAGGCTCGTGTGCTACTTTATTTAACTCATAAATTGAAAATAAAACGAACACCATGTTAGATACCTAACATTCATGTTTCAACAGAAATGATGGATACGCCAGATACGCCGCTGTGGCACAACACAAACCACCTGAAATGTATAAAAACACATGGTTTTTCTCAGTATAATTAAAAAAATTATATGCATTGTACCGTGACGGTTCTAAATTAAATTCTGAAAAAACGACGACTTTCATAATGAATTTATTCTTGTATTCGTTACTTTTTAGATGTAGATAGTTCCAAATTTTCGTTATATTAGATTGCACAAAAAATCACGACCAATAAAAAAGTTAATTCAAAAAAAAATTAAGGAATTAAAATGTTCTTTGTATAGTTAACACATGTGCATATTTGTTTGCCATTATGCATTCTTTAAAATTAGGTATCTCTGAATTTGAAAAATGAATAATGTATAGGTTGTTCCGTTTTTTCAACGATAATTATTTTATATATTTTTGGTACGCAAAATTTAAGATAGATTTGTAAAGACAACTCACACTTAATGATTTCCAAGAAAACAATGTAACGGGACTATTTTTTTTTCCTGAGCAAATGAAAATGAAGCAGTGGGACAAATTTCAAAGGTTATTAAAATTTGATTCATACCCAGAGAAATGAGACTGAATATGAAACGATTTGATGAGTCAAAAAAGGTTAGCTTCAGTTTTCAATTTTCAAATGCATGGGGCGTGGCGTTTCCTTTCACTATAAAATATCACAGTACGTATGAAAAGGCTTAAAAAGCACCGCAAAAGCATTATATACTAATATATACAACATGCATCTGATGATAATAAATTAAATATGATTATTTTGTTAATATTGCTGCCGAGAAGCGTTGACAAAAAGCAAAAAAGCGAAGCCAAGCATTAATCTTCTAAATTAATAAAGACATGTGAGTGTGTGAGGAGCTTTTGTCTTGTTATTTGGCTGACCTGCCGGTCATCACAGTCCGAGTTCGATTCCAGCTTGGGCCTCTTCAGCATAGGTCCATCGCAATCAGATCCAGTTATCCTTGGACTCCCTCTGGCAGACATATTGTTTTCGGCTTCCCGGTCATGGCCCATATTGATGTGTTTATTCATGTAAACAGTTGACAACCTAGAAGAAAAAACTCCACTGGTAGAAAACTCAGTAAAAAGGTAATCATGGTCATCTATGAAAGACTATATTATAACAAAATCTAGATGATTACTTGTATAAGATTGTTTTCAAAACATTGTATGAGGCATGAATTTCACGGTTATGAAGATCTTCAAGCTAAAGGTAAATCTAGAAAATGCAACCACAGAACTGTCAAAGAATCATCGAGCCAATGAAAAGGGCGTAGCGTTGGGTAAGGACGCCTCGAAAGTACAAACATGTTTTGAACTGAAGTTGAAATGGAGAAAACAGGTATTGATAACACTGGTACGAAGAAGAAATGGACAAGCCTGTGAAAATTAGAATAAAGTAACATCAACAACAGAACCCACATGTATAATCGTTGATTACTTCGAATCCAATGAAACCCCAACCCTTCTCTTCGTAGCATAGCATAGACAGACAACACTAGATACAACAAGAAAAACATTGGTGGAAAGCCTGGTACGTCTTTGTTTAACAAGGGTAATGACATAGATTCCGCCAGCACCACAAGAGATCATACTGGATCTCACACCTCTTCACATTGAGACAAGATGAGCTGGCTTGGGAGCCCCCATCATATTGGCTAAAATTGGAATGGAAGGTAAGTCGCACTTTCTCAAGAACGGAGGACGCGCACCTCGCCGACCTTCCAACAGAAGTGAGTAATAAGAAATAATGGAATGCTGGAAGCAACCCACGCGACGAAGTCTAAGAAAGGGACTGGGACAGGAGACTGTGGGCCTTGTATCAAATACGACGAGCAGAAATACAGCCATTATAGCGTAGAATTCACCCTACATCAATTCAAAGATGGTATGAGAGGCGAAGTGGTCGAGGTGATAAAAGCGTTTACTTTCACCCAGGCGGCTCGGGTTCGATCACCACCGCCGTCACGGAGCTAAAGTGGTTCATCGGAATCCACTTTTACATAAACTGTAGGTCCCGGGATCCCTTGCTCGCACAAGCTCCGCTTTTGAGAAGTTTTCTCCGAGATTTGTAAAAAAAAATCACAAAACAAATTTTACAATTTTTTTTACCTGCACGAATTGAATAAGCTGTGCAGTAACAACAAATGCTGGGACAGGCCCGAGTAGAGAGAAACAAACACGCCGATACACTGGCACGAAATGAACGTGCACACCACTAATTGGGCCGAAACTTGCAAGCTCCTACTTACGTAGGAACTCCATAAAGAGGAAGAAGAATGAAAAAGAATAAATACATTAGCAGACTCCCAGGTCTAACTCAAGCCAAAGACCACCTCAGCAAATGCAACCGACAAAAGTATAAAACACTGACGAGCCTCAGCAGGAGATGTCTCAATACCTCAACAGAATTTCTCAAAGCTGGGCTTAAGGAAAACAGCACATGTAGGTTATATGGGGAATTACCAGAGACTCTACACCATAACCTAATGACACATTCATCGCTGGGGTTTGAAGAGAGTCTTAAAATCAACCCTAACAAAAACTATCGTTCATTTTCGCAAAGAAGGAGGCGAAAAATCAGAGCTCCCATATCAAATGGACAATATAACATCATATTGAAGTAACTAAAAATTGCCTTGAAACTCACATGTGGAGAAAACTCTTGCCAAAGTATTGGCAGCAATCAACCAGAGGCTATTTGGCATGACTGTTACACAATAAGAACAATGGTGGTGGTGATAAATACATTTATAACCAGCGGCTTTTGTATCTGGGGGTAACAGTATTGCCACCATCTTGAGATCCACCACACAACTGCAATACAAAAAACCGCAAATTTTACGATTTAACGAGGAAGCAAACAAATAGTGAACACGTACTATGCGAATGCGCAGTGCTAGTCAACCAGAGGCTAAAATACCTGAAAAGGAGAAGAATCGGGTCACTTCCTCCAGACGAATCGTAAGCTTTCTGAAAAGCATGAACATTTCAGGCTTGAGAATAAGCAGTTTTCAGCCACGTAAGATAATATTGGTCAATGCTATGAGGAACTGAGCGACCTCTCATTGATTTAATCCAAATTATCTCAGGCCAACCTTGCTACAAGTTAGATTTAAGATTTCCAAAATATTGATTGCTCACAAGTACCTTATGCAACATTGAATGGTACACAGTAGCAAGAGTTCAAGATCAAGGGTGAAATTACGTCAGGATCTCCAAGGAATACTCCATTCCGATAAAAAAGATCAGAAGAATATTCCACGTGGGAAATCATTCGAATCATGAGGCAATAAAAAGTCGAAGTCAATTTTGGAAAGGGACTAAAGAAGTTTACAAGGAACGGAAAACAAATTGCTCTGCACTGTTATCTAAAGGTTAAACAAGATTTGCAAGCAATATTTAACGAAACAGTATGTGGACCCTTCTTCCACAACAGGGGTAACTTTATGAACGCACTGTATGAAAACTGACCGCTAAAGCCGAACACCTACACTCACAACTACGTAAGCTTGGGATGTAAACAATAAAAATATTGAACTGAACAAGAAACTAGAACACAAGTTTTACTTACTGTGTTTTGGAATAGTAGCATCCTGAATCTTTGACAACCTGTCGAGCCAGGGGGAACAGCTCGTCTCTTCTAGTCAAAAGGGCTGGTATGTACCTGCATATTTGTGCGGCAGCTTCGTTAACCGAAACTTCGTGCAAGGTCAAAGGCTTCTCAGGCTTCCGTTTACAGTCGAACCTTCCATATATCGCTGCGTACCTCCTGATCTCGTCCATTCTACGGGGGTCGTTTTCTGGCATGGAAATCACCAGTTCTAGTTCTTTGCAAACTTTTTTCTTTGTATTGTGGGGCTTTGGTTCAAATTGTGGTAATTGCTTGCTGAGCCTTTCGGCGGCGGCTGCTAGTTTGGCTATTTGACTTTCCATCAGACTCGGGGACAGCTGGACAGACATGCCACCGCTTGGGCTCGAGCTAGAAGATGGAGGGCACGCTGGATCTAGCGGGGAGTAAGGCCTGGAAAACGGTTGGGAATGGCGGATTTCAGTAAAGCGTCTTAGCAAGAATTTTATAGACGGAGTACCGAATATTTTGCTCTCTGGTACTTTCCTAACGAATGATTGATAAATAATTTCCATACAGTGCGATAGTAAAGACCCCCCTGTTTGGATATGCAAACCAAAATATTTAAAATGCATATGGATTTTGATAGTGGAATCTTATGTTGATGGATCGAATAACTCTTGAATGGCACAAAAATGTTAGTATGTTAGTACATGATAATTATAATTCTTTATCGACCTACAATCAAAAATGAGGTCTGACGTCATTCTACATGTTCCAAAATATATCGACCATCACCCAATCTAGCTGACCAAAGAAAAATTCTATACAGTTTTTATTTTGTTTGTCTTATACTGAAAAGTACCACATTTGATGTTTTATATTCTTATCTTATATCTTTAAACGAGCAATTCTGTCATATATATTTTAAAATATTTTGGGTATCTCGGAAACGGTTTCAACGATTTGGATATAATTCTGTATTCAGAATTTTTGCACTTTAAGTTCACCTATACAGTATCGGAAAGTTTTCATCTGAGTAGTGCGTCTCTCTTATTCATGTGGTATTATCATATCATTGCGTTCCTTGTTGCTCGCGTAGATTTCTGTCTATACCCCAGATGAAAAGTTTCCGTCTTTCCTGAAAACACGCGATTTTACACAAAAAAATATTTTATTTCGGATTGTTCGGATTGCTAGACGCTTTGATAGCTGTACGGAATTAGAATTTTTGGCGAAAGAGCATATTAAGAATATATCAATAATAATGAAACCTCTGAAGCCGTTGGAATAGTCCTTACTGGTTTTGGGGGAACGCTTGTTGCAATTGAGAACGGTCACTGTCACTGTCATCGTCACTGTCATTGTCACTGTCATTATCACTGTCATTGTCACTGTCATTGTCACTGTCACTGTCATAGTAAGTTTTTTTCGATTTTGCTGCTTTCACGTTCGCTATTTATATGATTGCAGTTCATATGTAGATATGATTGAAAAACAAAGAAAGCTCGGTCGCTCAGGTAGTTTTTAACTTAACACCATATAATAGCAACATGCCTTCATCTCTAAGGACTCCAATAAAGAAAATTCAGCTGCAGAGTCCTTTCGACTGATTGAATGAATTCAAAGGGTACATTTTCATTTGAAATGCTCCACCGACTTTCACAAAAAATGGTGGTGCTACTGACTTAGTACGGATTTGAATATCTTTTTGCGGTGCATGGCTTCATTTCTGTAATAGGGCTCCGCAAAGTACAAAAGAGGCGATTTTCTAAGAACCAGCAAAAATTATTCGTATTTTTTTCGAAAATTATGTGTTTCCGTACGTGATTTTAATCAGGCTGTCATGTGCTAATGAAATAAAATAAATAAAATCATCTGAAAACCATTGATATACCCTTAGGTTAGGGTGAAAAATTGCCTTATTCAAATACAAATTTACGTGTCCATACCAGCCCTTCATACCAACCCTATTTTATTTTTCGTTATTTCATTACGAAACACATGGCAGCCTAATTGAAATCGGTAAACGGTAAAAACAGGAAAAAACAGGAAAAAAAAGGAAAAAAACAGGGAAAAAAACGGAAAAACACCCCCAAAGTATGTCCCTATCCTCCGGTCTACCAGTTCATTTGTGTAAATGAGAAATGTGTATCGTGAATATATTGCTGTAAATATTGCCGAATTCGCTTCTACTATCTGGATTTGTCTTGGTGAGAAAGCAGTTACTTACTTCTTGGCACAGGTTGCCGGGTTTTGAATCCCATGTCAATTGTCACAATGAATGGTCCCATAAATGTTCAATAAAACACTAACTCCCGTCTCTTAAATTTTGTTCTGATGTTTCATGAACATTGTAGGATTTTCCTGTACGCATAAATTTGAAGATGCGAAAAAAGAAACTAGCAAACATTATTGTCCAAACTTTTAGTAGTTTTCAAATAAGTTCTGTTCTACTTTTAAGAAACCAACAAAAATGAATTTAGAATTTTTGCAGCTTTTTATCTTAAAATTCAACCTACTTTAATCATAGACACATGATATTCTTGGGGTTGCGACAGTGGTATCAACTCCGTCAACACAATGGCCATAACATACAAAATCGAATCGATGACGGATGAAATGAAAAACCTTGCTTACCTTTTATTACTAAGTGATAAACCAGGGCTAGAAACGGGAGGTAAGGCACACAGATCACCAGGAGAGGGAGAATACATCGTTCTACTATTATCACCACTATCAGCGTAAAACACGTGATTACTGGTTACTCTAGGACTAGATAGTTCTAGCTCGAAGTCTTCGCCTGGTACCAGAGGTATCTTGAACTTTGTGGGGTTCGTCACCCATTCTTGCAGCGACTTCTGTAATCTTCTGACGTGCAGGGGCTTGGACGCCATCCCGACCAAGGACATTATTTCCAGGAATTCTTCCTCTCCGGCATCACAAAGTTGCTGAACGTCATCGCCGCCCATTTCTAGGAGGGTGTCATAGTATAAGAGTAATGATGCGTTTTGCATCACCCTGTACAGTTGTAGTTCGGCCTGGTTGCTCGGGTAGGAGGTGGGAAAAACTGCAACAAAAACAAAATGTATCAGCATTCTTAATGGTCAACAACCAGTATCATCATAAGTATGCTAGATCTTAATACAAACTAGTGAAAAACCAGTACAAAAAAAAGAAAAGACTCTACCTAACAACTATAAAAACTATCGCAATGCTATTATATATTATATAATGAACTGTGAATGATTGACAATATGGTTTCCGTCGAATAAATCCCAAGAATATAATAGAAAGACGGATCTCAAGGTGTCCTGTGACCTGTCTTGGAATACTGTTCCCATATATGGAATGCAGCCCCTCAACACACTCAAACTTTGAAAATCTGTCCGAAAACTAGTCTCGTTGGTAATGCTTCGCTCATAAATTCAAACGCCTCTCTGGAACATCTCAAAAAGGTTTGCGATCTGTCTCTGATTCATAGATATTTTCATGCTGTTCTGAAATGGCATCCATCGTCCCACCGTTAGCGGCCTAATCAAGACTGACTCGAGCTTTGGAACTGACTCCCTCGGGAGGTATTTACTGAGGCCCACTTTCCCTCGGCTCACGATGTTCTATGTTACTGGAGTGTCTTTTTTGTGGGAAACAGACATAAAAAAAAACAAGAATAAATTAACTCGTTATTCATTTAACTGGTGGCTGTTGGCTAGTGAGTTTTCCCACATTTTGTCAATGAACTGGCAGCATTCATCTATGCATTCGTATCCACATCAACTTCTAGGCTTTCGAAAATATCCGTACCCACTTGTTTTTATTATTTCGAGAGCATAGTTTTGTTTGATTCAGACCTGTTATTTTGTCCTAAGTACTCGAGTTAAGGTAAATCATTACACGCGACATCGTGCCCAATGTTTCCTATCCTAAAATATTGAAGGGTTTGAAACATTTTCAGAATTTCTTACCGCCTCTGCCTCTTTCTGTGTTCTTTTGGTCAATCCTGACCTGCACCTTTATCGATTTCTCAATTGTCGTTGCAGTCAGTGTCTGCATTTCTGTTTAGGTGGTTTTTTTATAGCAAGGCGTGCGCATCGGAAAATAAGTTTCTCAGTTTCCTATTTTCGCATTACAGGAAATCGTATTATATTTTTCTAGCAAAGTCGATACTCGCTTGACCATTGATCATATTCAACAGATGTCACGTATCTTATCAAACGTTATGTAGCACTTTTGTGCGTAGATTTCGATCAAGTTGATCTCGCTATAGTCCACAGCAAAAAGCGGTTTTATTAAATTTTGCTCGTTCAATAATTGCTTCCCGTTACATTGCCACATGGAAAGATGAATGTGGCTGATTTATTGCATTTATGTTATCTTCACAGAGACCGACATACTATACGTTCAAATGGTGATGACTAGTCTTTTTCCGTGAATATAATAATAACTATAATAATAAAAGCCTTTATTAATAAAATATGAACAATATTTTTCATGACAAGGCAAGGTATCGTCTATGGGGATGTTTTTCAACTGACCTCAGAGAAACACTAGATACTAAAAATATTAATAATTCAGAGAAAATCGCTTGCACAAAAAAATTATGAATTGAATATGGGCCACGTGGGATACCTGCTTGTGAATAAAAGGCACTAGAATACCTAGATATTGCCAGATTATGTTGAAGTTGTGGAGAGATATCAACATATTCTCTATAGTACACTAAAACCAATCTACCGATACATTTTAAATTTCCCGTGCGTTCATGTTGAGTGTCTTATCACTAGATATATTATGGACTACAATCCGTAGTCCGACAAGTGCGCAGCACGTTTTCACGTCTAACGTTAGGCTGGTAAAACTGTACGAATACCTAATACCTAAGGAGTTAGATGGACAAATTTTTATTTGGGGTTTGGCCTCTTCAGGGGTAACTTTAAAAAAGTTTAAACATAAAACATAATTGTCATACTACACTGATTATTACGTAGAATTATTTACCGTGTTGTCGTGCGAAGAGTCACATTTTTGTTTGATAATTTCCACGCATTTTCGACTCGCAAGCTAGGTTGCTTGCTCAGGTTTAATTCGGCAATTAAAATTTGATGAACATTCAGCATATTTAGCCAACAAAAGATATTTTTAGGAAAAAATAATATAAAAGACTAGCGTAATGTAAATATTTGGTTGTCGCTCTTAGATTATGTATTTTCTTAATTTTGGTAAGCATTTAGTATTTTTGGGAAACAAAAGTATTTTTATTACAAAAAAATTGGGTAAATACCACCCATTTTTCAGTAAGTCTTTCAAAAACATAATTTTGTTTAGGCATTAGGTATTTCAAATACTTATTTTCAAAATACAAACCTAACATTAAAGAGATTGGACAGTGGAATAGGTAAAAATTGGAAAAATCAGAAAATTCTATTTCGGTTTTTTGTAAATATGTAAATTAATGACTGTTGGAAAAAAACTAAAAATATATACAACTATACAGTTCAAACGACATTAGGAATGTCCATAAAGGCTCTCATGAGGAATTGCTATTCACGTCATTGTATTTTCAAGATCAAAGTCAGGAAAATAACAAAATATCAATTGTTTTTATTCATCTCGAGCATTTCTCAAAATTTTCCGCTTTGCTTTAAGGAACTATATCACCCTGTATATATTCTTCCAATATAAATTATTATAGCAGGTTAGTCGATATCACCTCAATACTGAGAAATTGAAACCAGTGCCTATGAAATCAATCGTCCTCATTTTAACAATTATTGAATTACATTGTTGAATCCTATACTTACATAAGTGGATATGTGTTATTGATTCCAATTAAAAAAACGTTTAAACTGTGGATATATCATTTCTAAATTGCGAATCAATGTTATCGTTCTAGAAAAAATAGTTTAAAAATATAATTTATAATACTTCGTTGTCAAGGTAAGTATATGAGTTTTTCCATACAAAAAAATACTTGCTAGTCAATTAAGCGAAACTGATACTCATAATGAGCGCAAAACTTACAGGGTGTCGCCATTAACGATTGTGGTTCTAAATAAACGTCTGTTATCATTTTGAACAATGCTGTGTTTATGTTGCATCGAAATATCATAATTTTTTTTTAATGAAATACTACATGTTTGAGTACTCAAATTTATAGTTGGCGTAAGATAACTTTTGTTTTTATGATTCTCCAGTCAAACAGAGTTTTCCAAAAAAATTGAAAATAGCAATTTCTTACGAGTACTTTCCGATCTTTTCACATACATCTATGTTTTTCTACAGAAAAGCTTGACTGTAGAGGAACATTTGAATTTTGTTGTTAATGCCATTACCTTCACACCAGATAACACTCAAAGAATGTAAATTCCTACCCTCTTTCTCTCAGCGCTCACGATGCTCTTCGAACATTACAGGATTAGTTGCTTTCGTGGAAACCAGAACATAAAAAATGTGAAAAATGTGTATTCTACGAAGGCATGGAAGATCCAAATAATTTCATAAAAATATTTTTCACTAATTTCCTACTTTGAAAATAGAAAAAGTAGATATTTTTGAAGCTGATGTATGAAAATACTCGAAAAAAACAATTTTCAATTTTTTTGAATAATTTTTCAATAATACTCTGTGTATGAGTATAAAATTGAATTCTAAGTAACTTTTCAAATAAATTTGCCTGATATCATACCCCTCAATTTGCTGCCAAAATTATTTTTTTGGTTGTCGCGGACATACACAGACGATCAACCAGATTTTTTTTGCCAATACTCTGATAGTACACTTTTTTTTATTTGTTACATACTTTATGGTGGACACTGTATATTAAACTCACATTCTTGTCTGTCCGTGTTTTTGTTTGTCCTCCAGTTCTGAGTTACGTTTGGAGTTTCATCGGGAAGTTAGTTTATGAAATCGATTGCAAAATTTGTGTCGAATAGACAATCAAAACAGAGAGACAAGAAAGCAAGTTAACAAAAACGTCAAAAACGTGGTAATAAAGTACTAAACCATTTCCCAAATATTACTTTTTTTCACCCTGCGTCAAAAACAAATTTCTCACCGTTCGGAACAACAGAACCCAGGGGAAGACCAAAAACACATTGTTTAATTAACCCTTTTGATGAGAAAGCTATCTTAGCAGGCAAAAAAGCCGTGATTTGTTCTCCTGGTGTTTTTTTCGAAATCTTAACGTCAACTAAAAAACCCGATAATCCCCTAACCAAGAGGCGAGTCATCCACTCATTTGCGTGTGAACTGCAGAAAAAATCATTCATGTCAATCTGTTTAATATGCAAGGACACGGTATGTCAACATGCCCATTTGAATAATCTAATACAAAGCGCCCACGAAAAAAACATCCAGGTACATGGCAAGACCAGAAGACGCTTTGTTTTTTTTTTCGGACCTTCCGTAAAGACTTTAACCCTTTTCTCACAGCGGCGAGATCGGACTTTTTATCATCCGAGAAAAAAATCACGATTTTTAATTATGCGAAAGGTCACAAAAACTGCACAGGTAGAGACGCTCTGAGGCGGCGACCGACGGTGGATTTTTACCTATGGGTCGGGTCGCCAAAAGGGTTTGGCCTCTTTGATTCACTTCGAATATATTCCGGATCGTAATTGTCATTAGCATATAAAGAAATACGGTCTACTGAATATGTCAGAGATTCACTTTTATTCCGGTTACTATTCTTCCATCAAATTGGATCCTTCTGCTGACCTTCAAAAAATCTTTGATGACTTTGATGAAACCTTTCGTACTGATAAAATTACGGGGACGTTTGGAAGAATTCAAAAGATACCGAGAATTAAATACTTCCAACAGAATACATGACAGTAATTATTTTAGAGATCATTATTGGTTACTTACCAACAAAAATTACGTGTTTCGAAAAAAACAACGATTTGCTTCATTGACTAATAGTAAGATTTGGAAAATTTGAAAAGTTTATTTTGAGTTTAGGAAATTACATTCAACATATTGCCTGGAAAGGTTTTATTTTCTTATTAGATTTTCATTAAAAAAAAATTATTATTAATTGATTAAAAGCTTTCATTAAACTTGCAATGTCAGTGTATGTGTGATAGTTTGGGTCAATATTGCAAGCTGAATTAGAACCCCTTCCTCTCATCCCTCGGAGTTGAAATTTTCATTTACATTGATGTCAAAAAAATTATCCCCACCTGCCCCCGAAAGCTAGATGGAGAACTCGTAGGGTTTCGGAATTTTTTTGACGGCGGAAAACAAATTATGGTCTGGTATTAGGCTCGCTCTCCCCCTCTTCTCGAAAAAAGTCGAAAAACTCACGATATTGAAATCGGAAAAATCCGTAAAAATAGTGAAAAATATCTGACCGTCAAATAATATAGTTTAAAAAAATGTTACCCCCTCAAAAGCTAAATAGAGTACGTGAAGGAATTCGGAAAATTTCCGAACAGTTTCGAAAACGAAAATGAAAAAAACGCGTTACATACCGTACTTTTTCTACGAACTCATATTGAAACAACAAAATTGTATTTTTTCAAAATTAGTTTTTCTTACGTTATCATGACATTTCCTACTGACAGACCAAGATTTGATAGTTGAGTTTTTTTTGACTGATTCCAACACCGGTATCACTATTTTTGTGGTCTTGTTTTATTTGTTATTCATATGTCAATCTATTCCTACACTGCTACCGGAATGGAACAGATAAAACGCAACTATTACTCTGACAGGCGTGTTTTTAACCACTGAAATGTGACTGAAATCAAGTAATTACCATAGTGACGTGTTTAAAGAATTGAATTGCCATGGTGAATAATTTGAAAATTGTCTCTAAATACACAATGTGAATCTGTAATTAATCGATCTGTTAGCGCGGTACATATCTGGACGCTAAATGACATTTCAGTTAAATGAGTAGAAAAATTATTTTAAGTAATTTTATCAAACTGAACATTGCCATTTTCACAATTTCATTTAGATACTTTGTACCTGCATTTATAACACTTGCAGATAAATAATGTAAAAAACAATGTTCCACCTATTTTAGTGAAGATATATAACTTAGAACTTATAACTGTTATAACTGTAAAATAGCTTTATTTTAAATAATTTTTGTTCGTTAAGTCATTGAACTGAAATTGATGAAACATTGGGTCATATGAAATGCTTTTACTCGCGGATTTCTTGAAACAGACCTATTCATTTTGTTCAGTTATGAGAAAGACATAGTATATAGTATAAGCATTTGCTAGCTTTTATTTATACCATCCATTGTTTTTTTTTTAGTTTTGTGTATATACCTTACACCTACAGCAATAACACTCAAAAATAAGTAAATTTAAAAAAATGCACCTGTTCATAAGTGTAAAATAAACACTTTTTGTCAGTTAAACTTAAATGGGTGGAAGTTCTTTATAATTCTATATTTTTTAGTTAAGTATATAACACCTGCAAATATAAAGAATACATTTCACCGGTTTCATTACACAAAACTATATTTATAATGATAACTTCGAACAATTATTAGTACCGGACACTCAGTATAGTTGTGATGAAGAGTTAAGAACAGTTTGGTGGAATCCTCTGAATAGAATACATTTTCGTGTATATAATTTCCCGAATTAAAGTCTGTTGTATACACATTTTTTTAATTGTGACAAAGCAGAGTTATTTTCACACATGTCTATCAAAAGTTAACTCCTCTTAGATATTTTCAAATATTATGTGAAAGGCTTTAGGCCATATTATAGCATCACGTTCCAAAATTCACATTCACATTCATCCACTAAAAATGATAAATAGTTTTGCCGTCGCGATATCCTTTCTTTTGCTTCGATTTATTGATCAATAAGCAATAATCTGCAGACATTAAATTATCATCCTTTTGTGTTGACAAAAAATATCCAAACCAGAAAACAGCATAATGCCGTTAATTCCTAACCAGTTATCACTCCCAACCTACTGAAACTTATGTAATATTTTAATACTAAAACTTATGTAACAGGTATAAAATGACAATGATTCGATTGAATATTTTTTGTAAAAGGATCCATATTTTGAGGCATGATTAATACCCACGGATGGCGTCCGAAGTTTTGTTTCATCCAGTGCAACGCAAAAAAAAAATTGTGCAGGATCGGATTGGTTCTCCGATGGCATTATAGGAAAATTCAATCTATAATCTCAAAAATGTTTTCTATCGTCTGGTACAGAAGAAAAATTGAACATGTCGGTTCTCTACATTTCGAACACAACCAAACAGCGCATGTATGTGGGTCTGTTATCACAAAAAAATCACCAGAATATAACAGAGCATGCAAGTACAAAAGCATAGTGTAATACTAAGGTATCTCATCAATTGCTTTTATTGAGAGTTTTTCAAAAGGCGGATGGTGACAACTTTATTATTGTTTTGTAACAAAACAGAGAGATAGCGAAGAAATAATTAGACAGAGTAAACTACATATTTATTAGCCCAACAAAATCTTCGCGAAAGCACCTTAACAAAGTCTTGTCTACAGTGGCGGCGCCACAGGGGAGGCAAAGGGAGGCAGTATGCACCGTCGTTGCAAAATGCCTTTCTTAGTGCCCTCTTCGTTTTCGGATATCTTCCAAATATAGTGTTACACCGATGTAAATAGGAAAGAACAAATACAATCAGATTTCAAGAAGCTTTGTAAAAAAATTAATCCACACATACACACTCCTATTGAAAAATCACATAAGGAATGTTTCAGAAAAATAAACTTGAATAATCGCGGAAAATCATTGTATCATTCATATACTCAACTAAAACTTCCGAACATCTTTCATATTTAGTACAATATTCGCTGGGAGTATTGGCCCGGAAAGTAATATCTAATCGATCGTTTCAGTTCTTTTACATAGTTGATTCGGTCAGTTCAATGTTATTTTCAGAAAAATAAATACATGGATACGGAAATTTTCATTGCAGTATTAATTCAGGCAGATATTAGATCATATGGAACGGGATACAAAACTGAAGATAAAATTCGTTGCTATGATAAAATTCATATTTTTACGAAGAGATTGCAATCTATGCTTGAACAATTTGGTAGTATTAATTATGATGTACTATTTCTCAAGATGCATATACAAAATCATTATTATTGTACTGTCCGAAAAAAGGCGTAATTTCATGACCATTATCAGGCACTAAACCCTTCTTCTGAAAGAAGGTTCCGATTTGATTTGAAACAAACAATTTGATACGCCGATCCGGTCCTGTACTACACTTAATCTGGAGGTTTTTATTCACTGACGTTATTATTTTTTTTCTCAGTGCATCGTCGATTGATTGAATATGGATTTCAATCATAAAAAGTCAACTCCGGTTGTAAATCATCTATAAAAAAAGTGGGTTCGGTATAATGATAAAACAAAAAAAGCATTGCTAGTGGTTTATCTTCATATTTTAAATCGAGTCTAGACAACGTTGTTATGTAAATTATTTATGTACAACTTGGAGTAACAGTTTTTTGGTAATGATTTGATTAATCTATAGATGTCTCGTATTGAATACATGAAAACTTTCATTAATTTTTGTGAGGACTGTATTTATATCCTGCATTGAGTTCATTTTGATTGAATATAATACTGTACAGAACTCGGTCTATCAAATACAATACAAAAAATGGTTAAAAACATATTTCGTCGATAGAATAATGCTGGTGAAAACTGAACAAACAAAAAACCTGCCAAATAAGTAGTTGAAAATCGCGGAAGTCACGAAGCGCGTACCACATGGCTCCATTTTTGAGTTCGCATTCTTTTTTCCATTAACGTAAATGAAATCGTTTGTAACTTTCTTGAAATACTTTTTTATTCTTCCCATGAATCCAGGATCTTAACTAAGCACTCTGAAATCACTTCTTATCACTCTCCCAAAGAATAATCTAAATTTTATACTGAAAAAACTCGACGCTTCGAAATTGCTTTTTATTACGTTTTTAAAATTAATTTTTATCAAATTCTGAAAAGGTAATAAGCTACATACTTTTGCCAAACTTGTATGTTGGAGTAATTTTTATATTACCACTAGAAATTTGTATACCTATACCTATGTATCCATACAAATGAAAAACGAATGTCTCTATAAATATGTTCATTTTGTGACACCATTTGCCCTTTCGAACCACTTCCTATATTTTATGAGTAGACTTTCATGTAAAAAATTTCAATTGATTTATTTTTTTAGAATATCAAATTATTTGAAATATAACTGAGTAATATTCAATATACTCAAACATGATTGTTCTGTATGAAATAAATCGGTTTATCAAATATTTCACCCAGATAATAGGTTTCTTTGAATTTCTTCATGAAAATTACGAAACCACTGAAACTATTTGATGAAGTCAAATAACGTATATCACCTGTAATAAACAAGAATTTCAATTATCTAATCTTTAAAAATAATTGGTTAGTTATTGGTTAATTATTTTATTAGATTTTTTTCTGCTTGGTCCCTCTTGAGAGAGAAAGTGAGAAATTTTCATTCTTGATGTATATCTGGAAGAGGGGTTGGAGGGGCATAATCTCCCACACTTTCTGTTCCGAATAATCCATAAAGCATTTAAAATAAACAGTAGCGCGTCACTATAAACAGTCGAATATGAAAATGCATTTTGAGTGCCCGACCCCTCCCCCCCTTTTCTGATCAAAATTCTTATTTTTTGTTCTCTCCTTCACACCATTTGGAAATTCATGAATTTGATAACTCATTTTCAAGTTTTCCGCAATACACCAGTTTTTGTGAAAAATTAAATTTTTTGACAAACGTATAATAAAAAATTTCCCATATGGTGCAAACGTTTTGAAACTCGGTATATATATATATATATATATATATATATATATATATATATATATATATATATATATATTATGTGATCCAAGACATCCACTAATTCCGAAGTATTCCATTTTAGTTAATTTGTTTCGATTCATTACTCCGTTTGTTTCGATTCAGTATTTCATTTATGTACATTCAGTGTGGATTTATGCAGCACCAAGTAACATTTAAATACCAATCAATTAACAATTAGCAAGTAGGTATAAGTTGGGGTTTTTATTTTAAAATGACTGCAGTCATGCGGAAAACTAACAATTATCATTTTATTTTCAATGAACGAAATTTTCTTCATTCAATACATATATTCTTAGATAAAATAAATTAAAAACAATAACAATGCATTTCATAATAATTTTGAAAGTATTGTGATTTCGCATCAAACAAATCAGAAGAATTAGATGAAAAAATATTACATTCGGCTTTATTCAACGTTTTTTTTATTTGTTTTAGAATTCATATAAACTCGTGTTTTCCTTGAAACAATAGCTTTATTTCGCAATATTTACCACAAATTTTTTTGACTGATATATATTTGATTCAATGCAAGTTTTTTTGTGTGTAGAAATTGAAAAATCATTGTTTTCTTTCAGTGCAAATTTAAAACAAAAAACTTTATGAGCGACGGCACCAAAAAAATGTTTTCTCATGATCAAACCTATTGCTCATCCACTTCCATTTCAATAACCACAACGAAAAAAAATTCGTAAGCGGGTTCACCGTCTCATATTAGCATATCACTTAACTGTTCCTTTTCCCATAATTACGAAGAGCTTGGACCGCATCTTTTATTCTTTTTTTTAATAGTAAGACAATCCAACGTTCCATCTCCGTAATGAAAAAAATATTCTCACGTTCGATGATCTCATATAAAAAGTACCATCACGTAGGTACCTTTCAGCAAAAAAACTTATATTCCCATATCCAAGACGTACATCTACTTATTCATTCACACCGACCTTCGCCAAGTTAAAAGGGGTGAGTTTTTACATCGTGGCAAAAAACGCCCCGTACCTAGAAACCCTCACGTCACAGCTTAAGTTCTACCACCCTTGTTAATAGGCACCCCTGAGGTGGCTGGCCCCACCCCACCTAAAAGATCGCCCAATCCTAGATCGTTCGGTACTAGAGCCAAATTGGCACAATGCAAAACCCGCCCGGTAACATAACTATTGTAAACTTCGGGGGCCATCATAGATTTCGACCCCCTGCGCTTTTTTTGTGCCATTTTATTGTGGAAATAATCGATGAATTCGGGTAGCCCGTTCATTTCAACGAAGGGAGAGTGAAGGATTATTAATTTTTTTGAAGATCTACCAGATTGACCCAGAGTGAGTTCGTGGACGGTTGAATAACGTATTTATTTGTAGGGGACAGTGAAGCACATGGGGTGTACAGAGTCTGCCATGTTCCGTACCTCGGGACGCATTTCGTTAATTATATGGGTATTGTTGGAGAATTACAGTTCCGTAAAGAGACAGCATTCAGGAAAATTATACCGGCCATAAAATTATACTTCCTTGCACATGACACAAAAGGACCAACCGAAATAAAATTCCAGAAATGTAAAGAAAGCTCTTGGTCTTGATAGAATTACAGCAGAAACTTCAAACATAATTGCATATCACAAATATACATCCATTATCATAAATAATTGAATAATTCATTAGATGTATAGGGATCTCTCAGAATTCTTTCAAATTATTCATATATATAAAAATAATATTTAAAAATATTTTTTTTAAGACAAGCTTTTATTTTTTACAAAAGCGGCAAGCTTTTGAATCTGTAACTCACATCTAAAGGAATTATTTTTTACTTTTTAGCGCGTTTGAATGGGCCTTCGATCTACTAGAAATATTTTTGTAGTTTATGGCTTCAGTATCAATCGAAAATGATGTCACTACTGAAATAGAAAGTTGAGCTTGGAAAAATCCCTTCTTACTTCCTTCCCACTCCACTCATGCAGCACGCCAAGCAAAAGCAGTCCTTTCAAGTGTATAGTTTTTCTACAAACTGATGGTTTTGTGAATTCGCTGTCTTACATTTGAGGTCATGAAGAAATTACTCATAATATCAGAACTGCACAGAATTTATTAAATTCGTTATGCCTGAAATGTCCAAGAACGGCAACGGCAACAAAATAAAATATTTCTTCTACCACAAAAACTGGCTCACGTCTCCGAAACGTACGGTATCATCGAGGCACAGCGAATGGGATGAGTTTTTCAGTACACTAGACACATCTCTTTATACATCGACGAACTTTTTATGAGTCCTTTTTTCCACAACGGAATGCCCACTTCAATTTCGGTAGCGCTATCAAATCGATAATTTAGACTTTTTGTGGAGCTCGAAAAATTTTCAGGGCAAAAACTAGTCGGCAACGAGTTTGTCGGTCTCGAGGAAAAAAACCGTCGGTAAAAAGTTCCCGAGACAGTTTTTCATCGACGCTTCAGACAATTTCATAGCGGAATGGAGTTTCACAAAGTACAATCATACGCAAAAGTTGATCGTATAGCTAGACTTTTATTCAGGCTGAACAAACTACATAAATTTTCTTCCAGCTTTTGCCTCCGTCGAAGGAATATTTTCAATGGAAATATTACTCGGTATCGAAACTCCAATGGAAAATAAGACTAGGTACAGAGGATGGTTGAAGGTCACACAGACATGATGGTATATATAAGAAAAAGTGGGCCGAATTAATCGATGCTTTCTTATCTGAAATTATACTTAAGTATAGACACCGACCAAATTAAAAAATACTTTCAAAAGTGTATGTCGAAAATATTATAGAAGGCAGAAATAAGTGTGGGTGTTCCTTATACGGAAATTTTTTCTTAAGAGTGGTATTGTTGGTTTTTAGTGTAACTTATCATTTGAAATCACGTTGGATTTGTCTTATATGCTACCCTGTATACGAAAAAAACAGAAAACTAATAACAATCAGGAAATTTTGTTGTTGTTTTCGTGGTTCCGTCAATCCTCTTCTCTTCTGCATCTCCCCTTTGCACTCAGGAAAACCCGTGGATACAAACATTGTATAGAGATACAACTGTGGTACCCCCAGCTACCGGAGACATAAGGTCACCATTTTATTTCACATGGATGATCTCAAACTATATATGCTTCAGGAAAAAATGATCATCCCAGAAGAGGACGATGCCAGGACTACGGAGACGATATTCAACTCGTAGACGAAAGCATCTTAAATGGCCTTCATGCAACAACGCCGCCTCCAAGAGGTAACCACAAGTGTCACCACAAACTCCGACAGATCTGGTCATCGTGGAAGGACACAGTTGTTACAACAAATGTGCTTGCCGTTCAGATCCTACCCTACTCCTTCCGAGTGGTGAAATTGACTGAAGAATAGCTGCGACAAACTCGACCTCAAAATGGTGCATTTTTATAGGAGTGGGCATCCTAAATCGTCCGTTCCAATATTTATATTTTCCCAGGCAACAAAAATGCCGTCGACTTTTGAGTTTGGAGTGTCTACATAACAGAATGGTGCTGGATAGAGCCTGTAAAGTTTCAAAAAACGACAGCCTGCAAACTCGAATGAAACAGTGATAAAACTTTGGCCGCGAAATCCTTAGCTATTTTATCAACATACTGACATCTTCAAAAGTATGAAATGAAATGTTTCACGGCACACGTCCAGTAAAATGTTTTCAGTACTCGTTTCGAAACTCCAGACTCGGCTAATCTCGTCATCGTCTGGAAACATTTTACTCGTACTGTAAAAATGTATTACAGGACTTATAACGTAAACAACTATGAAATATATAAGGAGAAAGTGAGCACTAAAGAGGCTTATTATCCATCACTCTTGGTTCTTATGATCTTCAGAAGATCAAGAAGCATTTCAGTCTCTGCTGACAAGGATATAGACTTTTCAATGACGCGACGACAAGCGGAATGCGTTAGTCTTTGGAAAACGGTAGTGACACTTTGGGCTCGACACACACAAAAAAAATCTATGAACGCAGACAAAAAATTCTCGCTACTTCATTCAACATAGGCACATAATATTACCAATGAGAAAATTACCTATCCAAATATCCAATAATTATTAAATAAAAAAAAATACCAATCCAATAATTCACATCTCTAACAAAAAAGCAAGGAAAATAACTCAACAAAGCAAAATGTCTACTTTGGTAAGCGGTTTTAGAATAATGCTTTTTTAGGACCGCAGAAATATGGTTATTGTTTTAGAAAAGACATCGATCTTTATATTTTCCTGTGTTATTAAAAAGTTGTAATTTTTGGTTCAAGCTGGAGCCGAAATTGGACGTGATGTGGTTCAAGCTGGCTAATACCAAACAGACCAAATTCCTCTGTTGCAAAACCATCCAACAGCTGGGGTCATTATAATGGGAGATTTCAATGTACACAACTCTACCTGGCACACATTTTTCAACAGATGAGGCAAGTCGTCAAGCTGAGGCCCTCGCTATCACGTATGGTCTTAGAGCAACTGGTCAAGCTACCCACACCCATTACTACACTTGATCTTTTCTAACCACCAACCTTGCTTCGTACAGTAAAGAAGTTTGTGCATCACTTGGGAGCCCAACCTCATCTCCACTCTTTGCTCCTTTTTCTACCACCAACCCTGATCCGTACAGTAAAGAAGTTTGTGCATCACTTGGGAGCGCAACCTCATCTCCACTCTTTGCTTCTTTTTCTACACCATCGAGTAGCACAAGGCTGCCACGTCTCATATGGCACTAGGATTCAGCCGACTGGGATGGTATTCGCATGTTTTTCTCAGCATTTCCACGGAAGGGAGTGTTTCTTTTTTGAAAAACCAACAAAATGCGCCGATACAATTTCTGAGATCATAATACCTAACACATCAAGAAGAACATCATCTGATAAACCCTGTCGGAAGTATCCATGCCGATGGAATATTCCATTTCAATGCTCGATATTACCACCAGCAGTACCCTTTCGTGGAAAAACCATATGAGGTCCATTGCCAAAAGTGCCTCTCAAAAACTTGGGGTCTGTTTCTTCCCAAGTAGTATTTCACTTCATGTCGATTGATTATGATTTATAAGGCACAAATCCGACCTGTCTTGGAATACTATTTCCATATATGTAGTACAGCACCCACACATCGAGACTCCTAGATTCTGTCCAAAAAAGATCCATTCGTCTCGTCGGTGATACTTCGCTCACAAGCTCGTTTACTGGAATACCGCAGAAAGGTGGGGGATCTTCCTCTGTTTCATATATATTTTCATTCACGATGCTCTTCCGACATATCATCAATCGCTCCACCGTTGGCAGTCACATCGAGGCTGACCCTTAGAGCTCAGTCCTTACATCCGTATGCCGTCACTTTTCCAATGAACGGCAAAGCTTTGGAACTTGCAGCCTCGGGAGGAGTTCTTGAGGCATGCAGCATTCAGAAATTCTAGAAGAACACCAGTTCCTACTCCTATGTACTTTTCCTCGGCTCTCACAATATTCTCTGAACAATATAGGATTTTATTTTTAGTAGGAGCCAGAACTCAAATAAGCTTTTGTTCAATAGAACACTGCCGATGCTCGGGAAAAGATTCCTTTCCACCTAGTCCCAAAAGAAATATTTAATAGTTTTCCAGACCCTAACTGCGAAACACAGGGGAATCCAAAGTAGCAAAATCGATGGATCATCGATTGATCACTAAATCTGAGTCCATTCTAATTACCGACTTGGTAACGTAGATTATAATATCTCAAGAATAATTACTTGGAATCGTAATAAAAAAGCCGAAGCCTTTTCTAGTGAAACTTCGGTTACAACATTTTCATGATTTTTTCATTTCTACAAGATTCCTCCGCTGCAGTTCGCTGAATGTCGTAAAAATTTTCAGTTTTATAGGAGGCTTAATTCGACCCTGATCCCCGCTTTTCTCGAGCTTTTATTGCTGCGAGATCACAAAAAATATAAAACCATATTTTTCATAGCCAACTGGAATAAAATCAATAGAAAGCCGTGAGATTTACTGAACTGACCATCATCACAATTTCTTCAGTGACTGTACATCAATATAGCCGCCATGCCTGAGCAGGGAGCTTTTTGCTACTGTTAACTCGATCTTACCTGTGGTTTTTTAACAAATACCTACAGTTACGTGGCTTTAAACAATTACGTTGACAGAGTACAATAATCTTTCGAGAAAGTATAAATTGATGGGAAAGAATCAGTATTTCGAGTAAATTAAATTAATTTCGGTAGGTACAGGGAGTGTCAATTAAAAAAAGAATTCTTGAAAATAACAGTAAACACTCGGCTTTTCAAGCTCGACTGAAGCAACTCTGGATACGACTTGAACTTATGTAGAGATCTCGGTAAAGATACTAGTTGTTTCACCCGCCACCGATCTATTTGAAATAATGGAAATCGAAATTTTTTCTAAATATTTTTCTCAACTAATTTTCACCTATTTCCATTCGCCCGAATAGTCTGAAACTTGGGACACATATCAAGGACCGATGGCAATACAAGGACCTAACTATAAAAATGTAATAATAATGATAATAATAATTATGTGAATTTAAATAATAATAATAAACGCCTTTATTGGTAGAAGGGAACAATACAGAAATACATTAGCAGTTAGTTAAGAAAACAAATTCTTACCAAAAGACAGAGTTAGCTGTAGTCTGAGCCACAAGGAATCAGACAAGTGCTTTCTTCCACTGAACTTTTTTAAATTCAATTTTCACCAACTTCCAATCGTCCGAATATTCTAAAATTTGGAACACATTTCAAGGACCAACGACAATACAAGAATTTCATAATATTAATGTTATAATTATAATAATAATAATGAGAATTCCTATATTCAATTTGCACGCACTCCCAATTGTCTGTATAATCTAAAATATGCCAAGAAATGACCACAATACACAAGAATTCCATAGTATTAGTGTAATAATAATAAGAACAAGTACCTCAAGAAGAAATGTTGAACAAGAATAATAAAACCCGTTGGAGAAGTCCTTACAGGACTTGGGGGAACGTGAGTTGCAACTGAGAACTGTCACTTTGACAGTTGTCATAAATGGTAAATTTTTTCAGTTTTGCTGCTTTTACTTTCGCTAATTAAATAATTGCAGTTCATTTTAGATGACAAACCCTATATATCAAAACTGCCCCATCTGCGGATTTTCAATCATATCGCCAATCACGAGTGTGTTATGGCACTTAAAAACAATACATGCAAAACTATATACCGGAACCGGATGTAATCAAGCTACAAACTGATATGGTTGAATATCGTATTCTCATATATTCAATTATGACGTTTGTCTTCGGTATAATATGAGAGGCATTGTTCATTAGTCGTAGCACTGCAATTATTAAAGTATTTTACAAGGTGAGACCGACTTATGAAACTGAAGTTAAGAGCACTGTTTATAGTACAGTCGCTAAAGTAAAATATACATTATAACTACCCAATAAATTGGCATGGACATTTTCCTTCATACACCGTCAGTAGAGGTCTCGTACACCCAATTAGATTTTCGATCCTAACTTGCGTGGTTTTCGGGCAATTAGTTTTTATCAGTGGGCCAGGCTCGAACAAATGCAAACGAACAAATTCGCGCGCAAATCCTAATTAGGAATCTTGACATTTCGATATCGATTTTCTCGTAAACTAAAGCTTACTTTCTTTTAGGAAATTCATCAAACTTTTCTTTGATGTATTGAATACTTTTTGATATTTCCAACGGTTGATGAGTTATACGCGAAAATAGACTTTTTTGGCCAAAGGAATGGTGTTTTAGGGGTGAAGCCATGTCCATCGAAAACGGATTATTGTGGTTTTATGATATATGGGACCTCTACTAACAGTTTATGAAAGAACATTATTTCCATGCCGGATAATTGTGCAGGAAATCTCTACACTGCACTATTATGTGCAATAGTGATTTTTTGGCATTTTTGGTGGTAGCATCAGTTTCTGAAAGTATTCGAGACAACTGTAGCGAATAAGTCCAGAAGAAGTTGTGTCTTGGATCGGAGTTTTGGACTTGATTGAGATATTGAGCTTGCATTAATTTAGTATGGATAAAGACTTTTTGATATTAATTTTTTGTACTGTCGATAGCTGAAATCAAGCAACGCTGACTGCGGCCACTTCTTGGATGCGTGACTGACGTACTTGGACGGACCTTAATAGTATGAATTCTCGTCCATGCATAGCGTCACACTTTCAAAGGTAAGGGCCTCGTCTTTCCTAGCACGAACAAGTCTCTCGAAGACTTCTGAGGGTTGCTCGTAAAGGTACAGCCGTTTGTCGAGAAGAACAAATTAAAAAACAATCGATAGGTAGTGGCAAGGAATGTTCAAGATATCATAAACCGCTATCTGCATTATCTTTCACTTTCATTTTCACACCCCTGTAACTTGTCTCTGTAACTCATGTATTTTATATAACTATTTCAAATTTTAGCTATTAATATACTTCTCTTCGAAATGGTTATTTTCATAATATTGCAATAATTTTAATCCGATAGTCCAGATTAAACAAAAAAACTCATTTGGAGGCTCAGGCTCATTAAATTAGTCGCGGTATAAATTTTGGAAGGAACCACTTGGTTTCTTTACATGAAATAAATAAATATAGCATTCTTACATTTTACCATCAGATCTATGGAGATATTTGAACACTTTCGAATTATTCATTCTGAATGGTACTATAAAGGATTTTGTAAATAATGTCATACTGCATTTGCTTGCATTTAATTGTGAGGACATTACCCCACAGGTCAATTTAGTCTGATTCGGTTTGTACTTGCCGACAATCAGTAGTGTCTTCAATTTTATAATATAATTTATGGGCCAAAAAGTTAATAAAAATTATAACAAACAAAAGAGGCCTTAGATTTGAATCTTGTGGCACTCCAGACGTAACAATGTTTGGGTGACCATGTCAATAATTTCACCCCCATTTTAGAGTAAATAACAATTCGAACTAACATCATAACATAACAAAAATCGGTTTGGTGCTTTTTATACATTTGATATATACGAGTTTTCATTCCTCGCCTGATATTCTAACATATCAGATCTTGTTGAAATAGTATCAAACGTGTCGAAGTATTGATCGCATTCAAACTTTTACTGGTGATCATGTATCAATACAATTAAAAAATGTATGTGTTTCTTGATAAAATAAAAACATCAGTAAGTCAAATTCTTCTCTCCCTTACAATACATAGAACTTAACTACGTGTGTGTGTGTATGTAATCTTAAATTCTTTGTTATTATTATTACAAGCTTTTATTTGACGTACCATATTAGTATGTATGGGTCATGTTAGTTAGTAGGTATTTTGACCCACTTCTAGTCTTTTAATAACTTGAAATTTAAGACGTGTTCATAATTCCGGTGAAAATGCATTATGGAATTTTTGTTACAGAAAAAAATAAAATGGCGGCTCCAAGATGGCGGTCGAGATTTGTGATTACTGTCCGATTCCATTCAAAATTGGTATATGGGGTTTTTTGAATTCGAAGATTACGATTTCCTGGTCAAAATACATGAATTCAAAATTCATTAATTCAAAATGGTGGCTCCAATAAGATGGAATAGTTTTTTGATTAATTAAAAATTGGTATGTGAGGGTTTTCGTGGTCGGAGACTATGAATTTTTTTTCAAATTTCATAAATTTAAGATGGCGGCTCCAATATGGCGGACGATTCTTGTATTTAGGGTTCTATTCTATTTGAATTTAGTATGTGGGTTTTTAAGGTCAAAGATTGTGAATTTTTTGTCTAAATTCTTGAATCCAAGATGGCGGACAAGTTTTTTTAATCATGGCCCGATTCTCTTCAAAATTATTACATGGGGGTATTTGGAATCGAAGTTCATTTCTTTGGGAGTTTCTAAGGTCGCAAATTATGAATTTTTTGTCAAAATTCATGAATTCAAGATCGCGGACGAGATTTGTAATCATGAACCGATTCGATTCAAAATTTGTATTTGAAGGTTCTCGGGAAAGAAAGTTAAGAATTTGTCAGCAAAGTTTATAGATTCAGAAGTTCAAGATTCCTGTGATTATGATGGTTCGATACTATTCAAATTTGGTATGTGGGGGTTTTCAAGGTCGAATATCATGAATTTGTTGTCGACATTCATAAATCCAAGATGGCGGACGAGTTTTGTAATTATTGTACAATTCTCTTCAAAATTGCTATGTGGGGGTAAATTCAAGATGGCGGCTCCAGGATGGCGGATGAGTTGATATTTAGATGCCTCCTCATTGAAGAGCTAGACAGCTGAAAACTCACAAGAAACAGGCCTTGTAATAACCGTGCTTCATTAGAAATGCGAACTAACTAAAAAGTACAAAATAAAATTATGAAAAAAAAATCGCTAAAAAGTCAAAAATAATTTATTTAGATGTTTAATGTAGGTTATTCGGTAAGTAGTCTACAGATTCAAAAACTTTCGCTTGCGTATTCGAACTGAACACTATGAGCGGCAAGCTTTCGAATATGTAACTCACAAAATAACCTACAGTATACAGATCTAAAGAAATAATATTTAACTTTTCAGCGCATTTGAGAAAAAGCTTGTCATTAAAAAGATTTTTGTTACTATTTTTTGTAGTGTAGTAGTAGTAGTTGTGAAAGTCTGAGTTTGTTTCATAATCTTATTTGTTTATGTGTATTGCTTGTAGAAGTTGGTAATGTCATTGTTTCAATAGATGTAAAAATTTGTCTGCAAGAGTTGGTATAACCGACACCTTCAATTATTCTTATTGCGTTTTTTTGTAGCAGAAAAACTTCATCAGTCTCTGATCTAGTACCCCATAGAATGGTTCCATATGAAATATTGGAATGGAAAAAACGCATAATAAAAAAATACCAGCTAGAGCATGTAACCAATAATGTTTTTTAGTTTCCGAGGTAATTTGACGCCGTTACCCTTGGACCTGGGAAAATATTGGTGATTTTATGACGAAAAAACCTTCCGATTATAATAGACAGCGGCTTTGAGGCTGCTATCTTTTTTGCGATAAAAAAGTATATTTATGCGATAAATAATAAAGTTAAATTACCCTCATATAAAACTAGAAATCTATTTATGCATAGTATCATTAGATATCGGTTTTTAATTGAACGTATGTACATGATCGCGAAGTAATAGGAAGTTTGGGATGTGTATATCCAATTAGTTGAAATTGTGTGAAATACGGGATGCAGTGGAAATAATATAAATTGTCTTTTAGAAACGCATAGAGTAAGATATCCGAGTGCAAAATCATCCTCAGATAATTCGATACATAATTTCACAAAAGGTAATAAATCCAAGTAATATTATCAATATAATGGAAATCTCATTGCCTGTTCCAAAGCACCTCGTTCTGGTTTATTCTTCAAAAAATGTTTGTATAGCATTTTTCTTGGTCTATTTTACAGTAAATGTCCAAATATCTATTTATCTTGTTCGGAAAACCTTTTTTCATCAAATTTACTTTAATACCGAGAAGCGATATAATATCAGTATTGGCAATAACCAGTATCTAATATATGGTGCTATCTATTTTATGGACAGTTTTTTTCATATATAGGTGATTCCTCATTTTTTTAATGAGTGGGTGAATATCCACATTCGTTTACAAACAATACAGCAATCAAGACAGAAATATAAACTCACAGTCTAGCTCGCGAACTTTGTCATATAAAGAGTATTGCATTTGTGATACATACGGTTTATCCCCTTGTCAGCGTAGCACTCATCTTATTTTGTCACGAAGTCAGAATTTCGAGATTATTTTCAATATATCGGGTTTTAATTTAATTTCGAAGTCTCAAATGTATATACTTGGTAAAAATCACACTGTTGAAGGAGACATTGAAACTGGGATTCAAAGTTCAGAATTGGAATATCTTGTTCAAAAGTTGAAACTCGCATTCGCACCAACATGTGAACACATAATAACCAAATATATTAATATATGTGAACATTAACATATATACAGCTTACAGAATTACCACTACATTTAATAATAATAATAATAAATGAACTTTATTGAACCAATTACATTGATCCAATCGGCCATTGACCTGAGTCCTTCAGCCCATACATTTAATATTTTTACAGAATAACCAGATATGTAAATATTAACATTATCATAATGCCACTGTTGTCTGGCAATAAAGCAACGCCTGTAGGAAGAAAACAATTTAATGATAATTACTGTCAATGACTCATCTTGCCAAAAAACACTAGAACTATTCATTCATTGGATGAAATACTTTCAACTGAAAATTTCTGTTGTTCAGTCGTATAATTCCTGGCAAAATTATTGAGTTGAAAAAATAAATTTAGCCTATAAAAAAAGCACTTGTGTTGTTTTTACTGTGAAAAAAAAATATACACATTTTCTATCGCTGTCAAACTGACTCAGACGTCATCAATTAATGGTTTTCTTTTTACAAGAGTTAATTTATCAATTATTAAATTATATTTTATCCTATACTGCTCTTTACTTGTGTTTATATGTATATAGGTACGTGAAGTGATTCATAGACTTGCTTGAAATGTTACTTTATTTTACATAGAATTATTCAACATGTTTATATTTCTATGTCCTCCACAAAGAAGAGTTCGCATCATATGGAAAAACTTTCAATAATAACTCAATATGAAATTCGACTTGGGCGTTAAGTCGCGCTTCGAAAAAGATAAAAAAAGGCCTACTCGGACGTGGTCACGTGACTTTCGCTATCTGTCAAAAGTGAATTTTTTTTCAACCTAATCACTGAAAATAGGTTTTTTGTTTCAAGAAATTTTCAAGAAAAACGTTGTTTCAATTTCGATTTTACACATCTGTGCTTGATTTGAACGTTCTGTTGCAACTTTTAGTTTTTGCCATTTTTTTAATATTTACTAAATGTCTGATGTATTAAAAAAATTGTAACCTCTATAAAATCGTTTTATATCACTAGTTTATAAATATTGTAAATTGTAAATATTTTAAAAAATTGGCAAAAACTATTACTTGCAATAGAACGTTCAAATTTTGTACAGATGTTTAGTCGAATTAGAAACAACTTTTCTTTTTAAAATTTCTTGAAATTCGAACAAGTAAAAGACAATTTTCAGCGATTATTTTGAAAAAAATTAACTTTTGACAAATAGCGAAAGTCACCATCCGAGTAGGCATTTCTCATAGTTTTTAAGGCCCAACTTATCGCCCAAATCGAATTTCATAATAAATTATTATTAAAAGTTTGTTTTTCCCATATGATGCCAACTGTTTGAAGGACACTGTATGTATATTTAGGTAAACACGTATCTCGTAGGACATAATTTATTCATAAATTTATTGTATTTTATTACCTTATTTTTATTTTTTGTGATTTCAATTCAATCTGTGTGAATGAATCATTTATTGTTATTTATTATAGAAAGTGGGGAACTGATATTTATTTCATTATTTTAATATGAAAATGAAGAAAACTTTTTTTATTCAACTCTATAGAACGGCTCAGATATAGGTATTTTGTTTTACTTTGCCAATCTGTCTTATGATTTCAGAAAACCCCTAGCAGTCAGTCAAATTTGAATCACCCTGTTTATTTATATCCCCAGATATTGACGTAAATCCACCTCTGCATAAATACTTGACAGCAACCCCGTGTGTCACATGGGAAATATCATAAACAGAACACGTGGTAATTTTTCAAAAACTGTCAACACTAACTTGTATTGTTGTTGTTCTTGCTCATGACTTTTCTGGGCACAGACGGCGACAGAGAGTTCCTCTGCAGAAGAATCTGCGACGGTGTAACGCACACTTTCGGCGATTGTCTAGCACTCGAACTGCCACTGGCACAGTTTCCCAACATCACCGGAAGATTCGAACCACCGGAACTTGGCGCGGGAACGGGACCGTCAGACGAGCGCGTATCTTCTCCGGCCTGATTTGTGGTCAGTCCGTCCATTTTCTTATTTTTCAAAGTCATTCAACATAACATAAAGAAAAAGAAAAAGTCAAATTCGTGTCGCAAGATGCAACTGTCAGGCCGTACAATCTACAACTGCAGCAAAACGCGATTTTATTTTGTTTGGCGCCCCACTAGTGCGAGATAGCGCGTCTATCCCCACCCCAATCCGACGACGGTGCTTTGGGGTATACACGGAAGCTTGTAGAGTCCTGATATGTACGTACGACTACCGGACTTTATCCTTGCATTATCCTTCGAGGGTTGCGAGATTTTCGCGCTTTGCTCTACCCCTAGCCGGTCTATTTTGTTTTCGCTAGGCAAGTGATTTTTTTTGGGAATTCGGTTGGGATTCTCAACTCATTTGCATTTTCTTTACAACTATTGGACTAAGTGGCAACGGAATCATGGGTGTGAGGTGTGACTATAACGTTTTCATTTATGACGAACTGGAGAAAATTACGTTCATTTCAATTATTCTGAACTGTCGAGAGAACTGTCATATTATTATGTCTATAAACGAGCAATTATGAGCACTAATTATGATAATTTATATCAACTTCACAATTTTCGACAAATTTTTGACACAACACCGAACTTTGACCAAAACCATGATACGCCTCACTATTCATATCAACTTCACATAACCTGCAACAATAAGACAGCAAAAATGCACGAAAGACGCGCTATGTGATTGGCCACTGAAATAGAGGGAAGTTTGAAACAGCAAGACAGGTGCACGCAAACTGTATAGTTAGTTGCATAGTTTTAGAACTTTAATGCGAGATTAATGCAAGGGTTTCGATTTCAATCATGGAATAGTCTTAACAAATACTACTCGTGATATGGATGATTATCATAAATTCTTTCTCTTTTTCGAAACAAATTATGTTGCTTTAGGAAACCAAGTCAAAAACAACATCATTTTTTTCTCAAAGTCGAAGGAATTTTTATTTCCATAATGACTATTACACTTGTTCTAATATTTCTCATAAGTATTATGTATTCCATGATTATATACATATTTTTACAATAATTGTATTAGGATCACCTGTCTCAAATGAGTGTTATTATTAGTAATTGAATCGAATTCGAACAAAATTTACTGATTTTTCAACAAATGTGACAATTTATTAAATTTTTTTTTATACGGAAAATATCGTGAATGAATTGATAGATGTAAAATTGCGTCAAATCTTGAATAATTTCTGCAAAATCTATTTGTAGTTAATATGAATTGTTTGAAATTATACGAAAATGCAAATTTTTTTATGTTTCTAACGCTACAGTGTTTAAAACTGCCACGACCGCGCTTTCTCCCTAAGGGGTTGCAAGATTTTCGCCACCCTATCTGATTCATTCTTTGTTTTCGCTCGTTGAAAGTATTTTTTCTTCGAATTTCGGTTGAGATATCCAGATCATTTGCATTTTCTTCTTGTGACGAGCTAACGAAAATTTCGGGTTGAGTAAAAATGTATTTGCTTGAAATATTGAAAGAACAGAACGTTTATAGGTTGTTCTTGGATGATTTCAAACGTTTCCAATGTAAAAGTTATATTTTTAAGACAGAAATCAACTCTTTTTCCTTAGGGACATTGAATTGCAACTAACGTATACTTGTGCAACGTTCCTCTAAGAGGACCTTTCTGCAAATGCTTTCTCTAATCGAATATCATAACATACACCGTTCAGCGCAAAGTTTTCATTGTAACTTGCTATCAAACAAGTATATATAAGATTAAAATAAATGAGATTTTGGGGTCATAAAACAACCATGAATAGCACTGTGAAACACGGAACGGAACGGAGCGGATCGGAGCGGAACGGAACGAAACGGAACGGAACGAAACGGAACGGAACATTATAGAATATTATAGAACAGAATAAAACAGGAAAGAACGTAATGAAACGAAAAAGCAGAAAATAGCAGAATTAAATAGAACAGACTAGAATAGAACAAAGTGGAATAGACTAGAATAGAACAAAATAGAACAGAATAGAACAGAATAGAACAGAGTAGAGAAGAATAGAACAGAATAGAACAGAATGGAACAGAATGGAACAGAATGGAACAGAATGGAACAGAATAGAACAGAATAGAACATAACAGAACAGAATAGAACAGGATAGAACATAATATAACAGAATAGAACAGAATATAACAAAATGGAACAGAATGGAACAGGATAGAACAGAATAGAACATAATAGAACAGGATAGAACAGAATAAAACAGAATGGAATAGAATAGAACAGAATAGAACAGAATAGAACAGAATAGAACAGAATAGAACAGAATAGAACAGAATAGAACAGAATAGAACAGAATAGAACAGAATAGAACAGAATAGAACAGAATAGAACAGAATAGAGTAGAATAGAATAGAACAGAATAAAACAGAATAGAACAGAATAGAACAGAATAGAACAGAATAGAACAGAATAGAACAGAATATAACAGAATATAACAGAATAGAACAGAATAGAACAGAATAGAACAGAATAGAACAGAATAGAACAGAATAGAACAGAATAGAACAGAATAGAACAGAATAGAACAGAATAGAACAGAATAGAACAGAATAGAACAGAATAGAACAGAATAGAACAGAATAGAACAGAATAGAACAGAATAGAACAGAATAGAACAGAATAGAACAGAATAGAACAGAATAGAACAGAATAGAACAGAATAGAACAGAATAGAACAGAATAGAACAGAATAGAACAGAATAGAACAGAATAGAACAGAATAGAACAGAATAGAACAGAATAGAACAGAATAGAACAGAATAGAACAGAATAGAACAGAATAGAACAGAATAGAACAGAATAGAACAGAATAGAACAGAATAGAACAGAATAGAACAGAATAGAACAGAATAGAACAGAATAGAACAGAATAGAACAGAATAGAACAGAATAGAACAGAATAGAACAGAATAGAACAGAATAGAACAGAATAGAACAGAATAGAACAGAATAGAACAGAATAGAACAGAATAGAACAGAATAGAACAGAATAGAACAGAATAGAACAGAATAGAACAGAATAGAACAGAATAGAACAGAATAGAACAGAATAGTTTTGTTTTGAATTCTTTTTTTCTAAAATTTGTCCCAACGCATCCGGCTTCACTCCTACGAGCAACCCTCAAAAGTTTTCAGAAGTCTTGTGGGAGCTAGAAATAAGAATAGAACAGAATAGAAAATAATGTAACATATATAGAACAGAATATAACAGAATAAAACGAAATAGAACGGAATAGAACGAAATAGAAACGAATAGAACGAAAAAGAACGGAATAGAATGGCGTTAAATGGATTTAGGTGTCTGCCAATTTTATCTGCCAATTATTGGAAAATGGAAATGCCACACGGAATTATTAAAACCAAACATGATCTGTCATTGAAAACTGAATTGAATTCAAGTTTGATTTGAGATTCATATGTCAGCCTTAAACGTTTATTTCAAGTTCAACGTTATTCTTTCTTATCACACTTAGTTTTTTGTCAACATTATCGACGTCGTGCACTCATTATCGAATGAAAGGGCTCGGAGTTGAACGATTATATTCATAAAAACTTGTTCTGTCTTTGTACGTGAATATGCGCGCAGGTAATTGTAGGACACTTTTTTGGGTATATCAAAGTGGTTCATCATCTAAGACTAAGATTCAAATCCACCCTAATACATTGTCCTGCCGTACTTCAATAGAAGGGTCAACGGTCTGGAGAATAACTCAAATGACCGGTTGAGACCCCATCATATGTAAATAAATCCATCATAAAAACTGTGGCACCCTGATTGTTCTCCATTTGGTAGTGGCTCCGGATTCTCCGGAACAGTTCGTGTAGGGCAGACTAGGTAGTCATAGCATATGACACTAATGTAAACACGATTAGATTTTCACAGATTTTATTGAACTCGCGAGTTTAATGAATTCTCTGGAAATCTAATCGTGTTTACCGTTTACAGGAAAATCTGTCATAATTCGTAAAAAACGGTTTGTGATTGTGGTTTTATTATTATTATTATTCCACAGTTTTGGCATACGAAAAAGAGGAAATGGAAACTTCCAATTCACACAATTTTTTTCTGTAAAGGGATGATTAAACTAAATTTAATCTTCACATGATGGCCACTTAGTGACTGAGACACGTGTAGAGGTGTTAAAAATAGCGGTTTGATATTCTGACTTGGAACTCGGAATTATCCAAGTCGGAATTCCGAGTTCTCAGGCGAAATTCTGAAATGTAAGTCGGAATTCCGAGATCTGAGTCGGAATTCCGAGTTCTAAGTCGGAATTCCTAGATCTAAGTCGTAATTCCAAGTTCTAAGTCGGAATTTCAAGATGTAAGTCCGAATTCCAAGATGTAAGTCGGAATTCCGAGATCTAAGTCGGAATCCCGAAAAAGTCTTTGAAATAAAATTTGAATTATGTGTGGCCCTTCTACGCTTTCGTAGATTTTCTTATTGAATAAATGAAATCACTAAATAATATGCAAACGTGAAAAAGTTTTCATTGTATTGAAAACCTTTATTCACCAAATATCAATAACAAAAAAATCTAAATTGAAAAACGGTTTATTGTTCTCAGCACAGTTGATTACTGTATTGAAGTAGAATGAAAAAACGGCTGGGCGAGGCAGTAGCCACTACAGTAATTCATATTCTTAGTGTTAATGCATAGGTACAAAGCTACCTGTATGGCATATGGAGAATGGAGACCGTTCGGTCTCACTAAAAATTTTTAGTTTTTTTAGTTACTGAATTTATGTCCCTCAACGTCGACACAAAGAGTTAAATGTAAAAAAACTGAAAAATCTCTTGGAAGTTTGGTAGTTTGGTGACAAACTTCTTGCTTGAAGATTTTGGCTTTTCTCATTATGCAGTCATGATGTACCTAGCTCGTCTTATATAAAAAAGGAACAGTAGGTAATTATTAAAAAGATTAGCGTTCAGTGAAACAATGCTCTTTTTCTGCATTAATAGAGATGATTATCTTTCTGTTTGAAATAAATATGTACTTATGTAACATTGTGAACTAAGATTGACAAAATAATTTCCAAAATTTGGAAAAACGTCTATGACAATTCTGGTACAGTTCTACCAACATAGCTGAACATGTGAAATTCTCTTTCATTGTGCGAACGCTCGTGTTGAGTGCCTTATTATCACTGGATATGTATTACGGACTACCGACTATATAGTCCGTTGTACGACGAATGCGCATCATGGCGTGCATGTTTTCACGGTTTCAGCTATGTTAGTACAACCGTATATCATTTGTCAAGATGTCGAGATGGCTTCACTGAATTACAGGGTGTAATGCAACCTCTTGCACTCCCGTGAAGTACGGGTGTATAATGCCATTTTATAACGAATAGCAGGTGTGAAAAATTAGAAATTTTGGGAACCGTTGTCCGCCGAACGTCAGGTGACCGGAGCAGATCCGCAATAATACTGGAACTGCCTGGTGGAAGAAACTGTGTAATTTCGAACAGTGGTTTCCAAGATTTTCCGAATTTTCCAACAAACTTTAAAATTTCTACAATTTTTTTTTTGGAATTTTTCACATCTGCTATCAGTTATAAAATGGCATTATACACCCGTCCTTCACGGGAGTGCAAGAGGTTAGATTACACCCTGTATAATCTAATCTGGTACGTTGTGGCATCTGGTGGCTTAGATGAGGAGGACACTACTGCCTACATACACCAACGACAGATGGCGGTAAAGAATATTCGTCCACGTTCTTACAGTATGTCGTAGCTTGAGTCACGAGAGTATTCGCAGTCTACGCAAAGGGTGCGACATCTATAATTATCTGGTTGAACTGATGAAAAGTAGATCAGGTGTTTCTTGCCATAAGTGGGAGTGTATCTATTTCAGTTATCTCATTATTAATCGATGTTTCGAAAATAAATCAAGTTCAGTGATATTTTTTTGTGTTCATAGTTTCAGAATCAGTCAACTTGAAGTGGCGGTAGAAGTCAAAAGTTCCATTACTAAGCGTATTTGCTCAGTGCCGCAATGCTGAATGTTCTATCAATAGTACCAAATGTCTGATAAACTCATTTCAACTTTCATCATCTCGAGTACTTCATTCAAATTTGAATGAGAATGAAATTAAACACTATGTTTTCATGGAATTTAGCGGCTGATCGCCATTATATTGTTTCGCGCTTAAATTTTCAGTGCTACCTAGCGGAAACGCATTTCGCGAATTAAGAGGCTTACTTCCGCCAACAACAGATGGCCCAAAATTAATTCTTTAAATAAATTGACAATGTTTGAATACTCAGTCGATAGTATCTTCACACGCAGTTCATGAATCTAGTACGATTTTTAGTCATGATTCGATATGTTAAAAGTTTACTGGCTGGAGTGGCTGGCAACACTGTTTGTCAGATTGTTCCAATGTCCCATTCTCTTATAAAATGCCCGCCCAAGCTACTCGTGTATAATATAAGTTTACGTGGAAATTATAAAATTAGTTAAGTGTTATTTTTAGATACATCACGAGGATTTGGCTATCCTTTGGAAATAATTATGTCTGATAGTGAAAATAAAAAATTATCCGATCTACGAGTTGTAGACTTAAAAGCAGAACTTGAGAAAAGAGGTTTGGACAAAAATGGCGTAAAACAAGTGTTGATGGAGAGATTGACAAAGGTTTGTATATATCTTGCTGAGTATTGATAGAAATGAAGTAACAGATTAACTGTATAAATGGTGGGTTTTGGTCGATGATTTCGTAATTTTTAGATGATCGACGCCATAGAAATAGGCATGGGATATCACTGTCTGAATGGTATTGATTACTGTTTGATTTGCATTAATTTATCAGCGGAAATGTACGTGTGTTTGCCGGTTATTATCAACTACCTATATTCCTGTGCCGTGCATTTTTTTCGACTCTGAATCCACATGTTTGAAAATTCAAAATGTATACCAGCATGTATATTATTTATTTATTTATTAAGGTGATCTTTCTTGTAATAAATTTATCGGTGGTATACAATTTATGACTCGAAAGTACTTGTCGAAATTGAATTGCAGTCTAATAGGATAGGTTGTGTTCATTGAATGAATAACATTAGGTTTAGATTGTCTGTTTTGAACAAAAGTTCATTTTTGTATGTTGGTTGTATTATCTGCACTTCATGATATTTATTCTTTTGGCCCTGAATTCCTCTTGCATATTTACGATACCATTTAAACATTTTATGGAATTAGAATTATCATTTGGTTAACCCTCCGTTTTTTAAATTAGTCCTTGGCCTTAAAGACTACTTTAAAATTCGGCAAGCAGCATACTTAAAAATACAAGATAGAAGGTTTCGGCACATAGTTCTGGAATCATTTCTGACAAGCTTGCCTTTGAAATCCTATTTAAACGTTGTAGGCTTCGCAAACTGTTTCCAGTAGCCAGAAAATATAATATTGCCTGCAATTTTGTAGTGGCTGGAATAGCATCCCTCATTATAGTATCGTTCTTTTGAATAGATAATTTTATTTTATTTAGTAGAATATCAAATGATACCTTTGATAGTCTGAGGGCTAGAACATATTCTTTTTGGTCTTCTAAAGCCAGTTCTTTTAAAAGGCTGTTAGATGAAGGGTTTTTTATTCAATTGCACTTTTCGATTCATAGCACTATCTCTGATATCAACAGAAAATACACAATGTTCACCTATTTCGAGATTAATTTTCAGCTGCGACACTCGACTATGTGCTAATAACTCGTCTCAAACACTGGCTTTATGTAGACGCTGTTTTTACCCGACTTGATTAAATAAAGTCTACTAATCTACTTTACTCGTGTGAACAAAACACTCAATTAACTAAATTACTTTACTCTACTACTACTGGCTGCGTCTGAACCAGCCTTTATATTTGTAAGTACTTTGTGAATACGAGTCGCCCTCATTTAGGTCTCGTGACGTCACACTCTAATGAGTTATTTTTCCAAATGCAACTTCAATATAATACAGTTTTATTGATCATTGCTTTTTCATATAGAAGTACATGACAAGTCATAGCAAATACATGATTAAAATGAATAAAAATAAATATTATTGAAATATTGGTGTAGACCCATAATTGACCATAATTCCAGTATTTTGAAATATGCACTTTTTTACATGACCTTAGTGTATAACATAATCCTAAACATTTATTTACTCTAAATTTTGAAAAACTGATTTATTAATCAGTATTGAATACGTGATTTCAATATCCATAAATTCAAACGCTCCTCAGCTGTGACGTCAGTCTTTTCTTGTAATATGATTAGCTGAAGTGACCCTAGGGTAAAAAACGATTAAAATTTCCACAAAATTTATTGTCTTTGCGACATGTTTCCATACACAGTATCTTTTTCAAGGGAATGTAGTACATTGTATTAGAGTGAGTTCCCAATGCGTCGTTTTTACTTTTCGCGTCGCGTGTCACGCTATCTTCACGCATTCTGATTGGTGAATTGGTGAATCGTATCGGAAATTTGCCAATCAGAATGTCTGACAAGCGACGTAAAAAGCAAAAACGATGCATTGGGAACTCACCATTAGTTAGAAGCGTCTGGCGACAGACCAATTGCCAATGTGTTCGCGCAGCGCGGAGATACCTAGGTGGGGTCAGCGTTGCTACAGCTCACTCTTATGGGTGTATCGAGCGAGATATCGTTCTTATTAACTTGCGATTTGTCTAAATTGAACGCGAAAAACGAATAAGCATGCGTTCTCCTTCTTGTCATGATACACATTCGAGGTTAGGTTTATGTGTTAATCGCGATCGAAAAATCAAATTTAAACATTTTCAACTAATTTGGCCACAATTAACTGGTTGACAGTAGACGCACCGCGCAATACGTATACACTAAATACTCGTAACGAGGGAGATCTTGCTCGAACTATGAGCTTTGGCAACACCTGGCACATTTCTCAGTTCGCGAGGGGCCAACACATTGGTAATTGATCTGTCATATACGCTAGTATATTAACTATTAGTTTATGATTGCACTTCAACTCCCTAATTTAGCGTATGCACGTTATCAAAATAACGGTCGCTAAATTTTCAGTCACGTTTACAAGACTTGCGTACGCTAAAATTAACCTTTTGCCGTGCTATTACCTATAACTTTACTTAATTCGCTGTCTGCGCAAAGGGTGCGACATCTATAATTATTTGGTTGAATTAATAAAAAGTAGATCAGGTCTTGTCATAAGCGGTAGTGTACCTATTTCAATTGTTCTCATTATTAATCGATATGTGGAGTTCAATGATATCTTTAGTATCTATAGTTTCAGAATAAGGGCCGGTCTTTTCACCTATAGATACGTCCCAGATAACTATCACATAAGGACATGTAAACATGTGAAGTTTATCCGATAGATAGTTATCAGAAGAGACTTTATCGTGAGGTGAAAAGACCGGCCCTTAGTCAACTTGAAATGGCGGCAGAAGTCAAAAGTTCCATTACTAAGCGTAATTACTCAGTGCCACAATGCTGAATGTACTATCAATAGTACCAAAGGCAAAGTTTCTTTACATTATTTTCCATTAAAAAACAAAGAGTTATGCCAGACATGGCACTGTCGTCGTAGATAAAAATGTCTAATTAACTAATTTCAACTTTCGATATCTCGAGTACTTCATTCAAATTTGAATGAGACTGAAATTAAACACTATGGTCTGTGCTATAGTGTCTTATGGAATTTAGCAGCTGATCACCATTATAGTGTTTCGCGCCATAATTTTTACCGCCACCTAGTGAGAACGCATTTCGCGAATTTTGTTGAAATGACTAGCGGCACAAAACTGAACTAATTAATTGTTAGTCTAGTTTACTTGTGGTCGAAAAATAATCTGTCGCCGAGTGTCGCCTATGGAAATTAAATATTAATCAAGGTTATTTGTACGATCGTACATCGTACGATTCGTACGACTCGAGAACACGAGAACTGAGAAGTTAGTAGTTGAAATAATTATTAAATCAATCGTTGCGTATGTGGACGTAGAACTTGTGATAACCTTATCATTGATAATAACTAAGGCGTAAAGAGTAGTAAACTTTTATTTTTGGGTAATGCAGGTATGTGTTACATTTCTCTCAAAATTTCTGGGAACTAATGCACATTTGTTGAAGAATTTTTACTATCGTCGTTGAAATACCGAATATTTCTGATAAAATGGATAGGTGGTAGTGTATTACCACCCTAGCGTCAGTTATTATATTAAAACAGTCGCACATAGCACATGTTCGAGTTCGACAGGTGAGTGCAAACTAGCAGGAGGTATCAAACTTTTATGACGCGCGTATTAATTCATTCTATTTGTATCCTAAACACATTCAGTCTAGGAACTAGGACCCGGTGAGTTCTTCATTCAATCTCTGCCATGCTTTGATTTACATTTTTGTAGTTTTAAGTCAAATTCCTTGAATGTTTATGTAAAAAGTCCGATGAATGAGCATAACGTCATAGGATTCTTTTTTCTGTGTGCTAAAGCGAAATTGGAGAAATTTTTTCGCCGAACATTTATTTTTTATAGCCATCGAAAGTTAAAAAAAAATGGCGAGTTTGCAATTAGTTGAAAACAATGAAAAAAAATAGGTATCTTCTCTTTTTATGATCACTTTATAGTAAGAATAATATTGTTTATTTGCATATCAAAATATTTTGCTGATATTTTTTTATATTATATCAAAAAGAAACTCATTATTTTTTAGATATATTTTAAAAATTTAGTGGCCTTTTCGAAGCTGGGCATGTCTTCGACTGGACGTGCTTAGTCAAAGTAAGGCCTAGAAAAAAGTTCTGCAATTGGTCACTGGTGATTTTTTAAATTATTCTCACAGTATTACCCAAGTAGAATACAGTCTTCAATGTGCCTTGAAGTTATGGACCACTGTCAGCAGAATCTCTAACCCATGTTGAAAATAAGAAAATTAAAACAGACTTGCTTCAAAAGTAAGCTTCTATCAGAATGACGGCCATTAGGGGTGAACTGTATACCTCCATAACGAAAAAAATTAAAATATATTTTATATATCTTACAACTACAGACCTTTTGCATTACTGCAAATATCCGTCTTATGAAAATTTTAACTTTCTTTTCACATTATGATAAAATTTTTCTTTTCAGGCCTTAACTGATGAAGGTTTGGACCCTGAGACACACGTATTTGAGATATCTGATAAGAGGAGAGCTTCCACTCGTAAGTATATAGATTTTTTCATACTAACTTACACCCGTGATTATTTCTGTCAAAATTGAATCCAATTAATCTGTAGAAGGTGTAGAGGAAGACAAATCTGATAAGGAGGAGAAACCAGAAGAGAAGTCTGACGAGAAAATGGAAGTAGATTCAAAAGAGCCAGAAAAAGCTTCTAAAGAAGAACCGAAAAAGACAGCAACTGTCGCTAAGAAAGATAATGAAGCCAATAAAAGTATTGAGGTTAAGAAAAATGCAGAGCCGAAGAAGGATTCTGAAGCAAAGGATGCATCAAAAGCAGAGGTGACCAAGAAGGCAGATGTGACCAAGAAAGCAGAGGTGACCAAGAAGGCAGAGGTGAACAAGAAGGCAGAGGTGACCAAGAAGGCAGAGGTGACCAAGAAGGCAGAAGTGACCAAGAAAGCAGAGGTGAAAGTTGTTGAAAATGGAAAAGAAGATGTCAAAGCCGTAGAGGAAGACAATGATGGACACGATTCGCCAATACGTCTTACGTTGGAAGATGATGAAGCACTAATTGAAGCTAGTGAGGTAAGCTAATGTAAAAATATATTGTCAATTTCTTAATCATTATAAACTACTGCACTGAAATCCTATATTTGCTTACTTTTCTTTACTTTGCTTATGTTTCAGTTTTGTCAGTAATATAACTCGTATTATTTGGTCATGTGAAATCTTTGGTTAGAATGAACTTCGTTGGCGAAACGCGCGTTGAGTGAAATTGACGTAGTTTTGGTGTTTTTGGGTGGTTTATATTTTTTGAAATATGATACTGACTGAGTTTAATCTAATTTGTTGTCAAAGAAATATCGATGGCTAAGAGGACAAATATTTTATGTCTAAAAATGCAGTTTTGACTAAAATCAATCTATAGATGTATCAGTTTGTTTTTTCTACTAGAAAAGTCTTGATTGTCATGTCAGAAATTTCAGTAAACAGTGGATGTACAATATGAGGGCGTCATAAATATATCCCCTTGATTGAATTAATAATCATAATATCACATTTTCGACAATGGACATACAATATTTGTCCTCTTAGACATCGAATAGTTTTGGAATTCTTCACACTGGCTTGAAAAACCATGGCCCTATCGAAGCTGAGTATGTCTTACTGGGTATACTTGGTCAAAGTGTGGCCAATATAAAATGTCTGCAATGGTCACTGGTGAATATTTTAATTATTATAACAGTATTACCCAAGTAGAATACATTACCACATTTCATAAGTGTGAACCAAAATTGTTTCAAACAAGTAAATAATACTAGATGAATTCTTAAAATTGTGTTTTGTAAAGTCTGCACAGCTCCTGTAGTTTAAATTTGATTTTGAAATTGTTGTATGAAGGTTAAATTCTATTTTTTCAGAATGAAACACCTGATAAATCCAAGGGAGCAGACAAAAGCGAAGGTAAGAATTTTAAGATTTTGAATATTTTATAAATTTTTTATTGCGGAAATATATAAAACTTAAAACTAATTGCATATATAATGAAAAGTAAGACAGTAAGAAGGAGTAGAATGATAGATTGAAGAAATCGCCTTGAAAGAAGAAAGAAGAACATCTGGTGTTTCGAAATCAAAGTGTATGCAGTAATATTTGGGCATGAAATGTTCCTGAGTCCTTGTAGTATGACACAATACACAAAGAGATTTATTCTCTAGAGACAAGATTTGATATTCAGTGGATCCCAAGCTACATAGGAAGAACAAAATATATATCAGAGTTAAGAGGTGGTGTAGCCAGAGTATTCATGTTTGCAGGTTCCTGGATAAAAAGAAAGTCTGCTTCGAAGTCCTTGGAGTATTATAAAATTCTTCAAGGTGAATCAGTAAGATATAACGTATATGCAATTAGTTTTATAGTTTATTTTCAATAAATAGCGCTGATTTTGATAAGCAAGCCCAATCTTGCATGATATTCAATGTGTATTCTAAAAAAGTGCAGTGTTCCTGAGGAATCCTATTGTTGTTTAATACATTATTATTTTTTCATGTACAAACTTATCAACTATCGGAGTTGTGGTACAATAGAATTCGAATTGGATGAAATATCCTGTTTAATATCATATATGACATCGATTTAATTTCTTCCTGTAGATAAGAAGAGTGAAGCAACATCGCAGCAGGAATCCAAATCTGACGACAAATCCGAAGGAGCCGGAGATTCTAAAGATGGAAACAAGGGGACAGGAGATTCTGTTAGGTTGGTTTTTGAACGTCTACTATTTATGAAAAAGCTCATCAAATGCTGCCTGAAATAAGAATATTAATGAATGGATATATTCATAACGAGGAACTTATCGTATATTGAAACGGATTTCGACCAACCTGGATATACTGTTGAAAAATTGAACATGCCGTTAGAAAGCAGTGAAATTCTAGAATGGAGGACATTTTTCTTCAGCCGCTCTGGATAGAACATCCTGATTAGCCAAAGCAGACGATAGAGCCGACCTCCTGATCCAAATTTTCTCTTCAAAGATTGAGACAGGACACATTCGTATCCAAGGGGTGTCCTCAGAAAGTCTACAAGAGGAGTCTTGGTGTTTGGATGAGAAGAAGCAGACCGATTAATCAATTTTTGCCAACTCTAGGAAATAAATGTTCCAAAATAAAAGGTTAACGATACAAAGGCAGCATAATGATGAGTCTTTACTCTGGAACAGGTTTTTAAACAATTCAATAAGAAAGTCTTAATTTGGTAAGGCAGTAAAGGTAAAAAAATATCTTCATGGAAATTCTGACGGAAGGTTGTCGTTTATACTTTACTATTGTTACTTTTTTTATTTTAATAAGTTAGAGTCATTTTTGGATGAGTGGTGTATGCTAGGCAATTATATGCAGTCTCTCTTAGAAAATGCATTCATTTTTTCTAATGGCGATGAAGAATATTCATGATAAATGTTGGAGCTCTGGATCAGTTGAAGAAAAGCCACTAGAGAATGAACAGATTTGAAGTTGCTCTACAGACCTTCGGCGTTATAGTGAAGTGACGAAGAAAAACGATCAAATTGATTCATACTTGGAAGTTGACCAGATGCACATTGTGAGAGAGGGGTAAACTTTGAGAGGTAAGATGCTACCAAGAAGAAGAAACTCTGAAGTTGAATTCGGTGAACTCTGCAGAAGTGAAGACCTCAGTGTTAGTATTCAGAATGATGGCCAATGTATTCCACTTGTTCGAGAGTGCTACATCCTAGATTAGTTGGAATATATATCTATACACATTGCTTTTATTAATTATGAGAAATTCAAATCGCTATATTTAATATATTATGAGGTGTCCTAAAGTGTATGCTTGTTCAACTATCTTGGATTTTTGTATTTGCAATAATTTAATTGTTCAATTAATTATGGTAGAATAATAGTTATCAAACTATACATATATTTTAAATTTTAAACTGCTTCAGTTGTTGCACAGTTAAATATGTTGATATCGGTTCAGGATATCCATTTCTTTGGAAAGGATGTATGAAAATATTTTTGAGAAGTAATGAATCACCTGACATTGCTCAATAAGGCTGCCAGAGCTAGTCATACACTGTGGAAAACTCATTTATCAATTGAATTATATAATAAAGAATAGTCAAAACATTTTGCATTTTCTATGAGAAACAGTATATAATTATGTGAGCCTCACGATCTCAGTTCTATTAAATATCCAATTATCACCTGTTTCCTTCCATATCTTCTAGTACTAAAAGTGGAGGCAACAAATTGCAAAAGAAAGTTGGCGCCAAATCAAATCCCAATGTTGTGTGGATCAGTAACGTTGCGCAACATACTCGGGCCAGTGAGTTGAAAGCCGCTCTTTCAGCTTGTGGAAAAGTCACTGGTGCAAAGGTAGTCGTTAATGCAAGATTCCCTGGATCCTGTTGCTTCGGATACGTCACCATGAGTTCTACAGAGGACGTTGATAACGTCATTGCCAAACTCAATAATACTGAGTTGAATGGACAAATCATCAAGATTGATAAGGTAAGCTTGCTGCAGGTCTTATGTCCTGATTGCTAATTTTATTTTCTATATTTTTGTCATTTCCCATTTTTCTGTTATTTGTTTTATTTTATTCTCGCCAACTGTTTTTCTTTAATTTTTTCTCTTCACCTCTATTTTTTGTTAGTTTTCTCAACGCTTGTTTTGGAATTGTTCAGTATTGAAAAATCATGTTTTATATTTATGGCCCTATCGAAGCTGGGTTTGTCGTTTACTGTACATTCTTAGTCAAAGTGAGGCCAATATTAAATTTCTGCAATGGTCACTGGTGGATATTTTCATCATTCTCACAGTATTACCCAAGTAGAAGACATTTTTATGTTACCTTATTTTTTTCTCCTCGGTACTGAACACATTAAATTTAATTTAATCTTGTATACTCCTGTTTTTTCTCTCTTTTCTGCTTTCTCTTTCTTTCCTGTTTTCTCTCTTTTTCCTGTTTTCTCTCTGTTTCGTCTTATCCGTCTCTGGTTCCTCTTTTCTGTCTCTGTTTTCTCTTTTCTGTCTGTTTCCTCTTTTCTGGTTCTGTTTCCTCCTTTCTGTCTCTTTTCCTCATTTCTGTCTCTGTTTCCTCTTTTCTATCTCTGTTTCCTCTTTTCTATCTCTGTTTCCACTTTTCTATCTGTGATTCCTCTTTTCTGTCTCGTGTTTCCTCTTTTCTGTCTCGTGTTTTCTCTTTTCTGTCTCTGTTTCCTCTTTTCCGCCTCTGTTTCCTCTTTTCCGCCTCTGTTTCCTCTTTTCCACCTCTATTTCCTCTTTTCCACCTCTGTTTCCTCTTTTCCGCTTCTATAGTGAAAAACTTTTTAAAAATAGTGAAAAACTCCTTAAAAATACTGAAAGACTCCTTAAAAATAGTTGAAACCTCCTTAAACATCTGAAGAAATTGTTTTCAACACGCTTATATTAGCTTCACTGTATGTTTGTAATGTTATGTATGTATGTAAGTATGTATGTAACGGAATCTTTGAACGTAATTTTCACCCCCTTACGGACGTCCGAATGATTAGAAATTTGGCATGTATTCATAATTCCAGTGACAATGCAATATGTAATTTTTGTTAGAAAAATGAACAAAATGGTGACTACAATATGGCGGACGAGATTTCTGATTATGGTCCTATTCGATTAAAAATTGGTATGTACGGGTGTTTTGGGATCAGCGATTATGAATTCCTAGTCAAAATCCATGTATTTAAGATGGCGGGCGGAATTTGTTATTATGGCCAGATTAGATTCAAAATTGGTAAATGGGGGTATTTTAGGTAGCAGATTCCGAATGTTTTTTTGTCAAAATTCATATATTCAAGATGGCGGCCCAACATGGTAGACGAGTTTTATGATTATGGTCATATTCGATTTGAAATTGGTATGTGGTGGTTTTTGGTGTTGGAGATTCTGATTTTTTCAAGATCCATAAAATCAAGATGACGGTTCCAAAATATTGGAAAAGTTTAGTGGTTATAGCCACAGGCTTCGGAAATCACAATTTTTTTATCTTGATTTTGCTCATTTGCAAGAATTGAGTACGATCATCAAATAACATTTAAAAACTAGTCAAGTTCTGTTCTATTTCGTTCACGTCCGAAATAATACAAACGTAAGACTAAAAAGAATAAAATAATATAGTTTAAAAAACTAAAGAACACGCTTTACTTACTAAAAAGTAAAAAAATAATTGTCAATGTAATTACTCGATTGTAAAAAAAGCGTGGGTTGCTTGACATAAGTTTTCTTGAGCTTCTAAACGCTGAGTACTGTAAAATTATAATTAGTGATATAAGAATATAGTTCTCTTTTATGTCAAGCACCTCACGCTTTTTTTTACATTTGAGTAATTACATTGACAATTATTTTTTACTTTTTAGTCCGTGTTGGAAGTAAAGCTTGTCTTTGATTTTTTATTATTATTGCATTTATTTCTATCGATTTCCATTTTCTCTGTTAACGATAGAATATTTCACTTTTTGATATCTCCAGTTCGACAACGTAAGAGAGGAACAAATGAAACAAATGAAAGCGGCTGCCGCCACGGCGAAAGCGGCTCCTCAGAGAGATGCCAGGGAAAATATCAAAGGTCTCCGAAAGAGATCCGGATCGCCTAGAAGAGAAGAACGTAAGGACGATAAGAAAGACGACAAAAAAGTCGAGAAAATGGATGAAGGTAAAAAGGAAGAGAAAAAAACTGATGGGAGTGGAGAGAAAAATAAAACTGAGGTTGAGAATATCGAGAGCGTATCAAAAGATGTTAGTAAAGAAGGAGAGGAAGGTAAAAAAGATGGAGAGAAAAAAGACGACTCCATTGCTAGGAAGTCCAGAGACAGGAGTCGAGGACGTAGCAGGAACACGTCTAGATCCAGCAGACATGGTGATGAAAGAAGGGTTAGTTATCTGAATTGGCAGGAAAAATAATATGAATTACCGTTTTTTTTTTATTTTTAGTTATCTCGCGATCGGCTCAGGAGGACAAGGTCGGGGGAAAGAGATAGGCGTCCAGTACGTTCTCATTCAAGAGGGAAAAATGATCGTGATGTTCTAACATTTGATAAAATCAGGGTGAGCATGTTTTATTTTGCTAAATGGATAAATAAATTATATTTTTTTTAGTTCAATTATAAAAGAAAAATTAGTTGAATATTATAAAGTTGCGGTTAGAAGTTTCTTTAAAAAAATGTCTTACTTTTTCAGGATGAAAGGGAGCGCCAGAGACTTCGCGAAAAAGAGAGGTTGTTACGCGAAGAGATTCGCCGCAGGCATGAAGAAGCCTCGAGACAAAAAGACGTCGAGAGACGGCAACGCATGGAGGCACATCGTCTCGAAAGGGAAAAAGAAAAATTGCGTATGGAAAGGGAAAAAATTGAACGCGAAAAGGCCGATTTGGTCCGATTGGAGCGTGAACGTCAGCGATTAGAACGCGAGAAGATCGCCATCGAGAAAATGGAATTGGAAAGGACTCTCATAAGATTGGACGAGGAGAGAAGAGCAGTTAAAAGACCAGCTCCGTATCGTAGAGAAGAAGGGTTCGATGAGAGGAAGAGGCCTGCTCCTGATAGACATTATAATGACGCTCCCCCACCGCCTAGGTATGTTGATGAATGTTTTATTCGTTTACCATTTCTTATCAAAAGACTGTGATCATTGCTTCTATTCAAGTAGTTGAATCTAATGAATTTCGACTTTTCCTCATTCAGTATTAAACCATTATCTGAAAACCATTGGGCCATATTTGTTAACTCTAGATTTGAATTTTTTACAACTCTCGCTATATTTTTTTCCTGTAACCATTAAAGTGGCGTCATCTGCATACAATATGCAAATTTTGCTTGTAATACTGCTAACGTAAATAATGTACAACAGCAGCCCTAATACTGAGCCTTGGGGTACGCCAATTGTTGATAATATTATCTGCTTTGATTTATGCCATAACGTTCAAGTTTCTATAGGAGACTATCATTATTTACTAATAGGCCGTCAGATAGTGACAGATTTAGGTGCTCCATTTTCGCATACGAGCCTCGAATAGGATTGAAAAGTATATCGATATGGAGTAAAATGAAGATAAATTTACGAGTGGCTCCTGGAGATAATCCGAGAATTCCATTTTTCAGAACAGTGTTTATTTGTTTCCCTCGTGTTCTTAACTACAGAGGGTGATTCGTTAGGTCGTTTTAAGAAAAAAGTTCCTATGATCATATGTCCGGAGTTGCTTCGTTTGTGAGATTCATTTAGTAATTAAATATCATATAAATTGGATTTGGCATTGTTTGAATTTGAATTGTTTTATATTGAGAAATCCTGTTTTATATTGCATGGCCCTATCGAAGCTGGGTTTGTCTTTTACTAGACATTCTTAGTCAATGTGAGGCCAATATAAAATTTCTGCAATGGTCACTGGTGAATATTTTCGTTATTCTCACAGTATTACCCAAGTAGAAGACATATTTACATCAACTTATTGTGTATTGCCCTAATATGGAATACATAGTGAATATATTTCTTTATTATTTTTTAATTTTTTTTATTTTCTCTTTTTTTTTCCTATTTTCTTTTTCTTTTTTCAACCTGTCTTTTTGTTTATTTCCCATTTTCTTACTTTATCTTCTTTTTTCATTTATCTCATCTTTTTCCCAACAAAAATGGTCTGGTAGAGACGGATAATGGTTAGAAGAAATTTTAGAACAAAACAAATATCTACAAAAAATAATCAAAGTTTTCCCGTTTGTTTGGTGAATCTGCCGGATTAGAAATTGAAAGATGGGCATATATGAACTGCATTATAGATTAAGTCGGAATTGTGATTTCATTTTCAATTAATAATAATTGTAGTAACTCAATTGACAAGTAATTTGTTCAGCAGCTTGAAACCCCGTGAACCAAGTCCGAAAAAGTTCAGCAGTTCCAAAGATTCTTACAGCAAACCTCGCTCCCCTTACGATTCGAAGAGAGACCCTCCATATGCTGAAAAACGTGGCCGCGACTACGAACCGCCTCGTCCTTCGCCTCTCAGCAGGCCATCTTCAGGTCCGAGTTCGAGCAAGTATGAAGGAAGACCATACGACGGCAGGGATCCCCGTAGTAGCAGAGATTTGCCTCCGAGGTCGAAAGATATAAGGTTCGATGACAGGGACAGAGGAAGAGACCGTAGTCCTCATTTCAGGCCGCCGCCAAGAGACGAAAGGCGTCCGATGCTCGACGATAAAGCGGAGATGCTCTCCTCTCGAGGTGAGTCGAATTTTTTCCACGACAAGGCAAGTCGGAATAAGACCGACAAACTACTAATACAGATTCCTCACCTCATTTCGAGGTGAAAAGTCAAAGGAATGAAATCGTGGTAGATTTTTCGATTTAAATTTCGGAGAGAAGTGCCGAATCCAATGAAAACTGTCACTTTAACTGTAACTGTTAAGTAAGTAATTGAATTCATCAATATCCTTCAAACAAAATCTATTGAGAATGGCAATCATTGGTTAATATCATGGTTCCACCATGAATAAAACTTTTTCTTGATCAAAATTGTATAATGTGGTATGAACAGAGGTTCACATTCTGTCGTCCAGTGCTCTGCCAATAATAATAGTAGGTGAAATTTTGTAGGTATGTTATCATATTGATTGGATTATAAAACTTATCTCAGAAAGGAAGATTTAAGAAATTTCATTAAATTTATATAGATAAAACTGTTATGTATATGATGGCTCTTTGCTTCAGATTCAGGTCCTCGCAGTTTTAATAGAAACACTGCTACAACTTGGACAAATCCTGCACTACAACAACAAAAACCGTTTGGTTCGAGTGGAGCACCGAAACTTTGGACAAAGGAACCGTGGCGGCCTGATTCGATGACTGAAAGGTAATAATTTTTTCTAAAGTTCCTTCTTTGAATTTACCGTCAGAGGGTTTTTTACCATGTCCATCAGTTAATGGATTGTTGATAATTTTTCATTTGTTTTTGTCCTGTTAGCTGAAAAATATTGACTATTCCCTTTCTGTCATTGAGATTCAAATTATTGTTGAAAGTACTCCAATTTTATCCTGATGCTACCACCTTAGTAGAGTGGTAAGTGCCCTAAATGGATTTTTTTATGAAGAAATTGGCTCAAGTTGTTTTACCTTTATTATTTTTTTCACATGTAAAAAATAAAAATGTGACGTTTTTGGTATTCCAAACAGTAGCAGCGGGTTATTCTAGACAATCATTTGGTTTTATACTTTTATACCACTTGTTTTTTTTTTATATTATAGTAAAAAACAGTCTAGAAAATTCGGCTGATTCATTCAACTATGATTGAACACATTTATAAATTATATTGAAGCACTCTATTTTTCGTGGGGCTGTAAGCAATTATGAACACAAAATATCAGTGAATAATTACATTTATTATACAGGATGTATCTTAAACGATGTCATTAATTTCAGGTGGTGATAACTTGTTACATTTTATGAAAAAAAGTTCATATAAACGAGTGTCCTAATTTGCTTCGTTCCCGTGTAAAGGGGTGTCAAAAGTGTAATAAAAAATCGGTTTTTCATGAATTACTCAAAATTCTTTACGCCGATTCTGATTAAACTTCGTGTGTTTGTTAGTAGTACCAAGGTCTTCTTTTCATGAAATTATAATATGAATTTTAATTCCAGTGGCGTCGCAGTTGATACCCCGTTACGTAGAAATGAAGCAAGTTAGGACATACGTTTATATGAATTTATATTCTTAAAATGTAACAAGGAATCACTTTCTGAAATTAATGACATCATTTAAGGTGCACCCTGTATATTTCTACATAGAGGGAATATGTTTTTTGTACACAAGAATAAATTTAATGTTATCTGATATTTCCTTACACAGAAGTTTGGTGTACAATTATTGGATAACGGCGACACCTTAAAACAGGCAATTATTTGATTGGCTTTGATAATATTTACGTCATTTTCAGTGATTGTTAGATGCATTGATGTAATAAATCAATTTTTCCATTAAGCGAACAAACATTGAATTCAGTGCAGGAGATAGCATTTTATGTAAACTTTATAAAAAAGGAAAATTCAGAGCACTTTTTTTTTGATGTTTTAAACCATTTTGTTAAATGTTTGCTCGCGTCAATGACATAAAGGGGGTGCAGTCAGTAAAAAATATTTTTGATCGTCGGTACTAGACATGAGTTCTGATTTGTGTTTTTTGTTGAAGGGCGGTCAAGCCAAGTGTTCCATCAAGACTAACCAGCACCGTGACGAAGTATATACCTTTTTGATTTGTCAGATCACTCGATGGTCACGATTTTGGTAAAGAACCGTCAGACTGTAAATTGTACTTTATAATTTTAAGACAACATTTTTGGAATCCCCTTCCAACATTGTCACAATAACTGTCAGGACTTATGTATATAATAGGTAAGGATCATTGGCAAATGGCGATGTTAGTCAAAAGCAAAGTTCATTGTGAGTTTTGAAAAACTGTTCTGCTTTTGGACAGCAACGCTTCTAGAATTAAATGAGTGAATCTGAGGCTTCTAATCAGAACTAGTGCCTGTTTAAAATGTTTTGTACGTTCAAGATTTGTTATATTCAAATTTTTAAATAGTGTTGCAAATGGCCAATGTAACATCTAATAAGAATAATAAGCTTATTTGTGGAGAGTTTGTCAGATTTATATTTTTTTTTCTTGAAATTTTTGTTAATTCTTAAACAATATTCATTCAATTTGCCTCAGACCTGAATCAGGTTGAGAAATTTGATTGCTTAGACTGTTGGTTTTTCTTTCAGGTGGCCGGGACCTCAGTTGGCTTCCAGACCGTTTTCTGGCAACTCCTCTTTGGGTCCCATTTGCCCTCCACCACCTGGTCTAAATAGTTACCCTGATAGTAGGTTCAATTCCAGTATGAGGAAATACTGACCGATTACCTCGAGTACCCCTCCCATTCTTTATTCGGTTTCTTATGCGGTTGTGATACCGTGAAGCCATTACACGATAAGTTTGTCTTGTTATATTTCCAGTAATTTTACATGAGACGGATATGGATGTTTAAGTTTTTAATTGGCACTGGACGTTGAGGTAGACTTTGAAGTGGGTAGTCCCAATATGTTGGGATTTATTTGGGCCACATGTAGATTTGGTTGCAATTTTCTATTTCAGAGTAGTAGGCTACATAGGGGCGCGCCAAGCCATGCGGCCGCCTGTGTGCAAAATATAATTTTACGCCACTTACCCCTTTTTAGTGAAATTGTATACAGAAGATGGGTACACATGAATAAAATTAAAATACGTGCTAATACCTATATTTAATTTTGATTCTGATGCATCAGATCAGGGGGTAAACACAAAATTGAAATAATCGCCATTACTTACTTTTCTAATTTTGAAATGAAATATGTGTTAATTTACTGTATAATCTAAAAATCTCATTTAAAATAATTATTATCACTTGATGTTTGCAATTTTGCAAATGAAAGAAATTAGTTTTTCCGGCTCATCTTTGCTGCTTCCGACAGACGACTTTCAAGCCTTTTTCGAATAAAAGAAGCAATAAAACCAATAAAAATATGTCTATAATAACCGTCTTTGTTTTTGATACTTACCGTTACCGCTAAGCCACCTGTGATACTTTTTAAGCTAGCCGCTATCGCTACTAGCAAAGGAGTACTGAAAGAGAATCATGTATTAAACATAAAATGGAGTAGAGGCGCGCGGCATTACAAAGAAGGTCGTTGGTACAGTTTGTTCTTTTAGCGAAATTGTCACCCTTAGACTTTTGGCTTTTGCCTACATTCGTCACATAGTTGGCGCGGCCTTAGGCTACATATCTGTTTTATGTAGTTTCAGAAAATAACAATGGTGGATACTTATGTGGTTCAATTATGTGTCAAATAGTTATGTATATGTTATTTTTTGAAGAAGAGATCATTCAAATCAAGAAAGTTATTTAAATTATCAAAGCTTTTACTGTTTTCATAAATTGAATGTTTGCGGCTGTTTTGAGAATACATTTTTCAGCTTTTTATCAAGGCCACCGTGAAATGGGGTGACTTTGCCCAATTCTGAATTTCAAATCATCCTTGTTCCATGAAATGCTGTATTTTCTGGAAAGCGTATGATCTATGCCATGAGTGGCAATAAGGACAACACAACCACAATGTAATTTATCATTCATTAAAAAAATAATATCAAAAAAAAATTAAAAACTGGGTGGGCAAAGTTAGTTATTAGTATGGGGTGTCTTTGCCAAGCCTCTTGTTTTTATCGATAGAGTAAAGTCACCCCAGTTAAAAGTGTAATTACGCGAAATACTTTTTGAAAAAAATATTTATCAACCTATTTTGTTGACCAAAAACAGTTTTATACGTAGTTTAACAAATTTATTTATAAAAATACAAAATTAACCTAGATAACTCATTACAACTTGTAAGATATAAAACAATATTTTTGGTTTCTTGAACATGGTAACATAACATAAATAAGCAACAAACTTATTTTATTTTAAATAAGATACATTGTTGTTTAATTTATATGGTTCGTCAAGTCAACCCCAAAAATAATTCTTCCACGACGGCAGCTTACAGGTGTAGGAAGAACACCAACGATTTGCTCCAAGTTTACATCAGAAATGTCGGGTTCGTTAGGAAAGACGAAACTCTTTTTGTCTTTTGTGCGAAGGCAACTAACTGAAAATTCTTCATTGCTTTCATATATGTCTATAATTTTGGCCACATAGTGCTTGTAAAATTTTTTTTTGCCTGGGCCAAATTTCACAATAACATAATTGTCGAGGCTAAGTTTTTCTGGATTCACTTGCATATTTATTTCAAAACCCGAAAAACTTTCTGCGCTATCTGAGCTGTTATGTAAAGACATATGTTCATCCTCTGCGTCGCTGCTATCGTCAGAGCAAGTTTCAACATGATGTGTCTTTCTTTTCCTTTTCTTGGATCCAGATTGTGAAATGTCGTTGCTGCAACCAGCTGTAGGTTCAGGATTTTCTGGAGATATGTTTTCTTTTTCTTGGGTACTGTCAGGAGGTTGCAAATCAATTAAGGAAATAGATTTTCCTGCGGGAATAGCAATTTTCTTTCGGCGGCCTTTGGTGGGAAACTCTTTATCCCCTTTTCTGCAAGCTTGCAGATAATTGAGGAGTGTTTCACTCACTACCATTGGAGCTCCATTCTGAGCTTGCAAAGGCGCACTCGGTATTTTTTTCAACACCTCTTGGCGGTTCACTGGCACAATGCCACACGTCTTAAAGCCTGACTTGATGCTTTCAGTCATTCTTGGCTGCATCTCTGCGAATAATCTTTTTAGTAGTCTTGGGAAAACCGACTTCTCCAAGCTTACACTGTGTGGATTTTTCATTTTATAATCTGTCAAAATATTTCTCCACATTCTTTTGATAGGCGCGAAGCAAGCCACATCTAAGGGCTGGCAAAGATGGGTCGCATTTGCAGGCAGAAATACAAATTTTATATCTAGCTCCTCACAACGCTGTATAACTTTGGTGCTGAGATGGGAACTCAGATTATCACCAATAATACATTTAGGACCTTCCAATTTTCTTGTCCACGGGATGACAATTCGTAGAAACCATTCCTCGAAATTTGGCCCGTCAAACCACCCCGATGCGGTTCTTCCATACCTTGTGTCGCTGGGGCCCGCTTCAACCCATGTTCTCCACAAGTGCTCGGCCTTGTATACTACGTAACAAGGTAGCACCTCTCCGATAGCAGACACCGCAAACATTACAGATATGCATCCTTTGGTCGAGTTGATGTTTCTTTCAGGGTACTTAACTCCTCTTCTAAAGACCATCTTCTTCGATCCAGGATCATCCGAGAAGTTGGTTTCATCGAAGTTAAGAATGTTCTGCGCTGGAATATTTTCTAAAGACCTTTCCAAATGATCAAAGTAGGATGATATCTGTTCTATTCCAACTGCTGCTCTTGCTCTTTTCACGTTTTGGCATTTTCTGACAGTGAGTTCGTCTCGATGTCGTTTTAAGAAATTCCTGTACCACATATCCCCAGGTAGATTATTTTTAAATTTTTGTACAACACGTCCCAGTGTACTAAGATATTCTTTTACAATGAGTCTTATGTCAAGGGAATCGAGTGGCATACCCCAATCTGCACATGTTAAGATCTGACGCAAAATAATTTTCTCTTCTTCTATCGAAAATATCGTTTGTCCGCCAAATTTTTTTGAATGTCTGTGTGCTATCTTATTGTCCAGTGTTCTCCTAGGAATTTTATATTGAACTGAAGCCTGTCGTGCTGACATTTTACCACTTTGTATGTCTGCAACTGCTTGAGCAAGCACATCGTTAAAATAATTCTTATACTGGCGTGCTCCTAATTTCTTTGTATAAGTCCTGGGCATCTTTCTGAAACAACAAATTATCTAGCTTTAATGCATTTTATGAATGCGAACAATGCGTTGGGCAAAGCTACTACCTGGTTTACAATTGCCCCGGTGACTTTACCCGGGAGGGAGACTTTGCCCATCACGCGTTCCGTTGACGGGGTGACTTTGCCCACCACATTTTAACCTCAAAAATAATTTTTTTTCCGATATGTTATATACCATCATTATCCTCAATAGTATTATTAACTTTTGCTAAATACTCACCTCAATATATCGCCGTTAACTTCTGGAACCACGTGAAAGTTTGAAACTCACAAAAAAGTCGTAAAAAATAGGCTTGGCTTCACGGCACTGTAACTGCTACATGGAACTAACGACAAGCGCTCTGGCGAGGTTAGGGACGCGGTCCTACCCCACCAATAATTTCCAAGTGACACATACCGCGTTCCGTTCAAGTAGTGGCTATTGCTACGTCTAACATATTTTCCGGCGTAATTGGGCAAATTTACCCCAAAAGGCAAAGTCACCCCATTTCACGGCACTGATTTTTCTTGGAAAATGGGACTTTAATTTTTAATTGATCAAAGTTCTTATATGATGAACAAGCTAATTTAAATTATGGAACTTTTTTTGATGCATCATCATAATTTGATTTACCAAGATTTAAATTAGAAAATGTAACCAAGTTGACACAATATACTTGATGTCAGGTAGATGGACTATTAATAGTAGTTTAAGATTCCAAACAGTGTTTTTTGTATGATCACAATAGTCTGTCTTTAGTTTCTTGATACTTGTTTTAATTTTAGTAATATATGAATGACATTGTAATGAATAGGAAATCAAAAATGTTCATCAGTTTTGTACAGCTGGTTGTTTGTGTGAAAGGATAACTTGGTTCTTTCAGGAGAATATGTTTTAGATCAGTATATAATACATGAAATAAAACTCTGTGTGTATTTTTTTCAACTCCTGACCTGGCTCTCGGTGAAAAGTATTGCATTGCAAAAGCATTCAAACCAACATTTTTATATATAAAAATCTCTGCATCCATATGAAAGTGAATTCCTGGACATTTGTTGATGAAATTTTTTGTGTGTGTTCAAGTGTATTCGAGAATGGTTTAGATTCACAATTCGGTACACTACAAAATATTTTTTGGTTAATTTTTCATTTATAAGTTGAAATCTGCTGCCGCCGCCTTCGCCATAAAATGAGTAACATTGATTTCGCCATTAAATCTGGTTAGTCGGTGATAACAGAAATATCCATACATATCGATATGAATGACAACCTCTGCTAGGATTGCTAGTATATTTAAAAAAAATACACCAAATTCGTGAATGGGCCAGGGGGCAGTGAATCAGTGGTGGTGAAGCATTGGCTTCTTACGTTGATTTGAATCCAAGCACTGCTTCCAAAGCTACCCAATTTGGAGAGTTCTCTTCTGGGATGCTTGAAGAAAGATTTAAAATATTTACTTTTTCTTCTGGTGTTGAAAAATAATCAATTTTTTTCTGGAATGTGCTCAAAACAATCCATTGAACTTTTAATGTTAGCCATTAGCAAATAAATGCTGTGAGGCCGGCGGTGAAAAGACTGACGTAAAAAAATAAATTCCATAAATTTTCTGCAAGGTAACAAAACCTCAAAAAAACTATCCGATGCCTATATTCGCGATCACCACGGAGTGAGCGACATCTACATTTTGTAATTCGTACTGAGGGAGTTTTCCCGAAATATATACCTCTTCTAAAGATGCACGTTATCAGTCTGTAGTTCTCTGGATCAGCAAATCTCCGTTTTTGAGGATGAGGACCATTTGCCCCTCGAAAAAACAGTCCGAAATCTGCTGCTCTCCATCAAAATTTCAAATTCTGAGTGTGTCACTTAGCTTCTCGGATGATAATGTTCATGTACAATAAAAATATTTCAGAACCGGGACACATGATGTCTGCTCCCTATTGACCTTATTAGCTAAGCGCCATATTGGATACGACCATTATGGTTGCCAACTGCGTAAACAGTTTTGAGTGTTGTCTCTGTAGCTCCCATGGGTTCAACTATAATGTTCTCACTTATACTATCGACAAATAGCGAGATTCTTTTTACCAATTTTAACTGAGATCAAGTTAAGATTCTCAGCACAGCTCAATTGCTTAGTATATGACAGTTCAGTCTTAAGTAAATGTTACAAGTCATTACCAGAACCAGAGCAATTGAGCTGTGCTGAGAATCTTAGTTAATCTCAGTTGAAAGAGAATACTACTAATATAATTCTATGGTAGGTACATGGAATTCCACCCCCTGAGGGTCGCATCCAAACATGGCGCTTAATTAATGTGTCTTACAGTTTTCAGACACAAGGGTCAAAAATGAATATACGTACGTATCTGAATGGGTTTTTAAAGAAACTGCCTGGTAACTGGTAAGATTGATTCATTGGGCACTGAGTAAAATGCGCCTTGTAATACCACCGCTCATGGGACCGTGGTACCACAGCTTAGATAAATGTATTTATCTAAGCTGTGGTGGTACTCTGTAACTTGTTTTGCATAGCGAAGCGAAACGAAGTTAAACGAAGCACACGCTATCACTTTGTGGTGTACCGGAAAGAGATGCCGCTTGTTTCGTTATCGCTATCGCCATGTGAAAAAGTTACAGAGTCCCACTGCTGATGTACTTTATTCGCGAAATGCGTTCCCGCTAGGTGGCACTGAAAATGTAGGCCCGAAACAATATAATGGTGATCAGCTGCTAAATTCCATAAGAGACCATATAGTGTTTAATTTCATTCTCATTCTAATTTGAATGAAGTACTCGAGATGTCGAAAGTTGAAATGAGTTTATAAGACATTTTCATCAACGACGACATTGCCATAATTGGCATAACTCTTTGTTTTTGAATGAAAAATAATGTAAAGAAACTTTGTCGTTGGTACTATCGTTGTTTGATATTGTATTATCAAACAACGGTACTATTGATAGTACATTCAGCATTGCGGCACTGAGCAAATACGCTTAGGGCCAGTATTATAAAAATATTTTGACAGAAAACTAGAAGTTGACTTGTGGAATGACGTGTCACATCTTGCAGTTGGTGGAATGACGTGTCACATCTTGCAGTTAACTTCTAGATGAAGGAGTTAACTTTATCCTGTGGAATGAGTATCAATTGAAGTTAACTTTGTAGGAAATGGTGGTTTTCGACAGTTTTTCTGTCAATATTTTAGCACATACTTGAGTTTATAGTTGTATTATTTTTCTGACTTTGTTAAAACGATATCCACTTTATTTTTGAGGAACTTTCAACCGACGATGAAGATACTGGTTGAAGGCCCAGGGCGACCAAGAATGTTTAGATATCGGTTAGACTATTTCAACTTGTGGAATGAAATATAATTCAAAACCGATTTCGATTATTCAGAGAATCTGTATACATTAAAGCAAATTTAAAATAAAAATGGGACCTTTATAAAACTGACATTCTAAAGTAAAAGTTAACTTGACTTAAAATTAAAGTTAACTGCCAATTTTTATAATACCGACCCTTAGTAATGGAACTTTTGACTTCTATCGCCACTCCAAGTTGACTTATTCTGAAACTATGGACACTAAAGAATATCACTGAACTCGATTTATTTTCCAAAAATCGATTAATAATGAGAAAACAACTGAAATAAATACACTACCGCTTATAGCAAGAAACACCTGATCTACTTTTTATCAGTTCAACCAGATAATTATAGATGTCGCACCCTTTGGGCAGACTGCGAATGTTAACGGCGTTGTTTGATAATACAGAAAACAACGTTAACGGTTTAACCAAATATTTATATTATCCGGTAAACGGTTTTACTTTAGCTTCTTGTTCACAGATGACGCCAACAAATTTTTACTCGAATTTGGATTTCGAATTTACTGACAATGAAAATTTTTACTTCAGACAAGGATATTTTCTGATATATAATAAATATTTGTACTTAAGTGTTCTTTGAATGTTTAACACTCTTGTTTCAGAGGAGCATTGACCAAATAAGGAGTAGGAGTGTTGGATTTTTAGGAACACGAATAATCTATTATCTGTGGGATAGGAACAGGAACACGTCCCCAACTTCCGTGTAGTAGGTATTTTAACTATTGAATGTCTACTGAAATTTAAATTTTTTTCGTAACACATAAAGCAATACCTACCTACTCAGATATATGTATATTCAGTTGAAAGAAAAAACGATCATCATTCATCAATGCAATTTTTTCAGTGTCCAATGAGAAAAAAAAACAATACAGAAAATATGTATACCTACCTACGTACTCCTGTCAACCTAATACCTACACCTTACCTAGCAAAAAAATGTTTGCCAAATTTATTATAATCTAGGTAGGTCGGTAGGAAGTATTGACGGAACTCGGCAAGTAAGTAAAGTGGTAGGCTTTGTATCCGCCTGTGTCTATAAACAACGGAATAAACGAAACCTATGTTGCTTACAACTGCAAAAAATATATAGGTAAAATAGCACCTATTTCACCTACCTGGGTACCTGTTTTTGAAACAGGTGCATGAATGGGTACCTATGTTCTTATTCTTACTACCTATGATATTTTACTTTTGTAAAACTTATTTATAAACAAAGCACATATTGTTTTTGCAATTTCCCTTCCAATCGTCTGTCGATAATGGAATGTAAATAAACAGTACCCCTCTTTCCCCTTATTGACGTCACTATTATCCGCCGAAACGTAAGCATAACCTTGATTTAACTCTAGTAACGAGTAACTGTTCTAACGCCCGAAAATCACGCTGTTTACATAATTTTAAATTCGGAACTTTCGCATTTAACGAGTAAAGTTTTGTTGTGTCGACAATTTGCATATAAACGCGAATAATTAGTGCCACCCAGTTACTAAGCAATATTCAAAATTAAAGCGAAATCATCAATGTTTACGTGGAACTATTTTTTGTCGGCGTATGTTTTTGTGAAAGCACCCAAACAAGCGTTAATTGAGGTTGATATACTGTTTCACTAGCCCACGTTCACGTTACACAGGCGCTCGAGTCGTTTAGAGAGTATTGTTGTGATCGGTCACGTTTGTGTATTTGAGTTGTTTTGAAACTGTGTTTATAATTTCGTTTCCCGTAAAACTTGGCAGCAATACGTACAAACCAAAAATGCCATCAGCCGAAATGTGTTCAATGACGTCCAGCGGTGGATCCGATTTCAGTATTTCATCAAAAGAAATAGAAAGCCTGGTTTTGGAGATAAAAGAAAACCTTCGATTGTCTGCCGGATCTACAACAATACAATACAAGGCTATATCCCGTAATACTTATTCAAGAAAGTCATCGAGAGCTTCTCCTTATAGCAGACCTGTGAAATGTTGTGAAAGAGCTTGTGGACAGTGTGGACCAAATTGTACACGGATGAACAAGCGTAAACCCCAACAGGAAATGGCAAGTGAAGATCCTTATGAATTTTTGCAAAAATTATTGAGAGATGGTGGATTAGTTAACGAGGCTGTGAAAAGGGTTCAGGGAGGATTTACCACTAAACAACAGTTTTATTATGATTCTGATGAGGAATGTAGAAGCCCTGTATTTCGATTTGTATCTCAAGAACTATAATTCTGAACTACCTACATAATTTCAATTCAATGTTCCTTTTTGTGATGTGTGAAAGTGAGATAGTTACATCATCCTGAGGAAGAGCCAGATAAAGTAATGAATTTCCAATCTTTCTAAGTGTAATAATCATAATGGTTCTGCCCCAGGGTACTATCTAGGTGAATTTTTACTTACACCTCAATTCCAGTTAAATGGAAATTTCAGACATTTAAATATTTAAGTACCATATCCATATGAAACAAAATAATTTTGGCACAAATAGTTGTTTGGTTTCAGAACTCATTCATTCATTTATTTATAGTATTATACGCTTAAATTCTGAATCTTTTTTGCTCTTACGCTTAAGACATTAATATAATAAAAGTTATTGAACGTTCATTACGCAACGAGTCAATGTACTGTTTATCCAAATTTGGATTAACTGTTAGTTTCATATTGATATATCTGTGATTCTAAGTAGTGCTTTGTATGAATTTTGCAGAGTCATTTTTGTGATTATTTTTTTTTTGTTTCCCATATTTGTGAATGTGTTAATTGTGTTACTTCATAAATCAAATGTAACATTTTGAACAAGTTTCAAAATCAGAATTGTTTCACTACTTACACAAATATCAGTACATTTTATTTATTTTGTGACTAATGTTTGTAAATAAAACTCAAATTGAGAGATGATAACATTGTAGATAAAGATAAAAACTCTTCAAATCTCCAGTAAATATTTATAGTGATGTAAATTAAGTAACATTTTCAGGTAGGCATCGACAATGATTTTCTTATTATAAATCCTATCCTAGGACTCAAGTTTACTAAATCAAAAGATAAATATCTATATCCTTGAAGCCTCATTGGCTGTGTAACACTTATAAAAATACTTTTTTCTTTTTTTAAATTCATGTAATCATGTGCAACTGTTTGTTTTAAAAATAACTTTATCTCAAGTATGTTTCATATTTTTTGTTACATAGTAGGTAGGTGATAGAATGTGTATGCTCTCATTTGAAATTGTGGAAAATGTAGCACTCCTTAAAGATTATCAATTATATTTATTATGCTTGGGCGCATCACAACTGCTAATTTTTGTAAACTTGAATTTTGATAAAAAATACAATATTTAAATTTGAAACATTTCCATTGTCTGGAAAGTTCCAGTTGATTAATTCAATTCTTTCTACCACAATGAAATTAATTATCATCTAAATATGACCAAATTCAAATTTGGTGTTCATGAAATTCAGCAGGCAATCATTTATATTCACTGGTTGCTATACCAGTTTTATGGATAGGTGTTGGATATATTACATGTTTTTTATCTATGATTTTGCAACTTATGTGGGTTTCTATGATTCGTTTTATTTTCTTTTCATTTTAGTATTGCTCATCTGTTGTTTGATGATGAAATATTCACTCGGAAGTCAGCATAGCTTGGAACTTTTTAATATGTATGTCAAAATGATTTATAAACATAAACACAAAGTTTCATAAAATTATTTTTTATAGGGATTGCAATTAGTAATATTGTTAAACAAATTTTTTTTATTAGATGCCTACCTAAATGTGCAAAATAATCCTTATTAATAAAACACAGTTTGACCTTCTCATTCAAAACATATTGCAAGCTGGGTTTCTTTTGTAATGCTGAAAAGAAAGCAAATTATGGAGTATCTGATGACTCATTACTAATTGGTATTGATTTCAAAACTAAATTTCCAATAGGATTTTTTGGAGAGGAGAAAAGAATTTGATCCAATGCAGACATGCTATATTTGCATTTGATAATAGGTTTTAAAAAACATGACTTTGAACTTTTTAAATTGAAAAGGTTATTGACCAAGGCATTTGATTTTTGTGTTCATCTGACTGGGCAATATGGGTTTTACTATAATATTTAGTGATTTATCTACGAATTTTGTTTTAGAATTTTTTTACATTGTCGGTTATATAATAATTTTAGGTATGGAATGAATGTATATTTATTTTTATTTCAGACATATTCTTGTGTTATACTTTGTATACGAGTTGTATCTAGATACCTAAGTTCATTTGTATGTACAATAGAGTTGTCCATTTTAGGACAGTTTCATATGGACTAACGTTTATGTAAATAATAAAAGATTTGTTATAAAACATAAATGATTTTATTCACTTTTACTGTACCTACAAAAACAAATGGTATTCATATGTGTTTTGCGTCTGTCTCTTTTAATTAATTAAAAATTCAAATTGATGTTTTCACTAGATAATGAGAACTGAATATTTTGTGCTGAAGTTATTAGAGCTTAGATAACCTTCAATAACAAAATATTGCCACCAATGTGAATCTGAACCAAATGTTTATTATAAACATCCTTTGATTTTCACAAGTTTTATGTTATCCAAAACACAATGGTGTTCTGAATCCAAGGATGATAACAAATTCAGATATTTTTTTATAAGAAAAATCCTGTATATTTCATAACGATAATTTTTATCCTTGAATATCCTAGCTGAATTAGTTCATGGGATTATGAAAAAACAATATGTACTAAAGTAAACTATGAAAAGGCATTAATAATTTTGGTTGAATGAAATTTTTTCAATAAAATGCTAAATGGTTATCAGGAAAGACTCGACTATTTCCTCATATAAAATAGGTATAACAGGCATTTTTTTTAAATATCAAAATGCAAATAAAGAATAAATCTTTGAAAGGGTGTCCATAATTACTTATTTTCTTCTCGTGAATGATTACATTTTCTCGAAGAGAGATATAGGAAATTGATTCATTATTAAGGGCATTCAGATGGTCAGCCAAATAATGTTCTTCATGACGGGGACTGTGGTTACTATTGTAACTGGCAAGATAGGAATCTTCAGAAAATTATTCTGAGAAAGTTGAGTCAATACTATTCACTGCCATCTGATATCGATCTGGTATATTCATTATCCCCTACACATACGGGGGATACATGATTATTTAAATGCTCTCAAACCCCTCTGGAACTCTAGAGTTGCCCCCACCTGCATCAAAAATGTATTGCAAGTGAGGCTTCTAGAAAATTATGTACAAGTACAAGAACACTTTCTATTTTTAGTATAATTATTTCTATATTAGTAGCTCTATTTCATTTAAAATGTACAATAATTATTACAATTTTGTTGCAGAAAATTTTCTGGGGGATTGTTTATTGAGTCACCTTTGTTAAATCATAACTTAGTGATAATATGCTCGAAATGTACTGGGGATTAATTCGTTACATTCCACTCTTTCAGTTTATCCAAAAGTTTTGTTCAAATTTGAAATTTCAAACTTTTTCTCAAAATTCAGACTTTTTATCTCCAAATTTTGACATAAAAGTCGAAATGATGGAAAACGCCCTGGTGACTCCTGCTCATTCTTTTCCAGAACCTTTTCATCTGTTGATAATACACCAAATCAATTCGGGATAGGGGTATTTTGATAAAGTATAATTTTGAAATTCCAGGGAACATTCTTCACAAGTTTTTAAGAATATAGCTGGAAAAATATTATTTCCGGTGGAAATTACACGTCACTGTGTTTTTTTTCTTCATATAATTTATTCTATAGCAGTTAAAAGGGTTGGTCAAAAAATAACCATATATCAATCAGGTCATGGATGGGCAGGCATGTCAGTATTTCATTTCAACTACGTGAGTTATTCAAATGATTTACATGAAGCTGTGAATACCAATCACGACCGGGGGATAGTAACAGATTTTGAGATACGATTTTACTCAGTATGCCTTTTGGAGGACAATATTGTCCGTATTACTTCGTATCCACAACATAATAATGCATGAATCAGTGTCGTCCTCGGTTCTTCATATTGAAAAAATATTCATTCATTTGTTCGAAACAACCCTTCGGACCCACTCTGTCGGTATGCCAATAGTTTTTTGAGTATAACATTTTCGTTATTTAATTGAAAAACACATTGCAGCCTGATTAAAATCGTACCGAAACACATAATTTTTTAATGTGAAGGACCCATGACGACACTCCTCGATTCATGCATTATTATAACAAGGATGTACGGACAAAATATTGTTCTCTAAAAGGCATACTGAGTAAAATCGTTTTTCAAAATATGTCACTATACCCGGTCTAAAGTGCACCTAGACTCGATAATTGAAACAAACATACTGGTTTTTTTGCGGTCCTTCGCTTTAGCTTGGACGATACCTAATTTGGTGCCTCTCTCTCTACATGATATGTATCAATGTATGTTGGAACCATTCCAAAACGCAAGATAACCCCCTTCGAATTTAGATATCCATAAAAAAGTTAAACAATCTAGTCGACCACTACGACATGAAATTAATCACAAGGTTCACACGTGTTTACTGTTTATCTATAACGGTGATAATTTAAAAGGTTGTCGCCAGATTTACTAAAACAAAGTTTGAAATGTGATAGCAATTGACAGTAATTCCAGTCCACGTAGTTTTAGATTTTTAAGTATTTTAGGCAATGGTTTGTTTGTACAACCTATCGCCAACTATGAAGCAATTGGGCGTTTGAGTAAACAAACTAATAAGTGAACAAAAAACAAACTATTTTGTCATCAGTCATCACCGATCAGGAAATTTCGGTAAGGCTGGTTATTATTCAAAGTTTGTGAACGGAGCGAGACCTAGCATTCAATAGAAAAGTTTGTTTAAAAGTGCCTGTTCTGCGCAGGCCTTGGAAATGTCTTCCGATTACTTAACTCAGCTACTGCTTGTTAGAGGACGACTGTATACTGAAAATTTGATTGCCATTAAACAAAATTGCTGACTGAATTTCTATAATCTGCAGAATTTCTACCCCTTCACAAAGGCGTTTTCATGCAATCATTGTTTCAGAAAATGGACCTTCAAGAGTATTTCTAGGTGCAGAAATCAGAACTGTCCATCTTCTGTTGAGTTTACCAATATTGTTTGAGTACAGGAATGCTTAGTCAATGGTACAGGTTTCTATCGAGTTTGGAAACTTTCGCGAATATCTACTAGATGGCGAAACTGAAGAGACTCATCGATTTATTAAAACCTCAGAGTAATAAAAGACATAGAGATACCATGCCTATTGGGACTTCAACATATGGGATACTCCCTCTGATGTCAAGTTTTGACACTATAGATAAGTATATTGAAATTATTGTTTTCGTCAGAATTCCAAAGATTTTGGCTACGGTTTGTTGAACCTGTAATCATTATTGGTAAGTGATAAATTTCTGGTACATTATAAATAGTGAATATTCTGTTCTTCTGTTGACATAATGTACTTGAGAGTAGTTCAATTTTTGCCACTTTGGCGCTGGCATCTAATGTTGAAGCCCCAATCCCTACAAAAATACCTGTTTTGAAGTGAACATGAACTAATCCTTTTCTATATAAAATTTGACGGCGAGTGGGGTGACGGGTGGTGAAACGTTATAGACAGTTTGTTTACATTTAGAGTAGTAGGACCATGATACAAACGAAGAATGACAACTTGATATTGATTTGAATGAAATAAGCGGGCATACACGAAACTATCCGATTGAATACGGACTTAACATGTATAAGGCCCTCGCTCGTAAACAAAGTTATGTTGCCTTGACAATGTGATGGAAAAGGCCACTCTATTGTCTTTTATTACTCAGAGATTAAAACGTATTGCTTTTCAGGCTCCATCCCCCTCGCAGCAGAGGGCTAACACGCGAATCCCCACTCTCACGTAATGTGACTGATGAGTGATGAGTATTGAGTATTAAGAGTATTGAGTAGGTTCATGGAGAGACATTAGACATCGAAGGCCTTGCAGGCTATGGAAGATATCATCGAGGGTCTGAGTAGAGCTCGGAATGGCAGCGAAAAATTCCTCGCCTTTTGGGAGGTGACGGATAATAGCGGAGTTATGGCTTATAGATGCCACTAAATACATGCATGCTCAATGTGAACGGCGCAGCCAATACCATCTTGTTGCGAAAAAGTGATTCTAAATATTAAAATATTCGAGAATAACACCGCATATGGTTAAACATTAAATTTTGAAAATTTGTTTGTTCAAAAATATCCACCAATGGAAATATTTGACAAAAATAAAACAACAACTAGTAATAAAATAAAATATATTATTTTCAGACAAAGAATTACGAGATAGGTACTTGAGATTTTGAATACGATTAATATCGGTTGCTTTTGAAATCAACAAGTATTACAGAGAATTAATGTTGGTAGTCCACGTAGAAAATGTTACAAACGGAAATTTACAGCTAGATATAATGACACAAAAATACTGTCATATTGTTGAATTCTCACTTGAATCAGGAGCATCAAAAATTATTCTTGAAACCCTTCTGAAGATGTTATCATTAAAACCAATATAATCAAATAATTGAAAGTCGTAGCTAATGATCTTAGCAATCGATGCCACAAAACACAAAAAAAATTAAAACAGTAATATACAATGCTCAAAAATTAAAACAGTAATATACAATGCTCAAAAATTGAACTGGACGATTATGATAAGGAATAACGTCATAATGAAAAATAAGGCTAGTTTCATAAGAATTATTGTGAATCTTAGTGTTTAATTCAAGTCTTTAATTTTTCATTAATTTTTGTTGTGGTTTTGATTTTAAAAACCTCAAATCAGCCATTTTTTCGCGGGTGATATTATGTGGGTAGGGTAAGATTCAATTAAATCTCTTTACCGAAATTGAGTTAAAAGGTCTTGATTTTTCAATAGATCAATCATCGAGTTTCCATGATCATATGCTGCAATAAAATTGTTATTTGTGGCATCTGGAAACAATTCCAATTTTTATTTTGCACATATTTGATTCAAATTTGGTATCCAAGGAGGATTCAAATTGTACATATTTATACATTTTCAAATTTTTTATTTTACTATTATAATAATTATTCAATACTTTCTTGTAGATCGTTTCAATCAACAAAATTCAATGAGACACACTATATAAAATATATAATACTGAAAATTGTCAAAAAAACAAATGAGGGTTGAATGTTAGAGTTCTAAATGAATTCCTCATATTAATGGGTGAGACCAATATCCTATACACCTACTTATCAGATTATATTTAAAATGAAGCCTGGTTTTTAAACACATATTCTGAAAAATCACTGGAGTTTGAGATTTTTTATGAAAGTTGATAAAGATTTTCATCAAGTTCGACTACATCAATTCAACATTTGAAAATAATTATCTTATGAAATGTATTGATAGTAATATACAGTGCAATTGTTGATTAGTGTAACTTAACTATGTTGCAATGTTTTATTGTTTCTCAAATTATAGTATCACATATAAACTTAAAAGCGAAAAACTGGATGTTTCAAAATTAGATTCAAGTGTGAATCAACATAAAAAATACTGAATAGATATGGGGTGAAAGCTTGATTTCATAATAGTCCAGCCATGCCTTACATTTGTTTTACTTAAAAAAAACTCGGTTATTTCAAATTTCCAATTTGGAAATTGAAAGAGGAGTCTTGAGGCAGGTTTTTTAAAATAAAAATCAGTTTCTATATTTTATCACAGTTGAAATATTAAAAGGTGAGAGAAGGGTACACAAAATAAGACTTAACTGTACAACTATAAAGTAGTACTTATATCACCATTGTATTGTGACAGTTTCAGGAATGAAATGAAAAATTCAAAATATTCCACGTGGAAAAAGAAAAAGTTGATATTCTAATACTTCAACAATTTGTTGAATATGATAGTTTCCATCTTTACATAAAAAAAACAATTAATTTAGCCTAATACAGTGTGTTCGCTCAAGTTGCATATACATGGAAAACTTTTGTATTACTGTTTTAAGAAAAAAATTACTTGTGATAAAAAGTTCTGCTTATTCAAAAAAGTAAGATCAAAAATTCAAACCGACCACTGAAAATTCACTCACTAAAAAGAATGAACAGGAAATTATTGTCATCTGAAATTGTTATGGACAAACTATTCAATATTTATCGCCCATTTAATGAATTTGAAACTAATATATTTTAATGTATTTAATACATATTCATAGTGATGTTCAGAGGATAGTCGTGGTCGTATCCCACCTATCCTAACAAAGCAATACATTCTAACAGTAGTAAGCGATCAAAAGCTTTAGAGCAAAGTAGCATACGACCACGATTCTCTGAACATCACTATGAATATGCATTAAATATATTAAAATATTTTGTGTATAATAATAATTTCTTGTTTCATTCTTTTTAGATCGTGATTTTTCAGTATACAGAGAAACAAGTTGACTAACGGCTATTTAACATTTAATAGTCTCAATTAAAAATTTGGATACTATATGGGACAAATATACTGTTCGATAGTGGTAGATAAAATATGTTTTCTGAATTGGTATACCTGCAGCAGACACTCTCTTAAGTAGTTCATTTGTCGTCAATGAATAAATATATTTACACTGAGTATCATCATGGTTCACCTGTCACTGAAACTCGATATCGACGATCTCAGAATATCTAGAACATTTTTTTTGTTGTTATGGTACGAAAGTTCGATAATATATTTATGGTAATTAAATATTACCCAAGTGAACTTGTCAGAAATTCAAGAACACCAATTCCTACCTTCTTTCTATCGGCTCTCACGATGTTCTTTGAACAATACAAGATTTTCTTTTTCGTGGGAAGAAAAACATCATTATGATGAAGCAAATGAGTCTGCCTTTTCCACCTCGACCAATTCGCATCACCGGCATCGTTGAATTTTTCTATTTGAATTAAGAAGTTCATATTATTATTTCAAACACACTCTGTTCAATTCTAGATCTCTTAGGCCCATAACCTGTACAAAATAGTTTAAAATGAATAGAGAACAATCATCACAGAAATATGAAAACATTCCAGAACAGATATTTAGATTTTCAACAGTTTATGACCATTTCAAATAGCTTTTCAAAGTCGTAGGTACCAAACTGGCATGATATTTGTCGGTTTAGACATGGCTTCTAGAGAAATGTGTTCTAAATTTTTCAGATGTCCAATCAGATTTTCTGCTTTCAAGTTCAGTCTGGCTCAGTCTGAAAGAATTAATTGCCGCTTCTTTCATTACACATAGGTGCAATTATAAGTTTGTACTTTCGCCTCCAAGTGAATGGAGTTAATTTTAGCTATAAAATCAGTAATAAAGATTTCCATTTGTAAACAACTTAAGCACACTGTATACTCGCTTTACTCATAAACAATAATATTTTATTAACTGGCAGGTGTCTGCTGCTCAAAATATATTGCACCAAAACTGTTGAGATTATAATAGTAATAGTCTTGTTCACAAGGCTTTTTGGACGACTATTTTTCTTGAGAGAAAATTATTTTAAAAAAATAATCAAAACAGAAAGGTCTCAGAATATGAAAGAGAAATATTATATTATTATATTATATAATTAATGGGAGTCAATACATTTTAAAAATCTTTTTCATGTAGCTTTCAGTAAAAAAAAAAACATTTGGACTATTACAGTTGATAAAAAATTAAAATAACAAAATTTTCTAATTTTTCGGAAATTGAGATTTTGATTCAACAATTATCAGGATTTTTCAGCTCAAAGTGCTGAAGATTGTTAAGTTATAAAATCTTAACTAATAGAAAAGTTGAAGTAGACATTTTTTTGCTGATGGCTTCTTCATTCATGTATTCGGAAATTACCAGCATTTTTTCATTTACACCTGTACTTTCACCGCTCAATTAAAATTATAAATATTTGTGGTACCAGTTCCGAGAGACAGAACTTTTTTAAGAAATTTCCGCTCTCTTTTGATATATTTTTCGATTATGGATATCTGCAATAGTTTTTAATAACTTTTGCAATTTTTGGGAGTGGAACGTTCTTTTTTTAAACTTTTTTCTATATGCCATAACGAATCAAATGACACCTCACTCATAATTTTTGATCTCCCAAGAAAAACGTCGTCCAAAAAGCATTTGTGAACCAGACTAAAAACCAGTAGCCAGATGATGGTAAAAATTCAACAAAACATCAAACACTGTATCAAAAAGCTAATTTTAGTCTTTTCTTCAAGAACAATAAATAAATAAATAGCATACATTTTGATAGTCGGAGGTATTCAGTTAATTATAAAGTCAAGTCAGGTCCTCATTAAATATCCCAACTGAACAAGTGATGTTTGACTAGCATATCCCTTACTCCGTCTTTCAAGGGTTGGTTATTAGTCTCTTTTTTGATTGGCAACTCCCAGTCGGGGTTCAGGTTGAATGATAACTGTGACAATATCCTCAAGTCACATTTTATCTGCACCCATCCTGGACTATATACAAACGACCAAGGATGGTACCTGGATAAAAAAAAAACATCTTATAATCAAAATGTGTTCTAGGAAACTAGATCCATATCTAAGATTGTGTTATAATATCTGCGGTATGTGAAGAAAATCTTACCATTTCTGCACTATTTCGCTGGATGAACAGAGAACTTCAAGCCACAGGTGGAGAACCTGTTCGTTGAGACCCATACAAATCAAGGAGCGGAGTTTCACATCCATTTGAGCATGGGCATTGTCATGAGACAAATTTATAGCTTGAACACAGCGGTAGAGCAACTGAAACAAAACATTCCACATTATTTTTGATAAATTGTATAATTTTGACACAATTTCCGGAAATTATGTTGGAATAATGTTGAAAAATGAGGAATGCTAGCATTCTCGTCAGAAGTTGTCCTGCCCCATCATGTCTGTTGATGTATATATTTTAGATTCGCCGACAAAGTCGCGGGCAGAAGCTACGTGTCCTACAAAAAATTATTAAATTTATTTTGCAATAATAAATTGGGGGTCACTTCTCAAGTTGGACTAAGCAATACATATTGACAAAACTCAAAATCGGTTGAGTGGTTTCGCAGATTAGCGTGGACAAACATCTGACATTACACAAGCTCGCTCACTTCTCTGGAACACCGCAGAAAGGTTGTCGATCTGTCTCTGTTTTATAGATATTTTAGTGGAAGATGCACTTTCGAAATATCCCACCGTTAGCGGTCCCATCGAGACTGGCCCGTCGAGCTCGGTCCTCACATCCATATGGTCACTTTGGAGACATGCCGAACATCTCTTTCCTAGGGCTCGTTCTTCCAACCAACGTTAAAGGTTTGAAACTCGCTGCCTCTGGAGGTGTTCCCTGAGGCAAACAGCCTTCAGAAATTCAAGAACTCCAATTCCTACCTATTTTCCCTAAACAATACAGGATTTTTCTTTTCGTCGGAACCAGAACATAAAAAAAACTGTTAAATATGTTTGATCTCCGTGAAACACACTCTTTTCCACGGAAATGCTGAGAAAAACATGCAGAGACCATCCTAGTGCCATCAATGTGCTGGATGTAGCACCAATAACTTCGAGGGGGACAATCTTATTAATACTAGTATCCCCTAATGAACACCCATGCAGGTAGAGTATGTGTGGGCAAAGGACTGCTATTATTTTCAGACACTTATAAGACTGATATATCAGTCCCTTCAAAACCAATATTCGTTAAACTTACCTCTTCTGGTGTCAAAACTTTTCCATCTTCATCTAATCTATATGTTTTACACAGGACCAGTCTGCTATAAACCGAGTTGAAGTCCTTTTCGACTTCTTTCATCGCCGATTCCTCTATGAATAGCCAGGGATGACACGGCCCACCTGGAAGACACTCGTTAATGATCAAAGATATTAATTTTTTTTTCATACCTAGGAAATGCGGACGTTTCATGCCGTGTTCCAAGACTTGTTTGATCACGGGGCACAATGTACCCCTCACTAAATCTGTGACAGTTTCTGATATACTGTCGTCGCCAGCACTACTATACTGTTTACTTCGTTCATCAAGTAACTGGACGAATTTTGCGGGAAACCAACCTGGAATTGGGGAAACTAGTTAATAATTAAAATGGTGTATTTTTATTTTCAGTCAGCTGAATGGATATTAGTTATAAGTGGTTCATAAATCATGAATTCTGAGCAAAGTCAAACAAGGATATTGTTTCCTGCATTCGTTCGGTCGGGACATCTGCCATCTTAAGACAAGCCGGAATAATTTCAAGATCCGAGAATAGCAATGCATAATTTCACCGCGGACCACAAGTGCAGCTAGTTCTGTGGATTCAAGAGAGTAGGTCCAACACGGAGCACTATAAAAATTCGATTGAATGAGTAGACTGTACACATATCAGATTAAGCAAAAATCTCACTTATCAGCTTTGCAAAGTTCAACGATTTAATTATGTTAATTTGATGCAGGCTACCCAATTATTTTATGAATCAAGAACTAAGGGTAATAATATAAAAATAACTTAAGCAATGCTTGTCAACTAAACCCGTCTGAAATAACTTCAACATGAGAATATTTGTGAAGGGAGCATTTACCTCTCAAACCATTCAGCTCTCCGATCCAACAGTGTTCATCTTTTTGACTAATTATAGTTATTATATCATTTTTTCTGAATCCTAGTTCATCGTCATCATGTCTCTCGAAATCTGTAATGTGAAAACCAGTATTTATGTAGAAATATGTACCAGAACAGAACAGTTGAATGTCTAACCAACACTGTTATGTGGTTGTTTGAATACTATGTGTCCAAAATAAGTCCACAAAAACCGAATATAACACAACACAACCTTATATGGAAAATAAAATGAAAAGTCTTTTTGAAAATAAGCTTTTATTTATAAACTATTGAACTAAAGAGTAAAAAATAATCTTTGTGCATGAAAAAAAAGTCTTGTTGAATACTGTATCAGCGAATCTAGGAAAAAACCCTGGGAAAAAAACAGAAAAAAAACGAAAAAAAAAACAGAAAAAAAACGAAAAAAACCTTCCTAGAAAAACGGCTAGGAAGAAGGAGATATCCTGGGGAGTGTTCCGTTTTTTTGTTTTTTTTTTCCGGAGTATTTTTACCGTTTACCATGGAATCTAGCTAGAGGTCAGTTTTGAACCAACGCACGGCAAATAAAAACGATAGCTTTCCTTTACTTAAAGAGGTTATTGTCTTTGGGTAGAGTATGTTTGGAAATACATTATCCTTTCTTGTAGCAACTTGCGGTAGAAATTAGCCAGGTAAATACCAGAAATGGTGGATGGATTCGTCAGAACAATACGAATGTAGGTTTGTTTACGGCTTATTTCTACCGAAAATCCCTACAAGTCGATAAGTAAGGAAAGGATATTATATTTCCGAACAGACTATACACTCTATGAAGGTTTTTGGAAACCGAGCAAAATTTCTTGCTTTTTTGATGGTCGTATTTCGCAAGCGGTTTGGTAGAAAATGAAAGTGTCTTGTTTATTTCAATCAAATAATTCTCTGTTTTAAGTTTCTGTAGTCATACCCCAACACCCTGGGGGTATAGTCAGTTAAGTAATGATTTTTTTATTACCTAACAAGGCTTTCGCTCTTCTTTTTCGCGTCTTAGATACATTGATGTAGTTTGTGTGGTCCTGAGCATGACTTTCCATGGAATAATCGGCCACCAAAGATATTTCTGAACCTAACTTTGGATCCAACTGCATGAAGTGTCGAGCGATCTGTAATTGATGAAATATCATATTGATTTATACAAAAAGTGTGGGGTCTCCTGCATTTCATTCAGTCATAGTTTATTTTTCAACATTTGAGGAAATATGGATAAGCGAGGTTCTATTAAATGATCTTGTGAAAACTTACATTTCATACTTACATACTGGAATTTCATCCCAAACCCAAACCGGTAATTTTAACACCTCGACACGTGTTTCAGTGGAGAGAAAATTAATCAATTTAATCTTACCTTCAGAAGATGATCACTTGGTGACTGAAATACCTTTCAAGGTGGTAAAAATAGCGGATTGGTGTTGGAATATAATTCCAGTATATTCATTACTATACCTTCCCAACAGTGCAATGTAATTACATTTATCTTATCTGCTTTATAGATATATTTTTCTATAACCAGAAACTGAAAACATTGCGATCTGATGGCATTTATTCAACTTTTCTCGAAATATCAAAAGTATAAGTCCCAATAACTTCCAAGAAAGCCTTGCAAACGTTTACCAATCAGTTTCCAATTTCATATTCAGAAACTATACATTCATACAAATATACAGGAAACGGATCACTCTGAAAATTTGATGGAGGGAATTCTCTACCCAACTGAAATATTTTTGGCAACTTTTATATTTCATTTGGAACTTTTATATTTCAAATGGAACAACTTGTATATAATATTATTTTCAATATCAATATCATGAAATTGAATTCAGTTTTTTTTTTACGGAAGCCATGATCACTGAAAATGCAGATATCTTTAAACTGGACAAAACTGTGATAATTAAATTTGGTTTAGAGCTATCCTGTCTGCCGTAAGAGTCCAATTGAAGGATATTCATATACAGTATCAGAAACTTTTCATCTGGGGTATAGACAGAAATCTATGCGAGCAACGAGGAACGCAATGATATGATAATACCACATAAATAAGAGACGCACTACTGTGCGCCTATCCTCTGTTACCCCACCCGACGAATTAACATCGCACGTCGATATCCCTTCCTCGAGCGAGTAGAGGAGAAATTGTAATGCTCTCAACATATAGCAAGCTATTCTTTACACTCTCATGAAACCACCATACCCAAGATGAAAACTTTCCGATACTGTATAGGTGGTAGATGATATCTACCACTGTCCTATGAAATATCACCACATTGAGTACATGTGGTGTGAAATAGATCATTCCATGTTTCAGTGTTTGGTCAATAACCCACGGTCACCTTTTTTCTTTCCTCTTAAATTTTCAGGTCTTATTCTAACAGTAGCGATGATGAAGTCTTCTCAAGTAAAATACCCCAGAAGCAAAATGCCTCTCCATTTGGATTTCTTGGCGAGAGGTACTCGAGGTGACACACCATCGAAGAATTTAGATATATTTACTTCTGTAACATCCGTGGATTCAACAAAAACATCAATGACACATCCTCCACCAACAAGGTCCACATGCTTTGTCCTGGTCCATTCGCGATTCAGATACAAAGGTGGTGTTTGCCTTTACTCTAAAGACTAACCTATCATGCCAACGCTAAGAATTTGGAGCTGAAAGAGTTCGACGTGATGTTGTTCAAGCTGCCTAATACCAAACAGATTAAACTCCTCTGCAGCCAACACTTATCTACTAATGAACCATCCTATATAACTATATAACCTATTCAAGTTTTTATCACTTAAAAAAGTCATCATAATGGGAAAGTTCAACTCTACCTGGCTCAAATTTTCCAACAAAACAGACGAGACAGGTCGTCAAGCTGAGGCCTTATTCGCTATCATATTTTTTTTCTTATTTCTTTCAACCGGCTGCACCCTCACGGCAACCCTCAGAAGTCATCGAGAGACTTGTGTGAGCTAGGGAAAACGTAACCGTCACCTTTTAACGCATGATCCAATGCACGAAACCGGTAACCGCGCTGGGATTCGAACCCACGCTCCACGGATAATTTGGCCAAGAAGCAAATACTCTTACCATCGTGCCCCCTAGTCAAGAACTGGTCGAGCTGATGTCAAAACAACCAGTATGCCAATACAATAATAAATAAAGAATAACATTTTTAAATATTTCAATTGAACACAGATTGTGAATCTGTGATTAATTGATCATACAGAGTACATTATTAAAGATATGTACAATGCAATTTTCCTCCATATGATTCCAACTTTTTTGAAGACTTCTACCCATTTATTTACCAATGAAGATTATGAAAAATATAATCGAACATACCTGTAAAATTGCCTCCCTCAGATCAACCAATATTTCAGTGTGCTTTATATTTTTGCTCTTAATGTCATCTTCTCCAGGTTCGTTGAAAAGTAAGAGTTGTATCACTGACTTATTCTTCTTGATTTGCCTTCTGAAAAGTAAATCGTGTCCATACACAGAAAATTGGTTTTATCAAACCTTGAGAACAATAATAATTTCAAGGAATTTCTTACTTTGAATGGAATAAACTGGCATTTTTCAGCACCACATGCTCCCAACTTTGGAAGTCTCTGGGAAGCATGTGTCAAATCCGCAAAATTTCGTTTAAGAAGTATCGTTGGTAACTGACATTTGAGTTTTGAGGGCCTATACACTCTAATAACTCAAGTTGAGGCAGTCCTCAACTCCCGACTATTCTCCCCTCTGTCCAACGATCCCAATGAACTTTCCCCTGTAACACCTGCACATTTCCTTACTGGCGAGCCATTGACTACTCTACCTCAAGATGACATCATCAGATACATCCCAACTAACCGTTTAGCCAATTTCAAGATTATTCAGCAACAAATACATTTTTGGAAACGCTGGGCGCATGAATACCTCAACCATCTTCAAGAGAGAACAAAATGGCGACAACTTCATCTGATCCTCGAAATTGGAACATTGGTTCTTCTCACCCTAGATTTGTTTGTGTTAAGACCAAGCAAAATGCGTCTGATAGTTCGTTGGCGAAAGATAATCTTGGGCATAGGAATTATGGTCTAGGGTTGTGCTCCCAATGAATCTAGTGTTGTAATATTGGCTCTTTCCTCAGCGTCCTCGTTCCAAAACTATTGTTGTCATCCAAATTCACGAGTCAATGGGTGGGATAGGGATAGAAATAATTCCTCAGACTAATTTAAAAAAATATATTTGGAGGTAAACAAAAATGATCTGTAAGTTAGTTCGCTTTCAAAAATTTTCGATACTATTATTTTTCACGTTCTCAGTCACTTATAAAGAACACTAAAAAACAAAATAATGTTCTATCACCAAATCAACTTTGACCTACTGAAATCAAAATACAGTGTCTTCCAAACATAACATGAATAACATTCTCCCAAAAGGTATTCATCCAATTTTAAAACAACCCATAGACCGAATCAGCAGGAATCACAATAACCATGAAACAATGAAATTAATAAACATTAGGAATTAAATTAAAAGTCTTCAGAAATTACATTTTGTTGACTGATACAAAAAATCGCCATAGCTGGAAGATTGCATATGTATAATCTCTACCTGCTTCAACTAATACTTTTTGATGTTCGTTATGTTTTTGTATCATTTGCAATTATTTATTCAATCTCAAGTTTTTTCCATTCTGAATTGCATAAAACGAAAAGAAATTGGAGCCGCTGCCACATAAAAATAAAATTGACCTGTTAAGGAATTTTTCAATTAATATATTCCATAGTTTTGCCGATCACTGTATATTAGTGTATAAAGAACATATATTGATTTCAACATTGAAAACTCATAAAAATAAATTCAGTTTAAATGGGCACATGTAAACTCGTCCGCTTAAGGATTTATAATCTACTCAATTAAAGGACGCCACAAAATAATGTGATTTCGGCCGATCGTAAAACTGAAAAACGAAGGAGTAATTATTTACTCTGATATAACCAGAACGAACAAACTTTACGTAGGCATTTGAGAGCGTGAAAATTAAATACATACATTTTGCAAAAAGTAAATATTTAGTATAATTGAACCAGAACGAACTAACCTTACTTAGAAATTTGAATGCGTGGAAATTGCAAACTGCAATATGTTAAAATAATATCGCATTTAATATTACATCAGTCTATTTCTTTGCACAATATTATTATTATAGGCGGCCCAGTTTATATACCAGAAATCAGGTACAAAATTTTGGACGACGAGATTACATACTCATTAGTAAGCATTACTTGTTCCAGAAAAATACGTAAATTTCGAAAATGTAATAAAATACAGAATGATCCATTGTTCAATAGTAATTCAGAATGGCTTCCTTGAGATCATTATAACAACTGTAAATGGATTTGGTTATATAGAGCACTATTAAGTTGAGTAACTATACAGTGTGTCCACTTAAATTGGCAACATAAGGAAAACTTTATTTTTCATTTTTGAATAAAGAAAAGTTCTGAACCTGATTTTGAATAACTATCTTTTGGAGTTTGTCAGTTGTATACAAGCAGTTTAAAAAAATATGAAAATTATTATTATTTACCAACTTCCCCAACAGCATATTTCATCAGTACGTCCTTCACCCAAAAGCTTCAGCAAATTATCTTGGAGTAAACTGTGACACCTTATTGAACTATTATTGCTTCACATTTCACAAACCTGACAAGGGGCAGCTGTGAGTATAACAACAGCAAACCATATCTATAAAGTCATTTGTCGCCCACTTATTGAATCACCTACTTTACCTCAACTTAAAATCACAAATTCTGCATATGCTCAAAGTTGGAGAGACAACATCTGCTAGAAAAATCTCCAAGATAAGATACCCTAACATTCCTCTCCATAATCCTCCTAATCCCCTGCTATATCAGCAGACCAATATAATGCAGAGACAGGATCGTTTACAATATCTCTCCAGAAAGTTTTCACAAAATGTACAACATAAGAAACCTTGTTGGAAAGACTGTTTTATTTTTCTTCCATCAATCTGCAATAGTTATATACTTTCATACAAATGTAGATGTTTTTTTATCAAATACAGTAAGTTATTTTTCAAGTCTACCAGTATATACCAAAATGGGTAGAACTTCATTCGAAAATCTTTTGAATTGAATGTAATTCGGATTCAATAAATATTTATTATTTTTTATTACTTACATAGATATGATTGGGTAATAATAAAAAATTAATAGTTGGAAATTCTCAACAACTTTTCATGATATCAATTTTCGATATTATCAAAATAAAAGTACGTTCCTCTTGTACCAAACTATAATTTTTTGACGAATACCAAGATTTTCTTATTCAAAATTCGGTTGTAGGACGTGCAGAACTTTTTATGAAGAATTACTTTTTTCTTATAATATAGAAATGTCTTCCACATGTTGCTAACTCAAGTGGACACACTGTATGTAGCCTGAGTACATTACATAAAGTCGAAAACATTACTAGTCTATATTATATAAGGTACGTCAAGTAATTATTACAAATAGTCACACTGGTCGAGGTTTTCAAGTCAAACTGAACACACGTTACCAAAATAACAAATAAGAACAGCTGAAACCCTAGGTTACCAACTGGGTTGTACACTAGGTTACCAACTGGGTTGTATCAACAAATTACATAAAAAATAAATAATGTAACTGCCTAAAATTCACATCACAATAACTACATGATTTTCAAGAACACCTTGTATAATTAGGCCAATTAATAGAGAACTTTTTGGTGACAACATACTAGGAGAAAACTAACTGTGCAATCACATTCTGATATGTTTTGGGTTTCATTTATCAATTTGTTATAAACTTAAATTGGAAAAATATTTGTTTAAAAAAACTAAAGAACACGCTTTACTTCCAACATGGACTTAAAAGTAAAGAATAATTGACAATTTAATTACGCAAATGTAAAAAAGCGTGGGTGCTTCCGATCTATATTCTCATATTTTTTATTTTAATTTAAGGGCCAGTACAACTCAAAAAAATTACAGAATATTATTACTAATAATCAGATCAGGTCAGATCAACTCTCATTTTGTTCTTAAAATAAAAAAATACTTTTTTTGTAATAATTTGTTTATAACAAATTAATAAATAACATTTGCGATAAAAAAAACATAACAGAATATAACAGCCTGTCTTTCATGATGGCATAGTCCTTTTTCCTAGTTTTTTTTCACAGAATTACTCATTTTATGCTCTACTGATTGGCCTACATTGAACCATCCTCAGGTTAATTTTCGTATATTTATCGTACGTTTATACAGCAAGTAAAATAAAATAAGAAATAAAATAAAGTATGATGTAAAGTAATCATTGTGTTTATACAGCAAAATAAAATAATATGAGAAATAAGGAACAGCCAATCAAAATTTGGAATTTCTGGCACCATTTCAAAAATACTCAGCCTTTCCCTTTTTCTATTCAGAGGTCTTATTTTAAATCGAAAGTGCTTGGCTTTATTCATTTAATAATAATCCACCGTTTCAATCATTAACCTTATAATAAAATCATTGTATCTAACGGCATCTTTACTAAGCTACAGAAGTTTAATGGCGATTTTCAATATTGACAATACAAATAATAAATAATGCTGTGAGAAAATAAACAAAAACAAGCACTCAGCCATATTATTTATATGTATGTGTTCTGTCATCTGTCAATTGTCTTGTCAACTTAAAACAAAATAAAAGATAACCATGTTTTATTTTATTTCTCTATTTTATTCTCTGAATGAACTTGTTATGGGTGTTGTGTTTCATCTTTTTATATTATTTTATTTCTCATTTTATTTTACTTGCTGTATAACCTCACCATTACTGAATATCAATCCATAAAAATTATTGTTTGTATATTGTCTTTATAAATTCTGGGAACAAAAAATGAACTCAATCAATGTTTGAAATCAAACACAAAATAATAAATTTTTTGTTTTTTAAATTGTAAAAATGAAATAGCTAAAACATGCTAAAAAAAGTTATTGCATATAATGTATAAATTATAATATCCTTCATAAAATCAACTAAAAGTTTACAAAAAAGCCTGTTGAGAAAAAAAATCATACCTCAAAAATAAAATCAACACCATAATAAAATTAGGTGACAAAAACATGAATACTGTGCAAAGGAGGTGTTAATGGTTGTCATCTGTAGAATATCACCTTGCATATTTTACTCTTGTAAATCTTTTTTTTTTTTAAATGAAGTATTCAATAGCTTCAACTGAAAATCAATAGATGAATACAAGAACTGTGATGTTCTACTAGTCGATTATTGCTAGAGTACTTAGATTTTGATTGTACACTGAGTTACCCGTTCCAATGAACACCTAATTATTCAAAATATTTGAACAAAGATAGCACACTGGAAATCCTGAGAAGACAACACCAATCTGGTATTTTCATGTTGCTGTCAGAGCACCATATGTACCAAAAGCATACTCGATGCATAACAACTGTGCATTCAGAGACTGTGTTAAAATAGGTTCCAGTTGTTTATTATTCTCACAATTTTCCTGACTTCTAGTTAAGTTCCAAACACGAATAACTCCGTTAAGTGTCCCCGCACAAATTTCGGTCCCCTCTTTATTCCACAGGAGCCTCAATATAGGGGAATCCTTACACCTGAGTTCCACAGTCACTTTCGAGGTCAATAGATCCCAAACTCGAATTTTTTTGTCTTCACACGCACTTGCTAACATTTTCCCGCAAGGACTGAAAGCCAAGGCAAAAATTGTTCCTTTCGAAGCATGTAAAAGTCTCATGGTACATGATTTATTGATGCACCACAACCTGATATTTTTATCAGCCGAGCCTGTGGCTATGTACAGGCAGTTCGGATGAAAGTCCACACAGGTCACAGCTTGGGTGTGGCCTGGAAATATCCTTAAAACATTCCCATTGCTCAGCTGCCACAATCTAGCAGTCCCGTCCATTGAACCCGACGTGATAAACTCTCCGTTCCCGCTCACTTTAACACAGTAAACAGGTCCTAAATGGCCTGTACACCTGCGCACTAATGTCATATTGGCCAAGTCATAAACACATATAGTGCCATCTGCACTACCCGTTGACAGCATACTGTTCATTGGAGATATATCTATGCAGTGAATTTGGCCAGAGTGGTTGGTTAATACTACTTGATCATTATTGTCATCCAAGTGAAATAAAGAGTCCAAAGGATGGACAGGCATTACACGTAGCACATTTTTTTCTGCAAAGGCAACAAATCCACATTGTCTTTTCAATAAACCACATGATACTTCTTGTTTGGCAAAATTTATTTGGATGTTTAGTATGGGTATACGCTCCTTCTTTAAGTCCCCAATGGCATTCATCAATTTCTGAAACTTGGCTTCTTTGGGACATTCAGCAGAAGGCACCGGAACCGTCATTGTGTCTTTATCTTTCTTTATAAGCTCAGTGATGATATGGAAATCAAACCAAGTTTGTAATACTTGCAAGAAAATAACGTGGCAATTTTCCAGCACAAACTTCTTCAAAAGTTTTAAGGATTCTGCACTAACTTCAATAACAACTTTTTTGTTCCGGAAATTCTCTTTCAATTTACAAGTTTCCTTGTATTTCTTCAAGTCGTTATCATTCCCTATGAGATGTATCAACTCTCTGAATGCAGGATCACTCTTATTCTCCACTAACTGTGAATAGCACTTGTAAAAGGCAGAAGCTCTGTCTGCATGCCCACCCCTAATAATGTCCATATACAAATGACAAAATAATGGTCCCACCAACTGTTCAATGTCCAAGCAGCAATTTCTTCTGGTGGTTTGTTCTTTCATCCAATCCAAGAACGTATTGAAATTATGATCTATCACTACAGGATCAATATTGTAACAGCTGTACAACACTGAATTGGATCTGCCTACATCTCTTTCAATTATAGAAGGGAATGTATATGTGCCCTAGCAGTAGTTAAAACAACTATTAAGGAAAGATGTGCATCCAACATTCAGAATATTTTTTTTAGGGTGTTCCTAAAGAAAAAAATCAAATTCTTCACCCATGAGGACCTCACAGCCCTTATAATGATTTTACACTTTGTTTTGATTAGGATAAACATACTATAACACCAATTGAAAAGATATTTTTTCCTCAATAATTATTTTCAGGTAGTTCTTCAAAAAAAGTCAAGAATTAAGACCAATAATAAAAAATATTACAAAACGGTAGGGTTTGTTTCTTTGATTACTTGAACCATAAACAATATTTCCATGAATAACTCCTGGCGAGCGGATCAGTATACACGCTGAAAGAATTTGTTATCAAGATTTCACCACAATTACGAAATACCTAAACGAAACTATTTGGACATGAGAATAATAGAATGAACAGAAATTCTGAGGCACTTATTTTTCAGAGGTCGGTCTTAATTCTTGGCATGTTTATCCCTCACCATTACTACTTGTAGGGCACGTATACAGTCCCATTGTGGAATAAGTTATTTGTTGCTTCTTTGTACTTTCGAAGGTTTGCAAAGGACTATAATTCCTCCTCTGGAGATAAAAAGATACATTTTTCACTTCACTTTTCGAACGTTTGATTCTATTATTTTCCCGTTTTGTATCATCCATGTTATACTGAAAACAAATGACCTAAACATAACCATACTTCTAAGGACCAAAGCTGTCAAACCTCAGAGTAATTAAAGACCATAGAGACGCCTTCTCCATCCTTGTCTTGAAGTCAACATAACTTTGTTTGTTTACAAGCGAGGGCCTTATTCATGTTAAGTCCGTATTCACTCGGGTAGTTTCGTGTATGCCCGCTCATTTCATTCGGATCAAGTTGTTCTTCGTTTGTAATGCTGGTCATTACCTTACATATAAATGCGAAATAGACATGTTTTTCAGAAAGCCAAAGAAAAACTTACCATTGTCAAGGTTTCCGCTCTGCGAACTCGGCATACTTGAACTTGAACAGTTTACAAAGTTACAACTTGCTGGTTATCACTTAAGATTTTGTACGAGGGCTTGCAGACTAATAATGCTGAAGATTCAATTTTATGCTGTCATATTATTTTCTAAACAAATAATAAACAATAAATAATAAACAAAAATAACCACGACTTGTTGTCATTTTGTCTGTTTTCGTCATATTGGCCATATAATCCGAATAGTAGTATAATATAGCCCAAAAACAAATTTCAGTTTTTTGTCCATATTTTTGGAAACAAGTATTGTAAACCAATTCAAATGAATGGGATGGATACTGGGTAGTAGAGCATTTGATAAAAAAGGATTTGCGATATCATAAAAAAAAGAACTACGTACAAATACTTTTTCAAATAAGGTGGGGCATATTTACCTTACGTATTTGACTCGTTTCTGGACCTCCCTCTGCCACTTTGACATCACCAGTGATCTTCCAGTAAGATTCAAGGGTCTGTCTGGGGCATATGAGTTTGTGGCTACAAACTTTTGAAAAGATAGCGAGAAAGAGGAAACAAATCACTTGTTTCCATAAGGAATACTTGAATGTTTACCATTAATACCTTGTTCTACATGGTGTTTCCGAAATTGGAGCCATAAATGAAATGGGAAGTAGAATATTAAGAAACAGAACAAAATGAAAGAATACTTTTTGTTGAAAAAAAAAAAAAAAAAAATTTGGGAGCTATTGAATTTTAAAGTTTTCAAGACTTTTTTCGGTAATCACAGATAAGAGTTCTACAGCCTGCACAAACCGCGCTGAAATACTGCCAGCGAGCAGACATGCTGTGGCCTGGAGTATCAAAGCAGTGCCTTCCAAACAAAGGTAACTGAAAAATTCATATAAATTTTCGAAAATTTTTGACTAAGTCAAAAACGAGAATCCTTTCCATTTATTGATACATCATGTTTCATACAACAACCCATTTTTTTATTGCTCCAATCTAGGAAACACCCTGTATACGTAAATCCCCAAAATTTGCAATGTAAATTGGTGGGGAATTAAATTTAAATAGGAATATTGATTTAATTGATGTGGATTTCAAGTGGATGTAATGTTTGTTCAAAGCACGTTTGCCCCGATAGTTCATAGATTAATACATTATCAGTTGAATGAGTAATCAACACTGTGTTTTGGTTGGTGAAAGAATTCTGTGGTCCGAAACTAACCTTGCCAAGTGTTGTTTAGGGAGATTGGGCGCAGCCTCAGGATTTCCTACCAGAGCTCCTTGATCAGCCATCAAATACGCCAAGTGCCTTCGCCTGTAAGTTTCCAACATAACATCATTCATGGAGTTGATAAGTTGTTTGGAGATCTGCAAGAAACACGGCATGATGCGTATCAGGAAAATATGCGTAAAACCTTTTCATACCTCAAGCAATGTATCAACATCATCTGTATCACCAGGTATATCGGACAGAGCGTTGAATATTTGAGCAGAATTTTCCAGTTCCTTGAGATGGGGTTCTTTCATTTTGAGCATGCTGAGCGTTATTTGAAACAAAACTATAGAACCTTCGAAGAAAAATAAATCCCAAATTCTTAACAAAATCTTCATGTGGACCACACTCGCAAATAAAGTGAGAAACCACTGTAAAGTTATTAAAGATAATTCTATGTCGTGGTTTTTCAACATTTCATCAGTGTCTGGTAAATAGTTCGTTATTAGTGTTCTCAAAACACGCTGATCAGCTTGAATACCTGAAAATTAAGCAAAAGAATAATTGTTTCATTGCAAAATGTTTATTATATGAGAATTCTTATCACCACTATAATTATGAAAATGTTGAGAAACAGAAATTATAATACTCCCTCATAAACACTAGTAGAGTTTACCCAAAGGCATAGCCTGTGCGGGTAGAGGTCGGCTTTATTATTTGGCGCACCGGGGCGATTTACTAATCATTGGTGGCGTATTCACTTTTTAGCTGTAGGAAAACCACTGTGCACTCCAAGCTAGCAGTAGGCGGGATAGGCAGTCAGGCAACTCACAACACACTTGCTTTCAACAAGGCATGTGGTCGCATGTCGATTCTGAAATAAATGCAGCCTGTGCCTCAGACCGCTAATCTACTGGTCACCCAAATGGAATGAAACTTAAACATAAACTTGTATACAAACTGATATTGTTTTCTTTGACCCTAATAGTTACAGTGCAGCCGTGTGACATCCATGAGAGTAGTAAACACAGATAATGGCATATATGTTAATTTTATTTTAATTCCAAAGCAAGTCTTTCCTATGAATTTTGATGAATGTTACCTAATAATGTTGAACTATAATAGGATGCTGGTAACAGGTCTTCAACAATGGTAACCATTACCCAAAATGCATTTTCTTCTTCCATGAAGAGTAAAAGTGAAGCTGCAATCATTCCCATTCCTTGGCAATAGCTAAAAATGGCGATAAACCAGAATAAAACAAACTTTTAAATAAATGAGTCAGAAGATATGCTTGGCTCTTCGACCAACAATATGTAAACATCACTACATCAGTGTCAAATTTATTTCAAGCAAGCAGAAAAATAAACAGTCAACAACACTTCTTTTTTTCTATAACTTCAAAACTTTTGTTCTTGACCAATTCGAGTTACTGAACATTATGTAGTGCCCTGAAGCTGTTTGTGTAAAACTTACATATTGGAATCCATTTAATGGTCCAATGAATAATGGCGGATAAAAACGGGATGAGGCAAGATTTTTCTGCATATGTATACAATTTTTTGAAAAGCAGTAGTGATACTTATTGCTCAAGCATAAGATAATACCAGATGTTTACCCAATTTCAGGATACAACCAGGCAATTCCCCTTAAAATCCTCCGTAACCTCGGTATTCCAGTACTATTTGTATGACTATAACAAGCATTCGTAGGCATTGTGTGCAATAAGTCTTTTTCTATTTGTTTAGATGTCATGAGAGAATCATTACTAGACATCTTGACGATTTCCTTGTAGCACAATTCTGATTGCTGTTTCTTCTCTAATGCTCCCGACATCCTCATCCACATTTGCGGCCTCAAAGAATGGGGAATCCCCGATCGAACCATTGTGAGCAATTTGTCTGTTCTTGGTAATCTAACTTCAACCTTATCCCAGGTCAAGTCGGCCACTTCTTTGTTGTGGGAAAATTCTAAGTGAGCCACCCACTGCAACCTAGAAGGAAGAATCGAGTATTATGAAAAGAAAGTGCAAGCATTCCATACTACGAGTTTTACCTATGTTGGGGATCTTCAACAAAAGGAATGCCAAGAAGTTTATTGGAGTTTTGCTCTGGTCCATCTTCTTCATCTACGCGAAAACCAAACTCATCAAATCTGAAACAAATATTCATAATGGATTCCGAATTCGAAAAATTTCTCCTGTAAATTAGATTGTTGTTGTTGTTAAAAAAAGACATTCTTGGTTGGACATCATAAATCGCCTGGATTCGCGTATTTTTCATGTTTATCATGTTTATCATTAACATTCGTTTAGGTACTAATTAATAGGTGCCGACCAAACCCTTCCGTTTGGTGGTCTGTGTGCATTTTTTTCATAAAGAGGGGGCCCGAGCCCCCCGATAGACATTGTTTTGGCGTCATTTTTGACGTCTGAAACCGTCGGAAAATTTTCCGAATTCCTAGTCAGGGAGATATTTATTTCTTGAATCACATTATTCGATTATTATTTTAGAGGTAATACATTTTTTTTTCAATTAAATTATTCGCTGGTCCCATGTTTTTCACTATTTTTGAGGTTTTTATTTTCGCGAGTCCTCCGATAAACATTTTTCTCTCTGTAATTTTTGAAGTCTGAAACTGTCAGTAAATTTTCCGAATTCCTACGCGTTCTCTTTCTGGATTTTAGGAGAAAATTTAAGGAGAGCAAGGCACTGCAATGATTTTTCATGTGCCGAGATTGAATCCTGCCTTTTGTTAGGTTAAGTATCTGTACTGATGAGTATCCTAACAATAAAAGCATTTATTATTATTATTATTATTACATTATTCAATAATCCCATGTTTTTCACTATTATTACGGATTTTCATAAAATAGGCTTTTTGTCTTCAGTGCTTCCAGAGCCACGATAAAAGACCAACACTTCAAGCAAAACTGAGCAAAAACCTTAGTAAGAGAGCATTTTTGGTATGCCGAAAATTATTCACAAATCAAGTCAAATATTTTCCGAATCACAACTTTCACTTCACGCATGCGCATCCACGGTCAGATTACGCACGCACCCAATAGAAATGCTGGTACTTTAATTATTATGGCGCGCATGCGCTCTCGAATCCATTTCATCAGTAACGAAATACAAATATTTTCTGATAAATTTTAAGTTATACCCACAAGTTGCAAAGTGCAATAAGTCATTGAAAATGAATAAACTAAGAATCAACAGTGCCAGAAATGGACCAAATACCTCTTTTTCATTTATATTTGCATCTGTTTTCATAACTCCATGACATTTATTCAACATTAATTTTTTAATGTCAGTATCTTGTCAATAAGAAATATAGTAAAAGCTAGATATTGAAAAATGCCTAATTTTCTTCGCAAAAAAGAAATCTGTATGCTTCAAAGAAAGATATTGGCTGATAAAGAAGCTGAAGAGAAGAAACTAGAGGAAACTGAGAGACTGAAGAAGGTTCTCCAAGAAAGACCAGAGAAATTGCAGGAAAGTCAAAATGTTCAACCAGCAGCACCTATTGAACAACCCAGCTGCTCTTCCAAACCACAAGCTCAGGAAACACTAGCAGCAAATGCATTTGACAATCTGAATGATCTTTACTACATGATTTCTTCACCACAAAACCCAAGAGAAATAGAACTGATACCAATAAAAAAAGTTCATGGTTTCCTCTACAAACTTCCTTTTACAAAGAAAATACCGAATGAAAACCGTGAGTTCACATTCAATCAGTTGGCATCTGAACTGAAAAATTTAAAGTTACCAAGCCCCACTTGGAAAATAACAGCTGAATTGAAAAATAGTAGAATTTCAAGTTTCACTTTTACCAATTTCCTTGCTTTGGGCGAAAGAAGCGTTACATTTTCTTCAAATACTAATGATTATAAGATCATCATCGAAGACCGTCCAGCAGAATTGCTTGGTTCTCCTGGAAAAGTTGAAAATATACGAGATGTTGAAACACTACTGGATATCGTGGAGACAATAGACAAAAATGACATCATGATTGAATACAAAACTTCTTCGTAAATGTTTATTTCATACTTTGTTATCTGTTGTGTTCTTGAGTTTGTAGTTTATTGGTGTTATGTTACTTTCATTATGTTTTACTCATTGAGTAAAGAATAATTTGAGAAAATGTTGTTTTACTGTGATGCGTTGTTTTTAAAATAAATAAAAATTTGAAGATTTTTGGCTGTTTTTTGTCTGTATCGAGAGGGTGAGTGAGAAAATAAAGAAATCCTAATAAAGTTGAACTTATACCTTTCAAAATATCAGGTAAATCTGTCTTTCCATAATCAGAAACATATATATGCGTGACTGCAGTATTCACTTAATAGTACTGAATATACTGGAGTTTTATCCCAACACCAAACTGCTATCTGTCTTCTGGAGGAAATATTAATCTTCCCTCTAGAAGGAGGTCACTAGGTGTCTGAGACATGTGTCTAGGTGTTTAAAATAGCATTTTAGTGTTAGGATAAAACTCCAGTATATTCATTATTAAACCAAATGTTCTAAACACTGCAGTACAAGTACTTTGTTGTACATTCTGAATAAAATGTGTTAGATTCAACTTAAATAAGATTACAGATTAGTGAACCTTCAGCTGCTTGAATAAGATGTGTAAAACTCGTACTGGAACTTGTAAAACCATTCGTACAATCCCTCAAAGCTTTGCTCACATGCAAATCTGTTCTCAAAGTTAGTTTCTTGCATGCATGATTCCATCAGCACATTCAGGAATAAGTTATAATCTTTACCAAGCCTTTACCTGTATTCTGGTTGGGAGTTGGGATCATCGGGAACTAGTGACTGCTTAGCAATTATATCCTGAGGCCACATACTCGGTGTTAAAGCACAAAACGGACTCCCTGGAGTGGGTGTCACAGAATCAGATATGTTCAACCCTTGGGAAAAGTTTTCAACAATGGTATCCTCCGCATCATCAGGTTCTATAGCTAATTCTAATTCACGCTTCTAAAATAATAGAAATGTTTGATAGTGTGAAGAATATCGTTCAGATAGATAGTTCACTGGAGAGCAATTCTAGGGCATATTTATACTGTTTTGTACTTGAAAAACAGAGAGGAATAAAATATTTGAATTCACAAGTTTCCATCTTAAAAAATTATGTCTTACTGTGTGAGCATCTTTTCCAACATATCCTTCATGATTTCTGTTTTCAAATAGAGATTTAGCTAAATCCATGTTTTTAAGAGTGCTATGGAAAACTGTGAAGGTTAGGATAATAACTGATTTAATTTTTTCCCATGCACATTAGTCTTTGTAGAAATGCAAAAGAAGTATACAAAGAGTGTTTCTCTATAACATCATTCTAATTTCAGATCATGTTTGAATGAAACAAATTCGTACTACTTCTGAACACTACTACTAACAACAACAACTATTTGTATTTTATTATCTTTCCATCTGTCTATCTAGTGGCACTTCGCTTTAAATCCCTTGTAAATAATCAGCTGTTCCGCTGTTTCTCTCAAACTCAAATCAATCACAGAACATGTGTGTTCTGTGAAGTCAATCTGCAAAACAGGGCTGCCAATGAAAATCAAATATTGTACCATAAGCTACACATTGGCGTTGGGTTCTGGTAGCGGCACAGAGTAGAGAACTTCTCTACTCTGTGGTAGCGGTTGACATAAAAATGACTTTCTGGTACTGTTAATGACGTCATAGTCATAGGTTAGTGGTTGCGGTAATCAATCAACACATTCGTTTCATTATTCACTATGACGTCATTAACAGTACCAGAAAGTACACCGCTGTCATTTTTATGTCAACCGCTACTAGAACCAAACGCCAATCGAAACCGGCTAAAAATGTACAAATCTTATCAGATAGTACTGAATTTTTTTACATTGAACAACTAAAATGTGCGGTTATACGAGCACTGTGAGTTAAAGATTCAAAAGCTTAATGCCACTTTCGTATTGGAACTGAAAAACGTTGTGCGGCAAGCTTTTGAATCTGTAACAGAATAATCTACATTACATATCTGAAGAAACGATTTTCTAATTTTTAGCGCATTTAATTAAAAGCTTATCTTTAATTTTTTTTATATTTAATCTTTTTATTTAAGTTTAATAAATGTTGGCAATAAGATCAGGGGGCATTTATTTTTGTAATTGAGGAAAAACTTATCTCTTCCAGCTTCAAGGTTTTTGATATTTTCTTAATAAAAATTTAATACATCAATTTTCAGCTTTCCATAAAAAAAAAACTTGATTGAATTGAATTTTCAACTTGCTGATGGATAACAAAATGAATGTTTAGGAAAAAATGTTTTAGATGGTAGATTTTGATTGCAGTCATTATCTAGTAGATATTTCACTTTGAATGATATTTTGTGGAGGAATACCTCAAAATGTGTTCAAAACTACTTTGTGCCATGTTCAGCATGGTTTTACAACCCAGAAAGAAGTTTTGTGATCAATTTCTGATTATCAGTTGAATAATCATCATCTACAATTTCAAACAAGAATTGGATTTGGTACATATTCCTCTGATTACAGTATGAAATGAAGGAATCATAGCAGCTCAAATAGGCTTTGTTGTCTTATTTTTAATTATAAAATAGATATTTCAACATGATGTATATAAAGGTATTAAAAACTTATGACATGAACAATAATATAAACTTCATAAGAAACGTTTCAGTTAAATGCTAGCAACAGCTTTTTGTGCAGCTTCCTCCAAATTTTCGGCAGTGATGATATTGAGTCCAGAATCCTTGATGATTTTCCTAGCTTCAATAGCGTTGGTTCCCTCCAATCTGACAATAAGTGGAATATTCAAAGTCATCGTTTTCAGAGCTCCCACAATGCCATTTGCAATTGTTGCACAGTTCACAATGCCTCCAAACACATTCACCAAAACAGATTTGACTTTCTCGTCAGAAGTTATGATTTTAAAAGCTGCTCGTACTTGGTCTTCTTTTACACCACCTCCTACATCTAGGAAATTAGCTGGATCTCCTCCATGGAGTTTGATAATATCCATCGTAGCCATAGCTAAACCAGCTCCATTGACCAAACAACTGGAAATCCATTGTTAAGACTAGAATCATATTAGGAGCTATTACTTACCCAATATTTCCGGTCATTCCTATATAATTCAAGTTATATTTGGAAGCCTCGACTTCCCTAGGGTCACTTTCACTTACATCTTCCATGCCAAAAACATCTTTCTGTCTGAACTTGGCATTGTCATCAAAGTTCAACTTTGCATCAACAGATATCACCTGATTATCATCAGTTTCAACTAAGGGATTGATTTCCAACTGGGTAGCATCAACAGCAACGAAGAGTCCCCACAATTTTTTTATTTCTCTACTTGCTTTGCCCTTTAGGTCACCTAAAATAGTAGACACGGACTACCAAATAGTAATAAAGGCTATCAGCAAATGACTTGATGAGTTGGATGAAGCACTCTCATTTTCCATTTTGTTAGATACTTACCCTTGAATTCAAGAAATTCAGCTAATTCGTCAGCCATATCATCTGTAACCCCTTCAAATATATCAATAGGCAATGTTTTCAATAAATGTGGAGTTTTTTCTGCAACAGCTTCAATATCAACACCACCGGCTGGTGAGGCGATGATGACAGGTCCATTTCTTTGTCTATCCATCAGAATGCAAACGTAGGTCTCTCTCATAATATTAACACTTTCAGCTATCATAATTTTATTCACTGGGATTCCTTCTTTTGGAGTTTGTTTGGTTATCAACTTGTGACCCAGCATTTTTTGTACTATATTATTTATGTCGTTTCGACTGTAACAAAAAAACAGAATAATTAAGCCATCAAAGCACATGAAACTTATCAAAAACTTAAATACATACAGTATTTATTAGGAGCAAGGTAGAGCTATAAGTACGAATCAATTTGTGAGCTAACATTTTGAATAATTTCTAACAATATATACAGGGTGAATCTGAGAGATGGCACACCCCTATTTTTGATAGAAATAATCCGAATCAGAATGGCCCGATGAAAGTGCTAGGAGTCACACGTCAAAAGATAAGACCTTGTTAATCCTTGGTTCATAAAAGTTAAAGTTGAAGCTAGTTAAAGGAAAAAACAATTTAAAAAAAAACAAATTTTTAACCAGCTTCAGTTTGATTAAGGAGGATGAACAGAGAGCCACTGATTTTGCCTTTTTAAGTGTGTTCATCCAGAGGTGGCGCTTTCCTACATTTACAAAAGGTAAGTTTTTTGTCCAGATTTCCAAATTTTACTTTGTTTCCTACTTCTTTAGTGTGGAGAGCAAGCTTATGATTTTCAGTAAGAGGTCATAGTTCACCCTGTATACAGTTCTGTTCATTTTGAATATCTCATAAGAAACATTGGGATCATACTTTTGTGTTATGTGCACTCCTCCCTTGAATCCATTGTCAAAATGTCCTTTTCCCCTACCTCCAGCAAGAATTTGTGCTTTGATCACATACTCCTTCACATCTAAAATTTTAAATTTAGTACCTTGGACTCTTGGAACTCAAGGTACTTACTAAATTTTTCTAAATCATGATATCCATTTTCATCTACCATACAGAAATCTTGAATAGCTACACCATTTTTTCTGAGTAAATTTTTACTTTGGTACTCCAAAAGATTCAGGTAACGTAAAGGAACCTAAAAAACAGTTCATTAAATCTCCAGTGTTCAATTAAGGGTTTGTGAGGTACCTACTTTAATAATCTCATGTTGTTTAGTTACTTTTCTAACAGTATTCCACAAAGAAGACATGACTACTTCAAAATTATGGAAAATGGGCCTATTCACTCCTCAGTTATCTTATTTCAAAGTCCACTTTACATGTCACTGCTCCATCTGTTGTTTACAATGAGTTTGGTCGTTAAAAATCTATTGTGAATTGTTAAGTATTTCAGTTTGCAGTGTTGGTTGAGTATTTGCCTAATCTAATCTAAAAACAAATATTAAAAACAGAGGTTATGTAATTTCAACCAAAGAGTACTCCCAAAGAGTAGAGTACGCCAGAGCAGTGAGAGTGCATCGAGGTGTAGCACTTTATGGTGTAATTTAGGGCCGGTTTTTCAATATCCTGTTAGCGTAGTTTGACTGACGGCTAAATTTGACTAGTGGTTAGAATGAACGTTACATCTGTTCACATAAAGGATAAACTCACATTCTAACCATTAGTCACGTAGCATAGACTTCGACTGAACATTGAAAAACCGGCCCTTACACTTCACACTCAATTTTAGAATTCGTTTGCAAATTACTTTGACACATTCCTTTGTTTGAACTGCACTCAGCTACACTCGATTCAAAATGTGGAGTAAATTACACTACACTACACTACACCTTGAATCTTGATGCAAACGAATAAGCCTTATTGAGCGAAGCCGCCGAAGACAAACTTGAGAAATTATCAGCTTTTTTTCCTAAAATGTTCTAAAGCCGGCCTTCCACACCAGCTTTTTGCCGCTGGCTTCTTGTCTCTAGCCAATCAGAGTACTTCAAAAGTAGCCGGCCTTCCACACCAGCTTTTTGCCGCTGGCTTCTTGTCAGCCAATCAGAGTACTTCAAAAGTAGCGGCGGCTAACCCCTAAATGAATTAGGGGTGTGCTATTCTATAATTGAATCAAGAGATGGCGTCTTCATAGGATTCAGTCGTTGACAGTACTAACTTTTCATATGTACCTAAATTTCAAGACTCCGATTATAAAATGCATTATAGGTAATTCTAGTTCGTTGTATTTCAACAAAAACTGAATAAAGATTTTCTAAAATTGATATTAGTAACAATTGATGCTACCTGGGACAGTAGTTCCGTATATTCCACTTATTATGTTGTTTTTCATTTCATAGTCATACGTAACAATTGAAATTTCTATTCATGGAAACGCACCTTAAGAAGAAAATCGACGGTGGCGATACACGAAAGTATTGCGGAACATTCGGAAAGCATACCACTAATTCGTTTATTTTCGCATTAATCAAGTTGGCGGATGTCTTGCGTTTTATTCCATACTTTTCCAGGTATGAGTCGCTACACCAGGGTTTTTAGGCATCTTACGTTGGGTCAAAGCACTGACGACTGCCTCATGTGAGATGTGAGGCGCTTGCGTCGATCCAATGTCAGTTTCAGAGAATCCAAAGTGAGACATCTATTATTTGAAGACTTAAGTAGAATATAGAAATGTCATATTACAGATTTTATTTATTTTCTTTGAGTTGATATTTGTCCAAAGTGAGATTAGCGTCTGTTAAATTTAAAATACTTCTTTATATGCTGATATTTATTATATTCCTTACAGTACAGTCTCAAAATCTATTGGAAATGTTGCAGAATGCAACTTGGAAATCAATTGTAATGAAAGTCATATAGGGCTCAAAAACTTTGGGTGTCGGCCACCAGACGCCGCAATGTGAGTGACAATCGCGATCGCGAATCGCGATGGTCTATATGAATATGGGTTGTTAGTTTTACCACTACTAGCATGTCATATAAAAAACATTCAATAAATTTATTAATCGTTCCGAGATAAACACCTTGAGTGCAATAATGAGGTGCGATACATAACATGTTCGTGAGATCAAAGGCATGGTGTGTTCCTTAACATTTACGTTATTTTGTCTGTGACAATAACAACAGTGGGAGGCCTGCAATGGCCGGATCAGATATCGATATTAATTCTCTGTTGGCACAAAGAGATGCCATAATTCGGGAACAACGGGAACAAATTATTCGTCTAAAACGCGAATTAGATGGAGTGGCCACTGAACGAGATCTCCTGCTATGCGAAAACAGCAACCTACGATTTGAGCTCGAAATGGTAGAGCTGAAAAGGCTACAAGATGAGAGGTATTTTGTCATTTTTTCACAAATAATCACCCTATTTATACAAATACTGATAGATTCTAACAAAGTGGTCAATTTTAAATGTCATTTTGTATTCCTCTCATGATTTTCTGTCACGTAGGTTAAGTGATTGTATAATTTAAAGGACATGACAGCCGCTTTTCATCATTGTTTATGTTGATTCTGAAGAAGGACTTCTGTAATAGCTATTAAAGGTCGATACAGGGTATCCATGGTCATGTCCCTTGTGACCTACACTAGCTGAGTTATGTAAATAAATGAGTGATGCCATGTATGATCAGTAAACTTGATTAATGCCTGGGTACATAATGTTTTATTGAATTTGAAATAACAACCCCCTTGTTGTTAATCTGACAAGGCAACTGGTCTGTTTTGTACTGAACAGGCACAACAACAATGTATATTGCATAATAAATGTTGTTACAAGGATTTGTCCTCATTAGACAAAACCTACAACTAATAAATTAGTTACTAAATAATACATTCAAATAAATTATTTGGAAGGAACTGCATGCTCAGTGTTTATGAATTACCAGAGTTGCAAGAATCATATTGGACTTTTGCACAGATTTGAATTTTTCAAGTTTTAATTATTCCAAATGTGACTGCACCGCACCTAGCACTTGGTGAATCATTTCTGGTAATCACAATTTTTTTCAATTGATTTTCAAGATAATTTATCATAACGAATTAGATATCAAACTACTAAAATTTAAAGTGGACTGGTAATTTCGTACATAGTGGATTAGATATACAGGGTGACCCAGGGTTAAACCGCCAAACGTTCAGTATCGGTTTTTTAGGTGAAAATAAGATTTTTCTTCATATAAGCATGTGCCAAAACTTGGTTCGTTCTCAAGATACAAGGTGTCAAAGTTAAAAAAAAAAACTTTTTTTTTAAATTCCTGGTTCAAGGTTTTTGAGTAATGAATAAAAAACTGATTTTTTATGAAAACTTTGACACTCTGTATCTTGAAAACGAAGCAAGTTGGGACATATGCTTTTATCTTATTTTTACCTAAAGAATCGTTACTGAACGTTTGGCGGTTTAACCCTGGGTCACCCTGTATGATTGCTGTTGTATGTAGGTACTGGGTAGAAAAAACAACCCATGTATTAACCTTTCAGTGCTAACGTGATTTTTTAAATCTTGAGTGCTAATGTCCGCCTCACTGACCATAATCAAAAATACTTGCAGGACATATATTTTAAGATTATAACTTAAGTAATATACCTACTGCAGAGACAGATTTGAAAAAAAAAACGGTGGGATAATCTGTCATTAGAAAAAAAAAACGAATTAAGCATAAAGCCTCCAAAAATAATAGGTGTTCCATAAATGTAACGAAAAATATTTAAATAAACATTAGAAACAAATGCAAAATCGTAAAGAACCTTAACAAAACCGTTAATTCTCTAATACTAATAACCAACTAAAACTGGTTTGAATAATAAGAAGTAACTTTGAACTTATACAAATATTATTTATTTTCTGCACATTCCGAACAAGCACAAAAATTTGTTGCAGCTACTTTGTTCTTCTACTCTTTTTGCTGCTACAAAATGAAAGCAAAAACAACGTCCATGAAAATGAAGTTATAATTATTGGAATCTTAGAATTCATTTCTAATTATTCCGACAGTCAATTTCTCCTAGAAGCATTTTGTTGTTCGTAATTTATGTATATGTCAACAAATCAAAAATATACGTTTACTTAATCAAAATGCAGTTCTAAAAATTGCAGCTCTCACCTTTTATATGATGTAACATAAAAGCTAACGTCCGTCCCAGAGACCGAAATTGCTTAAAAGTAATTAGAAAGCCAGACATTCGATTCTGAAGTCTTTCAAACACAAAATGCGAATTGAGAAAATCGTATTCGACCATTAATTATCGGAAAAACTATGACTCGTCGGTCTGTGAGACCAATTGATTCGTAATGTTGGACAGTATTTTGACTTTGATAGATAGTTGGGATAGAGATCAACCATTTGAGGAAAGACAGTTTGTCTTCAGTTCAATCTATAAAAATATTTAACATCGATTTAACACTCAAGATTTAAGAATCTATGGAGTCTCTTTAGTTAAATTCTGTTGATTCCTTCAAAACAGCCAATCAGCATTCATGTATTCTCAAATATAAATATTTTTATGAATTGACCCTTCTCGTCAACGTTTCGAATTTTAATAAATTCATCCTCAAGAATCTGTTAAAATGGTTTTTGTACTTGCCATAATACATTTTTATAATTACGTGAAATGTGCGGAAAAATTAAATTAGTATTGTTTTTTAGTGACTTACCAAAGATTTGTTTTTCCTTATTTATTCTTTGGTGAGTAGTTAAAAAATGTTTCTTCATTTCGTGTACTTATTGAAATTTTCAACGTTGGCAAGAATACCCTCTCCTAGCTAGCTTCTGGAAAGATTGGAAAGTAAGTATATTCAAATTTCAACGTAATTATTATTATTTTCGATTCATGAAAGATACATTTGTGCAGTATTATTCAATAAATCTGATTTTTTTGATTAAATCGTGATTTACTTTTTTGATTTATACTGATTTTTTCCTTGAATGTGGAAATAATAACTTTAAAATCACTTATTTTCATTATTTTTCTCTATTAGCCGAAAAATATTTGCCAATCTCCTCGGCGACATAAAAAAAAACTTATGTTGACATGAAAATTTTCGGCAGCGTGCCGCGGTTTTCCTGTCGGATAAAGATAATATGTTTTTAGACTTACATAATGTATGTGTTTTGAATAAACTATCTTCGTTTTTTTGAATTGAATTGAATTTTCTGATGAGTTATCTGCTTCGGACACTTGTTTTTACAACAATTTATAATTTGATTTGAATCACGATTGAAAATGAAAAAATCAGTTGACTTAAATCATGATTTGAATCGTCGCAAGCCTGCCGCCCAAGGAACAGGTATCATAATAGACCGACCGTAAGTTACCAAAAATTGCCGTAAAATTCACATGAATTATTCGTTGAGTACAAATTGACGTAAAATTTCTATCTACACCTATCAATTGTTTATACGGCCTTGGGAGCGTAAAACTCTGTGACTCCAAAGACGTCCGCGTAACTAAACTCCGTGATATTGCCATTTAGAACTTGCCTAAGCTAAGGCACTACTAGGAAACTGATAGTTTTCAAAGTCTAGCCGATCTCAGTATTTTTTCCGAGTCAAATAAGTTCTCCTGTCATGAATTAAAATAACCGTGGTAGATTTTATCCAGATTGTCTCGAACAGATTTCCTATAAGGGGGTGGAAAACCATCCTGTTGGAAGACCAGATATTTTGGCCAACATATTTACTGCAAATCCTATATTGGATTCATTGGGAAAACAACCCCGGAACATTACTTCCATTGACAGTCGTATGCCTGAGATTACTTTTTACCAACGAACTATCAGTCGAATTTTGCTGGGTCTTGATACCAACAAAGCCAAGTGTATCTGACGAAACCGGTCCTTCTTCCGAAAACTAATACTAGTTCTTTGCTTGTTATTCAATCTCTTCTGTTATTTGGGGGTAACTCCGTACTAGAAAATTGTAGGAGTACAACTAGTCCCGAAAAAGGTAAAAAACCCTACAATCAACATCGTGCTCATGAAATATCTAAAACGCTAAATAATTGTGAATGATAAACAAGATGGTTTCAGTCATCAGAGATCAACTCTGTAGCAATCTATTGAAAAATATGGAGAAACTCTGGCCGTTGGTATCCGTAGATAGGTATTCAATCGCGTTTGGCACCATCCTCCATGATTTCTTTGGTACGCATACTCATGAAATCTTATATAGGAATCTAGGCTTTCACGGCTGGTGTCAATGTTCTGGTTTGTTTCCGAGTTTGGTTAAAATCTCCAAACGTTTTGACTACAACTGCGGTAGTCATCTTCAGTGGCGTGGTGTTTCTGCTCGGTTTGGATGACATTTCTTCGGTTTGGCGCCCTTCAGTGCTGTATGCCAGATCTTTGGTAGGTATGTTCTCTCTTCCTTTCTGTTGAAGTTTTATGGGTGCTTGTGTATTTCTTTGGCTTCTAAATACGTTCTGGTTGGATAATGATTCGATATTGCTAGCCTCTCGGTGTTTTCGAATAGGATCTTGTGTTCTCCGCCGGACAACGCATGTTCAGCGAATGCGGACTTCTTGGTTTGTCCCTATCGACAACTTCGCTTGTGTTCGACTAGGCAGGCACCAATGCTCCTTTTCGTTCAATGTCAGAACTATCCACACAAAAGAAATCCTCCACTTGAATTCTCGGTTTTACCGTAAGCAGTACCCTTAAATGGGAAAACCATGTGAGGTCCATTGCCAAAAGTGCCTCTCAAAAACTTAGTTTTATGTTTCGTGCTAAGAGATTCTACATTAGTGGTTTTTGACATCTTGACATCTTGACGATCTGCCTCGTCTTTGGAAAATTTGAGCTAGGTAGAGTTGTGTACATTGAAATCTCCCATAATGGTGACTTCAGCTGTTGAATAAAGTCCAATTTGAGTGATAAAAACTCAAAGAGGTCGCTAGAGGATGGGTCATGAGTCAGCTCCAACCACATAACGTCAAAGTAAAAAGCATGTGGACCTTGTTGGTGGAGGAGTTCACCTCTGTTCTTAGAAAAAGATTTTCAGGTTTTTTCGCCTGTAGGTGATGGTGGGCGTCATTGATGCTTTTAGGTGGTCCGTAGATGATTACAAAAGTTTATCTTTAGTTTGTTCAATGCTGTAAATACAAATGTAGGGCATTTTGCTTCCGGAGTATATTACTCATCACTACTGTTAGAATAATACCAGAAAATGAAGAGGGAACGAAAGTATGGCGGCCCTCCAAGGGCGACGATGTGGGGGGTAATGAGTAATTACTGAATTTTTTCAACAATAGTATAAGAAAATGTCTCATCACCCATGATGACAATGACATACTGTTTCGGTGTCCCGAGTACACGCCATACTGATTTGAAGCTGCGTAGCGCAACACCGACACCTGAGGGCCGACGTAATTGCGTTGCCCGGTTATTTATAACACCGGCTGACTTTAGCTTTTAGCTAATCATAATGTGTTTTTGTTTTTTGTTGCTAGCTCTTGGTCTATTAATGGTGTCCCATTTTGACGTAAAATACTTTAATTCGCTTTGTATTAGAGTGGAACTGAAAAATCTCATTGGGAATATTCTCCTAGTCTTTGAAGTTGATTGTAGGGATCCAGCCAGGCAATACCATTTATGAATCTGGACTCGATACTTTTTATCACACGATCATATACAGTGCCCGTCCAAAGTCCGTTCCCCCCTACTAATTTTTGAACCACCTGGTATATCGCAACAAAATTTGGAAGGCTTTCAAACTATTTCAAATTTTTGACCTGTGATTTTTTCATGAAGAAGTAGGTTTTTATCTCCTGTAAGCCTTCCAAATTTCGTTGCGATATACCAGGTGGTTCAAAAATTAGTAGGTGGGAACGGACCTCAGACGGGCACTGTATAACATTATAAACATTTATTCTGTATCTATCTATTGCCTTAGTACCAGCTTCATCTCTTGATCGTTCAAATTGCCTCAGAGTGACAAGTATATCTGAATACCAGCAGCTTTTTTCAGCAAGCGCTTCGACTTGTGAGGGAAATTCCTGAAAACGCTCTCTGCCCACCATTTGGTAATCCTAACGCATTTATCAGCGTGATTAATGAATGCTATTGTCTCTCTGCTTAGTTTTATCATAATTATCACGAAAATAACTGATAAAAATTAATTAGTGATGCTCAAAGAATTTTCCCTAATCAAAAATTTTCGAAAATAACGATATGATTAAATGTCAGTGTGATATGTCGATGGTCGTGTGTTTTTTGTGGAATATCTTGCAAACATGTTATTTGTAAGTACCTAGATGTTTATTTTTTAATCTAGGTATGAATAATAATTTATCTGATTGATTTGTTAATCACACGAGTAGAATCATTTATTTGAAATTGATTCTTTAACTTAGTGTGGCAAATGTTCAAAATGATCGTCAATTACTTGTTTGAACAATTGATTGAAGTTCAAACAGTTTGCCAGAGAGTAACTTCACAGAAAACAAAATCGTAACGGTGTTCTAGTAAAAGTTCCATCTTCCAACTGCCAACACTTTTGGCAGCACGCTCAAAACCTTGGTATCTCAATAATATACTCTATTCAGCAATATTTCTCACTCTGTTTTCGATACAGAAAAACACATAAACTGGTTAAAACTTTTAAAAATACACATTTCTCGATATTGCTAGTTCCAATTCTGTATTTGCAATGAAACAATCATAAATTTTACTGAGTGTGATCCAACATACGTTGGATTTATGAAATTTTTCTGGTTAAAAAATCGGACATGAGCAATTTCCTCTTTGATCGTACTTTCATGGCCCTTTTAGTTTGACCTATATACTTCTGGCAGTCCTTATAGCTAATTTCATAAATCCCCTACTTCTCTTTTTCTTCTGTATTACCTTTGGGAGTACCCAAAATGTATTGCAGTTTATCAAAAATTCGAATTCTGTGTGAAATCTTTTTCGGAGCATGAACAAATTTTCATATGATATTACGCGTTGCTTCTCCTTAACTTCCTGAGGGAACCAGTGGGGGTGTATTATTCACTTGATTTTTCAACAATACAACCTTTGTATTGAAAATTCATCAGGAAATTGAGAAAAAGCAAGTTGTAAAATCTCCTTAAAATTTGTTTATCTTCAAACGAAGATTTTTCAAAATCAATTTTTTTATCGAACGAGCTTCAAACTGCACCCGTCGCCCTTTTGGGAAGTCGAATTTCTTTCACTACTAAATGCCATTAGGATTATCTTGTCAACATTTATTCATGATCTGACCGATGTTCCAGATATCAGAGGATTATAAAGTGCATTGATGTTTCAAATTAAATAGAGTGTTATGATTATATGTATTTATACCAATTTTTCTGAATCTAGGAAAAAAGAAAACCAAAAAAAAAACGAAAAAAAAACGAAAAAGAACCCCCGGAACGCCCTCTCCCGAAAAAAAAAGGAAAGGAATTCCCCGAAAAAAAAAAGAGTAATTATAGTTGAGTAAATGCTCTCAGGCAAATTTCAGTAATTAAATTTTGAAAATAAAAAAAAATTCCTGGCTTCATAATCTTCCCAACGTGAGGAATGTCCTACAAGAATATTTTGTTCGAAAAGCACATCTTCAGATGGAAAATTATTATTATTATAGTTAAATGCACCACCCAGAATTGACGGCATAGTGCCTAAAGTTATTTTTTAATAAAGCAGCATCGTTCTGTACATGTTTATATTTTGTCCGAAAAGCACATCTTCAGATGAAAAATTATTATTATTATAGCACCACCCAGAATTGACGGCATAGTGCCTAAAGTTATTTTTTCATATAGCAGCATCATTCTATACATGCTTCATGCTGGGTCAAATGACCCCCCAAGTTGTTATGCGGGCTTGTAGTCTATAATGAAATGGAAGCAGCTACAGAAAAAATGTGTCTATTCTGTTTCTTTGATGCACTACGTACTTCAAAGTGACACTAAAAATATTCTTATCCTCAGCACGCCAGATGTCAAATATTTGAGTTTTTCCAAGTTTACCTTTATGGGTATTATTTTTGTCTAACCCTGTATACAGACACGCTTGTGTACAGACACGAAGTGGATTTTTGTTTTTGCGTAAACACATTGATTTGCCAGGCTTTCTCTGACAATAATCAAGAGAAAGCAAATTAAGTATATGCATGTTCCTCCAAAGGTAGGTGGTTTTGAGCTTTTATTTACGAAATTTGTTCGTTTTAGAAACTGTATAATTACGTGGAAAATAACTGATTGTTAAATGGTGAGGACATGCCGTGCGTCTTGTGATCACTGATTTTAATGAGGAATTATCGGAATCTGACATGGGCTCTGGGATTTTTCCAATGTAGGTGAATGCCCTGCTCTCATAAGGATACCTCCATTTGTTGGAAAATTCTTGTATAAACTAGGTACAGCAGTTTTGTAAGACAAAATTCTATGTAGACATGAATATGCTTCAATGCCACGAAAGCCTATAGACCATCGGTAAGGCAAAGAGTCATTGAAACAAAGTGGAATAAATATTTCGTGCGTATTGTACGAAATTGATGGTAATTTTCCTCATCAACACTTATGTTTAATTGGTATTTCGAATGCGTGGAAATTCCAAAAAACCATTACAACTAAGAGTCAGTAATGTGAGAATGAGCTTCTTTGTTGAATTTTTCTATCCATATCAAGTCTTTCGAATATACAAGGTAGGTATCAAAAATAACCAATACAGTTCGAATAATTGTTTGAAGAATGATCACAAATCTACCAACACTGAAATCTAAATTTCTATTACCCAACAAATTTACCACTGTACATTTGATGAACCAACCTCTTTCTTTCTCATCACCGTCTTGAAAATATGTATATCTCCATATCTCTTATTGTATTTCAAATTGGAAGAAAAAATGGGATATCGATTTATTCTTTAAAGTATTTCAATGGAGTTTCAGAGGCAGTGACTATCAATACCTTATTGAAAACAAGAGCTGATTCAGAATGCCGAAAATGTTTTTGGTTTTTTAAATAAAGCATACCTACAATTTATTTTTTGCCAAATTTGAAAGTTTCAATAAAAATCAAAAACAAAATGAATACTTACCATCAATTTTCTTGATTGCAAGAGCTCTCCAGAAAGCCCAGACAGGTGCAACAAGTGGCATCATCTAATTTTAAAAAATCGAGTGGTGTGTTCTTTCACCCCTTGAAGGGCATTGAAAAAAACGTTTCATTTTTTTTTATGAATATGAAGCCAAAAAACAATCTCAATAGACGTGGTTTCCAAATATGTTTTTCTTAACTTCAATGGGATTTGTTCCCACCCCACCCTGTATATCGAAAAAAGTTGCACATGGTGACCGTTTTGATGTGGTCACATTATGTTTCAATTGGGACAGAAATTTCGAGTTTTTATCATATTAGAAGTATTCTTAATGCATTAAATTTACAAAAATATATAGTGAAATTTATCTTGTGGGCTTTCTTGACCAATAGCCCTTCGGATCCTTCTCTGGTGGTTGAATTAGCTACCAGACGATACACGATATCATTAATGTAAATTGCTAGTTCTAGGATCTCAGTTCACATGTTAATTCGCTACAGCAATTCCAAGCAAAATGCCAAGGTCATATTCGATGAAAATCATGAACAAAAGGGAAGGAGGTGCAGTATATTTTAAAAACAAACTTTTAACAATTGAACAGATGAAGAGAATATTGTAGTGTTTCTTCTAAGTGGAAGTAAATGGTTTCATACCATTCATACATCTATATCGCTGCTTTATGATGGTTCATAAAAGTTATGTTGAAAGCGACACTAATAGAGACTCAAGGGAGATCCATGGAGATCCAGCTATGGCATACTTCACATTTATTTTCTGTTTGTATTGTTTTGCTGTGACTGTATACAGGATGTTTCGAAAAAAAGGTCTTTCTGTTCACCGCGTTTTCATTAATCTGTAATTTTCATCATATGTCATTAAACTTAATTTACTTTAACAATTTTGACGCGTTTATGCTCTTGCTTTATTCAATTTTAACTCTTCTTCTTTCTATTCCAAAGTGCGCAAAGGAAATTGAAGAAGCAATATTATTTTCATTAAGTGCAGCACAGATTTGTGCCTGCGCATTTTAAATTTTTATTTTCTTATTGCTTATTCCAATCATGACATTTGATAAACAGATTGGCCAGTTAAGGTATTAAAGACAATGCTCTTCTATGGGTCACGAGTTTTTTGAGAAACCGTAAATAATGTATACCTCAGAAGCAAACAAAATGATGAAGTAACTGTTACAAAATCCACCCAAATCCACCCTTGTGGATATTGATATAGGTGTTCCACAAGGTTCTATTCTGGGTCCGCCTTTATTTTTGTTATATGTGAATAGTGTTGATGAACTATGTAAAGGTATCCACGTCACTATGTATGCAGATGATATTTCTGTCCTTGTTGTGGATAAATCTGATGAGATCCTGGAAAGAAAATGCACTGAATTGATCCAGTCCTTGGCGTCTTGGTCATTTGAAAACTCCCTTTTTTGCAATATTGAAAAGATACAGTTTCTTGCTATAAACCTAATCTTGTCGTTAATTATATGCCCATATCAGGCACAGATACACACGCAAAATTTTTGAGAATGAACATTGATGAACATCTAAACTGGAAAATCCATTGCATAAACCTAATTTCCATTCTTCATTCACAATGTTATTTATTGAAAAATGTACGAACAGTTCTTACGTACAATCAACTGCAGATGGTGTATTATGCACAATTGAAAAGTCGTCTTCAATATGGTGTTAGTTTCTGGTTTTGGTCCATTATGCGTTTATAGCACAGAAGAAAATAATGAGGTGCATTGCTAATGTGTCTAGTACCACCAGCTGTAAAAACCTATTTATAAGGTACAAAATATTAACGCTTCCGTCTTTATATTTATTTGAACTATATCTTCATGTATTTAGGAATAGATCAACCTTTATTAAAAACTCTGATGTTCATCAAATGAACACTCGTAATCGAGAACAATTTTATGTACCACCCAGCAAAAATATTGTTGAATTTAAATCTCCAGATAAAAATGGCCTGAGGGCTTTCAACAAGCTACCACAGGAACTCAAAGACTGTTTTTCATTGCCTGCTTTCAAAAGAAAACTCAAGTAGTTTGTAATATCGAAAAGTTTTCATTCAACAAAATTATATTTCACTACCTACTAAGTAATTAGCGACTAAGTGATAAAAATCTGTGTTGTGTCTTATATACATGTATGTTGTTATGTTACTTTCTGTTCTGCACATTATGTAGTATGTACTTATATTTATTGACTTTTCCAATTCAATTTTATATTGTCAATAGAGTTCTACTCTCAAAGGCAAAGTTTCAAATGGTCATTCAAACATGGGAAGTGGTAGCTCATGGTATTCATTTAATGCGAAAAACAACGAACCATTTTATATCTATGCTTTATTCTGTAAATTCTTCCACATACGAAATGGTTCCTGTATTTGTGTATCCGATGGTACCTGTTTTTGCTCACTGACAGTCTGTCCTTTTCATTCCGATTGCCTTCTCACGTTATTGTTTGAGCATGGAGTGGGAATTTAACATTTTCGGCTATGTTTGTTTTACTGTACTTGTTACACGTTGATATTTCCAACGGTCAAGAATAGCACCCCTGATTGTATTTTGGCATTCCTTCTTGTATTCGATCGACTCCTTGCATATGTCTCTATTCTAGTTTCAATATAGTCTGCTCTGGTCTCAGGGTCTGGATGTTCGCGCCATGGTAGTTGGTATGTTGTCTGTTTAGAGGCGATAGCTCAATACTCTATATCAAGAATAACGTAAATTCGCAGAAAAAAAACTGATTTGGTGTGCATATGGTGTATTTCTGATAATTTACTCTACGTTATTCTTGAAATAGAGTATGGAACAGTTTCTACTAATCTGGGGTTTGTCAGATAATGGTCTGGTGATGGTAAGAGCGTCTTCGCCTCGCCAATAATTTCAGGGGGGCGTCTCATAGCCCCCGTTCCATTTTCGGTCTTTTTGGTCCGTTTTAGGACACCATACCACAGAGCTGTAGGTACGTATACATTGATCTGCCGTTTAAATCCAGTGTACAAATCGCAGTTTGTTTTTCAATTTTTTTCTACAATACGCTTGAAGGCTGCCATCGCTTTTTATCTATGCAATGTTCTTTTTCCAGTAAACTAGTTGTTTTCTGTCATTAGTATTATTAGAGTAGGGTCTGTAGAGTAGGGCATTTAGACATTCTAGGAATTTTTCGATTTTATGTTTGCAATTTTCCGAAAAACGAATTGGACTGTATGTCCGATGCTCATCCAAAAAATAAACAGTATTTCATTCATCTAGAGTCATATGAGATATGGTGCTTGAACCATTGAATATCGTTACATCAGAGCTGTACACCCAATTATGGCGCCATCGAGACTGTATAGCGGTTCAGTTTTTGTTCATCATTATCGGACCAGTCAATGATTTTGTGACACCTGGTATACATACGTCTAAGTGGCTTATGCGACAAGTCGTTAACCTGTTAATGCAGTTTGGCAGTACGTTGCGGAAATTGTTACCACATAGGCATAGAAAGTGTCGTGTATACTAAAGTGTCGTATTAGTCGAAAGACCGAGCGTATGGCGTATTGATTTCTAAATAAGGGAAAGTGAACAGATATCCTGAGGCTAGTCAACACATTAAGATTCTTCGCAGTACTCGGTGTCGAAGAGTACCTTACCCTAGTGAAACAATGAGCGGCGGTGTCGGTTTCATGTCATTGTGAGGCGGGGCCCACATTTAATTTAGTTTGTGTTTTTGTACAGCACGCGCGTCATCCTCTCCTACGCTCCGAAGACCACTGGCTATGTTACGGAACTCCAGCTCCGGTTGTTGTTTAGTTTAGTGTTTCAGCAGCGGTATCAGGTTCACGGCTTGCTTCGCAATAAGTGCATTTGTTGCGAACACTCACTCGTATTCCAACAGCTCGCCGGTTTATATAATTTTTCTAGTGATGTAACATCCAAGGACTAGCCGTGACGTAGCAGTTTGCCTTCTAAATGTGTTACATTCGGTTCCACCGATAGTGGAACAGTCAGCTGACATTTGCATCGTGCGCTAACAGGGCTAGCTATCCTCGCGAGTCATTTCCTGGATTTAACAGGATAGTGTGATTTGTGGAACAGTGCCAGTTCGTTCGTTGTTTATTTTTCGAAAATGTGCGGAAGCTGTTGAGGCAATGCGCGGCTCCAGTTCGTCTCCCTCTGCGACTTCGACGCCTGTGGGGTACCGTTATGCACCCAGCAGACACTCTAGCGTGAGCCCTATTCGTCGGCCGTCTGTGACGTCTTCCGTCAACGATGTGTGCGATAGGACTGTGGTCAGGATACGCAGGTCGGGAATGCAGCAGGAACGGATCAGGGTGGTTTGCACCACCAGGAGGCAGCATGTTAGCAGAATGGTCACCGTGTCGGATGTCTGCCATACTCTGCCGCCTCTGAGGAAACATGTTACCATCATCAGGTTAGTTTTGTCATAGGAGGGTCATCCATTTATCAACGAGTTGGACGGTGCACATGATTATTGTCCATTGACCTTGTTGTTCCTAAAAACGAAACAGGTGTGAACCAGCCAAGAGTGATGGTTGCTTGTACACAGGGAATTCAGTAAATCACGTCAACAATCATATTGATGATTGATATGGTAGAAAATTGAATTATATTAATAGATTTTTGCGTTTTTTTTACTTTAGTTGACTAGTTCATCAATTATTATCGATTGCATGCGCCCCACTTTCCCCACGAACCCCTATGATCAGAACCCCAGCCTAACAGAATGGTTTAGGTAGAGCCTGCGGAGTTCAAAAAGTAATTCTACCTATTCAGTCCGATTTTCCTCCTTTTTTCGGACGATGTTCGTTTCTCCAGGAGCCGAAAACTCAGTGAAGAAAATAGTCGTACTATGATGGTCGAGGACGATTACACCAGGCTTATTTGCTTGTATTTGCCTGAGGGTGGGGGATTAGTAGTTCCAGGGTCAGGTAGCTCAGTGGTAAAGACGGCCGCGTTCCAAGCCATTGATGCTGCTGGTCGGGTAGGTTCATACCGAGAAAGTGCTAGGAATCGCACGTTAAAAGGTAAGACCTTGTTAATCAAGCACAAGCACAAGTTTCGATTTTTGAGGGCTGCCGTTCGTAAGGGGACGACAGCTGGTTAACGGAAAAAATCAATTTCGACAAACAACAAACAACAATAGATTCGGCAGTTCTCATTCTCCACCACAGACTCAATATCACCTGGATCATAAGGCAACATTGGTGTCTCGTCTATACCGTACGAGTGACGATAGTACAACACTCGTAGCGCCGCTTTATGCCTGTGGATATAGGCTGAGACCGCATAAGCTTGACAAGCGGATAGCAAATACATGATCTCAGGCGCCCCACGACACACTATAACATGTAGTATCCGGGACCACTATACCCATCACGCGACTACGATAGACAAAGTTGTTGAAGACACCATCCTAGCTGGCCATTATGAATCCCTCGGTCTCAGATTTCAACCCACTTGACCTGAGGAATGCAAATATTTTTGAAGAATGCATTGGCTTATTCTTATGTAGCTGCAGGAGGACCTCAGTCTCCGCTGAGCTTTTTGCTGAACGGGCTTATTATTGTAATTGAATTATGAACATATTCCATAATATTGCATTGTCATCCATTTCTGAGGTATTTTTGAAATTGGTTTGGAATCGATTGCAAAACTGAATTTAAAATATTGTTTTTGCCACGACCCTCACTGTTATATCGGTTTCGTATCAACAGATATATCAGAATTCCACGACTATTGTGATTATATGACAATCCAAAAACTTCTTGTTTTCCTAATTGTTTCAGTAATAATATTGCATGTGCGTTTCACTTAGCACAGAAACGTCACAATGGCGCCTCAAATTGAAGAGGTTTGTAGATTTCAAGTTTATTTGCGAAGTGAATCGCTCATGCACTATTCTCATCGACACTTTATTAAAATCAGGAAAACACAATGTTTAAAGATTGCCGTGTCATCACAATAGTTGTGAAATTCTGATATAACTGTTACTTACGAACCAACGGAGAAAATGTATGTATGTATGTGTTGTGGGGTAAAGTTATGGCATTATCACCGAAATAAAAAATTTACATTACAGTCAAGCTATGTAGAAGAAGGAAAAAAGGTAATTGAGAAGAGATCAGAAAATATTTTTAAAAAAATTTAATTTTAATTTTTTTTGAATTATTGCTTGAAACTTGGTGTATAGAATTAAATTTCTAAGCAACTTTTTTCAATATCTTGTCGTCCTACACCACTTCTGGTCTTTTCATGGCCTAATTTTCGTTGTAGAAGATAACCCAAAACGAGACATTTTCCGTTACTCACTGATATATGTCAAATGTTGACCCTCATACAATCAAACAGAATAGCCGCTCAAATAGTTCTTTGTTCACCTATAGCCTATTATTTTCTATTATATTACCTATATATACAGGATGTAATCAACCTCTTGCACTCCCTTGAAGGTGTATAATGCCATTTTATAACGAATGGCAGGTGTGAAAAATTCGAAAATTTTTTTTTTCGAAATTACACAGTTTCTTCCATTAGGCAGTTTCAGTATTATTACGGATCTGCTCCGGTCAGCTGACGTTCGACAGACAGCTGTTCGACGAATTTTCCAACCCAATTCAAACTTTCCACAATTTTTTTTCGAATTTTTCATACCTGCCATTCGTTATAAAATGGAATAATATTATACCTGTCCTTCACGGGAGTACAAGAGGTTAGGTTACTCCTTGTATATATATATCATGTGACTTCAATCGTGAAATGTTATAGGTGCAGCCATGTGTGCATGAAATAATCATTAGAATTCAACTGAAGGAAGCTCAGAAGAAGACTTCACAATAGTTGGTTTTGAAAAAGGAAATTGTTCACTCATTATATTTTGATTTGGTACTTACGAGTTCATAATAGAATTTTTCTACCACCGCTTACCAAAGTAGCCTTTGACGCTTTCCGATCTCAAACGCAAAGATGTCGTCCACCGAGGAATGTCATTTGTTACAGTATTTTTCGCTTTTTTTTTGATATTTAGTGAGTGTTAGTTTTCTCATAGATAATATTATGTGCCAAATGTTGATGAAGTATTTTTGTTTAAGAACAGCGTTTGTTAAAAAAATCTTGTGTGTATTTCGAGCACAAGTTGTCATTGCCGTTCTCCCAAGGTCACTCCCTCTGTCGAGCGGCAATCTATCACTTTTCGCTACAAATGCAGGAATAGCAATTTAATGAATTATGACTCAAATAGGGCTAATGCCTTTGCCGATTATCCCATCAAGACTAGCGCTGGCTTTACAGTTTCTCGCAAAACCGCTTGGACAGACGCTCTGATATCTATTACACTCAGCTGCCTTTACACAAAGGTCACGATTATCAGGTTGGACGATACTCATGACCATTGTCCATTAACCTTGTCTGGGTGTTCCCCAAAATAAATGAACTGTGTGGCGGTCAAGGATACTTGCACAAAGACTGTCTATAAATGTTTTCTGCTACATTGTCAGTATTGTCGTGAACTTTACTCATTTGGCAATGCTTGACATGTTTTATTTTTAGCTGATTAAAATTGAAGTGTGAATGGTATATATATATGATATTCAGCACTTTTGCATTCTTTACTTTTTGCCTAGTGTGTGTCTCACTAGGTTTTTTGGCCCTAGTAACAGTACCAACCCAGATAAATGCTATTTTATTGTCCAGCAGTTATTGGATCAGAACTGGTTTCAGAACCATGAAAATAATTCATTTTAAAACGGTTAAATCTTGATATTATTGTTTAAGCAATTCAGATGAAGAAACAATGATTTGTTTGACAAGTCGAGCAGTGCTGAAGAACCCTCCACATCAGTTGATGAGTGCGTTTAGTCTCCTATAGAAATTAATAGATATCACAAAAAAGATATCATTGGATCTTTCAGATTTTCCCAATCTTCTTCAATAAACTTGCTCCAGAACCCTGAAAGATACTCAATCTCCCTTACAATAACATCATTTTCTTCAGAAGTTTTTTTTTACCTTGAGTATTGAACTTTTTCTTCATAATTTGCCTATTGAAACTTCTATCAGATAATATCATTCGAAAAACATTCATTACAGGAATAGGTGTATTTTTTTGTTCTAAAATTTGTTTTCGGTTATCCAGCTGAATCCTTTTATGAGGAACCGTCTTACCTTAGGTCCCTCTTACAGGTCTTACCTTTTAATGTTCGATCCGAGGCATTTTTGAAAAAACGAAGTTGATATCAATTTCCGGAATTACTCATGGAAACGACATAGAATCATTTTCGTTGAATTGGTGGGTGATTCACTAAAAATATGTACTAGTTAAATAATTAAACAAACAGTTCTCGGAAAAACGTCCAATGGACTCACGCTTGACGATCTCTGTATGACATAAATTTGACGAAACCTACCAAATCCTTCTCAGAAAATGTTCCCCATAACTTGCATCAGGTTTTGTTCGATCTCTCGAAAAAACTGGGGTATTTTCCCCCATCTACATCTACGTAGAGTTCAGATAATCCCAAACAAAGGAAAAAACAATCCTCGGAATCAGCTATTTTTCCAATCACAGGAAACAGGGCGTCATATTTAATAATTCTTTGATTTCGGATCGCTTCCTTGAATATGGTGTTCCACAAGCACCTGTTATCTTTAGTCGTTACTATCCCCAATCAAGTACAGTGTAGGTACTGATGGCGAAGATGTGTCAAAAAATCACTAGTCCCCTTGCTGATAGGGCGACGAATATTGAAGTATATCAAACCGATGCTTGTGAAGCCTGTAACCAATTAGTAAGTACAATTTCATTTTGGTATGGACAGAGGATCACGTGCAGACTAGTTTCAAGGTTGTTATCTTTCATCATTGCGGCTGTTTTCCGTCCGAATTATGATAAACCTCTTGGCTATTTGGGACCGACGCTAATGAAACGGAGTCTAGGCTGTTCCATCGCAAGCAAACAAACATATACAGAAATTTGAGATGAAAAAATTGTAGTCTGTAATCTCTAGTATCGGAACCCTTTTTATAAATTTAAATCGGGCTATTCAGCTTTTGCGCAATATATGAAATAATGGTCTCAATTGTTCTGGATGGTTTCGGGGTTTTGCCGAGGTCTTATTTGGTTAAAATTTCCAAGCATTTCTGAAACTGCGGCAGACATCTTCAGTTGCGTGGTCGAAATACTCTTCTCGACATATCACGAAGAGTTGAAACGTTTTTCGAAATTTCAACCCTAGTTTTAACCATAGAAGACCACTGCAAAACCCGGAAACCAAACAGAACATTGACGCCAGGCGTGAAAGGCTACATTCCTGTATAATGGTGTGAATTCTCATTTCTTACGCGAACGTTTTATGTTATGTGCCTTATCATATATTACGGACTATAGTCCGTTGTATGACTAATGCGCATCATCGGCGTGCATATTTTCACAGTTTCTACTATGTTTGTTGAACTGTACTGATGCGACAAATTTCATCTTCCGTCTATTCAAAGTACACATCATTTCCCGAAACATCTGCCGTTAATATTGTAAACAGAAAACTGAAAAAGGTAATTTTATTGATTGTAATTATTGTTTAAATAATGCGTAATGGCAGAGTTTCCGTTGTAATTTGGGTTTTACTCATCTATCTATGGGCTAACCTTGAAGTGGTAAGCATGTGCTGTATAATTTAATTATATGAAAAAATCTCGATTGCCTGGGCTATAAGTCACAAGTTTTGACCTGTTCTGGATTACTGTTGCCATCAACATTCGGGTTTCAGGGCCGATATAATGCTGATGCTTATAGGTAAGTACTGTTACGGATCTTTATCTACTCATATCAAAATTCAATGTGCCTTCATCAATATTGTGATGACCTACTTAAGTCGCCAATGATATAAATGGCTTCGGTACGTGTTTATTACTTTTTTTTACTTCAGTTTGTTTGAGTTTATAGTGTTATTAGTGACGGCTAATAATCGTCGTCTACAAATTAGCAAGTGGTCGATTGAAGTGAACTGCGTTTATAGTTATTCTTAGAGTCGCTTTTGAACGTAATTACTTCATTATGTCATGCTCCTCCGGAAATTAACAGGTTATGTGTTTTTATTCACACTTTGAAAGAAAAACTACCGAAGGACAGTTCCTCCAGATGATCTGTAGAAGATTATATTATGATTCTTATTTTATTTAGTTCCGCCATAGTATATCTATTATCAATTGCAAAATATAAAAACTCATTCGGAACCCTTTGCATTCAATGCCGTAGGTATACCTGGAATAGGTTATGTCCAATTGTTCATTTCTATACCACGTTAGACAAACTCCACGCACTCAAATGTCTATGTTAGGTTAGTTCGTTCTGGTTAGATCAGACTAATTAATCAATCCTCGCAAAATGTATGTGTTCATGTTCTGACCGCCAGACGCAACAAAATTGGCGAGGACTGAGCTTGACGGGTCAGTCTCAGTGTGTGTTCACAGGGGCTACACTCCATGTATGGGTACAGTATTCCAGGACAGGCCTAATCTGTGCCTCACAAATCATAATCAGTAAAGTTGGTGGGAAGTGAAATAGCTCTTGAGGAACTTTTGCATGGCAATGGACCTAACATGATTTTCTATGAAAGAGTACTTCTGATTACAATGCCAAGCATTCAAATTGAGGATTTCTTTGGTATGGATAATACTGACATAATTACGCTGGCCATTACCGTTCTTTCTCGAGAAAAGACTCATTATGGTTTTGTTCGCTTTGCATTCTCCAAGTTGTGGGATCCCCATTCTAAAATTTTTACCCAATCCGTGTTTGAATCGTCCTTCTTCCTCGTTGTTTCCTGATTTCACGGGCTGATATCGAAGCTAGGAAAGAGAAAGTGGTATGAAGGGTACTGTCACCCGCAAAGCTGTGCACTGGACATGAGGTAGCTCCCAACATATTCATGTGAAGAAGGAGCAGTGTTGGTGCTAGGATGGATCCCTATGGAACATCAGCATTTAAAGGGAGAGTGTCAGATGAAACTCCATTAGCCACCACGTGGAGAGATCGGTCTGAGAGAAAGCTAGATAGCAATGAACACGACTGGGGGGGGCTATCAAACGCCTTGGAGGAAATGGCCAGAGTCACCATAGTTTTTGATATATTGCTGCCATAAGCAAAGAAGCGAGAAAGCAAGACAGAAGCAGATAGGTTACTAGTTGATCTCCGATCCGATCCGATGACTGAAACCATATTATCGATCATTTAGAAATCCTGAGCATTCTAGGTATTCCATGAGTTCGATGTTAATGGCTTTTTCCATGACATTCGAGAAAACCGATAGCAGTGCGGAAGTTCCCCAGTTGCTAGGTACAGTCTTCCCCCTTTTTTTGGGGACTGGTTGTACTCTTTCAACTCGTGTTAGTTTGGGAGCACATTTCTTGAAAACTATTGGCGAAATTCCGTCACATTCACTAGCTTCGTTATCAAAAATGAATGCGATACTGATATTTTTTAATTCATCCGATCGAGTTGGGCCAATGTAGAATTTCACTTAGAATGACTTCAGCTACATCATATCAATAATCCAGCCATTTTCACCGAAAGACTTTCCCCATAAGATGTGTGCGTGGTCTTTTGAGGTTGGTAAGTAGTTGTTTACCTTGAAATCTTCCATTATGGTGACCTCATCTGTTGGATAAAGTTCAATTGGAGTGATAAAAATTCGAAGAGGTCGCTATAGGATAGTTTATTGGTTATTAGGATGATAGTAGCCAGCTTGAACCACATCACGTCAATGTACTTCGGCTTCAAACCCTGTTCGCATTGGCATGATGGTTCAGTCTGAGTGAAGGCAAACTTTTGAATCTGAATCGAGAATAAAGTTCGTAACCAGGTAAAAGCATGTGGACCTTGTTGGTGCAGGAGTTCACTTGTGTTTCTATTAGGGACAGAATATCAGGTTTTTCCGCCTTCAGGTGATGGTGGACATCAATGATGTTCTTGTCGAGTCCACGGATATTACAGAAGTTAATCTTCAAATTGTTTGATGGTGTTGTCACCTCGCCTCTTGCCCAGAAATACGAGTAGGGAGGTATTTTGCTTCCAGGGTATTTTACTCCAGGAAAATTCATCTTCATCACTGTTAGAATAAGACTTGAAAATGTAAAGGAAAAGTAAAAAATTAGTACTATGCGACGATGATCAGTATAAAAATTATTATTTATTGGCGAGGTTTAGCTATCAAAGCTGATTTTGCGCCAACCTCGAAAAACATACAGTCATGTCAATCAATTATTTACGACCTAGGTATCTTGAGTCTCTCGAATCTTTATAGTACTTCCCTGTATAAAAGAAGAAACGCCTAATCTGATAGCCTTGTCTAATGGCTCATTTTCTCTTAAATTATGAACGGTTCAACATTGTAATCCATTCAGCATTCGTTTCAAGTGAAAGTGCTTGAGAGAGGGTTTATAGTTTTTAAAATGTCTATGTATGCGCCTACATAATAATGACATAATAGTTGGATTTGCATAATATAATGATGAGAACTGTTGTTGGTATCTTCACATTGTTGCAGAAAATGAAGTAGGTTGTTCACATGGACTAGGTTTCATGACGAATGTGATGTGCATTGATATAACAATAATCCACAAACATTGAAACATTGTTACAGAAAAGATGAATATATGTCCTACTTGACTCTTCTTATATTTGTTTATCTGGCTTACGAATACAGGGTGTATCATCTAAGAGCAGTCATTGAACATCAACTTCACTTCCGATACCACAATAAGTGTTAAACATTATCATTTTCTATCTAGCTATTCAAACCAAGTCTCTCCTAATCCATTCTCACGAACTTCTCAGGAAAATGTACAGATGGGGCTGACACTTTAGTTGTATTCACTGCCCTGAAAAACTGAAGAAAATGACATTATATGTTTTAGACCTTGATCGAGCAAAATTTATGAACAAAACTTGTGAAGATTTCATTCATTTGTAAATCAAAGAAAGTCTTCAACGCCACAGAAGCAATAAACCTAGGACAGGGAAGTTTTAGTATAAACAGTAACATACCTTTAAACACGTCATAAACATAAAACTTTCCAGATCAGAAGGTCTGTAAACATTTGGTACATGCCAAATATTTGAGAGAAAACAAATGTAATGTAGAAAACCATTTGGTGGAAATACCATAAAATCAATAATAAAACATGCTTAAAACATGTTAATGATGTCAGTAAATTAGATGATTTAGGCAGTATTGGCACTCTACATATAAGAATGGTTATTGTTAAATGAAATGTCATAAGGCTTTAGTTTATAACCGAGTTTGTAACTCTATGGCCTATTAAATTCTACTTTGTTTATCCTTATCCTAAAACCTATTTAAATAGGTTGTTGGCTGGTAGTTCAATCCTCACGGGAGAAAAAAAAACACTGACTGTGATATTCCTACGTATCATTGGCCGATCATTGTCAGTATGGTGAACATTGATTATTAAAATATGCAACGGGGAATATGTAAGAAAATGATGTGAAGGGGAAACACATTATCTCTTCCATTTTTCATAGTTATGGAATTAGTTTACTTTTGGGTCACCCACTTGTATCTTCGAACAAATACGTTCTTTGTTTGGAACTCTTCAGATTCGATTGAGAAAACTGCAGTTTTTAATTGAAATTGTATATCTGGCGCTCACACATTTTTCTTCGCATCTTTTTTCTGACTGAAAGGAGTTTTTAATAGGATTTGTTCATCGAACAGCTCAGCGTACTTTTCAAAAGAAGCAATCAAGCCTGATGGTCTATTTGCATTTCAACTTTAATGAATTCTGAATAAATTGCCGGATCGTTGGTATTTTTCTCTGGAGTTATTGGAGTAGAAAGTTCGTCAAAGCAGAAAGCAATTAAAATATTGTACCCATTCTGCATGGTGTTCGTAGTTTACATGCAATTTTTAAACGTTACTTTACTGCAACCTCTCAGATATTCTGGAAGTAACAATGCCAATATTTTAGCAGAATTTTTTAACTTATATATAGACTAACATTCTTTCATAAATACGCCCACAGAAAATTGGTGTCAGGTTAGAATGAAAATTCGCTGCGGATGGGAAGTTTCGAGGGCGAGCCAAAGTCGATCGTGAGGAACCACGAGCATCGCGAATTTTCATTCTTACCGAGTAACAGACTGTGCTTTCTCCACAATCACAAATTATACATATAATCAAATGGAAAGCCAACGAAAAATTATTTTGACATTTCAATTCACATCTTGTCACTATGATGCCAGTCAGGGCTAACGTTATTATTGCTATACAACAGTGTTGGAATATTCATTCCTTAACAAGTGAAACAATGCAAAATGAATATGACAGCAAGAGTGTTGTATAATATTTGTTCAATATCAAGAGCGAGAATGTTACCATTCTGTATTGGCAAATTCTATAACGCATGTGGAGAAATGGTATAACGTTTTAATTTCACTCCACATCATTTTTGTTTGAGTGTGTGTTCCAGAAAAGCTTTTCTTTTCATTCTTACATGCTTGTGTTGTGAAGTTTCGAATCATTTTGTAATAAATAAGTTTAGCTCGGTATTCAAGATTTTCACGAGATCTGCAGTTCGACTTCTGAAATAATTATGATAATTCTAGTGTTCCTTCAATATTTCAGAATGAACACGTTCCCAGGGTTTTTTAGATATATGTACCTACTTAATTTGGTTTTGACTAGATTCTTTGTGACCGAGGCATGTTCCCGTTGATGCACGGTACACCCTGTATAGAATAGATATAATTCGGAGCGTGTATCCAAAGACGAAAAGAGGGCAGGTGGTCGCCTGTTGCCGCCTATCATGTCACATATGGAGCGTGGTTCTTGAGCGGCAGATGTTTCTTCAGAACGCTCACAGTGGAACTTTTGGGATGCAAAGCCATCTCTTCTAATTGCTTATACTGTCTACCTGTGCCCAGCGACAGATGTTTGGCTTTTCACTTTTATTTCGAAGTCGTGATGCGATTCCAATAATTCAGTGAATAAGTATGTTTTGATGTAACTAGTAATGTAACCTTCATTTGTTATGTATGCTCACCTAGTCATAGAACGAGTTTTCGATTGACTTCATTTGAAATTATGAGAATAAACTAATGGTAAATTGCTCGACTTTTTCATCAATCAATCGTGTGAAATAATGCACACTTTGTAGAAGTGAAACTATCGGCACTTGAATACAATCACTTTCCTACTGGATTTCCGTTTCCATCTTGGAAGTCGTGATGTAATTCCAGTTATTTATCGAATCTGATATTCATGTAAATTGCAATAGCCTTCACTCGTTTCATCGATTTGAATGATAAAGTCGCCTAGATATACAATATAAATAATGAAAATTCTTTATTTCCCTGTTAACGGGGGGTTAAGTTGCAGGATTATAGTTTCTCGTTGATGTGAAAAGTACACTGAAAGTTTGTTTTCGTGGGGAATTTCCCTTTTGTTGAGCCTGTTTTTCACGAGTTTTCAAAATCTCGCTTGAATAATTAAAAAAATCTGAAAACTTAATAAGTGATTCATTTCATGACGTGCTTAAAAATGTATTTCTGTACAGCTTTGAATTTATTATCCTCCACTCCAAGGTGGTATTATTATTTTTAGTTTCGTTTCGAAATAACAAAATAACTTTCATAAAAAGTTTCATATCACGATATATCCCGGTATTTGACATTTTATCATAATATCATTGATGGAAATGAAAATTTTCTGTTATATCTCGTGAACACATCAAGTAGAAATAACATTCACCTCCTCCAAGATGACAGTATCAGACACGATATTGTAGATTGAAGTATATTTTTTTCAATGTGGCTATGTTGTATCATTACTGTCATTATTATTTTTTCAATTGATAACTCGTTCGCTGTTTGTTGTTCCTTTAGTGACATCAACGAATTATTTTGTTGCTAATGATGTTTTATTCATTCCGTACCATGTATGACTCATTAAATTGAAATAGATACAAAATTATTCCTGAAACATAATCATTAGGAATATTTTTAAAGTTTGAAGGTAATCATCACATTGATAAAATCGACTTTACCCTTGAGTTGAATTAATTTTATTGCTTTATTTGCTTTGAACCGTATAATGTTCAATTTTTTATTGGTTCCGACACAAAATATATCTATTGAAAGTGAACCTTATCTCGATTTATGTTTATTGTGGTACAATTCAGAATTTTTCTCGTATTATACGAAGAAAACGGATTCATGTACTTTTCCTCTCTTTCTCTTTTCGACAGAAACCAAGGCCGCATCAGGCAAGTTCCGCTCTCTTTTTTCGGTAGCGGAAGCAAATATTTGTATCATTCTTGATAATTTTTTCATGAACTAACCCATTCTCATAGGAATCTAGCCACTTACTTTCAATGATCTATAATTTTATGAAAGGGAAAATTTGAAATAATAATAAAATTGGAGTGTATGTGTAGCAAGATCCAATGTTCGTTCGGATTTTGTCTGTGCAAATCAATATTCATTCATATTTTGAACCCTGAAAAACAAAATTTTCCCTAGGTACCTACTATCGTCCTGGGTGGACCTTGCTTTCATGGATATCTCCTTTCATTTGGCTTTTTATGTTTTCTCCTCCAAAGTTTTTTTTTTACGCTAAAATAACAGCTATTACAGTTCTACCAACATAGCTGAACATGTGAAATTCTCATTTATTGCGCCATATCACTGGATATATGTTTTGCGGACTATAGTCCGTTGTACGACGAATGCGCATTATGGGCGTGCCTGTTTTCACGGTTTCACTGTTATAGTACAACTATACAGTTAAACCAGCCTAACGTTAGACGTGAAAACGTGCTGCGCACTTGTCGGACTACGGATTGTAGTCCGTAATATATCCTTGAACAGGAACAGGACAATTCGCCAGCTTAACTTGGATTTGGAAGGTGGCAGGGAAGTAACAAACAATACAGGACAATTTACTACAAACTTCAAAAAACTAAGTGAAGAAATATCACATTGAATCCATCTTTTTTGGGATAATCATCACGGATTCAGGATAAATAATTCGAATAAGCAACATAAACAACTTCAAGAAAATTTTAATACACCAGTTGGAATAGACTTGCTTAAAATAACGGACGATATATTTCATTAAATGAATAAATGATTATTGTGATGAATCTAGAAAAAAAAACAGAAAAAAAAACAAACAAAAAACAAAAAAAAAAAAACAAAAAAAAAAAAAACAAAAAAAAACAAAAAACTAAACAAAAGAAGTAATTATTTAGTCTGATCTAACCAGAACGAACTTAGCTTACGTAGACATTTGAGTGCGTGGAAATTTAATCCATACATTTTGCGAGGAATAATTATTTAGTCTGATATAACCAGAACGAACTAACCTTACGTAGACATTTGAGTGCGTGAAAATTTTATTATTCTTAGGGTTTTTTCCGTTTTTGTTTTCTAGGGGTATTTTCATCGTTTACCTACCTATTGTGATGTACTTGTACTTCTCAATAAAGCCTTTCATACAATTAATTATCCAATCTTCTTCCCCATCTTGCATTACATTGGACTTGACGGTTCCAAATTCTTCAAAAGTTATTTTTCTGGAAGTCTGGTATTGAGGAACAGGCATTGCTATCGCGATGAAAAAGGACGCACCATAAAAAAGGATGCACCTGTTTTTTCTTTTTTCGCAGTCATAATGACTCGGGCGTCATATTCAAATAGGTTGCTTTCTAAAGAAGTTTATTTATTACTAAAATTAAAGCGAAACACTATTTTACCGGTATAGGGGACTATCGAGTAAAATATGCAGAAAATATATCCAACAATTAGTTCAACTGGATGTTCGTCATACTCTCGAGCACATAAATCTGAGTTGATTTGTCCAATTTCACTTTATATTCAATTTAATTCTTCGCGAATGTATACACTGATGATTACTCTAACAACTGATCGCAAGATACGTGCAAACTTTAATTATGAGCCTGTATACAATTATCAGTCAGGAATTGCGCCAATTAAAAATACGCAATAAATTCAGGAATTCATTGTCCTGAAGCGGTTGTATTGATTTATCCACACAAAAAAGCTCAAAATGACCTTTGATTGTTATTTCTGAGGTGAACATGAAGCAGGCATAGACTTTGACATCACCAATTGTCTTGAAAACTTGCCGAAAACCTAAACTCTCCTTCCAGACCCATTTTCCCAACATTATTGACCTCTTCCTCGGTTGGCGGCTGTGAAAAATGATGTGAGAGTCTGTGTCCTACTCCTGACCACATAGACACGTTTTTTCCTTTTATTCCCTTTGTGTGCAGATGTTTTGTATTTTCTTAGGTCGCAGTGTTCGTGCCTTCGTTATATTTAGGTTGAGGATGTCACCCTTGAGTGTTTCGCTCAGGTGTCCCACCAGGATTGTGCTGTGTCGGTGTCCATCGATTTGGTCGCAATATGTTGTGTTTTGTGTTTTCACTCGTTTAATAAGTTTCCGCATCGAGTTTTGCTAATGCCAAACACTGGTTCTGGGCATTTGAATGGTGATTCAGATGCTTGTCTTTGAAGTTGGTCTGCTTTTTCATTAGGGTCTGTTCTGTGTCCGAACACCCACATAAGTGTGACTTTCTTGTATTTTTTCAGTTCATTGAGGCTCTGGAGGCATTCCCAAAGTTCTTTTTACCTTATCTCTACGGATTTTATTACGATCTGCCTGTCACATAGAATGTAGATGTTCTTCTTCTACGCCCACTTTGATGATTTTTTCTTTGTCCAGTTTTTAATTGGGTTCTCCAATTTCCTGTTTGTTCAATACTACTTTTGGGTATGTAACTATCCGCTTGAGAGAAACAAACCTATAGTATGAGCATTCCCTCGCTTTTATTGGTACAACCCAATGGTAGATCCTAAAAAAAGGTGTATTTGAGCAGCAGATCAACTGTTTCTTTTTCAGTATTTGTGTAGCCTCTAGTGAGTTTTTTTGGAGATCACACTGGGTTTATGAAGTATTTAGATAGTATGCGATGGAGTCTTGAGCTTTCTGAGGTTCATTCTTTAGGTCTTCACAGAACTTTCTCCATTATTTCCTTTGCACCAGTCAATGGAAATAAACTCTGTTCTTGATAATATGTCTGTCCCATGTCTAGACATGCAACAAGTTAACTTAAATATAATAAGATGGTGACGATACAACCTTCGAGTCTTTTCACATTGTATTACAAAACTGTGTCCCCATAATTGATAATTTTTACTGACTACGAAAAGGGGAAGCCTAATGATGTAGTGTCCATAATAGTGTCATGAAAGTTTCGACGAGGTGCCCACGTAGATAACTGCAATTTGTTCATTTGTCTTTGGGTATGAATTTCAGTGTCAGGATTCCGTGCTTCAGACGGCGTACTCTAATTTTTTTTTCTCGGAGCTCAGGGGGCATACCTTAACAGAAAGATAATGAAATTCATCTTCTCGGTCATTCTTTCGATATGACGACCTGTTTGTGGTCGTGTGTAATGATAATTACCAAATCATTGGGGGTGAATTGTCTTGATTGGAGATGTTCTTACGTAAGTTTTGAGAGCATGTAATATTTAATCCATACGCAGAATGGTGCATTCATTCCCGTTGAGTGTTAGCAACACAACGATTCAACCGTTTTAATACTTTTTTGGTGTTATTAAATTTCACTGAGAACTCCAGCGGATTACCACAATCTCTGATGAAAACATTGAAGGGGCCCGGGAACGGATCTTTGAGGCATTCTTCTGGTAGTCCAATAGCTCTCAGAGATTTCACCGTCGATTTTCTCTTAATGAGACATGAATTTTTATTGATCCATCATTGGATCATCCACCGGGTCCCTTGAATTGCTGGAAGCCAAACGCATTTTCTTGTTATCTAGTTTATCCAACATCATTAATGAATTGAAAGACTCCAAAACTGATTAGATACGATTAAATGATTTGTCTAAAACAAAAATTCTTTCATCCATCAAATAAAAACAGTCAAATATTTGCCTGTGAGATTATATGAAAATAAATATATGTATACAATTCGTTGTTAACACTGAGGCTCTAATTAAAAATTCGACGGAAATAAAAGCGAAATTGTCTGCGTGAGATGAAAGCGGATATTAATAACGATGACTGAAAATAATATATGTGGAAAATTTGTACTTCTTCGATGTTTCGGTTGGATTATAGACGACTTTACTGGCTTCGTATGTGAAACTGAGTGTAGAGAAGAAATAGCAGTAATCATATAATTTTAATGAAAACTTTCAAAATCAATAATCAATCATTGGATTTAATAATAATAATGTGCTGACAGGATGGTGTTCCCAACATATTGGTTTATCGTTGCCGCGTGACGACTGTAAAATTTTAATTTACAAAAATTAATTCCACATCCATTATATCACATATGCAGTGTGCCCTTTTTTCGAGCTTAAGAGTGGCTATATCGGTTATCTATATAAAAATATACGAAGTTGGTTAAATTAGGACAAAGTTGTGCATTTCATGCTGAATGATAATCTGAAAAAAAAATCACCTATATTGATTAGTTTTTTAAGTATTACGAAAAAACTGTATAGATGGAATAAGAAGATGGGAAATGTAAGATGGTGAATAATAGGTGAACGGTTGGTTGTATCTGTCTTTCAAATCGATTTATTCTTTCCTTGATAATCAATCGAACAATACATCAGACATTTTACGTATAACTTGATAAATTACAAAATATAAACATTATATATAAACATATAATCTCAGAAAAGCGTTTTCAAACCGGCGTGTGTTGCAGCACATTTACAAATATACAAGGTGATTCAGAAGTTCGGTGATGTATTCGATTTTTTAAAAGCCGTTCTCATTGAAAAATTATTTACAAAAATATTTCTTTTCGTTGCTGCATCTAAATGATTGGTAGTTGCCTAATGAAATGAATAAAAGGCATCTACTCTGTTTTTTAACCACTAAAATATGACAAAAGTTGTTAAAATACGTTAGATTTCATCGGTTAAAATCTCGCCTGTCAGACTAGGGTATGATCTGATAATTAAAACAACTGTCATGACGACAAAAGAGAAATCAACTTCGAAACATATTATTTTGTTGTTTAAATGAGTTCGTAGAAAAAATACGGTATGTTACGCCTTTATAAACTCCTCTAGACACTCGTTTATTGAACACTCGTTTCTTATATGACGTTCATAAAACTTGTAACATAGTACACCATCTTTTACGTTATATCTTTGATGAATATACGTCTATATTTCTTTAATTCAGCGTATTTGAGGTGTTTATTGAGTAGAACTTGGTCATTTTATAAGAAATTGTTTTTTGAACTCATTGCCATTAAATTTAGTATTTTGAAATTAGACATTCATTCATCCTTATTTTCTTGATTATTTGATCTACTTATCCTCATAATAATTATTCTAGCCAGTATGAAAAAATGTGCTATTGAATTTCATAATAAAAAATGGGTATTGTCACTGAAACGTATTAATTCTATTTGAAAAAAATGTACCAATAGGAATACAATATGGCGGTTCAAGAGTTTTTCTGAAAAATTATTTTTTTAATATATTCACCAGTTTTAGAAAGTTCTCGAGTGGTTTCATGCCATTAATATTCACTTTCGCTGACGGTTGTTATTATATAATCAATTTGTAATAACGAACCACAAACCAAACTTCACGACCAATTGACTACAACCAAATCACCGAAGATCAGTCAATGAATATTTATCATGAACGCTGTGACCTGTTGTCAATTGATTCCATGGTCATGATCTTTCACCAAACTGCTTCGAATATGGAAACACCTTACAATTCATTTTCTAATTTACGAGGATCATTTGAAAAGTGACCAAACTATATTAATTTAGTTAAAGTTGATATGTCGATTGGCAATACTGAACATTCAAGAAATAGATACTACCCAAACATTAAAACTGCGCCAATTTATATTTAATAATATCTTCACGAACTGAAAGCTTACAAAACTAGGTACTAGGTACTTATTCTATTCCAATCCTATTGATACTACTCATCTGAGTGTTCATGTAACTTTGGAATGTACCTGCTTTACATCTTATCACTGCCTACCTACTCTAATTGTTTACTTAATTTTTAGAATTTACCTGCTTTAAATTAATTTTATACTTATATATTAATTTTTCCAACGGGAATCTTTTCCAAATGCTTTCTCAAATAGCTCCAAGAAGTAAAAAAATCTAGAGGTTAGGGTTTTTATGTTAACTTTCAAAAGTTTTCTGCTCTTTGAGGATCTTTTTTAAAATTTTTGATATCCCAAATAGTTTTTGAAATATTTGCAAAAAAACAAATCATTCTTTCTGTTTTTCTTTACTTGATTGTTTATGACTTTTGCAATTTTTGCCGGCCTCAATGTTCCTTTTTTAACATTTTTTCTAGATGCCACTTCAAATCGAATGTGACCAAAATCATAATTTTCGGTGGTCCAGGTCAGCTTTTTGACACTTGTGAACTAGACTTTGCCTGATACTTAAGTTAATAGGGATTTGAGCTCTATGTCACAATCCATGAACGAAAAGGGATAGCTGTCCTCATATGTTTCCAGAAACTGCTGACTTGTCGAAACGGATAAACTATATGCGGTGGGCGCCGCGACGTCCGGCGTCGCCGCGTCAAATCCGAGGATTGGCCTGATTTTCGTAGTGAAATGTAACTGGAGTGCCTCAGAGCGGTTTCTGGTGAGTTGGAAAGTAAATTCGCGTTGGAGGAAAATCAATTTCGGTCATTTTTTTATTTTGAGTATTCGGGCGCTTCCAGAATTTTCCGTCGGTGTAGATTTTCCTCCGAAGTTTCCTTGTGCCGCAAAGCTTTTCAGTGTAACTTTTAAATTCTGGAGGTGTATCCCACGATTCATATGGTTGGTAAAAACATGATTATTTCATTCAGGACAAAATATTTATATTTGCTTCAAAACTGTTCTGGTTGATTGAAAACATTTTCATCAATAAAATACGTTTTTGTCAACATTGAGAACGTGTTTTCGATATTCATTTGTAAAAAATGTGGTTCTGGTAATTCCACTCTTAGAGGGTATATTGGTTGAAACATTTCGACCTGGTAATATTCGTTCAAACGTAGTAGACCATGCTATAGAATTTTTTTCACCCACAAAAGAAAAGACGCAAATGGCCTATGCTAATATTCATAAGATAGTTCGTTAATGAAAGTCCCGGTTTTCTTCCCAGCAAAATAGCTTTGTGGAATTTTTTAAACAAGAAATAGTAAAAAAAATTTCAACTTTGGTTTTTTACAAATATTCCAAAAACTATCGAAAGAAACGTTTTAAAGTCATTAGAACTTTTGTAGAGAATTATTTAACCTACAAAATGGTTTTTTGTACGACCGGATCGGTGCATTTTCGTCTGAGAAAATTCACAATTTTTATAAATCTGAAACTGGACAAACAATATTTCGGAAACTGATAGATAATAACATGTGGTTCAACTCTTTTCAAGATATTTTCTGTCCGATGTGTAGTTTTTGCACCATCCCGTTATTAACAATTCAAAGGCTTATCTTGCAAAATGCGCAGATTTAAGGGAAATCATCATATTCAAATTCTATGAACGGCGTCTGGAAGTAAAGTTCAAACTCTACAAATTGTATATTTTGGATTTTCATCTGAGAAGTGGGAATTGTGTTGAAAATGCCACTGAAAGTTCCTCTAAACGCTTGAAAGTGTGTTCATGGCATAGTCGAGTAGCAGTAGTGGGGGAACTATCGAGGAGAGGAGAGAATAACCGCGCGGCGATTTGAACAATGCAAACACCGCGACCTTGAGTTTTTGCAAGATTTTATAAATATTTATAGGATTTTAGGATGCACCCTTGTTTATAGGATATTAAGATCAAAGAAGCAAAGACAATTTAAAAATAATGCATATGAATTACTATTATTGAATTACTATAAGGATTTTGTCATAACAATTGAGGGGAAACATCAGTAGAAAACTTAAGGTCATCGTTGGTACTTCCTTTAGCTAAGAATGGTCGTTTTTTTTTCAATATTTGATCGAATCTCATTGAGTAATTCTTCAGAACATCCTTTTTTCATGTGCAAATAATTATACAGATTATCTGGTTCATGTATTTCTAGTTCCTTTAGCAACTTGCTGTTAGAGAACTTCTGTCTCTCAAAAAGCCATTTTTTTGACCACTTTCTCTTTTTTTATAAGTTAGCATCATTACCCTAAGCGCAAGGATTATTTCGGGTGTCATGTTCATCATTTAAACTATTTAGTTTTAACTACTAAAATATCACTGTTCTGTACATGGAACAGGGTTGAAATCATCATAGTGTGAAATCGCGTTTTTTCAGGAAATATCTTACATTGATTTGGTCGCGTGTCATATAGTGTCAACTAACGAAGAGTAGGCTAACAAGCTAGAATGCAATAAGATTCATAAGATGGCGCCATATGACATACAATTTTTCTGTTGTGAAATAGCGTTTTTTTCAGGTAAGACGCCTTTATTGATAAACGTGTTAAGCAAAACATGAGCTACATGCAAAATTTGATCCAAATCGTTAAAGCCGTTTCCGTGATCGAAAATATATACAAGAATGGGTCTTTTAAAGATATAAGATATCTTGCAGGAAAAATATTGTTCATCACGCCAAAACTGATTGATGATATTTCAAAAGAGTGTCGTCCATGATAATATAATATCTAAAAAACAGAACCTTTTTGTGGTGTGTAGGTATCTCAAGAACAGGTCATATCCCAGCCATAAGAAGTGTTCGACCTTTTAATAGTGTACTCAAATTGGAAGTAATGGCAAAATCTCTGAATTGGTGTTGAACTTTACCATTTGATTTACTTTTCATTATTATTAAATTGCTGACGATATTTTGGATCTTCGTCACCTGTTTCGGTTTTCGGGATAGCATTATTAATTAAACGACCTGTAGGTAGTTTGTGATCTCAGTGGACAGTGGATATATTTTCAGTTGAAAAAAAAAAAAATATATTATTATTCTGTACAGGACTGCTCTGTATGGAACATATCTGTGGGTAGCCTTCGATTAACCGCTATTGAAACCTTCTCACCGATGACATTAGTCACTCTCCCTATATGAAATTTAGGTTAATACAATTATCATGTAATATGTAATGGATTCAGCAAGAGCAAAACGCATAATATATTTTTTTCACAACTGTACCAACAACAGTTAAGTGAAACTAGGTTTAGGAGACACTTACGCTGCAATGTTCGCTGATTGGAATAAATAATGGGACGTGGTTCACATGCTAATTGAAAAATTGCCATTGAACGGTACTTGGATGTGAGGTTAAATTCACGAGGTATCAGGTGATACGCTGGATTTGACCAGCACTAACAAAATTTCGCTAATAATTAATGAAAGTTCTTCAGTAGAAGATGCATGACAGCATCAGTGGTTGTTGGTTTTGCTTCACGCCATTTTTCTAAAACCCATGTTAGGAATATACACTAATATACAGGGTGTCCGATAAAAATATTTGAAACCAAAGTTTTTTTCGGGAAATTTCATGGCCGATTCTGTTTGTTATACTGAAATATGAAACTGGCAGAGTTCCTAATAAGGAAGTTGAGATTTATTGCTGGAGTGAAGCCGTCCCTGGACGCCCGGAAAAATTATTCTGAAAATGTGGTTTCTTTTCCCAACTGATTGTGATTTTTATACTGGAATATGAAATTGGCAGAATTCATAGTCAGTTTATGAAAGTTATGAAATATTGCTTGGGCCATATCGGTCTTGGAAACGTGGAAAATTATTACCAGTGCTAGAATCCCGAAAAAATACTAGTTTTGCTCAATTCTGTGATGCACTGTATTTCTGAAAAAAAAAATAGCAAAAATTAAATTATAATTATAATTAAATTGAAGGATCAAGCGGTCAGGAGGATAACCAGACAAGTCACAACATCTGGCCTAATTGAAATCTCCCATACACCATACAAACTTATGAGGAATTTTCACCTAAAAATGCCAATAATTCGAATATCATTAATTATTACTTGGCTGGTTTTTCTCCTGGACCATTCAACTACTTCCCCCTATGAACATTGAATTACATCTGACATCCATTTGTGCAATGTTCTTCCAGGAGAACACAATAGAAAATACTAATTGCAATTAAGTACTGAATATTATCCCCCATTGGTCATGTCTGCAGGTGATCATTCCCAGCCAATAGGGTATGATTTTCAGTGCTTAATTCCAATTAGCACTTGCATTTGCATAGATGTCAGATGTAATTCAATGTTCGTGGGGGGAAGTAGTTTTCTGTCAGATATTTGCCTAATTTTTTCTACTTTGTGGGATATTGTGGAGAGAACAGGACATTTTTGGTTTCATACATTTTTCGATTGTTTGTAGGTGAATTACCTATGTCTTGCTGGGTAAATATCCAATTGGTGGGGGCCCGAAACTGAAAATAAAAGCAGTCTTAGTTTTTTTCAAATGAATTACTTCATTGAACGTTTAGTCATGGGGATAAAACTAATTTTTATCTAATTGTTTTGATTTATTTTTTTGCATTGTCAGTTGTTGTCCATGTCACCATGTCAAATGTGTAAAAGTAGCGGCTATTTTGTCAATACACATGAAAATGCTTTCGATCTATTTTTGACCGTCGCCAATACGTGCAAACTTTTGAGGCAATTAATAATAATGCATGAACCTATTTCTTGCTGAGTAATAAAATAACTTCATGAATTGATGATTTCATTTTCATTCGAAGGCGTTTACTGCGTACTGTGCTATAATAAGAATCGGTTTGTACACCTGATGTTTTCGCAAATTATTATTTATTATCGATGGTTCTCAACATATCCGCGATTTTGATGTTAAACAATATTAATCACAGGTTCATCAAACAAACATTTCCTTGAATACTTCTGGTAGTGAATATCTAGAACGCAAGCTTTGCGTTTTAGTCATCACCAGACGCATGATAAAATGAAATTAATTGTCTCTTCCCAATGGCAGTATATCAAATTATCGTGATTCGTATTTTATCATGCTCTAGCTCTAGCTTCCTAATTGGAACCTAATTCATTCGAGACTTTCCAGATCTAGCCGTTGAATACCCAATACTGGGACCTCAGCGGCTGAAATGTTCAATCAATATACATGTTCGAAATATTGATGTTATCATAAATATTATGATTTCGTTTTATAAATGATGAACAGGTGTATTTATATCTTTCCTTCGGCAATAACGTATACAATTTGAATTACATCTGATGCACACTCATGCAAAGGAGTTATAAAGGATGCCATATCAAATGCATTTTACCATAAATAACATACATTTTATAGAATGAACTTTCCATGTTTTTGTACCACTTTATATTTGTAACACTTACGTTAGTGCAGTTTTGTCCTATATGAATATTTTCAACTATATTTAAAACCGATGCAAACTGAGCATTTTGTAATGAAAATAGCAGGGCCTATTCAAAAGAAAAAAGTTGATGAACGTTCCGCGCAAACGAAACGTCGTAGTAAAAATCTGTTAACGCCACCATGTTAAGCCCAAAAAGTGTCAGTGAAAATCTATATTTTGCTCTTTAATATCTTTTTAAATAACGTCAGAAATAAATTAAAACAAATATCGAAAATATTAATTTTTTCAAAAAAATTCGAAAGTTGTTGAAATTGTTATTTCCATCAACCGGCTGACCTTCAGAAGTCTTCTCTTATGCTGCCTCATCTTCATCTTGTTCCTGTATATGGGTACAATTGGTACAAATATGTAAAAAACAAAAATACTAACACCGTCGACCGCAAGAAATGATTGAACTTTTCTTCCTAAATAGTGCATCCTAGCGTAAAATACGATGCAAAAAATAAAGGGGCATCATCACTTTCTTAATTATTTGGTCTAATGGTGTAGTTGAAAACTACTGTTAAAAACGACGATTTTTTCTAATTTTTTCAAAAAGTGTCTACTTTAATATAATATATGTCTGCAGCTTGGAAAAGACCCGAGAAAAAAACTCATAAATCGAAGTTGTACAGATAATTAAAAAACCAAAAAATACTCCCCTTTTTGAAAAAAATGTTTCGGAGACTGTATGCACTCCCGTTATGAAAGCTTGCTGAAAACTGTATTTTAATCGGATTGGAGATGATAAGATCTTTTTTTGACAAGGTCTACACTTGTACAGATTTCCTTGGATTTACATTTTTTAGGTGCTACGAAATGTTTCAAAGGTCCCTCTTTGTGGTGTAATAACACGCGGTGTTGAGGATTGTGTAATTTCGTGCTTTTCATCCCTCCAAAACGATCGATGAGCTGTCTCAATACCTTTTAAATTCCCACGCTCTTTTGACTGAAGGTGCCATTGGCAGCGATATACATGATTTCTATGAATTTGCGTTTGAACCATTGTTTCCCTTTATGAAAAAGTTTCAGATGCCTCTTCGCGTTGAGTACAATTTTTGTGATCATTTTTACTGATAACGACCTCTTGGTCTGTCCGATTTACATTCACATGGGACATCGTTAATACAGTTTTTTCTGAGAAAGCATTGTAAGGTACCGCTAGATTGAAAGCAGCTCTTAATGTTATATTTGTTTCCAATTTCCAACCTTCCAACCTAACGAACGGACACATCTGACGCCACATAACAGTAAGCCACCTCATCTCTGCGGTCATCCGCAAATCCACAAACCAGACATACTACTAAGACAAATCAACAGCTCCCGGAACTCACCGACCGACAACATCCGGAAATACCTCCCTTCGATACTGCAACCCTTACAGGATACTAGAAATTTGTTCAACTTTGACGTGGAGAGCCTTTATACCAATGTCCCCATAGAAGAATCTCTCAACATCAAAAGAAAACATATACATATCCAACTTTGTGAAAGGATGACCTACCCATACAAGCGATATTGCAACTACTGCATGCTGTGTTGCATATACAAGAAAAGTACTGTTTCTTCTCCCAAATCTCTCATGTGGATATTCCTACATCGGACAAAGAGACCGTTTATCCGTAAAAATAAACGAACACAAAAAGTAGACTCAACATGGAGAGACATCTCAATCGGGAATCATTCGGGACGAGGCTAGTGTTCTTTATAGAGAAATTGATCTAAACGCGTCATAGAAATCGCGTATGTCGATAGAAGTCGGAAATGTAATCAATAATAAACTGTTAAAACAAAAATAACATCTAGAACTGTTCATTCTCGTTGTTTATCCCTGTACGGAGTAATGTGTTCTCAAATCCGTCAAGGTGGGTACATGTAGGACAACTCTAAAAGTATTGCAGTCCGATTTTTTATTTACTTAACCATATATGTTTCAGCGCATAGTTTAGGCCCAACCGGAACGGAAGCAATGACGACTGTGTTATTTCAAAGCCGCCTTATATAGCAGAAAACATGTCAAAATCGGTGTTGGAACGGCGACAAAATATGAATTATGATCCTCCCACACATGGCACGGAAGATATCGTCTTTCGCTCGCAGAAGGCAGACGCAGATGCGATATTGTCGACATGCTGTCGCTGTGCCTGGTTTGCCACAAACCAAAACTGATACTCATCTGATATTGCTAATTGAAGAAAATTATCACTCCGAGGATGTTGCGGTATTACGCGTTGCATAATTACGTTAGCAAATATACAGGAAGTTGCACCTGACTGCGGATTATCAATTTTCGGTATACGGGGTGTTGTCGAAAAGTCATTGCAGACCCCGTGCCGTAGCTTTTGAAGAAATTCAAAAGAGACTAGTTATTAAGTTATGTTTGGCCATTAAGATCTGAAAGTTCTTCCCTTCATTTATTTCCAAACTTCCTAACAGATTTGATTTTATTTCGCATTTCGATAACCAAGATGGAGATCAGTACTAAACTGTTTGTTTAGTAATGCCTACTGATGAAGATAACTTGCTCATCGAAATGCGCATCTAGGAATTTAATTGCTTGTGTGGTAAGGGGAAATATACTTCTTGTTCATAATATGATATTAACGTTAATAATCATAGAATAACTGTATAAAGCTTAAGCTGATTAAGATTTTTCCAATAATGAAAAATAATTATATTCGAAAATTCGATCTAGCCGGGGACTTGTATTGCCTTTTATGGCCAAACCTCATATAGTAATAATAATAAAGTAATAATAGAACTTTTTGCATGTTCATATTACTGCCGGTAATCAAGAGATCAACGAGCTATGGTTTGAAGCATTTTTACAAGTTTATACGTCTTTTATAAAAATCTGTTAATTTAAAAATTATTATAGGGAGAATTTTTATGATAAATAAATAATAGATAAAGGAATCTGTAATAGTTCACAATGAGCTCATTAAGCAAGAAACAAGATGTCCTGTCCTACCAGGGCTGCTCATTGCCATAATCCTACACAATATGAATAATTGAGCCAAAAATCTATCAGAAAGCAATTACTTTCTTGGCTAATACCACGACGAACGTTGAATTACATCTAATATTTCTGGGTATTGCCCTCACCAGTATAGGGTATACAGATTATAACTAATGTCTGCAACAAATATTTCAATCACATTTCCATTTCGAAGCCTCAGCTAAAAAATAATTTAAATGGTAATGGTTTTCAGAATTATGCAGCAAGCAGATATGCAGAACCTTATTCAACTACCGAATTTTCCCAAAAAACAAACACGGATTTTCAGTTGACTTTGGGTAATTGGCAGCACAATGAAGCTCAGCACGAATTATAATTAACTATTGAAACAAATGTTTGATGTTTATTTAGTATTGTTTGAACATGTTCCGAAAGTAAAATTGTATCAGATAAGATAGGAGTTTATGACTTTGATGTAGCTTAACGTACTGAATAGACGATTCGAATATAACCACTATATAGTTTCAAGTAGGAGTGGCTGATGGCCTAATATAGATTACAGCATTTTGCGGAGGTTCTGTTTTGTAAATCTGAAATAATCCCTAAAAACTTCCTATAAGCCAGTAGAAATAGACATAATCAATTCACATTAATTCTAAAAGTTTTCAAACTTTGGTCAAGTGAATGGTACACCGAGAAAGCAATAAATCTCAGTTTGCAACCTCATCCGAAGTTAGCAACATTGTCCAAATGGCAATTAACTTAAATTTTGCTGTATACTCTTTGAGAAAATTCCAAAAGTTCTGCACACTTGGAGTAGTATTGAATATTTTATTTCATATCATGAATTAAGTTTGCAACCAATTCAAGTGTACGGAACATTTTTTTATCTAAAACTAAAGTTTTTCTTTAATATACCATAAGAGAAGATTTCAAAAGTTCTGCAAACTTGGCAGATACATCGGAAAAATAATCCGAACAGTTGTGCAGATTTGTATCCTTTCACGTTGACCGGATCATATATTTTTTTAATTCATGGTTATTTTTTTTATATAATTTGTATTACGAATCGAGTTTGCAAGCAGTTCAAGTGTACGCAACATTTTTTTAATCAAAAACTAATGTCGCTAATGTTTAAGAAAAAATTTCAAAAGTTCTGCAAGACATCGAAATGATATTCCGAACAGTTGTACAGATTTGCAAACTTTTACGCTGACCGGAACATGTTTTTTTTTATTTCGTGGTGATTTTTTTGATCAAGGTGGTCTCGGGATAATTACAAAAGTTTGCAGAACTTGTGGATTTTTTTTAACATTAGTTTTTGATAAAAAAATTTGCTTGCAAACTTGATTCGTAATATGAAATTATATATTTAAAACTGCTCCAAGTTTGCAGAACTTTTGGAATTTTTTCATTGAGTATACACCAACATTTGAGTTAAGATTATTGTTAAATTTTCGATTTTTAATGTCTGTCTCTTGTTACTAGCCTATGAGTTCCAATCTGAATAATTATTTCGCCAACGTTGAAATACACTTCTCTCCACTCAGGGGAGAAGGTACATGACAGACAGACATTTCTCAAGAAACTGCATTTCAAGTAGGTATCTACATTGCAAAAATAACATTTCAAGAGTGAAAATGCATTTCGCTTGAAAGAGCATTGAGAAAGAGTGAAGAGAACAAAAGAAAATCATTGGAAGTAAGTATACCGCGATAAAAAATATTGATGCATTTGAAAGAAAAGTAGGAAGTGATTCTTGGAAAAAATCAAACAATATTGCACAAGTGTCCGGCAGATATAATTCAATGTACGCCGAGGTATTAGCCAGGGAATTAGTCCTGTTCTCATAGATATTTCCATCATATTTCACCTTATAGAATTTTTGTTAAATCCAATGACGTCGAAATTATTCAATATCAATTGGAATATTTGTCTTCAATTTGAGTCCATATAAAGTACATAGTAATCTAATCAAAGTAAGCCAACCATTGGATTTCTCCAAGTCACAATTCCTCCAATTCGATTGTTTTATTTTATTTCGGCGTAATACTAGCCTGCTGCGATTTCTTACGGATGTTGATAAACATCAAACTGAGTATTTATGAGTATTATTATGGTTCTCCCGAACTGCCCTGTATGAGGAAAACACCTGAGGCCAGAGGCAACGTGGTGTTCGATTGCTGTCAAAAGAGAACAGCTGCTAGCTCTCTGCACCTTATTTATGGTTTGTTGTTTGTTTCTCTTCCTTTACTCGTGTTCTCTGTTTCTCGGATACATGGCCGCGCCGATATTTTGGCAAAGGTCAGATATTCATTTTATAACTAATGCTGAATTTTAATGAGAGTTAGAAGGTTCCGAGTTGAAATGCTGTCATTTATGTGAGTTAACCATATTATTTGGCTATAAGGAGAAATAGGTATAATCCTAATTTTGAATCGATTTTTACCTGCATTGATCAACTTGTTTATGTGGATCATAATCATTATAACATTTTTTATAGTTGCATTTTTTATTCCAAGTTACAGTGTTGTTGGAAAACCACTCGATAATTGATTTTTATAATGAAGCTCACAGAAACACTGTTTACTTTTTTATGACACTCCAATCAAATGAAAGCTTAGTGAGGCTGCATAATAGTTCAAAATATTTGCTTTTTATTCGACATATTCGTTGAATGGGATTTCTACCAAACCAAATTGTTCTAGAAGGGGCCTCCGAATGCTGCCTTGTCTTGATCGGTGAATATTTGCTCAGATGAACTGTAATATGAAATAAATAGTCTTGCAATCCAAACTGTTCTTGCAACCAAAGCAACCAAAACAACTTCTAACCCTTTTGAAGAGTTTTTTTTCAAATCCAAACTGACTGTATATCTACTTGTTCCAAAGAGTTTGTCACAAGTTGGGAGACTTTTGCATTCTTGATTTCGAGAGATGGCGCTTACATCGTTCATAGTACACTGGAATCACAGACCATACCTGGTGTTTATTTATGTTCTATGATTTGAGGTTAGTTGAAATTCTGGTCGTGGTGTGTGTTATTGTTACAATTCACGAATTGAATTGAAAGATAGTCCGATGAAATTTTTTGAGATGTATGCTAGAATAAGCCGCTTCATACTGTCCACACATAATACAAAACCTCCTCATTTCACGAAAAGTATCCTTATACGCTATTTATGGCCATTCCTCATGAACTAACTACTATACTAAAATAACTAAGATCAGATGAACAGAACTATAATAAAAAATTATATAAACAGGAGACGATTCGATCTTCATCAATTTTTATTTAAAAAAATAATATATCTGACATCTCATCTGATCTGAAGTATGATCTGATATACTCAGTGGGGCTACATAGCGCCAGTTTGGAGAACTCTGGTATCTTCCAACTGAAATCCCAACCTCCCAAAATGTGTTATGTTATAAACCAAAACAAATCTTGTGAAATGTCATTGTCCCACAACAATCTTATTGGTAGAAATTAAGCATTATTTTTCATTTCTGTTTTGCATCCTGTTTTTATTTTCAAATTACAAACCTTAGGAGCAAACAATACCCTTGATGAAACAGGAATCGGTTTTGAGCGTTCAATTTTATTTTTTTGCGAAAATTTTGTTGGAACAAATGGAACAAATTCGTTTGTGAGAATTCGGGAATGTAACACACTCCATGAATGTTTATGAGGGAGTATATCAAACCTGTGAAAAAATTTGTTCATCATCCTCACCTCTGCTTGATTGATAAATATTGCTCACTGTAGGTTGGTCAATGGGCCATTTAATACGACCCTGGGATTGTTTGATGGAAGATGAAATCATGGAAACTGCGAACGGTGAATAAAATAAAATAAAGTGATATGATTTATGTAGCTTGGAAAACTTCAAAAACAAAATATAGGAGCATTGAGACTGCCAAATAGATGAAAAAAAAACTGCTTTCTTGCAGAACTTTCGTTAGTTTTGAAATATTAATAATTCTCATGAATATTAATTATTTTCCAGTACATTAAATTCTGAAACCAGTTCATGCACCCGGCACACGGCCACACTAATCACCAAATTAAAATTACATTTTTACAACTACGCCCATGCATTGGTACCTGTGATTTAATGCCCTCCAATTTACCATCTCGATTTTGGTCCTTTCGATAGCTCTCAGTTTGCCAGCTGCTTCCTTTGGGATAGCTCGAAATTTTGAACAGTCGCATGTCTGTTGTTGAGTGATTTTGTGTTACTTATCGTATATAAAGTGGAAAGTTGAAAAATCAATATGATCATCTGTATTTCTGGATTCTTAGTTGGAGGGTAAGCGATTGTCAATTATTTTTTTGGTCCCCATTTAATTTTTCATTAAATTAAAACATGGTCTACTTTTTTGTTAACGTACGTTTACTTTTTATGAAAAAATGTCTTACCTTACCTTTCTCTAGAGATTTGACAAAGTTTTTATAAATCTTAGGACAAGACATACCTATTGATAACTTAAAAAAAACTTCAATGTAAGAGGGAACAGATGCTTCCCGAAATGTCAACTACAAGAAGGGGAAGAACAAAAGAAGTATCCCTAAAAACAGGTAACTGAATTTTGTTCTGCATTCCTGAACTGTGAACTAGCATATTTTGTAAGTGAATTTAATAGGTAACTGAAAAATGTCGAAAATGAATTTCAGATATAATATGAAACCCAATTAATTTTATTTGATTTCAAAATAACAATAGTATACAAAATAATTGATTCCTCTGCTTCGATGCATTTGTAATGACAGCTGGTGCATCTTGCAAAACTTGAAATTGGACATATTTCTAGAATATCTGATGGTATACGAGAAAAAAGGTGTGATTAGAAAAGTTGTTTACATTCTAAAGTAAGGTCATGATCTTCGATTAAACAAATGCATAAAACTTTATAGGTATGCCAACTAGTTCTATTCCAACTAGGTATTTAAAAAAATGTAATCACATAGCAATTGAGTTTATTCTCTACTTTGATGTCTTTCCTGCGATTGTTCAAAATATTTTTGGTGTAAATATCTTTGTTAATGAAATTGTTTCTCTTGTTCAAACGATAATAATAAAAGCACTACATTAGCATCATTTTAGCATGTAGGTAGTTTGTTTATAATTAGATTTCATTTAACCTCGTTGCTGTAGTGACTCGAGCGTTGTTTTCCGTCACAGGTAATTTATAATTTTCTAGTACCGTTATGCTTTGAAATATTAGCCATCATCGGCAAATAATAGAGCAAATTACAACCAAACATGTTGAGTGGTGTCCTGCTGCTGATTTATAGAATGAATAGTTTGGAATATTTTTTCCATCACTAAATTATGCACGTCAATGAACCTAGTCAAATTTATTTTTTGATTTCTCGCTGACTTCTTGATGATTTTTCTAGCATGTTCTTACCTCTCTATTCAGTCTTCATTTTTATTTCATAGTCATCAAGTATTCGTTATCTCGAGAAATTGCTAGTTATGCACAATTTCACTAACTTCATCAATTATCAATGTCAACTATAACTATAAGACGGAAATAATAGTCAGTGAAGTAATCTTAAGGGTGCTCAAGTTGGCTAAGGGAAGAGGGAAATTCCAGCCGCTATTGTTGGCATGTTTCTGAACTAGTGACTGACGTCACTGACTAGTAGTTTCGTCTTATAGTCTAGACCAAACAGTCACAGCTAGCTTGGATTGCCTAGTGGAAAAGAATAGGTCCAACAGTTTCTGAGTTTCTGTTATTGATGTGAATATTTTATTTTTGAACACTTACCCTTATAGCCAAAACGCGTGAATATTATCGGTATAACATTTGTATATTATTTATTTTGGATGTGTTTTGTTTTTTGTCATTGTTGTCTCATTTTCTGTACCCAGCAATAACCTTTAAAAAAAGCAATTTTTTTCCGTAAAATAATGAAATGGTATTCTGATTTTGAAATAATATGTATTTTAGGAACAGAAGCTATACAAAAAAAGTTGCACTTTTGCTGCAGATGTAGAAAAAATGTTTTTCAGATCAGGATAATGATCCTAATATTTTATTAAATGAGAGGTGATAGACTTCTGATGTGACGTACTCATTGTTAATACGGAGGCTTATTTGCCATTTCATATGATAAATCTAAGTATACGAATATACACGGTTTTATAAATTTCATCAATAACTCCTGAATAGATTAAAAAATGAACAATAAAATTGAACAGTATTGTTTGTATTTACACATGACAATTATATTTGTTAATTGTGGTGTAATTTTTTGTCAGAAATACCAACATAATGACATGAAATGTACATTAATGCTAATAAAGTATTGAAGTCTTTGTGTTGAATTCAATGTTTGAATTATTGGTTGAGTACAAATTGATGCCAATTTTCTATTTACACCTATCAATAAAATTGAAGGTCACAAAATTGGTAAGCTTATTCGAACGTGCAAATTCGCTCTAAGAACTTGGCGATACTCTTGCTTGGAATTTCGGCCACGTTTTCTGTATATCGGTCCCATAAAAGTGCCTATAATGGAATGGTGAATAGAGTTTGGTATATCGAGAAATCATAAATGCCCTACGTGATACAGTATCAATTGTTTTCGCCCGCCGCTTCATTCACAAACAATCAATGACGTTCGAAAATGATTGTTCTCAATTTGAAATCGATATCGTCTATGTTACTCCCCGCATGCTAGATTCAGCATCGCTGAAACCTTAATTTCAGTATGCTTCCACTGTTTTATTCGAAAGTAATGAATGGTTTTTTAATAAGTGAGCTGTAATTTTATCGATCTCGTTTTGTTTGACGTAATTTTGAGTGAACTGCTTCTTTCGTTAATTGTTGGCTTGTTGACCTGTAGTACCTATTCCATGTGTAATGATGATGTCGAATATAATGAGACGTCAGACTTTGTAGTTAGTTACTTTTAATTGTAGAAGGCAGTTGTGATGCATAATTATTCGGTGTTTTATGGTTTAAGGTCATTTTCTTTATCGCTATTATTTTTTTGATATACTTAGGTATATAGGAAGTCATTTTTGCGGTGTAATTTTTTTTTTTCATATCGCTATGACTTGTTCTTTGAAATCAAACTGTAGATTTGAATGTAAAACTGTTTGGAACCAATTACTATAATACCTACATACTAGTCATTTGCCATTGTTTTTAACAATACTGGTTGTGTAGAAAGAATTTGGTGGATATGAACTTTTTGTACAGAACGGTTTACACAAGATCTACATTCGGTATTTACTTCTTCTTGTGCTGCCCTCGCTGTACTGATGATGGTACAAAAATCGAAACTTCCATATTTTCAGATGTCGGGAAAGTAGTTATTTTCTTATTTTGTATGGACCTCTAGTCGTTACGTCTGAAGTATTGTATCTGTAAAAGAAAACTAAGTTCAAAGTGCAAGTAGTGAATTCAAAAAATTATATGTTTGGTGAAATATAGAAAATGTGGATAAAAATACTGATCACTTCACTACTAAAAATAAAAGTTTTTATACAGATTAATTAAATGAATTTTTTTTTTGTATTTCGTGTAATTTTGTACAGATTGTCCACAATTCATTTTCGAGAAAACGTGAATGAAGATTGTAAAAATATCTGAGCAGTTTCTTCATCAGATTTTCCCATCATTATAAGTGTTCAACAAGCAACACTTATTTTATTTTCTCTTACGGAATCAGCTTTCATGATTTTCTTTGAACTGCCCGTAATGGTTCTTTTAATTATTCAAGTTTTCAAGGCAGATACCATAAAGGCATCTAATTTGAGGCGTGTTTTGATTATGAAATTTCCTTTTCACGTAATAATTTTACACCTATTGTGATTTCGTTTGCGCTTATATAATATTCTGAAGGTGAAACACTGTATGTTTTGTGGGGATTTATTAAAGCTCGTCGTGTCGGTTATGGTTACGATTTTTGTGATGAATGCGTTAAATTTTATGTAAAAAAATTCATAATCTCTATTATTGTCTATAAACGTAATTTCCTGAAGTAATTTAGTCCAGAGGAGAGTAAAATACTGTTCTTGGTACTCAACCTCTACATTTACATTTTGGCAGTGACTATGGTGACGGTAACGGTGGAAATATCCGTTGGTCCGATTGGTACCGCTAACAAAGAACATACTGAATGAATATATTTCTTTATAGTATACTACTTTGGTTATTTTCATAAAACATTGCTGGACTCTCGTACATATGGGTGTATGTATGGTTAGTAAACACACACGATAAAAGGATTTCCGAAAAAAGTCCATTCTATACATGTATGTCAGTGTAATTACCAAATTGACTTTCACTAAATATTTCATGAATGTGCCGCTGCCAAAGAAATATCCCGATTTCAAATACGAATTATCCCTTCATTGTGGTAAGTACTGAAATTCACTTTCTGAACGAATTTTGTATTCTTTTAGGCTATGATATTAATTCACATGAATTTGTGAAGTGATTGATAATAATATTGTTGTCTATTACTAGCACTGACCAATTTCCGGTGTGGTTGCACAAATTATATCATTTTCATTAACGTCAATCCGATCATGATCACTTATTTTACTTAAACAAAACGTGTCCAATCAGTACTGTCAACTATTGAACTATATACGATATCGCTGCATTTCGACGCATTTCTTATCGATATTCTTTTGTTTCAGTTTTCCTCCGAAAATGGAAAGATCCCAGATAGTGAACCCTCTGGGTTCTTCGGAGCACATGCAAGAACAAACATATATCCAGGCGCCCGGCTTTGTGCAGTCTCAAAATTATGCCAACGCGTCACCTAGTACGATGTATTGCCGATCGTCCCCAAACACTTCGGGGTACGTCTCGGTGACGCAGCCTCTCCACAAAAAGGGTTCGCTCAGGAATGGGGATGTGCTCAAGCGCTCTAGGGTTCAAACAACGTGAGTATATCTATCCATTTTACTTTTAGCTTACTTTTTCAGTTGGAGTTTTGGCGTCATATGATCGATGATGGATGTAGAAATTTTGGAAACCCCTTCGAATTTAATTTCGTCCTCCCAGGCACAGGTCGGCCGGTTTTAAAATCCCTGCACATCGGCTTCTGAGAGGGAAAATTAAGCTAGGAACTGGTGTTATTGAATTTCTGCTGGCTGTATGACTCGGGGAATACCCCCCGAGGAGGCAATGAGTTCCAAAGCTTTGCCGTTCGTTGGAAGAACGTGCCATGAAAAAATGATTTGTTTGTTAAAAATGTATTATTCCGCCAATCGGCTGCACCCTTACGACCAACCATCAGAAGTCTTCCTGAGGATTGTGCGATCTAGGCAAAATGTAGCCTTTACCTTCTAACGTGAGATGCCATGTACGGGATCGGTGACCGCTCTGGGATTTGAACCCACGCCCCTCGGTTGATTTGTTTGAGAAGCAAACGCTCTACGATCATGACCACTACATGTTCGGCTTGTCTCATAAGTGGCGACAAAAAATGGACGGTGGTTCATGAAAATATCTGTATAACAGAGACAGAGTTGCAAGGATCAGCGCTTTCCGATCATTCTGGCTGCCGGTCGTGTGGGTTCAAAGTCTTGCGACTACGGAATCTTTTTTCTGATTGCCTAAGAAAGTTCTAGGAATCGTACGTAGAAAGGTGAGACCTCGGTAATCCTTGGCTCGAACAAGTTTCGACTTCTGAGGGCTGCCGTTCGTAGGGGGACGACAGCCCAATCTGGTTAACGGAAAAAACAATTTTCAAAACAATTTCTGCTTTCACTGGCTTATATCGGAGCTTTGGAAGAGAAAGTGATATGAAGGGTATACTAGCATCCGCATAGCTGTGCACTGAACATGAGGTAGCTCTCAAAAAGGCAAGCCATAACATGAACGTTTGGCAAGGAGTTCCAGGTCCCAAACGCGATCAAACGCCTTGGAGATATCTTACGTAGTGGCCAGAGTTTCACTATTTTTCAATTGCTGCCGAATATGTGAGACATAAGCAAGCAAATCACCAGTTGACCTCTGATGCCGGAAACCGCGTCGATCATTGATGATTCCTGCGCGTTTAGATATTTCATGGGCTCGATGTTGATGGCTTGTTCCGTGACCTTTGAGAAGCGGCGATAGGTCTGTAGTTGCTGGAGGCAGCGTATTTTCCTTTTTTTTTTGGAAATGGTTGTACCCTTGCAATTTTCCAGTCAGACTGAAATACCCCCCAATTATAAGAGAGATTAAATAACTTTCAAAGAACTAGGGTTAGTAGATCTCTGTCAGATCCATTAGCTTTGTTGGTGTGAGACCCAGCAAAATGTGTCTGATGGTTCGTTGGCAGAAGATAATCTTAGGCATATGACTGTCAATGGGAATGATGTTCTGGGGTTGTTTTCCCAATGAATTCAGCATAGAATTTGTAGCAAACATGTGGGCAAAGATATTGACTTTTTCTTGATCGTTCGTTGTTAGTGTTTCATCTTCCTTGGTTAGGGAAGGAAATTTCTTCCCACGGCTTTGGTAAATGGCCAAAAAAAAAGCGAGACCCGTTAGGACACCAAACGAGAATTGATCGTATCTTGGTATTGTAAGCCTCTTTCGAGGATTCCTTTATCCCCTTGCAGATGTATCTTGCCTCAACATATTATGATCTGTTCTCAGGGACCTGATTATTCAAACAGGGTTTATCAGATGATGTTCTTCTTCACGTGTTAGGTATATATGTTTGCATCCCCAGCATTATGATCTCAGAAGCTGTCTCGGTGCATTGTATTGGATCTCCAAACGGGTAACGCATTTCTTCCCATGGCAATCAAGCACGCTGTTTTGGTTTGTTCTTTCCGTCAACCGGCTGTACCCTTACAAGCAACCCTCAGGAGTCTTCGAGAGACTTGTGCGGACTAAGGAAGACGAAGCCCTTACATAAACGTATAAGGCCAAGAACCCACGCCTTTATTGTCCTTTGCATTTATGTATTTTTTGCCTCATCATATTCCGCTCTGGTCTAAAGACCAGGATTTTTGCGCCATTGATATCATGCTGGAGCCCTAGAATAGCATTTGGTTTCTCTTCTGATTCTCAGATATTACAAGTCGGACATTATCTACCAAGTGCTGAATTCTAAAGTGGCTGCGGTGTTTAACCATTTCCCAAGTTGTAGGTGTTGTGACACGAACAACACAAAAAGGTGACGTTACCAGAATTATGTGGATGTTGCTATACATTTTCTTGTACGTACGTAATTTTTATTCATTGTTCCGTTCCCTATTGTGATATTGACGATATTCGTTTGATAAATAAACACTGTCGTGAAAATAAACACCTGCGCTTTAATCACCGAAATTCTGTTATCACAGTCACGTTTTCTTCAGCTGTGTTGCGCCTGGTGTTTTGGAATTAATCAGAAAGTGTTCTGATTTGGTTTGCAGGTACGAACTGTCTCAAGATATCCTAGACAAACAGATCGAAGTGTTAGAACGCAAGTATGGAGGTGATAGGGCCCGCAGTGCAGCGCTCACAATACAACGGGCATTCAGGAGATACACGTTACTCAAAAAGTTTGCAGCTATAACTGCCATGGCAAAAGCTGAAAAGAGGATTAGTCGTAGATTACCTGCAGCAACAGAAGACAATAAATCCAGTCCTGGTGAGTACGTAGTGCTGGGAATTGTGGCGTATGCATTTGCTGATTGCAGTGAGAGGTTGAACCGTTTTTGTATGAGTATAAAACTATGTTTAATTTAAAAAACCTTCAATGCAATAGTGCTAAGATTAGTTACTGGCTTGGTGTTTGCCAACGAATCATACCAAAAATAACAGCATCATAAGTTGTGAGTTGTTCAATTTTATTTGGAAATTTGAAATTAATGTATTGTAATCCAAACCGGTCCAGTTTGAGCCTTTCACTTGTATTATATGTCAAGGTGATTTCCAAACTTAAATTTTCATTATAGGTTAGAAAACTCATACTTTGTTCAATGATTAATTTTTTGAAAATTCTACCTGTCTGAACAATATAGAACTCAGGGAAAAATCTAAAGTCTATACGAAGTCAATTGAGACACTTCAAACACTAAATCTGGACTCTGAATTGGTAAATCCTTTGTGAAAAAAAGGGGGCCATAAAAAGTTGCGTTTCCGTACATATACAAATATCTGATATATTCCTATTTTTGGTATAAAGCAAATTAATGACGCCTGATAAGATTTTCAAATGGTAAAGTGTCTCAACTAGGCCAGGGTCGATCTTTTTTGACACAGGATGATACCTATTGGAAAGTTAAGAAAAGATAACAAAACTGAAAGGAAAAATAATTTACGGGCGATATTTTTTTTAACGAAATTTGTTGAAAACTTACCTTTTTATGTCCCAAATAAAAAAAATTATTACTATGGCAAATTTTCTCAAAAAACGAAAAAAACTTAATTCGAAAAACATTGTTTTAATCATTACCTATGGCAAATTTTGAGCTATTTATTAAAATTTTCACTTTAATTACTCGAAAAATGTAAGTGTCCATGTTACAATCATAAAATAAAAATCGCAAAACGATATACCTAAGTACGTTAAAATATTCAAGTGTCGTATTCCTGAGACAATTTTAAGAAAAAAGTTTAAATAAACTTGTGTCCGGAAATGCTTCGTTTCGGACATACAGGGCGTTGAAATTGAATTTTTTTGTACGCTTTTTAAAAATAACTTTTCCAAAAATTAAGTTATTTGCACGAAATTTGTTACCCGGGGTTTTTTTGACGTGGGAAATCATAATTTCGTATTATTTTTCATGTAACATCTAGAGGGCGCTGCGTACGCTGTCATTATTTATTTCAAATTGCCCTAACATTTTTGACAGTAAATTTTTGGTACTTTTCATGAAAAAATCTTATTCCCACACCTTTTCCAATTGAAAAAGGTATACTTCCTCAACAACGCTGGAGGTGATCTTTTTCGAGATATTTACAATTTTCTATATCAATGCATATTACTTAGCTCCTAGGGCGCTAAGTGAAGTTGCTTAGAAAAATTTCAACAATCTGTATCTCGAAAACGAATCATTTTCCGATAAACATTTTATAGGAAAAAAGTTGTTTATTTTGACAAGATCTACCACATACTTAGTTTTTGGAATGTTCTCAACTTCACTTAGCGCCCTAGGAGCTAAGTAACATGCATCAATATAGAAAACTACAAATATCTCGAAAACGATCACCTCCAGCATTGTTGAGAAAGTGTACCTTTTTTACTTGGAAAAGGTGTGGGGATGACGTTTTTTTATGAAAAGTACCAAAAGTTTACTGTCAAAAATGTTAGGGCAATTTGAAATTAATAATGACAGCGTACGCAGCGCCCTCTGGATGTTACATGAAAATTGATGCGAAATTATGATTTCCCACGCAAAAAAAACCCGGATACCAAATTTCGTGCAAATAACTCATTTCTTGCAAAAGTTATTTTCAAAAAGCGAAAAAAAAAATTCAATTTCAACACCCTGTATGTCCGAAACGAAGCATTTCCGGACATAAGTTTATATAGACTTTTTTTCTTAAAATTGTCTCAGGAATACGTCACTTGAATATTTTAACGTACTTATGTTACACCCTGTATACTACGATAATCAACAACCAAATAACTTTATAAGACATCTACAATATTTTGAGAAAGTCGTAGGATAATTTTTTAATTATATGCGTAGGTATGCGTATTTATTGCTATTTTAAGATAACTCATATACCTGAATGGCATACGGAAAATTTTAGCCCATCAGAAATTATTTCAAATAAATAAATATGAAATAAATTGAAAATTTTACTGTCGATATAAATGAAGTTGAGTTTATTTTTATTACAATATTGAAATTACAAAATTTGTTTTCCTGTTGTTCCATTTTCAAATCATTATCTTCAAAGGTTCGTGAGATTTAACGTTTTGAAAGTGAACGAGAATTAAAGCTTTAAAAAGTAAACGACAGACTATAGAAATAATGTCTGCAAAACAACTCGGTATAACTCGCTTAATAAAAAAGTTGAGGTCCCCTGGAGGATCGTAGTATTCTGCTCGTAGTATAATAGAGCACAACAATTATACGTATAAGTTGCCCAAGATGACAACTTATTTTTTCATTTTAGGTTCCGAACAGCAGTGTGGTGAATATTCTCGCAGCTTTGAAAACCACGATTGCAGTTCCATGCGGATGTTACCGGTGAGGTCAATGTCTCTGCGCGAAAGGAGGCACATCGACAACATGCCAATACCGCGTAGTCAGTCAGGCACGCCAACAGTCTGTTGGGAGAACTATTCTTCGTCTTCCCTCCAACACTACTACTCAGCAGCGGACAGCAAATCCGAGTCGGCCTCCACGCAAGTCACTGCTAGCGGCAGCTCTTGTAGCAATCCGACTACCTCCTCCAACGGATACTCCAGGTCTAGGAATAGTCTGAGCAATAGAAAGGTCCCTCCAGAAGTACCGAAGCGGACTTCAAGTATTTCATCTAGGTCTCTCGAGGCTCGGCACCAGAAATCCAACGGCCTCATCAAGACCACCGAAAATGGCTCCTTGTCTAGCGTGCAGAGCTCGGGAAGCGACAGCAGCATCTCCACGGACCGCATGCAGTGCGAGTACGCTAGTTCGCCGATTTGGAAGAGGAAAGGAAACCACATGTCGGAGTACGCCGAACCCGCTCTGGAGACGAGCTTGGGCAACATCTCCAACGCCAGCTCCTCCACGTATACACTGGTGGAACGTGCGGCAGATCAGCAAACGCCCGCCAGCTACAAAATCTCGGAAACAATCAGAAAAAGGCAGTATCGCGTAGGTTTGAACTTGTTCAATAAAAAACCAGAGAAAGGAATTACCTACTTGATCCGCCGGGGATTCCTGGAGAACTCACCGCAGGGAGTCGCGAGATTCCTTATTTCTCGCAAGGGTTTGAGCAAGCAGATGATCGGGGAGTATTTGGGCAACTTGCAGAGCCCCTTTTGCATGGCTGTGCTGGAATGTTTCGCTGGAGAATTGGATTTGTCCGGAATGCAGGTCGACGTGGCTCTGAGGAAGTTCCAGCAGCATTTCCGTATGCCGGGTGAGGCACAGAAGATTGAGAGATTGATGGAGGTGTTCTCGCAGAGATACTGTCAGTGTAATGTGGATATCGTTGCGAGATTGAGATCACCTGATACTGTAAGTCTAGTTTTCTGTTAACACGTTTTTACTATACTGGTAGATTATTTGTAAGTTTTTATTTGAATTGGATTTACATACCTATTTTAAAAACTTAAGTTAGGGTAACATTTTAAGAAAATTAATTTTATGAATCGAATAAAGGGAATATACTGTGCTGTTAGAACCACACTTTTCTTTTTTGGGGTTGTCTTTCTTTAATCTGTTTGAATTTTCACAAATATAACCCAATTCTGTGATGAACCCTGATGAAGCCATCCTAGCAGAATTTAAGTCACAAGAGTTCAGTGCTAAAAAAAGTCGTAATTAGTTTAAGCTGTAAACTTTGTAAACAATTCAAATGTTGATGGATGAGCTATCTTTCACTGTACCTTCAAATTTTTTCGTATTGGAAAACACTTTTTTAATTATGTATGAAAATGTAAACGTTCCAGATCAATTCTGTAAAGTTGTATGTGTACAAATCTTTGCTAATTGCTCTGATACTTTCAGATTTTCGTCCTCGCTTTCGCAATAATAATGCTAAACACCGACTTACACACTCCAAACATAAAACCAGAGAGGAGAATGCGCGTCGAAGACTTCATTAAAAACCTTCGAGGAATCGACGACTGTGGCGACATAGACACTGATATGCTAGTAGGAGTCTATGATAGAGTGAAAGCCAATGAATTCAAACCCGGTTCCGACCACGTAACACAAGTCATGAAAGTCCAGGCAACGATAGTCGGAAAGAAACCCAACATGGCATTACCACACCGGAGGTTGGTGTGCTATTGCCGCCTCTACGAAATACCCGATATATCTAAAAAAGAAAGGCCCGGCGTACATCAAAGAGAAGTCTTCCTCTTCAATGATCTGCTTGTGATCACCAAAATTTTGAGTAAAAAGAAGTCCTCCGTAACTTATACTTTTAGAAATAGTTACCCACTTTGCGGCATGGTGGTAACACTGTTCGATGTACCATGTAAGTTATTTTATCTGTACCTATATTCATTTTTCATCTTGCACTTCATGATAAATACCCACCTACCCAAACATAGTTACATTCCGATGCATTATAGTTCAATTGAATTTAAATTCGTTGCTGTGACTTCGAAATATAACATGTAATATAACACTGTGACTTTGCAATATCACAACAGTATTCATTTTTTATTCAAGAACTATTACAGTCACTGTAAATATTTAGTATCGGGTTTAGTTACATTCTCATAATGTTACCTATTATGTATATTATTAAGACTATATTATTGCCGGATTACCTATTTGGTATGCGTTTGAATTATTAAATTATATACATTGAATTTAGATTCATTGTGGAGACTGCAATATACTGCTGTAACTTTGTGATATAACATTCATCCTTGATTATAATAAAGTTACAGTTGCTGTTGATAATTGTATGTTAAACTATTATCTCAACAGATCACTTCCATCCAAGGTTATGTTACATTCCCATAATGTTACCTTTTGTTTGTTTTACACTGATATAACAAACATATTATTTAGGTGTATGATAAGAATATGATATTATTTTCAGATTATCCATTTGTTATACGTCTAAGTCAACGTGTAGATCAAAAAGTTCTAGTTACATTTAATGCCAGAAATGAACATGATAGATGTAAGTTTGCAGAAGATCTGAAAGAAGCGGTCAGCGAAATGGATGAAATGGAAAATTTGAGAATAGAGGCTGAATTAGAAAGACAGAAATCAAATAGGGGAGGAAATAGGACAGGTAAGAAACCAGTAATATCTTAGAATTGACTTTGTTGTGCTGTGATAAACAAGTGTTTGATCTATAAATAATAATTTTAATTTCTTGAAAAAAGTTCTTTGTATTTTCAACAAAAAATTAGTTTTTTTATTGCTGAAAGAAGTGTAACCAAATTTAACTTGGCTTTTTATTAAGATGTTCTAAGATGTTCTAGTTGGTTTGTTTCACTGAAACCACTTGAAATATCCATTTTATGAAGATAAAGTGATTTCAATTAAAAAGGCATATTTTCAGTAGATAGAAGCTGACAAAAAAAATCAATGTACAAACAAACAAAAAAACAAACACGTTTTTAGGGCAATACTTCACAACTCATTGAATAAAAAACTTGAAATAATTCAACATATAGCATAATAGTTTTGTCCCTGACCTGTCATCGCATAAGTAATTTACTGGTGTACATTTTTTCGAAATATGATATATTTTAATTGTTATGGAAAGTGTCGCACTGGTGTCCTTAGTAGTTAATGCTTTCTGATGCACACTGTCTCATTCAAAAAATCAAACGATTGGGGAATGCAAATGCTTTTAAAATATAATAGTTCCTTCCTGTGTTGGCAATGCTTCAGGTTATTGATTACTTTTCGGTTGGAGAGAAATTGTAGATTTATTGTAGAATGTCTTAGCAAATATTATAGAATGGGGATCCAACAACTAGGTAGAATTCAATGTGAACAAAACCGAATCATGTTTTTCTTATTAAAGTGTAATTATGTAAAAAGTATCCATACTAATGGAGTTATCCATTTCATTGCTTGGTATTACCATTGGCAGTAATTGCCAACACAGGCAATTACTGCCCCAGCAAGAAATTTTTCAATAAATTAAATAAAAATAAACCTAGAGAAGTTGTCCAGGCTGTTGAGGGCTAACATTCCTGCATGGCTTCCATTGTTGGATGGTGTATGAATAAAATTAAATAAAAATAAAAAAATTAGAGGATTTTCTTTTTTGTAATTCGTGGGAATCAGGCCATAAAAAATGAATACTCTGTAACATTCACCTTGAATTATGTGTATTATGGTTCTATTGATTTATCGAAAATGTCACAGGTTTAGTCTAAATATTAGAATTAGAACCAGTTGCATCATTTAGTAAAATATTAGAATTCTCGATATTATATGACTAATCTTAGTTGTTTAATTCAAGTATGAAGTGATTCCAAGTTAAGGATGACTAACATGGGGATATCAGAAATGGTAATAAAAAACGTTTTGGGTAAAGTAGAAAAAGGTTGAGTAAACCTTTTTCCATCATCAATATAGGTACAATTTCTAGAAAATATTTGGGTTTTCAAGTTATTTAGGGAAATATGATTTGATACTAAAATAAAATATATTTTTAAAAACAGTATATTAAAACGGGGCCTAGTTAAAAAAATAACTTGATGATGTATGATTGATAATAAAAATTGAATAGAATATTATAATAATGTGCTAACAAGAAGATTTCTCAATTTATTCCAGCATGATAAGAAATTGTAAAATTCATATCTTCCAAAATATCATGAAAATAACTGTCAGGCAACTTCCCCATTCAATCTAAATGGTTATTACTGTATCCTATATCCTCATGGTAGACATTCTTATCTTGATTCACTGTATTATAGCATATTCCAATTTCAATCTAAGATTTATTGTAGGTACAGAAAACCGAGACAGTGGCGTAGCTGACGTGGAAGTCTGCCCTTACCAGTGCCCCTGTTCTCAAAACCCCTCCATAAGCGCCAACGAGGAAGAGCCCCAGCACGATCCCCAGATCAAACGTTCCGCTCTCAGCAATTCGCTGCTCGACATTCACGAACAGTGTAAGTTTTAAATGTTTTCAATGGTGGCCGTTGTATTTTCACATCAGTGTAGTTGCAGGGGAGAAAGCACAGAGAAGGGGCAGCGTCGGCTCTTTGGATAGCGGCATGTCTGTCTCCTTCCAGTCAACGTCAGCGAGCACTTGCTCGAGATCCGACAAGCTAGCTGGCAAAGGCGGAAAGCCGAACATGCACAACCATCAGGGTTTCCTCGGAGGACTCTTTAATAAAAAACAAACGAGCAATACTGTCAAATCGACGGAGGTGTAGTTAATTATGTTTAAATAACTATAGGGTAGATTCGTTGAACACCCAAATATGAAGCTCGCGATAATTTTGAGGGGTTCGCCAGTTGGGAGACGTTGATGCAGGTAGATATTTTTCTCGAAAAATCCGTCATTTCTTGGTGATTTTGTGAGTTGGAACAACACTACTTACTTTGGTTCAAAATTGACACTGTGAAAACGAGAACTCTTCATTTACAGAACTCCAAATACCACTCTGAATAAATTTGAAGAGTAAATATGCTATTAAATCCACTCAAAACTGATGACAAAATCCATTAGTTTCATACTCATGAGCTGCATACCATTAATCACCTGTAAAACAGTTCACAAAATGTACGAATGCACACAATGGCATGGCAGGACAAAGCTCTGGGAAAATAATTTTTAGTGAGGGTTGTATTTAAAATGAAGACACCAGAATATTTTCGTAAATTTTTGAAAGCAAGATTTGAGCTTTGGCACAATTGTAGTGCTATACAAGATGTATATTTTGAGGCAAGCAACTTGAATTTACGTAACAAATTGAGGTTACAACAGCCTCCCTAATGGGTCCCATTCCCGATATTTTGCGTAGCGTTGAAAAACATTTGGAAAAAGTTGTTCAGAATATAATCTTTATACCTAATGAAGAGTAAAAAATATTATAAATACTTTTTCCCTGTAGTTGAGTACCTATGGCAGTTCAAAAATGGTACATTTTTTCACAAATTTCACCATAGACAGCCATTCTTTAGATTCTAATTTTCACGTTGAATCCATTGATGGATTCAAATCGAAAATGGGATAGATAATAATTCTAATTAATACCCTTATTAATTGAAAGTATGATTTGTCTGAAGAATACGTTGACACCCGGTATAATAGGGCAGCCGGCAGCCCACGTAGGTATACATATGATATAGAAAAGTTTTACCACTTCCGAGATTCATAGAAGTTTTGCCTCTCTGAGATTTGTTGCTTTAAAAGCGACTTCATAACCTGATAGATGAGTAATCTGGGTCTAAAAAACGCCGAAAATTGTTTCAATTATATATATATCAATCTACACGCATTAATCAGTGTATGAGAATTCATAGCAGAACGAAAGAAAAATTAGATGATTCATTTCAGCAAATGGTTCAAAAGAAATGGGGAACAGATATAGCAAATGAATATTTCTGGTGTTGGCTGTAAGTAAAAATTAAGATTTGCTTCCTATGACTTTTTTTAAGGTAAATGATGAAAAATTTCATTTAAATCCATTGTGGCCATAGAGTGAAAATTAATGAAATGAATGTGTTATTTGTAACACTTGAATAAAATACCCACTGAAATACACAAATTTGTGTTAAGTTCTTGATCTTACCAAACGTATTAAAATGATATATGAAATCTGTACAGGGTGGTATTTGGAGTTATTTTGATGAAATAACTTTTCCGGAATATCAAGAACGTGATTCAATTGAAATGGATCAATGTTTAGAGTTTGAATGGTAATGGAGAGTTTCTCAGTTTGTTTTTTATGTTCTTTTTAACTAGTCATTTTTTCAGTGTTCAGTTTGGTCACAGTTGTTTGGGCACTTGAATCTGCGTTATTAGTAGACGAGTGTTTTTTGTATAAAGTTTGTATTTGTTTTGTATTTTTGTATATTTGCACATTTAGGTATTCTTGTGAGAGCAATGACCAGATGATTTTGATGACATTGAACAAGTAACTATGACGTAGAACAAATTTTAATGAATATGACTTTTTGAATCTTTGTAACAATGTCCCTAGGTGTAAAGTAGGAGAAATCCTTGAGGAATGACGGATATTCTACAAGTAAATCTACTTAGATATTTCTCAATCTAAAATCAGAATTTCCGAGATCTACTATTTATTTATTATTATTTACAGCTACAAAATGTGATGGGAATTCAAGAATTCCAGTTAATTGTCGTACTTTTTAATCAATATCCACCTAGTGTTTCATACAATCAATTCACTGGATTCATTTGTTGAACTCAGACCTTATTTAAGTTGCTTATACTTGTTCCGAACAAAATATATAATGCCGTTCATTCAATCAGGTTAACCAGAATTAAAAATTGTAAGACAATTCTTAGTTGGGTGCATTTCGGCATTTACCCTACATATAGAAATCTATATAATATGTAACCTATTGTTTTAAAAAATTTAACTTGTGCATGTCAAAAGTAACCAAATATATTTTCACCATTCGTAAGTGTTACCAAATATTTATAATGGCTGTCTTTAATTTTCGCCAAGGGCGCTCACTTAATATTAATAGTATTTTTTCATAAATGTTTTCCTATGAAACAACTTAATGTTCTCAATCTCTTGAAGTACATTTTGTCTAGCAGCATTGTTTGTTAGTATCTTTCATTTATTGAATATATTTGAATTAATGATGGAATTGAATTAATTGAAGTCGAATAAGTTGATTAATTTTTACACAGGACTAATTTGATGAGCTTTTTTTTTCTTCAAATTGGTCCTGAGTGTTGTGTATATCCGATAATTGGATTCAATATTTTTTAAGCGCTTATATGTTGAAATAAGAAATTGTTTTAGAGATGTCATTTTTAACCCAACTATCTGCCTTTCTGTTTATAGTTCCGAAATAACCAATTCATAAGTTATAAAACAGTTCTTGTTTAAATTATTACTGGAAGTTAAATAAAGTTCTAATTGAGAAAGAATCTTGAGTTGCTAAAAGTGTGCTGAAAATCAAATTGAGGGTGGATTTTTTTTCCTGCTGTATGCTGTATCAGTTTTGTTTCCTATCCATACTCACTTGGAAGGTACTGGTAGCTTGAAGGTGGGGGCTTATGGGGTAATAAGATATTGTTTTCTATCAATTTATTTATTTGCTATCAGTTCATATGAAATATGTTTCACTTCAAAAGTGGAATCTGGAAATGAAAATCAATTTGGCGAGGGATATTTCCATATGCCATGAATTATTTCTATCAATTCCTTAAGAGATTTATTTACTACTTCCTAAATGTTTGTTTTTATGTAATTTTGTTTTTTTACTATCATGCTGTATTCAACATCATCTTTTAAGCATTTTATACAGATGTAGTGTTTGTTTTATTTTGTTGTTTTCTGTGGCTCAGGTAAAATTTTGTCAGTTTTTCGTTTTGTGATGTTTTGAAGTGTTATAAAATCGGTAATATAAGGCTGCATTAGTAACGGTCTGTACAAAATGTGTAGATTCCTCTGTTCTTCGAAAGGAGGACATATACCACACTTTGTTTTTGTAATCCGCATTTGAAAAATGTATTCTTAATCTTCTATTCCACTAGCACATAATTTTTGTGAATTCACTCTAATTGATAAGTAGATTATAATGAATTTGGAGAACATTAAGGTTTGTCTTGATCGAAGCTCTCTAGGGTAATTTGATTCATAGATTGCACCTTTCTGACTCTTACACTTGTAAATAAAAATGGTTTAAGGCCTGTTAAGAGAGAGAGAGAAAGCAAACACGTTCTAGTCGAGTGTAAATATGATAGGAATCTCATACTACTGATATTAAAATAATTTAATCTTAACACTAGGTGTTTTTTTAATAACTATTAAACGGTCCAGTATTAAGCGTTTTTTCATTTCATATACCTTTCCATTGAATAGAAATACAGAAAATCATATTTATTTCTTCCATGAGTCTTTATTTTTCAATAATACTGATTGGTTTATATGAAAAAAATAAGAAGATTGGTTGGTTGTGTGAATGACTGATAATGTTCCAAAATTATCTAAAACTCTTCAATACTGAAGAGCAATCTAGAAGAATGGAGAATAATGTGAGATGTTCTTAAATGATCCAGAATGATATATAGTTTAGAGCATTGATGAGAAAAATCTCAAGTTCTGGAAGATTCGAGAAAACCGTGTCAGCCAGAACTGAGGCTCCGAATGGTTCTACAACAAACTGAAAAAACACTTGTGAAGGGAGGACACTTGTGAGGATTGGAACCTTCATGGAAAGTTCCAGAAAATAATTGAAAACTGTGGAATGTTCTCGAAGTTTCTGAAAAATTCAATATAACCGTGGAATGAAACGGAGCAGAGGCTCCAGAAAGTTCTAGATTGCACTGTGAGTAAAATTTTCGGAAGTTTGTCCGCCAATAACAAGGCGCTGGAAATTCCTGAAATTTATTTAATATAAGCTAAAAATCGAAGAAATGGAGCAGAACAAAGACCAGAAGATTCCAAACCGTAATGAAAATGCACTGAAACTTTCTGGAAATATCTAGAATATACAAATAGTTTTTTTTTGTAATAAGGTTAAAACGAAAATTCGATGCTAGTGGAGAGTTCCGAGCGCGATGAACTACGAGCAAAACGAATTTTCATTCTAACCGAGAAACGGACTATCTTTCTCTTCGAGAAAAACTTTCAATTAACTGAATGAAAAGCAATCAAATTCAGGCCACGTGAAAGAACAGGCTCGTAATGCAATCGTCGCCGGTTGGATTATGACAATGTACACAAATGTTTAAAAAATAAAGTTTCTCCTGGAGCAGCCAAATTCGACGTGCAGGCACATATTAACTTAGTACCAGATACGACATTGCGCTCACCGCCTTAGATCAGTGCATTTGACTCAGCAACAGCTAAGTTATGCAGCTGTTTAAATAGGATTCTCTTTTATTTATCTCTAAAACTAGTCTCTTTGTTACTCCGTCGCATCTGGTACTTAACCTGTGCTGCGAAATGGTGCAGGCAACAAATGGGCGATATTTCAATCTCAACTAAAAGTAAAGACACACCGTGGAAGGCAGCTTCGGCCATTGTCCAAGAGATGGCAGAGCAATGCGAAAAAATATTCCTATAAGTCAATACGAAATTTGGACCAATTTATCATTTGTCCTAAAATATCGTAGTTTGTTGAAAATGGTTTGAATTAAAACTAGTTTTTTGGTGCAAAGTTGTTTCACTGTCTAAAGTATATCCATAATAACTATCAGTATGATTTTATGGCAGGGAAATATTGAATAAATCATTTACCTGATATACCTAATTGAAAGAGAATTCATAATATTTCATAAAAATTTTCGACAATTTTTGACTGCTTCAGAAACAAAAATTCTTGCCATTTTGTTCTGGATGAACATTTTGTCTGCAATGTTGTCATATTGAGAACTAAAAAACTTTTCGAATGAGGTGAACTTGAACCACAATGCCGTTGAAAAAAAATTTCTAACATAGCTGCCAGACGCCAATTTGAAAGATATGCATTTTTTCACGTTGTTGACGAGAGGTTTATGAACTAACATTTTGCAAAAAAAAAATAAACCAGATAAAAGTTAACAGGGGAGTGGTTACTTTATGGAGAGACGGTATATAGGGAGGTTGCCAAAAATAATTTTATAAATCATCATGGATTGCTCTGAAATTTCACAGATGTGTTTTATTTTCTGTGATTGATCGTAGTTAGTTCACCCCGTATGTACCAAGGCGCATGTGTCAAAGAGACTACTAAAGTCAATTGATAGCACAATTCCTCAGAGTCGGTCACAGTGATGATGTAAACTATTGCTTCTGAAGATAAATGTTTCTTTGATAAACATATCAGAAGTTTATCCTTGTTTTTATCTGAATTAATATCCTCATTGTCACTCTTTACAGTAGAAGTAATGCTGAAAAACACTATACCTGACTATGGTTTTTTATTAAAAACATATCAAACCAAAAACATAACCAAAAGCCATCAACTCATGCACAGGCTTTTGTACTAGCTTATGGCACATTTTAGGCATGTATATAAAATATTAGAATTTTGATATTCAATAAATTAACTAAATAACATTGTTACGTTTCCAGTCATAAATTCAAGTTCCTCAAATTGGCAGTCGATACATTGGGGATGGCCCCAGCTTCATCTGTGTTTAAAACCCCTATTGGCCTCACCGATTTTCGCTTGTCTCTGAGCTTCCCTAATTCCAAACGCAGTTTATTCAATATGGCATAGTTCGGTTGGTTGACAGCTGCCTTACTCTGTAGCGACGTGATTTCTTGCTCCTCCATCTTCTTCTCCTTGAAGCTCTTCACAGACCTATTACCATACAGTCGCAGAAGTGAGCCCCAGGAAGTAATACTGGGGTGTAAGGCCTGCAAAATAGCTTGAGATGCTCTCTGCTTCCCATCTCGTTTATTTTTACAAGCCACTGTAGCTACGTGTTTTCCAACGGTCATGGTGAACTCATTTCCTTGATTTTTAGACGTGTTACCTTGGTAGCTGATCTGGAGATCATCCATTCCAAAGTTACGCTGTAGGCAAGTGAGCAGTATGTCATAAGGAGCAGGTTCGGTTGTTTTGGCACAAAATTCTGCAACACGGGGATCCTCTACCCTGATTTCATCAAAGAAAGATAGGTCCTGGTCCTTGTCTTTTTTAGCAGAATCACCTGAAAATGTTCTTATCTAGAGAAGCTACAAAGAAACTACTCAACAACAAACACTTTCTTGAAAAGTAAAGTTGGTCTAATTTTGGCTGGTAGGAATTACACTCCAGAAATCAAGTGAGACAGTTCATCATAGTTGGGTTTTCTTGAGTATCACAGAGATAAAACATGTTTGAAAAAGTGGTGGAAGGTTTATTCACAAGTCATTGACATTTGTTCAACAGCATGAAAATATATGGATTCACAAGAATATCTTGAAAAATCCTGGATGGTTTTTCAAACTTTTGGTATATTTCATCCTTGAAAACATTTTTGTTGGGGCAATAGAAAACCAATTCGGTATTCAATGAAGTAATAAACACTCGACAGTTGAACTTACCTTCTGCCATACATTTCACAACCGAGAACAAAAAATATTAATACAAACAGAAGAGTAATAAATTTTTCAGTAGAAAGCCCTTTTACTTTTCAATCATTTGAGTTCGAAATTTCTTGAAACTTCTGAGGAGAGAGGATGGAACTTTCCAATAATATGTTTTGGTTGGTTTCCAGAAGAGTACTTCGACTACGCTACTGAAGATGACTGCCGCAGTTGCAGTTGAAACGTTTGATGATTTCAACTTAGGAAGACCACGGCAAAAACTGGAAACCAACCAAAACATTGACGCCAGCCGTGAAAGCCTACATACATAATTTGAAACTGAAAAAAAAAACGAGCAAAACGGGGTTTTCAGACCAACAATTGATCATAACATATTAGTGTTTCTTGAAGCTATAAGACTGAATATTTGATAACGTTACATGGTTTCATATTTGAATATGAAGAATAATTTTTTGACTTCAGAAATGGGAATTATATTGGGGTAAACGACTTTTTCGTTGACGTGAAAAAAGATCTAATTTTTAATAAAATTTACTGTTTTTGAGACATATTTATCAGGCAATTCATCTATTTATACAAATTTTATAATGATTTTGGATTAAGTACAATTTTGTCAATTAGAAAGAAGATTGATACAAAATGAAACTTTCACGCTGCTCTTACTACCCAGTGAGATATTATAGAATGGGATATGCATAAGAAGAATGAGCAGAAATCCCCAAGACAAAAAAGAAATATCTTGAGGGTTACCTGTCAGATCAAACTGAAAAAGAACACTCCTAACAAGCTGTAACATTTTACCTGTTTGTTGGTCTGGTGTTATTTTTGCTTTCATTTCTGGAATTAATATTTCCAGTGTTGCTTTAGCTGCTTCAGATTTGGCTTGTTTTTTGCTGGTACCATACCCCATTCCATATCTCATATCCTTGATCATGACAGTGGCTGCGTATGGAGTAGCTGCATTTTCCAATTCAGTAAACTGGTAGGTTGGTTGCTTTTTCAAAGCATGTTGTACGTATTCATGTAGAATACATACATATGATTTTCCGTTGGGATTCATTATCCATTCTTTCTTGGATACACTATCAGATGACTCAGCATTACGAATTGGAAATGTTATAAGCTTTGTACCATCTGGCAGAGTGGGTCTTTGCAGCTGTTTTTCATGTTTGCGTTTTTTTGTAAATTTTCTTCTTTCTGACCAGGATTTGAATCTGAGTACTTTCAAGGACTGGAATTCGAACAGTTTTTGGCAATACTCTCTGACCTGATCAGGAGACAAATTTTGTGTCTGCATGTTCTCTTGAACAGTTTCAATTTTTGCATTCGGAAATTTTTGATCAGAATTTTGAGCCTCTCTTACATTTTCACTGAAGTCTTCCATGACTTTTTGTTTTTCCTGTTCCTTTGCTCTCTGATAACTGAGGCATGGAACAGCATTGAGGGGAATGTGGTGTTTTCTTGCAGATCCTGGACCTAGAAAGTAAGGCCTAGAAAGAGTGCAAACTCGACTAGTTTTATGTAGAAAAATTGGCATGCCACTGTTATGTGTCACTTGTATCCACCCCTCTGGCAGAACATCAAAGTGATTCTGACCCTTTTCAACTAATATAACTTTTATCTTCTCCTCAAAAGGTATATCTCCATCAACATCCAAGCCTGCCTCTGAAGCTCTTCGTTTCTTTTTTTCAAGTGCATCTTCCAGCATTTTTTCAATTTCTTCATCGGGTACATCCGAGTCGAAATCAACAGAATTATCAGACTCTTCATTGTCGGCAGTCTCGTCAAGGATATGGAATTTATTGAGATCATTAATGCCATTATGATTACGGGAAGGATCTGGATGAACAAAGGGACAGGTTGGCGCTTGGCTAGTTGAAGGTTGATCACACATTTTCCCGACGTTATAAGAGCTAACCACTTCCCAAAACTGTGATGTTATGTTTCCACACGGTAACAATCAAAAGAATATTTCAACCAATATCCAACAAAAAATTGAAATATTCATTGAAAAGCACCGAGGAAAACTAGATTCTACCACATATTCTTAGATCCGTGCTATTTTTTGAATAATTTCGACAAGTTATTTGTAACGTTTGCCAAACCACTGTCCAAAATTATATTTGAATTGCTGACAAATCTATTCACAAATTAATAATTATTAACAAATATAAATAACAAACAAATTAGAAACGTCACAAACTGCCGAGCCGGGGCCGAAACCATTATTGCCAACATGCCGAAACCATTATTGCCAACATGCCGAAACCATTGTTGCCAACATGCCAACAATGCCAACTCCCATCTACATCCTAAGGGCCGGTTTTTCAATATCCTGTTAGCGTAGTTTGACTGACGGCTAAATTTGACTAGTGGTTAGAATGAACGTTACATCCGTTCACATAAAGGAATGAACTCACATTCTAACCATTAGTCACGTAGCATAGACTTTGACTGAATATTGAAAAACCTACCCTAATATTCCTAATCTAGGGTCAACGACTATTTACAATAATAGGATATGATCCGTATATATCCTTGGTTACTCTGATTAGGAATTTGGCGGTCCGCAAATTCCTGAAAATTCGGTGACTATTTTCTGAAACTTCGGTGACTTATCTGTCACCAGGGACCCTATTCTCAAATGTCTACTACCCTATGTCGCATGTGACAAAATATTTCTATCACTTTTCTGAGCCAAGCATGAAAAAGAGATAGAGATATTTGGTCGCATGCGACAAAATATTTCTATCATTTTTCTCGACCAAGCATTAAAAGGAGATGGAGATATTTTGTCGCATGCGACATAAGGTAGTAGACATTTGAGAATCGGGCCCCAGAGCAACCGTACTTTTTCCTCGGTAACTCGAAAACCGCTTGTCATTTGTCAATGTCAATTGGAATCATTTTATTGAGTACCATTATTATATATTCAAACCTAATCGGCCTAATCCTCATAAACTAGCGGTATTTCTGATCATGCACTACATAACGGAAGTGATTTGATTATCTTTTTTTTACTTCAGACATTCACGCTAATATCTGCGAATTTCCAACCGACAGACCACATCCCACAAGGCGATTTGAGAAAATTCAGACAGCGATTAAGTTCAGAAAGAAGCAATCCATATTTCTTGAAATAGATAATTCCATGAGTTTATAAATTACTTAAACGTTGTTTTTTTCTGAAACCGGAAACAGGTTTCTACCACTTCCTACATGAAAAAAATTAATGAAACTGGAAGTGGTTTTCCTTCGGTCACAGCAATGAAAAGCACTACGTTGACTATACAGGGTGTTCCAGGAACGCCCGGAACGTTTCCCCTAAAAGAAATGTTCTCGATTCTCAATTCCAGAATTGACAAAAGCACGGCCAACATCTTAAAGTTAAGGTGGACTGAAGTTGATAAATAGTAACTGGAAAGGGATATTGTCAATTAAACTGAACTTTTGGATTAATGGGAATTATAAATTAGGATATCTAATTCTGATTGATTACTGAGTGAACTTTTAAAATTTTCAAATTAGGTAATTGATTTAATTTTTTACAGAAGACCTACCGCCTTATGCATAATCATTCGCCAGCGCGGCAACTCTCCAGAGGTGCGCCGTCCGCAAAATAATTTGTGTACTATGCATATGGCGTCAGTTTCATTTTCAATATGTAGAATATCAGTTTTATGAACTTTTTTGATGGTAGGGCCAAGTTCAATTTCGTTGCTCAAAATGTCCACGTCGACTTCGTGGCAATAAAATATTGTAGCAGAAAACTCTTCCCGAACTCGTCCAAGTGTTTCTACCGAAATCGATTTGCATTCTTCAAAAATCTTTCGTTTCAGAGCTTCAGTATTGTCGACTGGTATGGGACATCCTATATTTAATTAATATTATATCAGTTTAGCAGATGACTGAATAGGAATCAAAGAGTATTTATTAAGGCTCAAATTTTATTTACATCTACTCCTTTGGTCTTAAAATGTTTGTTTTCAAGCGATTGTGGCCTTATAAGTGAGTGTTCAGTCATAATTATTTTTGATTCGACTTTGTTTTGAAGTGGAGCGAACAATAACAGTATTAACAGTGACAAATAAAAAACAAGAATTCCTTCACTGGGATTGAAACTTTGACCTTACACGGAGTAATTGACTGACTCTTCAACCGTTTATCTCTGTATTATTTCCGATATGAAAAGTTAAATTTAACAGACTGGCTATATTTTTTGAATAACTTCCACTAGTATCAGGAAGCACTGAAATGTCAACTGTCAAGAATAATGAAATGGGATGGAGAGCCGTCATTGGGCCAGGGTAGAGGATGCATCAGTCGATATATTTTCTATACCAATTGATTTTTTCTTCAAAAGGAAATTAATATTCATTCAAAAGATGAACTAATAATATTTTTCCTGAGTGCCATAAACCATGATATATTGATGTGCAGCGCGACAATTTTTTTAAGATGTGATTGTTATCTACATATTTAACTTCACAGAAAAATTTAGATGAGATTACCACCAGTTCTGACTGTCCCAGGCTAAAAATCATCAAACTCGACTTTCCAACAAAACAACACTGGAAGTTGTCAAGAGAACAATAACTGAAGACGAGAATTTTGTCGGGTGAAACTGATTTGACAATAAAATAATTGTATGGTATTTATAAAATAAACTCTATGTCAAAAACAGCTAAAACCGGGTAGTCAGTAATCAACATCTGATTTTTGATCACGGAAAATAATAATGATAGCCGTTCTCTACCCGTACAGGCTATGCCTTTCAGTACACTCCATGAGTGTTCATGAGAAAGTATTATTAATACCATTATTATTATTTCCAAAATGTGGGTGGTATGCGAACTGAATTAAATTAATTTCAGCGGTATGTCTCTATTTGTTGTTACGACATAATTATGTTGGTTCAAACTTGACTAATATCCGATTATCTCAATTTAGACCACAATTTGGTTGATTATGAAATTTTCAGGAAAAACAGAGACTGTACGTAACACAGACTAATTGAGAGATGCATGGAGTATTGATAGCTACTAGGAAACGTTTGAAGTCTTGTCACCTTCGGCTTGACGACAAGGTTGAACATTTGTTTGTTCAAATACATATTCAACATTTCAACTGTTTTCGAAGACTGTTATATTCCTCCTGCCTCCGGTATTCTAATATTTATATAATACCCATTGTGAATATGTCGAGTCTTCAGTTATGTCACATCCAAATAGCAAACTCATTATATGTGGTAATTACAATGTACCATGCAAATGTTGTTTAAAAAAAATGACAAATTAATAACTTCAATCACCCAGAAGCTTTATAACTTTCAAATATTTTTGTTTCACGTATGTATCGTTATGCCTGTGGAGAAAGGCCCAGACCGCAAAAGCTGACAAGCAGACAGCAAATGCATTATGGTCTCAGGCGCCGCAAGACCCTCTTTGCACCACGCGACTACGGTAGACCAGGGTGTTGAAGACACATCTTGGCAGGCCATTATGAATCCGTCGGTCCCCGACTTCAACCCACTTGACTTGAATAATGCGAAGGTCAAATCAGACATCAAATGCATTATGTTCTCAGGCGCCGCAAAACACGCTTTGCATGTAGTATCTGGGACCTCTTACCCAACACGCGACTACGGTAGACCAAGGTGTTGAAGATACATCTTGGCAGGCCATTATAAATCCGTCGGTCCCCGACTTCAGCCCACTTGACTTGAGGAATGCGAAGGTCAAATCTTTGGATAAGCCAAGGTCTTCAATGTTCTTCAAGAAGGCCCCATGCATTGGCTTATCTGTATGTAGCTGCAGAACTTTAGTCTCCGCAGCTTTAATGTGAGCTTCTTGCTGAACGGGCTCCAACTCAGTGATACAGTTTGAGTCGGCCGTTCAGCGTCGAAAACGAGACCAAGTTCATCGGCGTGCTCGTGCCTTAAAATATCTGGTTTTTCATGGTCACGAATCATGAAAAAAAGGGATCGGAACTCCTGATAACTTTACAGGCTCCATCCAGTACCATTCTATTATGTATTGTAGACACTCCAAACTTGAAAGTCGAAGGCCTCTCTGTTGTCTGGGAAAGTATAGCCATGGAACGAACGATTTAGGACGCAAGCTCCTATAAAAATGCATAATTTTTCGAGTTTTTTCGTCGAGCTGTCGCAGCTTCTCTTGAGTCCATTTCGTCACTCCAAAGGAGTAGAGTAGGATCGGAACTGCAAATATATTAGACGCAACAATTTTTCTTTTCCGACAGTTTCGATGATCAGATCTGTCGGAGATTATGCTGGTACTGGGCGCGGAGAGAGTTATTACCTTTTGAGATGAACCGTGGCACATTTGTCGATCCCATACTCCATTCCGATAGAATACGTGTACTCTTGCACCACCCTTGAGGACTAATGCAGATACTTTCTCTACGGAGGCATATAATTTGAGGCTATCCAGGTAGAATACATAAATAACTTTGTGCCTTCTGCTGCTGGGGGTGCCGCAGTTGTATCCACGGGTGTTTCTGAGTGCAACGGACAATGGCAACGGTGAGATGCAGAAAAGAAGAGGGGCTGAGGGAATATCCCTGAAATACTCTCCTTCAGGAGATCACTCACCAGTTTCACCGCCTTCAGGACTGGTTTGAGAGAGTCTTAGAGAAACATGATCATTTGAACATTTGGTTTCAGCCCAACCTGATTACCAAGGCAGCTTTAAAGCTGTTCCATATGTATCCACCTAGGAATGTGAATGCATAACAAATGGTCGCACCGGAGCACCATGGCAAATAATAATAATTTCTCTACTCGCACAGGCTATTTCTTTAGGTACAATCTACGAGTGTTTATGAGGGAGCATTATTATTACTGATTATGTTTGGTGTCTGTAAATAATATGAAAGGGAAAGTTTAGCGGCAATTCAGACATGAAAATGAAAAGTTAAAAAAGTGAAATAAAAATGTGAACCAGCCGGGGATCGAACCCGCTAAACGCGCGATAGACTAATTGAGTTTCTCTTGGTATGCATGCATGCGTGATTGATTTCCATTATCATAATAACCACCATTTTCATTTACTAACATGAAAGACTGAACTAAGGGTGTGAGCCGCCAGTTTTCGAATCAGGGACCGGTGGTGTAGATTTTAGCGCGCCCGACTAGATGTAACAATCGCCATATGGGTTATTTTATTTCTCAAATGCATAAAGTCATATCGAAAGACATTTAATTCGTGAAACAAATACAAAAATCTTAAAACTCGTTCCCATCGGAAATATCTCATTCACGACCAGAAAAAAAACACGTAATCTCCTTATAGAAATTGCGGCCTGTTGTTTAGTCTACCGCGGAAAAAGGCCATTTAAAATATCGAGTTCAGAATAGGGCCTTGTATTAATAGTAAGCAGATCAATGAATGAAACCATTGAGTCGGGAGACTGCTTAGTTGGAAAGCGATACACACGTCCTGTCACTTACGAATTTTGCTGACGGGGGTCAGCTCGCATTAATTTTTAATTTAGGCACTAAACGTGGGAAATACAGATTCAGCAGAAAAATTCGACCATCTTGAATTGGGCGGGACTAATTCATTTTTCATAGTGAAGAAATCTGAATTATGGCCCAACGGACGAATGACTGATAATTTGGTTCCTGAGGGAGGACTCGAAAAATGGTACCTCCAACGAATGTTGGGAGGGGACCTCTGATCAGAAATGTCGAGGGAAAGTCAGTCAGGCGCGCGGTTCGGTAGAAATCAGTCAGAAAACTGAGTTTTCGTTTGTGGTCGGGAGGTCGGTTTATATCTACACATTTTTCCAACGGTTTGTGGATAATTGTATATCGAAAATTTGCTATCTTAGAAACATCCGAATTCTAGAATCTAAAATTGAAATTATTTCTTGTGATAAATTAAATATATAAAAGACGCGTCTATGACCGGGATTTCAAATAGAGTGTTTCATCCCAGACGATAAATACATAAAGGATTAGCTGTTTTTGTTTTGGTAAGAAACCCAATTGATGTATACATGAACTAACTCATATATGTTCATTTCTCTGCTACGAATGCTTATCTTTTGCACTTAGCCAGATCTTCTCAGAACACCAACCCATAGTTTGTTCAAAGTAATAGTTAGGGACATTGGCTCTGGTTAGACGTAGGAATCATAGTGAGTGTCGCTAAGTGGAAGACACAGTTGATAATTCTGATTTGGAAATCGTTGAAAGAACTCCCTAAGAGAACTTATTTTGTTATTGATATAGAAACGGTTTTGGCATTTTATATAATTTTGTTTAATTCGACATTTTCCTTCGTGATTATTTGTAAAATCACCAGGAGACTTCCTGGCAAATTGCACTCATCAAATAGTTTTTTTATTTATTTATCTATATATATAGCCATTTATTTGGTTTTGTTTTATTTACATTTGAGTTATTTTTATCATTTTTTTCTTAATAGATATCGTTTTTCCGACGGTCGACTATTATTTGTAAAATTCCTTCTCTACTCCCAAAAATACCTGAGCAAAGACTTGCAAAACCAAAAGACTGCCTCTTCGTGCAGGCAGCCGAATTCTAGCCCTTACGGCCAGGATAAACCAGATAGACCGAACTTTAATTTTTATTCCTATCTGGCGTCTCCGCACCAGATAATTTTTTTTCTAACATCCTAAAAACCGCGGAGTGGTGATAGCATTGCTGCCAAATTATTTTTATCTGGGTTGTCCTGGGTCACAGAGGTTCTTTGAAAACCTTTAAGGAAATCTGGTCTGGGGAACTTTTCCTCAGATACCTGTAGAGTCAGTGTATCACCGAGAGAAAGAAGAAAAAGCAAAAATAAAGACTGGTACAGGTAAAACAGTTTTCCATAATTAAACTTAACGACCCTCTTAAAGGTCAGTACTTTTCGTGACGACAAGTTGATGCGTCACCTTGGGGTAAGGTTACACACCTACAAAAGGGGTACCCCCCAAGTTTAGTACAATTTGGTGACAGAGCGGTGGGATATATCGACATTTATTTGGATAAACCGAGTGAAATTTGGTGAAAACAGATGTGAAATTTACTTGGAAAACCTAGTCACAATTTCACTAACAAGGGTTGTGGGATTTATTAGGAAAATAAACCCAGTATGTTCAACTAACTAAATATTGCTCAGAGATTATAGGAGAAAAAAATACAAAACTAAGGAGTAAGAGAGTAATTTCGGTGGCAAACGGGACTTTTATTTTTAAAGCTATAGTGTTGGAAAAACGAATATTCTATAAATTCTTTTGAATCATTCCTTAAGAAAAGACTAATTGCATATTTTTCTGTCTCGAGATACAGCGAGTTAATTTAAAAGGTTAAGTTCAAGTTCAGAAAGAAAGCCAATTCGAAGCAGAAAATTTTTGTTTGACTTTGTGAGTGTGTTGTTTATCTATTTATTTCTCATCGAAAGCGAAAGGTCTGAAAAATACATTTTCGGGCAAATCCGGTCAGATATATTTAGCTTTGAGTGTAGGGTCGAAATTTGTCGTTTTAATTAGTAGAAAAATCATTAATTTCAATATTTTGGTCACATTGGGCATTTTTTAGCCGCGTTCCTTGAGATTATACTCAACGGAAGAGTCAGTAACTTTAATAAAATAAATATCTTCAATTTTTCATATATATTTCTATATTTTTTTTGTTGTTTTGTCTTTTTACCTGCCTTTTGCTGAGTAAATACATAATTTTATGTAAAGTAAAGAACAAGTCATTAGAAAACATATTCCTTCTCATTTTCAGAGATAGATTAATTTTGAGTTAGGGAAAATACGGTTTGATTTTTTTTATCAGTTAGGGAATTACAGGGTAGGACGTCGTAGAAGAGGCCATAAAAAACAAAGGTTTGAAACTGTCTTGATAACAGCACTCCAAAGTCTAATAACCCTTAGTGACTATAATATTCACCGGCAAGAGAAGAGGACACTGCAGATAGCTAGCTATTCCGGCTAGCTATACACGAAGGATAGTCGTGGGCTTGGGCTGACTCGCAGCTTAAGGAAAACTTGGTTGAAGTTTTCCATTCCAAATTATTGTAGGCGTCGGGAAAACAATTTTTACTGTACTCAGAATAATTCAATTGAATTTTTCTGCCGGGCGGAACGAAACGGTAATCGACAATTTGTCAATATTATTTTTGTAGCGGATTGAGTGTTTTTGGGGAAACCAATTTCCCCTCGTACTGAGAATAATTCAGTTGAATTTTTCTCTCGGGTTTGTTTTTGGCGGTTTTTTTTTTTAAGGTAGCGGACATTTTATATTTTGGCATTGACGTCATTTGTCATTATACGGAAAAGACAGCTAGCGGAGTTTCGTTGAATTATACGGAAAAGAGAACTAAAATCGATTAGAAGTCTTTGGTCTTAAATAAAAGGCAAAATAATTTTGGTTGCGCTCTTTGACGATTGATTTTTCCAATTTTTGTTTGGAGTTTTATTCGGTGACATTTTGACATTTGTTTTTTTATTTTTCTATACAGGGTGAAACGGAAGGGTAGTCTAAAACCCGTAAGGTCAATTAAATTTTTTTTAGATTTTCAATTTTTTTTATTTTTGCGTTGAATCTTGATATACAGTGTGAAACGGAAGGGTAGTCTGAAACCCGGGAAGTCAATTAACATTTTAATTTTTTTTTTAGATTTTTTTCATTTTGTTCCGAATCTTGCTATACAGGGCGATACTGAAGGGTAGTCTGGAACCCGTAAAGACAATTAATTTTTTTTATTTTATTTTTTTTTGCTTTGAATCTTGATATACAGGGTGAAATTGAAGGGTAGTCCGAAACACGTAAGGTCCAATAATATTGTTAATTTGTTTTTTGAGTTTTCATTTTTGTTTTGAATTTTGCTATACAGGGTGAAACTGAATGGTAGTCAAATAATACTGTCATTTTTTTTTTAATTTTGATTTTTTTGTTTTAAATCTTGCTGAAACTGAAACGTAATCGGAAATTAATAAAATCAATTAATTATTTATTTTTCTGATTTTGATTGTCATATACTACAGGGTGATACAGAAATTCAATTCGAAACCCGTAGAGAATATTAATTTTTTTTTAACTTTTGGTATTGTATACAAGGTGATTCGGAAGGTAGCTTAAGTCTGAGGACTCCATTGAATAATTTTTGTTTATATTGCGTATATTTGGGGGTAAACCCTAAGTCACCATGCAAACCGGTTCGGGAAATAACCCCCAGGCAGGAGGACCCGCCCCTGCCCCAGTTCTCCGGTTGCCCACTGTCTATTCGTTGGGAATGGTGGCAACCACATTGGATAGTTTTTCGGGTAAAGAGGTGGTTAGATACTTTGAAAAATTGGAATCGCGATCGAAATTGGACGGATGGACTCAAGAGGATACGGGGAAACTCTTTAAATTCAAACTCACCGGAGAAGCCTATAATTTTTTTAAGTCGGATACAGGGTTGGACGCTTTGACTTATCCTGAAATCAAAGCAAAATTTTTAGAAAAGTTTACCCCCATAAAATTACCAGGGGAAAGTCAGTGGAATCTTAGTAAGTGTTTCCAAAGGTCGGATGAGGATGTGTCGTCCTTTTGCACGAGGTTGAGGACACTAGGAGCGAAGTTACTGAAGGAAGATTTGCTGGGAGCCACAACGGAAGAAGAAGCGGGAGTCAAGAAGAAAAACCGGGAACTATTGTTGAATCAATTCAAAGTGGGACTGAGGAAGGATTTGATGAGAGAGGTGGGCATCCTCTTATTGAGGGAAGATAAGCTGGACCTAGAAAAAGCCGAGGAATTGGTGAAATTACAAGAAATGACCGCGATGATGTTGCAGGGAAGAGCAGGAAACTCAAGGGTATCGACAGTGGAGACAGAAAGGACTTGCTATGCATGCGGCAAAAAGGGACACGTCAAGGAAGATTGTCGGAGTTCTAAACCCCATAGGGGAAATTTCAGTTCAGAGGAAGACAAAAGATGTTACAACTGTGGAAGGTATGGCCACTTCGCTAGGGAATGTTACGGCATGAAGTACCAGGACAGAAGCCCAAATAGTTGTTTTGTGTGCCAAGAGAAAGGACATTGGGCGCAAGATTGCCCAAGGAACCGGAATCGAGGAAACGGAGGATACCCGACGAGAGGACAGAGTTCAGGCAGAGGGGGATTTCAACAGTATGCAGGAAGAAGAGACGGAGGTAGAAGAGAGGGTGAGAGACGAGATTGGAGACCATCTACTGGGGCTATCCCAAAGCGAAAACCCGAAGGTAGGTCAGGGCCGCAGGGACCACCAACCAATGACAAAAATCAAGAAAATTTAAACTAATAAGACCGAAATCATACTGCCAAGATGGAGGTCACAGAGAATACTGGCAGAAAACTTTTTATTCAAAAAGGTATCAAAATTTTCATAGACGACCACCCAGGTACCACCGGAGAGAAAAGGTGAAAATGGTTATTCCGGAAGTATCAGCTTTTACAATGAGAGACGTGCCGCATGTTATTAAAATATATTTGAATGGAATATCTTGCTATGCGTTGATAGACACGGGCGCAGCAGTTACGATAGTTCAGGAAGAGATGGTAGATAGAAGAAATATAGACCATAGTGAAGCAAATAGATTCCAGTTGTCAAGCGTGACAGGCCATCCCTTGAGAACAAGAGGAACTTCGAGGGTCATAATAGAAAGTGGAGATGGAAAATGGCGGAAAAATTGGAATGCCATAGTTTGCGGAAACCGCACGTTAGGAAACGTTCAAGCAATCCTAGGAAGAGATTTCCTGCAGGCCACTTGGGCCCACATCAGATATGGAACTTACCCAACAGTGAAAATTGAAAGAAAGATTTTCCAGCTTTTATACCCGGAAGAAATCGAGGACGCTAGAAGCAGTACCCCTAGGAATATTGGGAAGATTTGGAGGAGAGACAGATATACCAGAGGAAATAATTACTATAGATCTAGGCCTTATGAAGGTGGCCAAGGGAAGAGGATTAATGAAAAAAGAAGGTTGAAAAATAACAGAAGAGGGAGAAAAATATTTTGGACAAACGTGAGAAGAAGAGAAGAAGATGAAGAAGTAAGCCAAGCGACGCCGAGGACGAGTCACCAAGAGAAGGAAGAATGGTGCCAACGAGTAGGAAAATTCTATGCGAATGAGGAAGACGGAAAAGCAGAGGAAGAACGGAAGATAGGGGAAGAAACGCCGCTGAGAGAAGACAAGGAAGAAGAGAAAAATATAATAGAAGTATGTCACATTGAAGTCCAAACTGAACCACCTTCGGAGGAGGCGAAAGTACCTGTCGAAGAGGAGGCCAAAGAGCTAGAAGAGAGATGGATGGAGACAGAAAAAGATGAGGTAAAAGAAACAGGAGAGGATTCCATGAGCCAAGGAGGCTCACAGCGACTTTGGGAGACAGATATCTTGTTAGAAGAAGACGTTATTATACCTGCAAGAACAGAAGCACTCGTGGCGGCAAAACTGAAGAAAGAAATAGAAGGAGGACTATTAGTATGCGAACCAGTGGACATAGGAGATGGTCAGGTCCACACGGCAACTATCGTGACGGAGAACGCTAGAAGAATCTGGGTACGAGTCATAAACACTTCATGCAAAGAGGTAAAATTAAGCAGAAAGAAAAAAGTAGCTACAGCGGTGTCGTGCGAGAAAATAGAAAAAGAGGTGATCAAGACGGATAGGACGATTGGCGTAGTTAAACTAGGAAATGAAGAACGAAGAAATAGCGGGTTTGTCTTGGATCATTTGGAGGAAGGTACGAAGAATAAGTTGAAGACTTTGATTCAAGAATATCAGGATCTATTTATAGATGAAGACGTGGTGAGAACCAGCACCACGAAAGTCAAGCATAGCATAACCTTGGAGCCAGGAGCACAACCTATATGCAAGGCACCATATAGAATACCTTACCATCAACGAGAAGTTTTGAAAAAAGAGATTGACAGACTACTGGAAGCGGAAGTTATTCGACCATCATATAGCCCTTGGTCAGCACCGGTGGTGTTGGTCACGAAGAAACTACCTAATGGGGACGAGAAAGTGAGGATGTGTATCGATTACAGAGGGCTCAACAGCGTGACGAAAAAGGAATATTATCCTTTACCAAATATTTCGGATCTGATCCAGGGATATAGTTCAGGGGACGAAGCCCTATTTTCCGTGATGGATGTCGCAGAAGCTTATCATCAGATAGACATGGAAGAAAAAGATATACCCCTCACAGGTTTTAGTACGTTTCAAGGGCACTACGAATATTTAAAAATGCCTTTTGGATTAGTCAATGCGCCGTCAACATTCCAGAGATTTATGAACATAACCTTGTCAGGCTTGACAGGAGACATATGCATGGTCTACCTAGATGACATCATAATTTTTAATTCTACTGGCGCCGAGGACCATATTGGAAGGTTAAGGAAGGTGTTTGAGAGGTTGAGAGAGGTCAACGTCAAATTGAAGCCAAGCAAGTGCAACTTTTTGTTAAAAAAGGTCAAATACCTAGGTCATATGATTACTCAAGATGGAGTATTTCCGGATCCCGAAAAGATAGAGGCAATACATCAGTTTCCGTTACCGAAGAACGTACGAGGAGTAAGATCATTTTTAGGACTAGTGAACTGGTATAGAAGGTTCATACCAAATGCTGCCGAGCTAATTGCTCCACTAACCAACCTGACGAAGAAAGAGGTGAAATTCGAACTGACACCTTCGGTGCTGGAAGCCATCCAGACCTTGAAGGAGACCTTGACATCAGATATGGTACTGGTCTTCCCCGATTTTACACAGCCCTTTGTAGTGGCTGCGGATGCGTCTGGATCAGGGGTGGGAGCAGTTCTTAGCCAAGTACGAGAGGGCTACGAAAGACCTATAGCATATGCCAGCCGAACCTTCAAAAAAGCCGAACAAAATTATGCCACAACAGAGAAAGAACTATTAGGAGTAGTATTTGGGATACAAACATTTCGATGCTACCTGTATGGAAGAAAGTTCACGGTCATATCGGACCATCGACCATTGAAGTGGCTTTTGACCCTAAAGGACCCCGGCTCAAGATTAGTGAGATGGGCATTAACTCTAGCCGAATATGATTTCTCGGTAATCCACAGGAAGGGAAGACTTCACGGAAACGCCGACGCACTGAGTCGAATGTACAACAAAGACGACCACTTTCTCGACCTAGAGTACGAGGAATTCGAGGAATACCGGAAACAACACCAGGTACCTAGAGCCAAGAACATCACTACTCGTCAAGGAGATTTATTCTCCGCTCCGGAAGATTGGGCGCTAGCCCATTGTGTTTCACAGGATTTTGCCATGGGAAAAGGAATTGCGCAACGATTCAAAAGCATATATGGTTCCGTGGACATTCTGAAACAACAAAACAAGAACCTTGGGGAAACAGCGGAATTGAATTTACCGGAACGAAATATCTATTATTTGATAACAAAAGCCGCCTATTATGAAAAACCCTCTTACAGAGCTATGTGGACAGTGCTAAAAGATCTCAGACATTGTTGTGAGAAAAACAAGGATGCCTATTTAGCTATCCCTAAGATAGGATGCGGATTGGATGGACTTTTTTTGGGACCAAGTGTTGGAAATGTTAGAATTCGTGTTCCATAATTCAACCATAAAAATTGTTATATACGAGGGCACCTCAAAAGTATGTGTTATTAAGGTGAATCAAGAACCGGACACGGGAATGATACCAGAGTGGGATCGCGAAGAATTACGAGCCGCACAGGAAAAGGACATTTTTTGTCAAGAGATTATTAAGCAAGTGAACGGTGATTGGGAAAAAGAAGAGGACTACTATATGACGAAAGATGGCATTTTATATCGCGCTGAAGAAGACGGAGATAAATTGATTGTTCCAAAGAAATTTACAGCTAGAGTTTTGGAAGATTTCCACGATTCACCGATGGCGGGACACGTAGGGCAACAGAAAACCCTATCTAGTTTGAAACGAAGATTCTTTTGGCCAAATATGCGCACTGAGGTAATCCACTATTGCGCCAGCTGTGAACCCTGCAGTAGAAGAAAGACATCTCCCCATTTGAAGAAAGCGCCACTCCAAAGGTTCACCCCGACTACCGAACCTTGGGAGCTGACATCTATGGACATTGTCGGACCATTGGTGACCTCCCTGAACGGAAACAGATACTTGTTGACATTCCAGGATTACTTCACCAAATACGTCGAAGCAATCCCGCTACCAGACCAGAAAGCGGATACCATCGCACGAGCCTTCGTGGAACAGGTTATCGTGAGACATGGAACACCAAAGAAGCTGCTGACCGACCGAGGGGCAAATTTCACTTCCAGCCTCTTCAAGGAAACGTGCAAGGCCCTGGAGATCGAGAAAATACAGACAGCAAGCTATGCACCGACGACGAATGGGCAAATAGAGAGGATGCACAGGGTGCTCAAAGACATGCTGTCCCATTATATCAGTGAGAGCCAACGAGACTGGGATAACTGGATCCCGTTCGTATTAATGGCCTATAGGGGAAGTACCCACAATTCCACGGGATATAGTCCCTATTTTCTACTCCATGGGAGGGATCAAGTACTCCCTGTAGATGCATTCATAAAATCAAGCAGAGTACGATACGACTACGACGAGAATTACGTAGCAGAATTCCTAGAAAGAATGAGGCAGGTATACACTAACGTATACCAAAATACCGAAAGGGAAAAGGCGAAGAGAATCAAGAGGTTCAATCGCAAGGCAGGAGAACAGGAGTTTGCCATAGGGGATCAAGTGTACATGAAGGACATGGCTGTTAAGAAAGGTTTATCAAGAAAATTGGTACCAAAATGGATTGGACCATACCGAATCATAGAAAAAAAAGGGCCGGTAACTTATAAAATCAAGAAATGCGGAGGAAGAGAGGAACAGATGGTTCACGTGAACAGATTGAAAACCTACGTGGCGAGGGAGGACCCTCTACCAGCGGAAGAAACCAGGAGCAGGGCAGAGAAATACCAAGAATCGGAAGATGACAGGGACCCGGAAGAAGAAATAGAAGAAAGGGCTAAGTCCTACCCAGGGATGATACCGCCGTACGTCGAGATACCGATACTGGGAAGTGACAGTGAGGAAAGTCGGGAAGCGGAAAGCGAGGACCAGTCGGCCAGTGAAGAAGATGGGATACTGGACGAACCAGCAGGTCCAGTAAGGCGATCCACGCGCGTCAGAAGGCCGCCAGATCGTTTCATGTACTAAATCAGCGTTGAGAAAGAGGAAATGAGATGGGTGACACTATATATCTAACTGAACTCCGACCCCAAATTCCTATCTCATGAAGCCCGACCAAGGAAACCTTAACCGACCAGGAGTTTTAGTTTACGTCTAATTTTTTTTTTCCGACAACAATGGGTATGATATATTGTAGAGATAATATAATTTTTTTCTTCTGTTTCAGTAAAAAGAAATCAAACCAGGGACGGAGTTTGATTTTTATTGGTTTATAGGAGGAGGCGAGGCCACCTGGTAAAAATGGTGGTGACACAGACTTTTATTTTAGTAAACCAGACCAAGCATGGAGTATATTTTTAATGAGTTTATAGGTGAGGCGAGGCCACCCGATGAAGATGACGGTAGAGCAGATAATATTTTTTTTCAGCAAAGGAAACTGACCAGACAAGGAGTTTCATTTTTTTTTGTTATAGGTGAGGCAAGGCCATCAAATGTGATGGTGTGTTAAGTAAGACGAAGTAGTTTTTTTGGGCCTTGCAGCGGAGGCCTAAGAATCATGCTGCCGGGAAGTGTGCCCACCGGGAGGGTAAAAGTCCCCCAAAGCATGGCACAAACCGTGGGGAAAAGGAAGGGAGTGACTCTGAGGTATGGGGCCCCGTTATTCATGACCGCAGCCTGGGACCCGGAGCTGGCGCCTGAAGCCCCGTTACTTATGACTCAGAGGACACTCCTAACATCACCTAATTTAGCGCACAGCTAAATAAAAAAATCCCTCACCCCTTTTCTTTTTATTCTGTACGCTTTTATTAATTTTTTTCTTTTATTTTCATGTCGGTTCTGTTTTTTTCCCACATTTGTTACCACCTACTGACAAGTCAATTCAGTATACCCGTTCAGGTGTTTTGATTGGGATTGGTGTTTTTGTTTTGTATTGAAGTAATTTCTGTCTACATCGGGGTAACTGCTCCCTCATCTGAGCAGGCTGATTTCATTTATTTATTTTTCATTTTTTTTATCGATTGTTCATATATGTGTCTGCACGACTGACTAGTAGTACAGACCGGGGTAACTGCTCCCTCATCTGAGCAGCCTAATATTAATTTAATTTTTTTTCTTTAAACATAAGTAGAGTCACACTCTACTCGATCACATCTGTCCCCATTTTTTTTGTTGGCCATCGGGCCTTATAAGTTTAAGGCAGAGAGCTAAGCTTGTTATCCGTAGGATACGGATATAAAGAGGCATGAATTATTGTATGTTGTGAACGTACTAGAGGTATATGAAAAGCTAGGTGAGGTATCGTACACCGAAGCTTGGGGAATTGGGATTCGTATTGACTATGTAATTTTTTTTTTTCTTGTGTTTTTGTTTGATGTCTAATTACTCTGTTGTTGCAGGAATGGTAACGGATGCTGAGGAATATCAAAACGGCGGTTTAGTATATAAGTAAATTATAAACTGGAGCCAAATAGAATAAGTAAATATTTAAGTGTGTCATAGGGTAATCTGACCATACTATTTTATTGTCTAGATTTTTTTTTATTTTTTGTTTTGTAACCTGTTTTTTTAACCGAACATTCTTTCGTCAAACACGTGTATTCGAGAAGAAAGAAGGCAACATGGGGCCTAGTAGGCCAGCATTAATGGTGGTGGGGATAACCTACCTCCTGTATTCTGGATTCGTCACTCAGGTGAAGACCATCATTGCCTACGATTGTGATGACAAAGACACTGAAATTACAGCAGTTTCGATTCGCGACGTCGCGAGATGTCCAAGTATAGAAACTGCCTACCAAAGTGAAGCCGTGGACGTGAAAGTGATTCAGAGAGACGAATTCTCTCTTCAACATGTGTGGACTTGCCTAATCGAAGTCACACGCATCATAAGTCACTGTGGCATGCACAGTCACAGTTCCATAGTAGCCGGAGGCATTACTAACTTTGTCTACCGGGTTGGTGCGGAAGAGTGCCGTAACATACATCGATACCAAACCATTAATTTGTATCGTCAGAAGATTGGAGGGATAACGATGAATGGCACCACTACAGCCTCACTCACATTAGAAGGAGTGGTGGACGCCGCGGGAACCTGCCAGGGGACAACCTACCACGAAAACGGACAAGTATGGAAAGATGTTGTTATCATAGCGACTGTCAAAATTCAAACGACGGACTACACAGCCAAAATCAAGACGGAGGAGAATGAAGTGAGCCTATTGGGAGGAGTCGTCTGCCCATACCTAAAGGGCTACTGCTTCGACACTACTATAGGGGAAGTTACATGGGATGCCACACCCTTGAGGACCTGTGAGGAGCAGCTAAGCTTGCTCTATCAGGGCAAGGCAGAAAAAGTAAGAAACCAAATTACTACTGAGCAAATTATAGTTGTGGAAGACAATACGAAGGTCTTTGCGGTTACCTTAGTGAAGAAGGTCAACCTCTGTCAGCTAGAGATCTGGCAGACCGAACATCCTAGGATATTGGTAGTAGAAGGGAACCAAGAGAAGTTTCTGATGCCGAAAGTGACCATTCTGCCGCACAATGCAGACCTCATGGCTTACATAAATAGCAAATTTCTATATGTGGAACAGGCATACACCAGGAAGCTGGATCGGCTGTATACAGACACCATCCACCGAAGATGTCTCATGCAGCGCGAGATACTGAAAAACAGATTACTAATGGCACCACTAGTTCCCAGCACCCTGAGTCAGTTGGTAAAAGAAAGCGGAGGATACGTAGGAAGAGTACTAGGCGAGGTCCTATACATAATGAAATGCGTACCCCGAGTAGTCACCATAAGACGAACCGAAAACTGCTACAATGAATTACCGATAATGATGAACAACGAGTCCAAATTCATGGCACCCGTTACCAGAATAGTACAAGCCCACGCTGAAGAGGTGGACTGCAATAGCTTGATGCCCCCCCTTTATTTAATAGACGACCAATGGATGGGACTGAGCCCCTATCCAACCGTTAAGAGAAGACCGGAAGAACTAGCACCAGAAACAAGTCAGAGACTCACTTTCAAACCGATTCAACCCATGGGTTCCTTAGGCATTTACACGCAGGAAGAAATTAGTGCCGCGCAGAGGATACTCACTTTTGGGAACGAGCGAAAGGCTGTTGAAAACATTCTAGCTCGCAGAGTAGCTGGCCTTGAAACCAATAGTCAAGGTTTCTCCACAGTCAGCATTTTTGACGTCGCAGAGATGAAAGAATTAGCCCACAATACCATGCATCAAATTTGGGGCTGGTTCACTGACCTAGGACTTTTCATGAGTGGTCTGATGGGTTTTTATGCAATATTCAGAATGCTAAAGTACGGAATTGGAGTAGTCCTGAACGGAGTACACCTTTACCAAACAGTAGGATGCAGCGTCATAATACTAGCCAGCCTATGGAATACCCTAACCATGTGGATAACTCACCGATACCAAGTGAACCGCCAGCGAGACGAGCCAACTCCCCCTGCAGAATCACCAACCCCAATCGAGGAAGCGCCCGCCATAAATATATACCCACCAATACAACACTGGTCCGAGTGTCCACCAGTTACAACCGACCAGCCAAGATAATCCAGTTTCACAAATAGTAAATTCTCGCGCGAGTGAACGGTACGCCGAAACAAGGCAGTTATATTAACTCAGGGGCAAGTGAAAACCTCAACCATACCAAGGTTCGGCAATGGTATAGTCAAACGTAGTCAAAAGTTTGACAACAGACATTCCGCGTACATAGTCATCAGAACGAGAGGAGGAGACCCCAATAGTCCTGAGATCAGCACGTGAAGGCTATTCCCTACCACCCAACGATCATTCTACAGCACATGGCAGCGAACACAGTGCGTGGAAATATGAGAAATATTGTAAAGTGCGCGCGAAAAGTGAGTAAATTTGTTAGTAGGATGCTGAATTCTATGTATTGAAACATTGGAAAAAAAAAAAATATTGTACTTTTATTCGACATTGATTTTTTTTGTTATCTGTATTTTTTTTTGGACCTCCCCAAATATTGAACAGGACCGGCTCTTTCAGAAAAAACAGTTTAGCGTTTGTTTTTGGTAAAGAAATATTTGAATTCAGTGCTTCTTCTATATACCAGGAGCGATCAGAAATGTCGGTCCCAATCAATAGTTTTGTCACCCTGACAAAAAGAAGGAAAAAGCATGGGCGTGCCCATACTTTTTCCAAGGGGATAAACATAGGTAAGAGTAAATTAAGTGAATTGAATAATATGAAAGTTGGTGGTGTTTTGGGAACGCTGTTCTGGAAAAGTTGTGGCATTGGGTATGCCCAAAACTTTTTGAAAGGAGGGAGTAATGTAACAATCGCCATATGGGTTATTTTATTTCTCAAATGCATAAAGTCATATCGAAAGACATTTAATTCGTGAAACAAATACAAAAATCTTAAAACTCGTTCCCATCGGAAATATCTCATTCACGACCAGAAAAAAAACACGTAATCTCCTTATAGAAATTGCGGCCTGTTGTTTAGTCTACCGCGGAAAAAGGCCATTTAAAATATCGAGTTCAGAATAGGGCCTTGTATTAATAGTAAGCAGATCAATGAATGAAACCATTGAGTCGGGAGACTGCTTAGTTGGAAAGCGATACACACGTCCTGTCACTTACGAATTTTGCTGACGGGGGTCAGCTCGCATTAATTTTTAATTTAGGCACTAAACGTGGGAAATACAGATTCAGCAGAAAAATTCGACCATCTTGAATTGGGCGGGACTAATTCATTTTTCATAGTGAAGAAATCTGAATTATGGCCCAACGGACGAATGACTGATAATTTGGTTCCTGAGGGAGGACTCGAAAAATGGTACCTCCAACGAATGTTGGGAGGGGACCTCTGATCAGAAATGTCGAGGGAAAGTCAGTCAGGCGCGCGGTTCGGTAGAAATCAGTCAGAAAACTGAGTTTTCGTTTGTGGTCGGGAGGTCGGTTTATATCTACACATTTTTCCAACGGTTTGTGGATAATTGTATATCGAAAATTTGCTATCTTAGAAACATCCGAATTCTAGAATCTAAAATTGAAATTATTTCTTGTGATAAATTAAATATATAAAAGACGCGTCTATGACCGGGATTTCAAATAGAGTGTTTCATCCCAGACGATAAATACATAAAGGATTAGCTGTTTTTGTTTTGGTAAGAAACCCAATTGATGTATACATGAACTAACTCATATATGTTCATTTCTCTGCTACGAATGCTTATCTTTTGCACTTAGCCAGATCTTCTCAGAACACCAACCCATAGTTTGTTCAAAGTAATAGTTAGGGACATTGGCTCTGGTTAGACGTAGGAATCATAGTGAGTGTCGCTAAGTGGAAGACACAGTTGATAATTCTGATTTGGAAATCGTTGAAAGAACTCCCTAAGAGAACTTATTTTGTTATTGATATAGAAACGGTTTTGGCATTTTATATAATTTTGTTTAATTCGACATTTTCCTTCGTGATTATTTGTAAAATCACCAGGAGACTTCCTGGCAAATTGCACTCATCAAATAGTTTTTTTATTTATTTATCTATATATATAGCCATTTATTTGGTTTTGTTTTATTTACATTTGAGTTATTTTTATCATTTTTTTCTTAATAGATATCGTTTTTCCGACGGTCGACTATTATTTGTAAAATTCCTTCTCTACTCCCAAAAATACCTGAGCAAAGACTTGCAAAACCAAAAGACTGCCTCTTCGTGCAGGCAGCCGAATTCTAGCCCTTACGGCCAGGATAAACCAGATAGACCGAACTTTAATTTTTATTCCTATCTGGCGTCTCCGCACCAGATAATTTTTTTTCTAACATCCTAAAAACCGCGGAGTGGTGATAGCATTGCTGCCAAATTATTTTTATCTGGGTTGTCCTGGGTCACAGAGGTTCTTTGAAAACCTTTAAGGAAATCTGGTCTGGGGAACTTTTCCTCAGATACCTGTAGAGTCAGTGTATCACCGAGAGAAAGAAGAAAAAGCAAAAATAAAGACTGGTACAGGTAAAACAGTTTTCCATAATTAAACTTAACGACCCTCTTAAAGGTCAGTACTTTTCGTGACGACAAGTTGATGCGTCACCTTGGGGTAAGGTTACACACCTACAAAAGGGGTACCCCCCAAGTTTAGTACATAGAGACTGGGATGCTCGAGTTCGATCCCCGGCTGGTCCACATTTTTATTTTAGTTTTTCAACTTTTCATTTTCATGTCTGAATTGCCGCTAAAGTTCCCCTTTCATATTATTATTATTATTATATTACTATTTGAAGATGAGCTTATGCAATGTTGTATCAGCTGCCTAGCGCGAAAATCTGCGTTATACATATGTGTACGACAGGTGCTACTTGCAGCCAGTAACTCCCTTTCTTTGACCTCCTTCGTTTTCCAAATATCTACAAAAGTTAAGAGTAAATTTTTGACAAGCATTCTAATCAGGCATGCTATCGGTTCATAGTTATTTGGGTTGGGTCCTCATTTTTGGGAATAAGCCTTTTTTGCCCTAGACAAACCAATTCGGAATCTGCTGTTCTCTGATCAGTTTTGAGTTTAAAATTTTGTCCAGATGGTACCGGGTACTGGAAAAAATGTCCACCAATAGTTACTCTATTTATCTTGGCCATAGCAACAAAGTTATTCAACCCGTCATGGGTCTTTCGAACCACACTTGCCCAAGTTTATGAGATTAGGCTCAGTCTCAGATGAATATTTTTTTATTTTATTTTAACATTATTGACACGTTCACTGAAATATAAATACTTATTGGGGTAGTTTATAACTTTAGTAGGTTGCGGATGTTGGGAAAACATATAAAATTAAAATAGCGACAAAAATATACAATAATTTGTAAAACAGAAATTGCAGAAAAAAGCGCTCACAAAATGCAACGTATATAGGTATAATCCATACAAAACCGTATCTACGAGATGGCTCTGTGAGTTCATTGTTGAATATCGTACTTGAAAAAATCCGAAATCTCGAATTTGTCAATCATCACCACAAAGGCCACTATTAGTCATCTAAGCAGGTGTAGAAAAAAACAAAATGTTGGCCTGCTGAAAAACGATAATTTACAATTTGTTTCGACTTGTATCAAGTAAGGCGGAAATCCGATGAAAAATCGTTTTTGGAAATAGTCAAAAAGTCACCAAAACACACATGTGTAGAATAAAAATGGGAAATGGCGCTAAAGTGGGGTTAAGTCTGAAGAGACAATCTATAAACAACTAAACTCATGGACAGAGAGTTCTATTCTTAGTTTTATACATATCTTTAGTAAGCCAGTCGTGCTCAGTCTTGTTTTAACCACAACTTAAAGTGTTACAAAAGTGCAATGATTTCGTGGATTTAACCTTGTTTTTCATTTCAAAAAGTAGTTGCAGGTGAGCCTATTTGATACTTTTTGAAATTTCTGTTAAAATGTTTCTAATTATACCAAAAAGTCGGACTCACGAATATTGACCGTATGATTCGTTGTTTTCATTCTCAAATAGGTAAATATATAAGATTTTTACCTTTTATTTTAAGTACCTAGGTAGAAGCTGATGAATTTTGCTAAAAAAGGTTTTCTATCTCTGTATAAAAGACGAAAAACTGTTTCAGACTGGTGATTATTTTCTTGTCCGGTGTTTATTATTTCTGAGAGCTTTACCTAAAACAATATTACGTTCAGATAATTTTTTTAGTAGTTTCAATTGAGTTTCAAAAATCATTGTCATATTGGAAAGCTGTCTTGTTAGAGCCGTTTGAATAGGTACCTAGAACGTATAGGTATAAACCATTTATGAAGGAATTTGTTTTCCAAGATGACGTGAAGTAAACATTGGAAAAACATTCCAGAAGTTTTTGGATGAAGTAAACCTTGATTATGGCCCTAGTAGTAAAATAAGTGGATATTAAATTCAATTTATTCATGAAAATATGAAACTGTTATCAGATGTTTGATCCATAGGGTCACTGTGAATAGTTCTGATTTTATTGAATAATTTGTCTTTTCCAACATTCAACTTTCAAATTTTGTGTCGATTGTCCTAATGAATGAAATGCCAAAAAAACAATACAAAAAATGTAAGAATCTATATTCTAGGGAAACATCGTTCTCAATAAACTTTTTGATGTTTGAAACTTTCGAAACTTTTGCTACAAAATAGGTACGCCTTGTTATTTTCGTAAGAATATCATAAAAATGAAGATGATACTACAGAGGGGAATCTGGTACAGCTATACGAATATGATGATAATAATAATGCCAAATTATACTTTCTTAGAATATTCACAACGATATGCACTTTGTCAAATCTTCAAAAATTGGATACGAATTAAATTTTGGAGTAAAAATGGAAATGCCTGAATGAAAAGAATCGAGAATATCGGAATTGATTTTGGCAAGAAAACAATGCTTGATTCTCGGCTTGATTTGAATAGATAAAAAAGCATTCTCTTGATTGGAAAATCTAGTCTTTCATGAATTAGTATACTGGGTGGTCATTGGGACACTTCTCGATATTATCAAATGTCCAATTTCAACTCAGTGGGAGGGTGAGATCCACCCCTAAAATCATCAATAATAGTAATAATAATACTCCCTCATAAACACTCGTACATAAAGCATAGCCTGTGCGGGTAGAGGGCGGCTATTATTATTATTTGCCGTGGCGCTCCGGGGTGACTTACTGACTTTTGATGGCGTCTTCACTTTTCAACTGCAGGAAAACTAGGAAAACCTACAGCACTACCTCCTAATGTGAAGAGGAAAATCACAACAATACCAAACTAAGTAAATACATTTTTTGTAAAGTATCCAGAGTCGTGCAGCGAAGAAGGTAATTTTTTTCAAATATTCATGAACGACAAAAATGTACTGCAATTAATTCCAGCAGCCGGGAGATTTGCTAAGAAAATTTCATGCCAAAATTATAAGAAAATAGAATTCAATTGGTGATATACCCATATAAGGAACATTATAGTCGGCTAGTGTTGCACATAGGGATATTTTAATTTCATTTTTGCGATTTGAGTTCTTTTTTGAAGAATATTGATAAGTCGCGTACTAACTGTCGAGTTACAGTTAAAGTCAAGCAACGCTGACTGAGGCCACATCTTGGGTGACTGACCAACTTACTGACCGAATAATGACCGAAATTCAAGTTTTATGATGAAACACCACAAGACTTGTTTTTGCACCTAAGCGGATATGGAAGAGCTGTAGTGATCATTTGTGTATATGTATATCAAAAACTTTGTATCCTCATGGTTACTGATATATGTAGAGATGGTCACTACACTCAGAATGCCTGAAGAGAATGGGGGAGATGTTTCAGAAAAGTTAAGACATTTTATTCAAACTTGAAAGATTTCTGAGTTCTTTGATTTTTTATGTTCACATATTTTCTGAAAATTCACTTCATCTGCTACAGGCATTACAGCATATTCCAAGTAATCTTTTCCTTTCATATGACGAATTTCTGTGGTGAAGGTGGAAATTAAATCGGATTGTCTAATTTATCTGGGATTATAATTGTTTGTTGATGAATTCATTACAGATATTAGTGGTTTATGGTCTGGCAAAATGGAATTGACGTCCTTCAACAACATATTGGAATTGTTTTATATATATAAGACCAAGAAATTTTCTTGATATTATTGATAGATGATCCAGTTCAGTGGTATCTGTTGTGATTGAGTCACTACCATACTGAAACGTTTGTCGAATGTTACGATTTACTGAAAAAAAAAACACAAATTCTTATTTCATTCGCAACCTGCGCCCACATGCTTTATTTTTGATTATATGACACACGGTTCAAGTGAGTACTATTTCATAGATAGGTATACCTATTATTAATCAACGCTCCAATTTACCTTAAACTTTCCTTGCTTCTATTTTCGATTTCGTTTGTGAAAAGATAAGTAATATATTTCCTTGAATTTGGCAGGAAAGACATCGAATGTGTAAATAGGAAATCAGTTCGTTACCTTTGAAAACAGATTGAAGTTGTATTCGGCTGAACCGAGCAAATCAACGGAGGCGTCCGTTGTAATTTTTTCGTGTTATATATGAAAAAAGAATGATGGCTGAATATTTTTTCAATGGTAAATGATTGATGTAAATGATAAAAATCCATATGAAATCATGTAATTAAAATTCAAACACAATTGATTCGCCATATTTTGATTTTGAGTATACAGGGTACGGTATACTAGGACAAGTTAATACAACCCATGAATTAGGTATTACATTGTTGTTAAAAAAAATTGTTTTTTCCGTTAACCAGCTGTCGTCCCCTTTCGAACGGCATCCCTCAAAAGTCGAAACTTGTGCGAGCCAAGGATTAACGAGGTCTTACCTTTTAACGTGCGATTCCTAGCACTTAAGTATACATTGAGTATACAGTTACTATTGATGTGAGACGTATTAAAAAATAGAGCTATCAAGGTAACGTTTTTAAAAATTTGCTTTAAACACATCTTGTTACATAAATCTATACGCTAAATGCCATTTTGAGTAGAAGAATATTGTCTTTTACTTCTCACCGGTTCAATAGTTTATAAATAAAAGCTTGTTTTTGAAATATTTTTAAAGTTTATTTTTAACATATAAACCCTCGCAAATTAATTACATGTTTTGATAATATGAATGGTCAGGGACTACTTAGATGTTATCTTCTTGTCAATGAGGTATTGAATTTTTTTAAAGTTCTATTCAATGGAAATATACTCTCTTTGGATAAACTTATATCTGTTTCGTATTTCGAAAAACATGGATTAGTATATTTCTGGAGATAAAAATATTCCTCATTTATATAATTTAACTTTTGCATATTACATTATTTTTATTCTGAAATTGGAGTTAGCGAAGGTCAATTCACAAAAAACACTGCTGTAACATTGCTTCTAGAGGTAAAGTTGATAAATCCGCTTTTACTAACTACAAAACATTCCTTCAAAAAGGTATATTGAATTACTTGTTGGGAATAACCTCAAGTTGAATAATATCTGAAAATAAGAACGAAAAATAATGTTTCCAATACATAATTGTTTCATTTGTTTCATTAATACACAGGTGTTCAGTATCGATCGCATTAAACGAGAAAACATTCTACAAATATCAATTGGCAGTAGTTACATGAATTGAAAGTGCCCCTGACTCGATCCATCAATGCTATCTTCAACAATATCGGCCAATTTTAAAAGTAAATAGATTGATTACACGATCGCCGTTCTAATTTAATCTTCGATGTAAAATTCCGATATTACCAGGAGCGTGTTGAGGTACAGGCGTAAATACAAGGCTGAATATCAAGACTCTATACTATAACATTCTGCATTTTCACATTTGCAAAGTTCGGGTTTCTCTGAAAAAGTCATATTCAGGGCATCAGGGCACGATCTTGCTATTTAAGCCGCTCCGTGCAAAGACAATTTTAGCCGCCTTTTACACACACTATATAACACCATATAAGTCATGAGTTTATTATGTTGGGGGTGGGGTGTCTTCTAATAATGGAATGAATAACTGATAAAAAAATAATCTTTCGCTTATACAGGGTGTTTCCTAACTACGGTATGAAACTGCAGTAAGTGTTTCGTTAGGTCGTTTTAAGAAAAAAAGTTCTTACGAAAGTCCGGAGTTGCTTCGTTTCTGAGATACAGGGCTTTGAATTTGAAAAAAAAAGATTTAGTTGAAATTTGGTACAGTTACTTCAAGTAATAAGGCGCTTATTTAGCCCTAACTAGCCCAAGTACCACACTCATATTAGGACAACATTGTTAAAATATTGTGAAAATATTAGCAAAATATTCAAATAACAATATCAGCGAGAAAAAAAATGTGAACATTCGGCGATATTGATCCAATATTTAAAAATTATATTGGTGTAATATTCTCGAAGCAATATTGGCCTCAAAACGTTAAGCTGCATAGGAAAATGTTTTGTATTTTTATACATTTGCCAATAAGGGTCAGACTAGCACACAGACGACATCGTTACATATTCCACTACGCTGCGATTCAGTCGCTTGATAGTGCTATTCTGAACCTAATTGCTCATGTACATGGATATGTTACGAGCAACTTGAGAAGTGCGGTCACTATGAGTAATGACCGGTCAGTATACATAACGTCCGTATAAAGTCTGCAATGAAAGTAAAACTGTGTGACTAACTTTGCCCAGTCAGTACGAATAATGACTACCTTATGTCGGGCAAAATAATAAAACAGATGAACTGATGAAAAATAAGCGTCTACCGAAAAAGTATCACCTATCATCTTTCATCACTAATCATCTTTTCAAGCTAGGTTAGCTTGTTCAGGTTAGGTTTGTGTGTTAATTGCGAACGAAAAACAAATTCACGCATTTTCAACTTAGTTTACATTCTTGTCTTGATACACACTTTCATTCGATCTCTTTAATGGTCTAAGTTTCATTTATATAGAGCGCAGCGACTTGGAAGTTTATTTTTTTAAATAGGACACCCTGTATTTCATTGCACGATCGGTTAGGGATGATCATAAGGAATCCAACAATGCATGCTTAGTTTGATGCTGTTATCTCCAAAGACTACGGATAGGCGATATTATTATTTAATCAGAAGCTCAATAAGTGTGAGAGAGAATTTATTGACCCGCCATAAAAATATTCCATATGATCATCTCTATCCGATCATGCGATTCAGGATGTCCCATTTAAAAAATAAACAACTGCGCTGCGCTTTTTTGAGACACTCTGTATAAATGAAACTTAAACCATAAAAGAAATCGAATGAAACCCTACAACTTATGTATTCAACATTTTTTGTAATATGCAAAATAAAGAAGGTACGGGGGGGGAGGCGACAGACTTTTGGTCCTCACTGTATATTGTAAAGCAGCTGTCTGTTTTTTTTTGGAAACTTATATTCAAATGTGAATGCCATAGTGCGACCTTTTTAGCCGCCACATGCACTTGTATTGGGGCTCTGAGCATTTTGACCATGATGCTTGATCCGGCCCTGGAAGAACAAGCTACCTCTCGCAACGAAATCGTATTATTGCAGAATAGGTTGTTAGTCGCTGCTGTCAGTCAGCATTGCCTTTTATTCAACTCGAATTTCTTATCCATTTGGGTTATATGTGAGCTGGCAAGACAAACATGACCTTTTATGGCATTGTGCTCTTTTCCTTTTAAAGCCAATCGCCATTTTTTTCTATACTTGGCAATCAAATTACTTTCAATGAACGCATTGTTTAGGCTCTCGAGAGCATCGACACGCCACCAGTCGATTGCAATATAAGTGCCAAATTAATTTGAGCATTTTATTCAGCAGCTTGTATACAGACTGTCCATCTTCTTTGATTTGAAGAATCGTAATTTGGGAATAATGAATGAAGAAATGTTCTTTCAATCGATAGGGTGATATGATAACAATGATGATATTGTTGACATACTGGTAGAAAAATCATTCGACGTTGCTAGCCTTTCGGTTTTTTCGAATGGGATCTTCTGTTCTCCGCCGTTCAACGTATGTCCGGCGACGACGGACTTCTCAGTTTGTTCCTATCGACAACTTCGCTTGTTCCTATCGACAACTTCGCTTGTTCCTATCGACAACTTCGCTTGTTCCTATCGACAACTTCGCTTGTTCTCGATTAGGCGGGTACTAATACTCATGCTCCTTTCGCAGACTAGTTTCGAGGTTTTGCACTTCATCAGGACAGGGTAGATCAATACAAACAACTCTGAAATCATCTGTGCCCCGTTTGAATCATCCCTGTCTATTTGCTTAGTCTGGTCTCACGCTGATGAAACGGGTGTAAGCCGCTCCATCTAGCAAGCAGAGCAAGAAGCACTCCTATTCTCCATGTTGATATATTCAGTGAGATATCTGAAGTTTAGAGTTCTTATGGGAGATCGTTAAGCAAGGACAATCATGGCCAACCAATGTTCTACTTTTTTAACATCCATGCACCTTCAATGCTCCTTGTGGAAAATACCTGTCTGAAAACAACTACTCCCCTGGCTGATATTGCGACGGGTATTGAATAATATCAAACAGATACCTGTGCAATGTTCCCTGTAACCAATAAATAGCAGAATTTTGATTCAGACAGGGAAACCACTTGCAGACTAGTTCCGAGGTTTTGCCTCTCATCACTGTAGGGTAGATCAATACACACAGCCCTGAGGTCATCTGAACAGTGTTCAGATATATGATTCGTACGGGGAACGGATGGTCTCAGGGCTGTTTGTATTGACCTACCCTGCACTGATGAGAGGCAAGAACCTCGAAACTAGTCTACAGGTGTCCGAATCAATACAAAACCCTGCTATTTGGTTACAGGGAGCACTTGCAATTACAAGTATCTGTTGGATATAATTCAATACCCATTGTGGTATTAGCCAGGGGAGTAGTTGTTTTCTGACAGGTATTTGCCACAGTTAGCCTACGTTGTAGGTGTATAAGGGAGTAAAAAGGGTGAAAGCATCGGTCGGAGACGACTATATCGTTATCATACTTGTTCATCGGAATGTACTTAGCTACCGCGCATCGATAGGCGTGCCGATTTGACATTCATTGCTAGATTTGCCAAGCTGTATCCACTTTTGATATACATCTATCTTCACATGCAGGGATGCATTTCCGTTGTTTCCATCTTTTTATAATGGCCAGTCCGGTTATGATATTCTGACGTAGAATTTCTGCGTCAACTTCGTATTGATAAACGTAAAATGTTTGTTTGTTGTTTTAATAAATTTCTATATAATTTTTTCTTTTGGTTTAAAGTAGTATGAATCCATTTTCTGCTAATGCTTATTTTCTTTCGATTATAAACGATTCAATAGCAAAATTCCAAAAAAATCACTGGCTTTCGATTCTTTGAAATATAGGTGTCTAAAACTTATATAGGTAAACTATGCTTAAACCAAATAGATCAGATTTTACTGCGATAATTTCCAGTCGATTATATTCAAACTGGAATCTATCAGTTATTCCAAAAGATATTTAAGCCATTTCAGAAGATGCATGCTATAAACCTCCTGTTAACAATATTGAATTATTTTATATTTTTTGTTTCAGAAAAGAAAAATGAATCCTGACTTTGAATAACACGTATGAGCACTAGATATAAAATTGTTGCAATCCCATGCCTACTAGGATCGAAAAGTGAGTAAGTATATGAAATAGTATCTTAACTATACCCATCCAAGTAGAGACTAGATAACGATTATTAATTAAAACTAGGAGATTTTTATAATTTCCTCTGAAGATTCCAATTCTTCATGCATATGGGATTACTTATTTGCTAAAAAATTCGTATAGCATATTGCAGATGGCCAAATATTTGTGAAAACTTCTTGAACTTCACCTAATTTCTTTGTGAATACCTACCTACATCCTACATCAACCGAGACCGGAGTCACCAGTCTCAATCTAAAATCACATGAAACTATCTTGTATTTAAACAATGCTTGTATCTGATTGTAATGAATGAAACAAACTTACAGCGCCACCTCCCGAAGTATCGGTGAGGTTACTCTTCACTCTTCAATTTATTAGCAGAGTACGTTTCGCGGCGCACGTGGGTTATACGCTTGATATCGCCAGATGTCACAGGTGTGACTCGGAGAATGATCAATGGATATATATTTTTTTGTAACGAGTCGGTTTTTGTCGTCGCATTGTGATTTCAAAAACAAAATCGCCAATGTAAGGTGAGCAGTTCCAATGCGGAATTTGTAAAGAGTACAGAGACGGACTGGCCCTTTTTATTGATAAATCGAAAGATTTTATTAAAGTTGCAATGTTAGTGTGTGTCCGTTGTTTGGGTCAAATCTTGCAAGCTGAATTAGAAATTAGAACTACTTCCTCTTATCTCGCGGAGTTGAACTTTCACATGGTGGTTCAGTTACGATGATAATTAATATGAAAAAATACTCCCCCCCTTTTTCCTGAAATCTAGATAGGGAACGCGTAAGATTTCTGAAATATTTTTGACGGATTTCAACGTCGAATATTACAGCGAAAAAAAATGTAGGAAGGGGGAGCTTGTCCCCACCTTTCTCGAAAAAAGTTGCAATATTCGTGAAACTGAAAACAAAAAATCCGTAAAACTAGGGAGGAATATCTGACTGTCAAGTAATATGGTTTAAAAATATATTATCCCCTCTCCCCCCTTCGAAAGTTAGATAGAAAACGCGAAGGAATTCGAAAAAATTTACAATAGTATCATAAAATTATGATGAAAAAATAAATCGATCAAGGGGCTCGCCTCTCTCGGGAAATTCAAATTGGAAGATCCATAAAAATAGTGAAAAATATCTGACCTTCGAACAATATAGTTTCAAAAAATGTTACCCCTCTGTACCCCCTCGAGAGCTGGATAGAAAACGCGAAAGAGCTACGTCAACCTTTCTAAGGTATTTCAGAGAAGTGATGTCAAGGAGAAACAGTGTTGGTGCTAGAATGGATCCCTACGGAACACCATTTATTGGTTGAGTATCGGATGATACTCCATCGTCCATAATGTGGAGACATCGATCTCAGAGGAAGCTAGATAGCAAGGAACACAACTGGGGAGGCAAGCCATAAGATGGAAGTTTGGCAAGTTTGGTAGGTTTGGAAGTTTCGACAGAGTTTCACCGTATTTTTCGCTGCATCAGTTGATTTCTGATACCGACAACCATATTGTCGATCATTGATAATTTGTGAGCGTTCTAGATATGGAAGCTTATGTGCCGATAATTTGATAGGAATGCCTCGTCAGATATGAGCCAACATTTGATGTATGGGCTGACCCGTGAGGTTGCTCATGTGATGTCTATGTCCATTTGTGTCGCTGCTACCCCATGCTGTGTTGTAGGCGTTGGCATCACATCCCACTACCAGATGGGCTCGTGTTTCGCTTGTATCTTGGGAGATGGGTACGCCCTCATAAGGAAAATAGGGGTAGCTGACAATGCCTTCCATCTCCTTCTTCCCCTGTGAGAGCTTCACCTTCACTGCTACCAAGTCTCTGAAACATAAGTCATGAAATGGTAAGTGCCTGATATTGTCTCTCACATATATACATGCGCGTACTCTCAGGTTTGCGATCGTAGATCACATATATTTCTTGAAAGCTCAGAGTTCTTGCATGAGGACCAGATCTATCTGCTTGGCCATAATTCGAGCTGAAGCAACCGTGGTTGCTTTACTGTGCTGTAGGTTTATTTGCAATACAGTAGCCATTTTCCTGGTTAGAGGGACCTGGTACCTGGATCCAGCCCCAGAAAAACTCCGAGGTTTAGAGCTTTGAGTTCAACGATAGACTTCGAAGTAAGCTACGATTATTTTTCCAACAACATCCATAACTTTACTGCTCAGACAATTATTCTGTTGTGACATGATGGCGAGGCACTTTGCGGCGGGTTCTTCCAATGCAGTTTCAAGAACTGACATTGGAACCTTGGTTACCCTCAGTAGTTCCTTTGCTTATCTTATTCTGAAGTTATAGCTTCCCTCGGTTGAGGGTGTTAGTGACTTCCTTCTGCCAGGTGATCGTGTATTCACCCACACAAGTGAATACCAGTCTCCCAGCTGAGTCGTAAACGCATTTATAGAAGCGACGAAGTACACGATCAGGTGCTTTTCCGGCTGCCGATATGCGTTTTTGCACCAGGATGCGGATTGCATTCGCCTCTTATTTAGAGAGCTTCTCTTGGGGATGATTTATCTTTGAAATGGCTAGCTTGGTGAACGCCTTCTTGAAGCTCTCCTTGTCTTCACTTTTCTTTTCGGATCACGGAGTATTTCCATCGTACCGTATCGAGAGAGGAGTGGAGGTGTATGAGTTTTTTTTGTTGAGTGCACTCGTTCAGGATGGGGTTTCATGATTCCTTTTCTCCTGACAGGACGATCTCTGCTCTCTCCAGATTTGGGGAGTCTTTGTTCGGGGAATAGATGTACCCGAACTCTGTGCCTTATTATTATATGTCGACTTTTAATTTTTTTTTTTATACCAGTGCTCTCCTTTATGGATAACTTCGGCTTCAGACCATTAGATATTATGCTGATTCGTCCGAACATGATATGATATTTCTGATTTCGATGTTTCTACTCGTTGGGTATTCTTCAACGATTCTGATATTAAGTGGTCTCTTAGTTCCTCCAACATTCGCAATATTCGCAAGGAACAACGTAAATGCAGTTTTTGGAGTCACTACTAGCGTTTGGTGATCTCGTTTTCGTGAGTTGGCTGCGGATGGATAAGGAGGGCACAGGGTAGGCTGTGCTGGTTTAACTGTTTTCAAAGAACCTCTCCTATGTGTTTTTCCAAGTACCTATTCTGTTGCAGATCTTTCTTTCTTGATGTTGTTCAGTTCGATGGTAATACTCTCATTGGTGTTACAGAGGCTGTAGAGACGGTCAACCAGCGATCGGACAATTTCTCTCATCTTCGTTTCATAATGATTTGATTCGAAGTTCAGGTATTGTCCGGTATGAGTCAGTTTTCTGTACACTGACACGATGATTCTATTATTTTCCGATCTATCCTAGCAAAAACCTTGAAACATTCATGTATGCAGGTGATCATTTCCAACCAAATTGAGAATAATATTCAATTGCTTCATTACAATTAGCACTTGCAATTGTGTCTCTAAGGAAATAGTTGTTTTCTGTCACATAGTTTCCTCATATTTCCGACTTTGTGGAAATGTGTGAAGAGATGGGTATTTTCCGGTTTGTTTCGCCAAGTAATGTGTTTATATTTCTTTTGAACGTTCACAATGAATGCAGACGCATCGCATCACAGTGCGGCATGGTTTGTTAACCAGATCTGACAATATGCTATGAAACTCGAAGAAGATGTAAAATACATCTCGTTTTTGCTGTAACCACATGGGATGCCGTATAGCGGGAAAACAGCAACACGAATGAAACGGACCACACAATGACCACATTCTGTTTGAAGACCATTAGTATGGGACTAGGTAATGACTTTTTGCAACTGAAAAACATAATTTCGTTCAGCGGTATAGTTTTGAAATGGACGTTTCTGCAGCAGCCGCGAGATGCCATTCAGAATTCGTCTTTCGTCAAAAACGAACTCTTCGTTGTATTGCTCTGAATTTCAACAACTAACGCTAATTAAAAGTCTCAATTAGTCGAACGAAGAATAAAATCAACATCAAACCTAATCTAACTGTATCTGTCGTTTTTAATCAATGGATATTTTTAATAAATGTCTTGGAACACTCCTGCTTTCATTATTATTGTGCCTTGCTTCCAATAATCGAAAATGATTATGAAGAGGCACCAATGTATTGCACCTTTAGCCATAAGTTTTCTCACAAAAGACGAAATTTTGAGTACTAAAATGAATTAAATCTCAACAAAAAATTACAAAAGGTATAAACAATTAAGTAGAAAAAAAAAAGAATGGTTTGGTTTTTTGCAGATATTTCAAAAATTCTTGTTAACAAAAAATGTTTACCCCAATTTTTTAATCAACTATGTTTTTTTGTTAATAAGCTCATTTTTACCTGTTGAAAAATAACATAAAATCCCTGATTATTTCTAAACTAAAAACCTAGAATTTTTTTTATTTAGTTATTTTTGAAAGGATTCAGGAAAGATCCCTGTTGGAAAATTGAAGAAATTTAGATTTTTCACTTTATTAGTAAGGATACAAGGCATTGAAGAATGAAAAAAGTACAATTTTTATTCAATTATCCTTATTACTTTCTTTCTTCATTGCTAGAAGCTACATACAGATAATTTTTAAAAATGTTTGCCTTCCATTTATTAAATAATTGTTGTAAACAATTACATTGTTAATTAAATTTTTAATTCTTTTGGGGAATCCAATCGTTGATGAAAAAAATTATTTTCAAGGAAAGAATAGTTTCTTAAAAAAATGTTTATTGCTAAAAAACGCACCTGCTAATTAACAGTAATTGTTTTTTGTTGCTAAATGTAAATTTTGAGGAACCATTTTTTTATTATTCGCTTTTCATTTGTTTATAAAACAAACAATTTTTTATAGACAAATTAGTTTTTGCGCTATATTTTTCTCAAATACTAAAAACAAAAAGAAAGCGACTAGTATGTAAATAAAAAAAGCACAATACGAGAGAACGTGATGAATAATGAATTTAAAAAAATGATTCCTTTATATTAATATTTAGCAACAAAAAGCACTTGTTAATTTTCAGCAATAAAATAATGTTTTTTTTTGAAATAAATATTATTATTTTTATCAAGCATTAGATTCCCAAAAATTTTTTTTTAAATATCTTATCAACAATGTATTTTTTTTTAACAATTATGTACACAATGGAGGTTAAATAGGTATTTTTAAAAATTATTGTTATGTATCTTTTAGCAATAAAGAAACAAAACAATAAGGATAACTGGAAAGAAAAATTCTGATTGCTTAATTTACGTTTTTCAATGACTTAGATTGCTAATAAAAAAGTGAAAAATCAATATTTGTTAATCTTTCCAACAGGGATCTTTTCTGAATATTTTCTAGAATAACTCCAAGAAGTGAAAAATATTTCAAGTTTTTAGTTTAAAAATAATCAGAGTTTTTATGGTAACTTAGTTACTTAGTTATTCGAAAAATTGAGGTAAAAAGTTTTTGTAATCCCTTTATATTCATATTTAAATGGTTAAAATAATATTTTTTGGTCATGCTTCAGATCCAAATTTTGGATATTTCATATATGTTACGAAACATTTGCAAAAACACATTAATTTTTTTACTTTTGCCGGCCCCAATTTTCCATTTAAACGTTTTTTTAGATGCCATTTCGAATCAAATGAGACCAAAATCATAATTTTCGGTGATGTAGGTCAGCTTTTTGTCAAAATAGTTCTTGTGAACCAGACTATTTTCATTATTGTGTGTTTTTTTTTAAATCGCAGTAACTTTATATTTCCTGCATTACATCCTGCACATGTCGAGTATAACAGGAATGCAACTAGTACAGTTGCAGGAGCGATGTAGTGCCTTATTAGCCACAATGTGACATGTTGCAGGGGTCATAGGTGACTAGATTGGAGTCGGTCAGCTAAGAGCAAGAGCGGTCTCGAGGCTCGAGGATGAGCCAGTTTCCCTACCAACAAGCCGACACCGGCACCGGTTTCAGACCGGTCGAGCCCTGCCTACCTCAGCAGCGCGCTGCAGATTCAAAGTATTGTGAGTTTGTTGATGACGACGAGGACGAAATGGTGACGACCGAACGCGAGTTGGCTGAGGACGCACAATGGAAGAAAATTCAACAAAATACATTCACGAGATGGGCCAACGAACATTTGAAAACAGTATCGAAACACATTGGAAATTTAGAAACCGACCTTAGTGATGGCTTGCGCCTTATTACTCTTATCGAAGTTCTGTCTGGAAAAAGACTACCAAAACATAACAAGAAACCATCGTTTCGGTCGCAAAAACTCGAAAATGTGTCTGTGGCCCTCAAGTTCCTGCAGGACGACGAAGGAATTAGGATTGTTAATATAGGTGAGTCAATTTTACGAACTTTCAACTGGTTACCGATTAAAAAGGTTCTATATAAATTAATTTCAATAGAAATTCATTTTAGCTACGTTGAAAATATTGTGAAAACCATATTTTCTTATCTATTCAAATCCACGTGATGACACTGAATCTGTTTTTTATGCTGACACTCATTTTCAAAACAATGTTATCAATTCGAAGCTCAAGGTACCTAGCAGGAGTATAGCTGAGTTGTATACAGAATTGATTTTCTTGCACGTAAAAAATTCAACTATTACTGTAGAAGTAATCACGATAGGCCACTGCTTTTTGAAAATATACAGGGTGTCCCACGGCGATTGAGAATATCTCGGAACTCGAGAGTAGTAGAGAATTGTAATTTTGGGATTGTAAATTAAAGCAATTAGTGCAGCTTTTTTTGTATTGTGTTAACCAATGAGCTTTTTGTTTTCGGTCACGTGACATCAGATTCAAAATCATTGATGGGACAACCTGTATATTTTGGCATTTTTATTTTCCTCTTGATAAAACGAGTCCAACGAACTATCACACTTGTGGTCTGAAACGATTAGTTTAAGAACCACAGGTACTTCAATATCATTGGTCCCACGACGTTTTTTAATAAAATATGAGAGATTATTATAATTTTTCCTTGTTTAACCATCACAAAAAATATAGGACTGCCCAAATATACAGGGTGACTCTAAACTTAAATAATTTGGCAATTGCTCGTTTCAGACGTCGCGTCGTTGGACAAAGGATATTGGAGTACCTGTAGTTCTTAAATTAATTGTTTTAGACCACAAGTGTGATAGTTTGTTGGAATAGTTTTATCGGGAGGGCCATAGAAATGCCAAAACATACAGGTTGTCCCGTTAATAATTTTGAATCTGATGTCACGTGACCGAAAATAAAAAGCTTATTGACTAACATGATATTACAAAAAACTGCACCAATTTCTTTATTTTACAACCCCAAAATTATAATTCCCCACTAACTACTCTCGAGTTCCGAGATATTCTCTGCCTTGAAATTTAACAAAATACCAATGTGTTTTTTTTTAAAGAATATTATTTTTATAATTATTGACTGCTTCCTTTCCATAAAAATGGTCTGGTGACTTATATCGTCCGGCGCACAGTTCTCAACTAAAAAAAAAAAACTCATTCCATTGGTACTGACAAAGAAATAGAATATGTCCAAGCAAATGAAGGCATTTTAGTTTTTAAATTGAAAACCATTTGCCGGACGAAAAAAAAAGGCAAGAGATAATTTTTTGAGAAGATATAGGATAATAACAACAATATTATTGATTTAAGAAACAGTGGCATATCCCCATATATGCAGGGCATGTTAACAGGGACGCCACTGATGAAAATTAAGAAAAACTTCATCGTGGAAAAATATAATTTTATGCTTATTTTACATCTACTAAAATTGAAAAATAAATTCCAAAGAGATATTGGGGACGAACTGATTTTTTTGTTAAATTTCAACATCCTGTATTTCAGAGATAAAGCGGTTGCTGACTTATGTTCATATGAACAATTTTTTCTAAAATCGTTCAAGGATTATCGCACTTCAGAGTCACCATTCAAGTTTGAAACACCCTGTATATGTATTGCATGTTGAAATCAAAAAGTTCTTTTTTGTCAGTGGTCTTGAATTTTCAATTAAACTTTTTCGCGAAATAGAGCTTTTATATTGGTTAAATTTGATTTATTTCCGGTTTCTAATTTGTAAACAATTCTGGATGAAAAATAAAATATTTTAAAATTTTCCAAAACTTGTCAAAATTATTGTTAATGAAAAGTCTTACAAGTAACGTTGGATATAAAATTTTGCTTTTCTGTTCATTTTTGTAATTTGGTATAAATCTCCCATAGTACCTATAGTAATAAACTGGGAATTTTGCAAATGCTAATAAACGAGTTTAACGTAACTATCTATTTGGTGATACGAATCGATCCAACAGTTATTAGAAGATACCAGATGCCTCTTTTATGGAGAACGAACTTTTTAAAATAATTAATACAATAGTAACAAAGTAACAATGTGAAAATAGGTGATTAATCGGCGCTCCGGGGCGATTTTTTTCTATGTGAATACTCTCGATTTCCAACACATAGAAGATTCCCTACGGGCTTATGAAACACCACGATAACTTGTTAATAATGATAATATTAATAATAATAATAATGGTAAGCCTTGTCCGTGAGGTAGAAATTTCGCAATTGATATCAAACTAACTACAAACACATCAGAACTGGACAATATCATTGTATGATATGTTAATAATATAATAATGATAATAATGTCTTTTGCAATGGATTTCAAAGTAAATTCCCAGTTAGAGAGCTAACTTAACACTATACTAAAAAGTAGAAAATAATGTATTACATTCTTTTGATATGGGTACCTACTTAAACGAAGAAAATCATGTCTCTTCGTCCCATACAGATATATAATCCCGAAACTCATGTATAACTCCATACAAATTGTTCTACTTTTTTTTTTGTGAATCGTTAACAGCTATAAAAACTCTTGTGACATTTGAAGCGAAAAACGTGAGGCGTATGCAAAAGACGATTGATGATACATCAATGGTCCACTTAAGTAACTAACAATTTCATTGCAATGGAAATTATATCAACTGTGTGAATATTCTCAACGACAGCGGCTCTCTACACTCCTACATTATCTATGGCATACATCCTACGTACTTTCATAGCTATTTCACATATTTTCAGAAAAATTTGTATGGGGCGAGGAGAAATAATTGTTTTCTTTTCATTCCGGACAAACGTAGTATATTAAAAAAATATTAAAATAATTATTTATAATAAATTCTCCAATGGGTAGGATGTTTCTGATCTATTTTCATCTCATTTATTCACCAAAGAGGCCCCTATTTTGTATCCCATGTTATTGCAATTATCCTTGAAACCATTGTCTTCATTTTATTAGACAATGTTGAAACTATCACTGTTGCTTAATTTCACGAAAGCATTAATTGAATCTTGACCACGTAAATCTTGTTATTGTAAATTGATGGATATTAGGAATGGAAATAATGGCTTTCAAACGATCTTTCGTTGAAAGTAGACACGCTTTATTCATCGCAAGCTTTATCTGCGACGTAGCACACATTCCAGAAAATCTTTGTTCTTAAAAACGGCACTAAGTTCTTCAGCTGCCAATTTATTTTCAAACGCCGATCGAAAGAAGTTTTGTTCATTTTTTCCTGGATCATACGTTGGACGAATGTTATTTTTAGAAATCGCATAAGTGTTAACAATTACATCAATTTAAGTGACCAATTATTAGTTTATTTTTACTAATGTACTCATTTTGGAATGAACATTGAAAAACGTTACTCGTCCAATTGCTTGGTCAGACGATTAGAGAGCAATCTGCATAAATGGAACAGTTTTTTCGTACAGCGGGAGCCAGTGGCGTATCATATTAGTTTACCTGAATTGATGGATACAATTTTTACAAGGTTTAGAAATAATGATTAAAAGCTTTTCTTCGCATTCCTGATTTCGCCTTTTTCTTAGAAGTTGCAAAGTTTGCATTTTGTGGAAATTTACCTCTTTAATGAATCATGCGTTTTTGATACTTGAAAATATTTTCATTGTCTCAAAAATCACTTTGAGAAATGGTGGATAGCTACTGGTTATAAGTTGAGAAGGAAATGACTGGCAGGTTTTTTTGATACAAATGTACCTTTGCAAACTACCAAGACAAAGGTATGAAAATAGGGATCTTTTTGTATATTATGTGCAGAAACATATGATTATGTTAATTCATTTTCAGTCATCCAGTGAAAGCAATGAATTTGCTTTAGTTTCATAAGGATGCTGAGTGACTGAGATTGGAATACCCTAAAGTCAACTCACAAAATATATTTACGAAATGCGTCCCCGCTAGATGGCGCACAAAATTTGGGTGCGAAACAGTTTAGTGATGATCAGCTACCAACTTCCATAAGAGTAGTCTTCAATTGTGTTCCCATACAAATTTTAATAAATTGCTGAAGATGTCGAAAGTTGAATTGAGGGTATCAGACATTTTCATTTAAGCAGGAATTGTCACTTTCTGCACAACTCTTTGTTTTAGATTGAAAAATCAAGTAAAGAAACTTTTTCTGTTATACTATTGATGATGTACTCAGTATTGGGCCACTGAGCAAGTAGCCTAGGAATGGAACTTATGAATTCTGCCGCCACTTGAAATTAACTGATTCTGAAACAAGAAAATATCACTATACTATATTTTTGTCTAAAAATCTATAAATAATGCGAAAACAGCTATAATAGATATATTACCGTAATCTTTGAACAGAATGGGGATATTTGATCGCTCTTTTACACACTCAGCATAATACTGACTTACCCAAGTAGTCACCTGACGAATATATTTATAACCTATACATCTCCTTCATATAACGATACATTGAAAGAAATCACTCTAGTTCTTATAACTCGTATATGCTCTACTCAAATGGAAATTCAATATTAGTTTTAATTTTTACCATATCTTGTATAAGGATTTATATAATCAAAGTTTCCATGGGCTTTCTCGAGTTTTAATACATTAACATTGTCATCTATCAGTCACTGTATAAATTCGATTCTTAAAAAAAGTAATGTTTGGAATTGAAATCACACTAATGGAAATGGGGTGTTACAGATAACATGCAACCTGAGTAAATATGAAAAATTGTCATATCAGTAGGTTGTCAATAAACTGCCATGAAATATATATATATATATGTATATATATATATATATGTATATATATATGTACGTATATAAACTTTTCAGTGAACAGACCTTTTGCAATGAGACTAAAACGGGAATCTAATCTCAAATGTTCAAGTAGTATAAACGAGATTTACTAGTTTAACAGTATGTATGACATGTATGCACTTATCACATTCGATATTCCGTATAATCATTGGTTCGTATACAGAGCGTTCTAATTGTCTAACCTTGATAACATTCAGTTTGGACGAAAATGTAACTGATCATCATATTTACCTCTAACTTGATGTTCACAGGGCTAATCAAATTAAATGAAAACTTGTATGGTTGTAATTGATTTTTATTTAAATGCCATTAAAAGCGCAGTGTCGTACAACCAAATAAAATAATATGGTTTTTCAACTTTTGTGAAGCAATTTTTTCGAATTTTTAGAACCACTTGGTACCTCTACCTTGAACGGTTTTCAAGTTATTAATCGGTTATGTTGAATGGTATTCATTTATGCAATATATTAAAAATATTAACAGATATTCAGTGCATAATTGATAACGTTTTCTTGATTTCTGAAAATATTTGGATTGGTTTTATTTATTTAGATTGTTTATTCCACTGACAATCTGTTCGAGAAATCTCTACAAGAACGATTCCATTGGGCCCAAGTCTCGAGCTAAGTAATACATTTTCACTGGATAAAGAGTTACCCCATAAACATTGTCGCAAACTAATACAATTTTTATTTAGGCAGTATTTTTTAGTATACGGTTAGTCACTTTTTTAAACATTTAAATTTGTCAGTGAAAGTTCAAATTTTTTTGCAGTATTAGAGATAACCTTCATGACATAGATAATAAGGTTTGGACATTTAAAACTAGCCCTGGGTTAACATCATTAGGGATAATATAATTTCTGTTTGCACTTGAGAAATGTGTTTACTTGGAAAGACCTAACCTTATCTTCAACTCTAATTATTTCTTAATGTTCCCCACTGAGTGATAATGAACTAGAATTAGAAAGTTATTTCAAAATAGGATCCTCATAAAAATTCCAACCAAATTCTAAAATAGGAGTGACTATTCATCACCATCTTGCAATGATATTTTTAGTGGGGACATAACAATGTAATCACTCGAGATTCGATATAACAATTTTTTTTTGCATTGAGTGTACAAACTTAGTTGGACAATAAAATTCAGAAATGACCCTGGACTCACTGAAAACCATTCATGATAAGTCTTATCTCTGTGGTCGTGGCAAAGGACGGAAAGGTGGAATTTCAATACAGTTTTTTATCGGATCTGGAACAGTCTAAGTGTAATAGCCGTTACGATTTCAAACTTCCTGTTGATTGCAGCTCATAACAAATAAGAAATAGTTATTTTTTCAATAACTTTTTTTGTGTATTTTGTGTGGTTTAGGTAGCATAATACTTCAATATCAAAATAAGATTTCATTATTTTACGGAAAAGCGTGAAAAAAGTACACTTTTTTCACAACGAAATCTTATCAAAAAGCCTGTTCTCATTTTCTGTGGCAACTAATAGCCTGAAAATATCTAATATACAAATGTTTCACCTATAATATTCATAGCTTTTCGACTTTCAACTTTTATCAGAAATCGAAACATTTGTGGGAAATTTCACAACAATAACATATAGTCTGGTTCACAAGTGCTGTTTTGTCAAAAAGTTGACTTAGACCACCGAAAATTAGATTTTGGTTTCATTCGATAGTATCTAGAAAAAAATGTTGAACTGGCAAATATGCGATTTGAAAATAAGCAAAAAAAAAAATTTGGTGAGAAAATATTTTGAACCGTCTTCATAACGTGATGAGACCGAGAGTCCGAGAGCATTAAAACTCCATAATTTTTTGCACTCTGATGCATCACATTATATTTGACCCATGTAATCTGAAAAGCAAAAAAAAGTTGGTGAAAAAAATTTTTGAAGCGTCTGCAAAACATGATGATGTCGAGAGAATTGAAATTTCATCTATTTTGCCTTCTGATGCTCTACCCCAGCCACAGATTAAGTCTGTGCTCCAGCACAATTTTTGGAAATAATGATACAGGGATGTTTTACTATTATATCCGACCCATGTGATCGGAAAAGCAAGAAAAATTTGCTGGGAAAATATTTATTTTTAACCGTCTTCAAAACGTGACGAGACCGACATAATTGAAATTTTACCTTGAAGTGAACAAAAGACAGAAAAAAGAACTTATTCTTGCCATCCCAATCTTGTTTTTTTCCAATTATTCCAATCGATTATATCGTCCATTTAAATACTGGAAAAATAAGATAGCTATCAAAAATATCGATAAATAACAAGAATAAAAATTATTGAAAAATAATAATAATAATAATAATCTCCCCCATAAACAATAATATACAGTGCGGCTTTTAATAGCCTACCCCCTGTTAACTTTTGAATGGTTCCACATACAAACATGAAAAAAAAAACGTTTCGAGGGTTTTACCGAAACTACTTTTTGAAGTCAAAAATTGTAATTTTTGTTTACTAAACTCTGGTTTGTCAAAAATCTCATTCTCTTGAAGTAGTCTAGCTTTTACCGTACATTATTTTCATCATCAATTTTTTAGGATTTCTAGCCTATTGTTATAGTTTGTTATTACTAACTCCTCCCTATACAGTAATTCCATAGAAGACATGGGGTTGAAAAAAAGGGTCCACAGAACTGTTTCTTGAGGTACACATTTAGTCATTGATACTGCGAAACTCAGTTTAGCTCCTGTTTACTCTGTAGCTTCTGTTGTTTTGGTTGCTTCTTATCAAATAAATTAAAATGTCAAAGTCTGTTTAATATAAGTGCTTATAAGCTGTCAAGTTTTCGATCACAGTATTTGAGTCCTTTAAAATATTGCCTTATTCTCTACACATTCTAGATTGAGTTCTTACTACAGATACTCCTTGAAATGGCAAATTAGTGATTGAGTTATGGTTTTCAAAATAGATATCAATTACAAATCGATTAGAGATTATCGGTCGTGAACTAGTGAAAAAAACTTTTGTTTGAAATCGAATAATTGAAATGTACTTTTAGAATAATCTTTTATATTGTGTCACAATGTGTCATACCTGCATTCGAAAATGAAGATAAGCATATTACTTATCGGTTCAAATTCAACTAGTTGGATCAGATAAATAATTACCGGTATCTTATCACTGTTGCTGATAAATGTTTGGCTACGAAGTATGGATTCATTTAATAAAATCCAAAGTGCATTAAAAACCCGTGAATTATCACAACGATTGAACAAAACTTGACCGGAATGATACAGCAAATATAATACGTTGTTTCAATGTATAGAAGAAAAAAATAAAAAGGCAACTGGGAGTGATAACAAAATGTATTCTCACATATTATGACGGCCCACAAAAATCAAAATATATAAATATCTCTATTGCTTCTCGTATAAGTCGACTATGATACTCCTGGTCTAGGGCAAGGAGTTTAGGGTATGATACTCCTGGTCTAGACAAGGAGTTTAGCGTTTTCGAAAAGTATTCTGTGATCCCCTTCATTGAGCGCGTGTTCCGCTACTGCCGATTTGTCCGTTTGACCTAATCTACAGTTTTTCCGAATTTCTTTCTGCCTTGTTTACACGAATCTTTCGGTGGTGCCGATACATACTTTTCCTCAAGTGCGTATGTGATATACCCACGCAGCCGATAGTGGGTCTCTTTTGTCTTTGTATTTTCTTGGTCAGCTTTTTATTTTGTGTTTTTCCAAGAGTTTTCCAATTCGATCAGTAACCCTCGGGATATAAGATAGGTATATATGCACGGGCAACTGTTTATCTCGCCTACACTATACCCATTCGACCCCAAGGCTACTTGAAGATGATCCAATTGGAGAGTTTAGCGCATAAGCTCACGACTTTTACCGCCGGGGAATATTTAAAACTCTGTTAGCAGTAAAGTTACGTCATCTGTCATCTGCTTTGTTTGTGTATAACATCACAGCCATTACTCGAGAAAACTAATATTTTCACTTCAAGATATCTATCCGTATGCGTCGGTTTTCGGTGAGGAGTACAGAAAGAAAAAGTGACCTAAATATAATGAAAAAAGGCATTACGACAATGTATTTGTACATTCATTTTCAACCGATGCCCTATGCGATTACTATAAAGTTCTGTTGTTGATTGCCTGATGAAGAGGTGTTTATAGGTTCACTAAGGACATTGCTTAAGGACCATGTTCATTGATGCAATCACCTTGAACATCGACTGTCGATCCAGGCATCAATGTATTTTGTACATTACCAATGCATTTTATGTCTTATTCTCATCATTGAAACATGTATTTTATCATCAAGAGTTTATCGTTCAAAGCTCAACAGACATGTATACAATGTTCAATAGTATTATCTTAATGATCAGGGACAGTCTTTCATGGGCTTCAATGATTATTATATTACTTAAAGTTCATTGTTCAAACACGAGAGTGCATTGACATTAGTGTATTTTATTCATTAACCAGTCAATGAGAGTACATCTTTTAATCATCATTTCACATAAATTCAATGTTTATGAGCATTATCATAATGCTCGAGGATATTCTTTACTGGCTGCTTAAAATTATCGCTTGCGTCTTAAAATACAGGGAATTTCATATGTAGGGTGCAAAACAAACTGCGAATTTCTCTGAGAATTGGATTTCATTCAACCGATATTTCCCATAAGCCCTCCAACAGTGTTCAAATTCTTCTGAAGATAGGTTATCGAATTTCAGGGATCTTATTGTAATTTCTGCATCTTCTCCAGGAACTGAAAAAAAGAAAATTATAAAGGAATTCCAGAGGAATACATGAAATTGTCAAGGTCATCTTATATATTACTAGATAATAACAACCAAAATTGATTGATCTGATGGTTAGCGCCTTTCTGATGTTTTGGTTTGTTGATTGAGGATTCACATGAAACGCATTGGACAGCGTGTTTGAAAGACGTATGTGGATTTCGCCACTTATTGTAGAGTTTTCCTCTTTTCGCCTCGAGGAAAAATACGTTGTGTCGATGATGTTGCAGTTAATCTTCAGTTGTAATTAATATCAGCTCCAATATTTCTTTCTGTGATAGACCTTTAGTCATCGGTTGAATATCAAAGATGAATAGACCCCTGTAGAAGTTAGCCACTAGCGCTAACGAAACGTTAGGAAACAATAATCCCAAAAGGCGACGGCCTTGAAACTCGAATAGAAATTGTGATACTAAAAAACTTCGGTCGCGAAAGCTTTAGAATGATGATTCGAAAAATGTTTTTACCCCAATGAAGTTGATGATAATTTGTCGGCGATTGTTGGCATCCGAACTATGATGAATATATTGGTAGGATAGAGTTACATTTTTTCTTTGTGAATTATAAACCAAAATCGTGAATTTCATTTTGTATCATGCCACGCGCTTTTGACAATTACAAACTCTATAAACTGTGCTCGACTAGAATTTCACTCATGTTATTTTTTACATAAATTGTTCCACTACAAAATAGTTTCCAATACACTGTACACTCTTGAATTATTTGAACTGGATCATTAGAAATTATAATTGTAGATCACTCCAATTATTTTATGTTTCAACACACACCACTAATTATGTTAGTAATACACCATTAATAAAAACTCGAAGAATGAATGAATATTTCAAGCATGTTGATTTACTGACAGAATCAGTGTATTTATTCTTTTAAATACAATCCAGTTAGGTAATTATGAGATACCTATCATCTGTGAGGTTTGTCTCTGTACATTTTTTGTTTTTTTAATTCAGTTCCGTTTCGAAAACACACAGCAAAGTGGTATTCATTTTCTTCTCGTACTGATTGAAAGAGAAATCATGCTTATAAATGTTTTTGGTAAAAAAATAAATTGGTATAATGCTATCTGTCAGAAAGCAACTACTTTCCTGGCTACTACCTCGATTGGTGTTAGAATGCATTTGATATAAGTTTTACTCAGTACTTTGACATCATTTGTGTTCCAGAACAAGTTATTATTTTTCAGAAATGACAATATTACAACCATTGGAAAATTTGTTGAATGTCCACTTGTAAGCATGCGGTTGCCTAAATTTATGTTAGACTTTGGAAGAATAGTTTTGATTACTTGGCAGGATTTTTTGGATATTTAACATACCACAATCTGAAAATGAAAAAAATTAAAATCCAAGGAAATCTGTACAAGTGTAGAAGGGCAAATTAATGAATTTGCCCGATAAGCTCCTACGTTCACAAGACTGTTGTCTTGAATGAAATTATAATTTTTGTCAGTAACGTATCGTGCACTGAATTTTCTTATCTGAAAAAAATTTGTTCAAATAAGCCAAATAATACTCTTTTTAAAAAAAAACCGTTGACGTATTCGCCCTCTTTATCAAAAGTCGCTGAAAACTGTTTTTGAATCGAATGGAAGATAATAAGATCTTTTCTTGACAAAGTTAAATGAAATATGCCATAAATTATATCGGGTGGTATTTTCAGATTGTGGGAGGTTAAGAACCCAAAAAATCATGGCAAGAATCGAAATTTCCTCCACAAGATCAATATTTCTGATTGCATTAACAAAAAATAGCTGGTAATATAACAGATAAGTTGCACTGCATGCTAGTTTGTACAACGACTTGTGTATGGCCTACTTTACACATCAATTCCATTTTCGCATTTCAATCAGGCGAGCAATCCTCTTACTGTAGAGAATTGACACAGGATCCAGCAACTTCTGATGGGAATGAATAAAAAATAATGTTTTTTTACGTTTTTTATTTCTTTAAAAGTCAACTGAGCATTCCTGAGTAATCTAACACGCCCACTCTCAATCTTTCACAATAAGCCCTGAACGGGATGTGGGTTCACTATACCTTTTATTGGAAAATATGACACTGAACATCGCGTTGTTAGTACTCAAACGAGTTTTAATGGTTTTTCGACACTTTTTATTATTTTCATTTCTTATGTTCATTATACTTGTGTTATTGTATAATGCTATTGACAGTAAATAGTTTGTTGTGTTACATTCTTGGGTTTAATTCTGTGTCGTGACATAAAAGCGAATAAATGAATTGAATGTAGAATGGTATTGAACAAGTTGATCGCTTTGGCAGTTCGTTTTAGCAAGTTATTCATTTTAAACTGCGATATTATTGGTTGTTCACAAAAAAGGGTCCACTGCAATCCTTATTACATATAAATAAATTCAACAATTATTGTTATGTCATATGAACGTAGTTTTAAAAATTATCTTCAGTATTTGAAAATTGCTTGAAATTGTTTTTTCGCTAACCAGCTGTCATCCCCATACGAACGGCAGTCCTCCGAAGTCGAAACTTGTGCGAGCCAAGGATTAACGAGGTCTTACCTTTTCACGTGCGATTTCGAGCACTTTCTCGGGGGCCATCAGAAAAAAATTCTGTAGTCGCTAGGCTTTGAACCCACACCACCGGCAGCCAGAATGATTTAAATACGGTGCATCTAACCACTCAGCTACCTAGGTAAAAGAAAATTAACTCGTTAAGATTCGACTTGAAGATGAATCCAATAACTGATTCTCATTGTACTCGTTATCTTTGACTTCAACCCCTTTCCATACTCTCCAATACTTGGTCTTCCTACTCGTCTTTTCAGCATATTTTTCGGTAAATCTTTAGTTGTGTGTAGAGCTGTTCTTGTTCGTGAAATTTTCCATAAAGTTTTGAACATAAAAAGGTGTTAATTATTTGATGATAGTTTCTTCGCAAAAAAATTATTAATTTCAGAATCTGGTTCTCTTCGTTCTCGTTATTTTTCATTATTCCGTGTATGAAATATGTCTAATACTAGTAAATATGGTGAGCAATATTGAGTCGAAAATGGGATATTGGACGCCTGTGGTGTCACTTAGAGAAAACAAAATATTTTTTCCTTCACCTCACAAGTAATTTAATTTCATTTCGATAACTAGTTTATCTCCATCAGTAGGGAATACTGATCTAAAAGTGAATAATCATACCTGTCTTATTTATACCCTACAATTAATTACTATGAACTGATGTTAACTCTATCGTAGCAGTCCTACCCATAATCACCCCCGATGGTCAACAGGTACGATCACACGCAACCATGCCAATTATAGGTGATTATTCCTTTATCAGTATCAACTCAAATAGTTAAGAATTCAATGGCCCTTTATCATTATCCAGCAAAAACCTTGAACAATTTTTGTGAATAGCAATACTTTCATAACAATCTAGTTTTCTGTAATTATTCACTGGTTTTATTAATTTTGAATTTTCCAAGTTTCTCTGATTCCACCAGTCAGTAGCAGGTTATCATAGCTGAATTTGAGTTGGCAAATTTAGTCTTATCCACATTGAAGCAAATAAAGTCCGAATCACACTATTGTTTAACCTTAGATAAATCTGAAATTCTGAAGAGACCATTCACTTGTTTAAAAATTCTAGTGTGTCTTCCATGCCATAATAATGTGGTATCGTCAGAGAAAATCGTGAAAGACCCATAAATATTTATTGTAGTGAGATCTTTAATATAAAGTAAAAACAAGATAGGTCCCAAAACAGATCCCTGAAGTACTCCACGATATGTTGCTGAAAGATCAGAACATACATCGTGTATTTTCACTATTAACATAATCTAATACTTCCAAAAATTAAAAGATTGCGTCATTGGTATTTTCGGAGTTTGAAATCCGAATTAGTACGTATGCAATTATTCTACTGCCATTTGATAAAAATTCCAACAATCTTTTTTTCACTAATTCACTATGATCTTTTAAATTATAGACAACGTGATTGGTCTGAAGTGTGAAGGACTTATGGTGCCACTATACCTTTATAAAGAGGCATAACCGTCTTCAAATCTTAACCACCTGAAGGAAATACCCCAGTTTCAAAGGATTTTTTGATTACTTTTGCTAGTACCGAAAAAAAACCATTTGTCTCTTATTCACAAGCGTAAGAGTTACATAGGTATTTTTGTATTTCGTCTTTTTGTTGTACAACTAAAACAATTTCTCAAGACTATGCAATTCGATTTGACCGCTGCCTTCAAGTAAATAATACCACAAGAATGAAGATGATGTAATATTTCTAAGAATATACCAGAGGAAATTAGTCGTTCGCAAATAACAATATTGAGTTGTCAACAGAGGAATCTTTACTGCAGTGGAATCATTTGTTTGTCTTCGTCAAAGATAGCTGGGATGGTTTATTTTTGAAATAATGATAAAAAATTTATAATAATATAATATACATATGTACCGACATAAATACAGGGTGTTCTCGAGATTGGAGCGATAAATGAAGTGGAAAGTAGATGACAAAACAAAATGAAATGAACAAATACATTTTTGTAAAAAAAAATATTTTGGAGAATCAAACCAATGCCTCCCAAACAAAGGTAACTAAAATCGATGTCATAAAACTTCATAAAATTTTGAAAATTTTTGATTGCTTCAAAAACAAAAATTCTTGCTAATTATTGGTACATTATGTTCTATAAATATAACAACCCATTTTATTAATCGGTCCAATTTCGGAAACACCCTGTATACCTACACTGGGTTTGCATTATGTGTCAGCTTGATAATAGTCAGAGTTCTTGGTTACCTAATATTATTTTTAGTTTTTTCGATATTGAATAATGGTGGAAAATTTAGATAAAAATACAACCCCGAGGGTAGCTATTGTTTGTTCTAATTCTTCGCAGGTTTGATTTTAATAGATCGGGCTTATCAGGTCACTTGAAAAGTGCAAAAGCTAAAATATATATGTTTCTATCACTATATCTTCGAACATTACTAACTTTCATATTCACTTTTTTATTCATATTGACCTGATATTAACCTATCTTCGCTGCTGTTTCGACTGCAAAAGCTCGTAATAGATAGATCACTTTATGTCCTCACTGCAATGTCAATATCATCATTAAGTGCCCTTCTATAAATAAATAGTCGCTGCTATTTCCGACTCCCTTATAGTTTTAAGGCAAGATATCCTGTAGCTTTGATGTAGTTCTGCAATATGTTGGGAAGGATCTTGACATTCTCTTGGGGACCTTGACTTTGCATTCGAATTTTGATTTTAATCTTGTTTCTACTGTCGTGTGAGCATTCGATGTCTATTAATAATCGGTCGGTATCTATACTATTTTCTGAGTTTTTTTTCTAGGACGTACCTTCGTAGAAACACTTGGTCAGTCCACAACAGCCACATTGATAATTGCATACTTTCACTTCTACCTCAATCTACTCATTGGTACAATAATAGTAATAGCCTGTGCTGGTAGCGGACGGATATTATTATTTGCCGTGGTGCTCCGAGGCACTTACTAATTTTTGGTAGCGTATTCACTTTCCAGCCATAGGAAAACCCGGAAAAACTACAGCTCACCACTTGAATTCCACTAATTCAGTATTTTGGAAGTTGAACGTTAACCTACTGAAAGAATCACCCTGTATTCTAGCCAGTAAGTCGATTACTTCATCGCCCATTTGCGTTATTTCTGGTTTTGACCCCTTTTGTCTGTAATTCGGTCTTCAATTAGTTCGTACTATGCCCCTATCAGTCGAGGAAACTTTTTGAGCAAACTATTGCTACAAATATATGGAAACGGGATATTCCCATATTTTAAAAATCATTGGCAATTTTCTGGTTGATGACCCAAGGACGTTAGTCATGTAGCGAGATTAGTACAAAACGTAAATTATTCATGCTTTTTCCAGTTATCACAAAAGTGTATTAACATATGAGCTCGTTTATTTGACTATGTCGCGAAAAAATGTTTGGCTTTGCTTGTTTGCTGACAAATTACTAATTTGTTGTTTATTCGACGAATTCCTTTGTCCAATGAATTCGTCATCGTTGAAAATAAAAATGCGTTTTAATTAATATGCATATTATCTTTATTAGGCTGAATGTTGATGGAAAGGTTAAAGACAGAAGGTTAAAATTCACTTTATTCTGAAATTAGGAGATCAAACATACTTATTTTGGGAGATGTTTATTATCAGTTTAAAGTAGACACACTTTAGTAGGACATAGCACAGTCGCTGAAGTAAAATATAATACACGGTACCTATCTACCGACTAATTCGGCGGCATGGTTATGCTTCTTCATTAACTGTTAGTAGAGGTTCCATACCTCATGAAACCATTATACCTAGATCCGTTTTGGGGGCATGGGGCATGGCATTCCTTGCGTCAACACCCTGTTATTGCCTCTATAACTTGCCAACTTTTCAAAATATCGGAAGAGTATTCATCACAACAGATATAGCTTGATTAATTTGCTGAAAAAAGTATTCATGTAATTTTCCCGTATAGGCAATAGTTTACGAAAAATTGACAATAACAATTATGGAAACAATTCGAATTTTCCTACATAATCCTCAATATCTGTAAATTTTTACATATTGTCAAAAATAACGAAGCAGATGAAAGATATATACCTTTATATTGTGATTTTAAAATATTCCGAACAATTTTGCAAATGCAGCCATATCTCCTAATTATAATTAAAAATATTTGAGATCATAGATGGCTTTGAAACAATTCTTGATTCAGTTTATGTTTCAACACATTGGATTATTTAAAAATTATTTTTGCAAATGCCACATTCCTTTTGAGGCAATGGGAATTATTAAACAAGAATTCTCTCACCCGCTTTTGCATTGCTTCTTTGTTATCCCACGCGTTCCTTGCGTTTTCATTAATAATCTGACGGCATAAAGTCAGGAGAACTTGCGGGCACTTTCAATGGTCCATTATTTGCATTCCATAGGTCGTTGTAAGTATTTGTGAAATACTGGCTAACTGCGGAATCGATATGGATTTATGGGACATAATTTTGCTTCACCTCGCAAGTGATATTTTAACCAAGAAGTCATTTTCAATTGCAGGAAGAATATTTCGCTATCTACTTTGAGGTTTCCACCATTTTTCAAATTATCACGAAGAAATTTGGGAGTTTTTTAGTGAAAAGTCTTTTATCGAATTGAATTGGCAATAGTCCAATAGTATTAATACATTTTTCTCGTGATATTGATTACTGTTGATGAACTGAACAAAAATTGAGAGAGAGTGGACATGTCAGATATTACAAAACCTGTTTGTCCGACTAATAGTTTGGCACAAAAATTTATACTTTGTTACGTGGCGCAGAAGATCCTTAGTCCATCCAGCCTACTCAACTATACTCCATTTCAAGAATAACGTAGAGTAAATTCTCAAAAATACACACCAAATTAGTTTTCTGAGAATTTACTCTACGTTATTTCCGAAATATAGTATAGTCAAAGAAGTCTTGACGTATAATTGTTGATATGTCAAGAAGATGACTGTCGCATTTGCAGTCGAAACGTTTGTTTAACCGAAGAGAACCACTGCAAAACCCGGAAACTGCAAAAAGGAGATATGCAATTTAGAAAAAAATTAAATTTAAAATAAAAAAAAAAATTATCGATGGCTTTATGACGCCTACAAAAATAGTACTGAAAATGTAAATTCAACCTCAAAACATGCGGGATTGAAAAACAAAATCAACTTGTTAAAAAAATGTTATTTTTACCGGTCATTGTATGAAGAAAAATCTGTCATATACGTGTATGGTCAAGATAATGCCAGCTTTTTGACTAATTCTCCTGGAGCTTAAAACCAATCAAGTTTAATGGAATTCAAACCGTACCGGGTATTGAGAGAATTCCTGCGAGATAACGTTGAACGGTGTTATGTCGATGAGAAATGACCCGTGAGGAACTTGTGCCACCATGGACCACATGGCCACCATCATCTGTTGGAGAAGTCATTTACACCGAATGGAACAAAACGTGACAGGTTCGGTTGTTAGCGTAATTTGCTGACCTGATATTTTTTTGCTGAGCTATTATGTAGTTGAATCGTGTATACTCAATGAATTACTGATATGTTTTTTTTTGCTGTTAGGTAATACGAATAAAGGTTCGAATTGCCGATAGAATTAAAAAAATAGAAATGCACAAGTATGTGGTTGATTTATTCCAACATTACGTGTCATACCTAGGTATGCCAATGGCGGCAGGCAAGCATTGCGTAATATCATTATTCTAGACTCAAAAAAGACAAGGTTTTTCTTTCTGGGTCACCACGCTCACTAGGCGTATTTTTTTCTGGAAAAATTTATGTTTCGTTTGATATACCAATAGTATTTTTTTTCAGTTGATCCCGATGATCCACCTGCTTCCTTTTTACTGGCCAATCCGTAGAAATTCATGTTTCGCATTAGGATTAAAATTTCTAAAAACGCGGAAATTTGAATTAATTATGTATTATAAAGAACCTAAAATATAAGCCTGCAAAGCTTCAAAAATAAAAAGACTGCCATACAAAGTTTCAACCCCCATTTATTTCACTCCCTACTTGATAATATCCGGTATAAAAACTATCTTATGTCATCTCCACGCGAGGTATCAAACTTTCTCCATACCAAATTTCATTTGAATCCGTTTTGCGGTTTGGCCGTGAAAAGGTAACAGATAGACAGACAGACCGAGTTACTTTCGCATTTATCATATTATTATGGAAGTATGGATAGTATGGATATTAGTATGTTAAGGTTAATACACACATTGATAAAATATGACTGAAAGATTTCAGAATTGGAATTTCTGGCGAATGAGCATTTGCTCCTTCGTTATATTATACATTGAAGACCACCTACACTAAAGAAGAGTTGTTTACTTTCACCCAGGTGGCTCGGGTTCGATCCCCACCGCTGTAACGGAACTAGAGTGGTTCAGAATCCACTTCTACGTAAACTGTAGGTCCCTTGGTCGCACAAGCTCTTCTTTCGACGGGTTTTCTCCGAAAACCTGTGAGATTTGTAAGAACAAAAACGGAGCTGCTTAATTAATCCTTACTGCTTTTGTGGAAACGTTTATTGCAATTGAGAACTGTCACTATGACAGTTGTCACAAACAATAAGTTTTTTTTGTTTTGCTGCTTTTATGTTCGCTATTCAAATGACTGCGGTTTATATGTAGGCGAGATTACAAAACGAGCGAAGGTCGGTCAGCTAGGTACTTATAATCATATGACTAATACTTATAAAAACATCAATTTTTTTTAAATGAATGACGTGAAATAAGTTGAATCTAAGTATGCATCTATGTTGGCACAGTTGAGCATACCTAGATGTATACTTAGATATATACTTAACTTATTTCACGAAAACTTGTATCATCCGCCTGTATAAGTAAGTGAGTAAGTAAGTATATCATGATAAAGAGAGAATATATAGAAATACATATTATAAATATTAGAAACAAGTGGAACTCTGATTCGCTGCAGTTTATCTAACAGAAACTGATAATTACGATGTCGACAGAGATTGGTTCCTGCAGAAAGGAACAAAAGATTATTTCGATGTAGTTTTCATTGTAGATTAATTTTCGTGATGTATATTTGTTCCGATATTGGGTTTGGTGAAAATCTAAGTTGATCATATTCACGTTCCATAAACTACATATTCAGTTATGTTTTCTGTCCATGACATAATTTCATGATTGCCTCTTATGAGTTTATTACAGCAATAAAACAATTGATGTCAATGAGTATTCAATAAAACAACTGTATGTACTCGTTTATCTTATTACTCCTTACGCAGCTATGCTGGAAATATTTTTAACTCAAATTACTGAATTTTTTTTGTTCACTAGTCTACTAACCACTACCACATGGATGCACTTATTTCACGGATTATCAACCAACGCCATAACCTCCGAATACGTAGAATGAAAATATTGACATTTCCACCAAATACTCGATTTCCCCAGAGAAATATATTAAATCATTAGTTAGGTGACCGAAAATCCCGAAAAGGACTAGTGAAGTTGACAATTGTAATGAGGTATAGTTGTGAAGAATTTGGCCTTAACCTTGTTACATAATCGTATTCATTAGTCACGGTCTGCTTGTAAGACATATTTACTGATAATGCGATGGAAAATAGTCGACTAAATTGAAGATGTATTTGTTGTCAGATTCCTGACCCATCGGACAAAATTTTGTTCCATTCCAAATAATTGTTTAAATCTATATTGGTATTCTAATGATTTCGCCTCAATGCTGACGTCAAGCCATTGTGAAAACAACGCATTTTTTCAATTGATTGAATTAAGAGATACCTACCTAACTTGACAGTAAAAATTATAAATGTTTTTTATATCGTATTTCCTCTCGGTCATTCCAGGGATTTATTTCGTGAAGAGTTTTTCATCTGTCATGTGTTTTATTTAATATTTGTTCATTTTTAACCATTTTTGTTAGAATTATAACTTTTGACTCCAAGAATATTTGCATTGACTAGGTTAAAAAATAGCGGATATTTTTTTCCAAGCCTGCTGTTTCCTTATCAGTATTTTCAATTTTTCTACCACCTCATCTGGGCAAAATAATTATGCTTACAGCAGTGGTATTTGACCTGTTGATCGTCATATATTTAATATTGGACTGTGATTACTGTTTGAAGTATAAGAAGTATGATTAAAGTTTTGCTAAATAGGGTACTGATGGACAGTCAAACTATGAAAAACCAAATAGGTATAATTTTGTTATGCGGTTGTCAAACTGAGATGAGTTGAATTCTACACTCATAAACTAGTAGTTTTTAATCTAAACTGCCATTCTCAAGGTATTTTATTTTCTCCGATTCAAAGTATTTTAATGCCTCATTGGAGATTACGTAATATTTCTACGAATCCACGGAGTATAACTTATAAAAGGTTGACTATATCTCTGTTCAAGATATTTGACACATAGGCGTATCAATTTTTGTCCAGCGGGAAATTGAAATCAACAAAGCCCTGAGTCCTATTGACAATTGAAATTTCTCACAGTTACAGAAGAATTATGAATCGGAAAAGACATATCCGTGGCAGCCTCTACGATCTTCAGATGGAGGATATGAAATAGGTACCAAATTGTTGACAACATAATTGTGGAATAAAGTTCCAGAAAGCTGCATGGAAAACGTTTTGTGGTTTGTTGCTCAGTGCTTGATATTTTCAATAATCATATCCACTATAAACTTGTCCTTTTTTTGTTGTTGTGAGCCTCGGGTCTTGGATGGGCATTACTATTCAGTACATTTGTTCAACTTCTAGAGATCATTCAAGAGTTCTCACAACGAATAAAAAATTTAAGAGAAGAAACCTTTATTGAACCATAAACTTGAACAATGAATGGGTTGTATGGAATCGGGCCCTTATTGCAATCATACTATCTTTACTCTTTCCAAATTCGAAATTCGAATGGATCAAGAAGTCTATGGCCATAAAATTGTCTAATTGATTTCGAATTTGTGTCATCAAATCGGTCAAATCATGTTGGGCCACACTCGATTTTTCTGTTCTAGAGAATCGAATATGAGCAATTAATAATAATAAAATAAAAATAGCGACTGAAGTTTGTCTTTCATCCGCAGATGAATCCACAACAGATTTTATGAATATCCTCTTCATATTTTCGAATGAATACCTTCCAAGAGGTTATCTTGAACGATGGAAAATAGCGACTAAAGTTTGTCTTTCAGCCGCAGGTGATTCCACAAACAGAATTTAAGAATATCCTATTCATATTTTCAAACAAAAATCAAAATGCAATGCCCATGACAGGTTTCTGTCAAAAATAACTCTTAAAGTATTACCGCAGAAGAAATATTTCCATCATTTCCATCCTTGATGTGAATAATTGCTTCTGAAGAGTCTGCTTTCCAATACTTCCAATCTCCCTGATGAGCTTGGCAAAGCGAAATAGATTTTCGTCGACAAAAATGTATTAGGTATTAATTGCGAGAAATGCGAAACCTGCTTCAATGAAATGAACGATTTCTATGAGTGATATTTTTATATTACATTCTCCCTATCTAATTTATTTAATGAATTTTCAGTGAAAACTAGAGATAATTAAAAAAATCAACTATCTGAATGAAAATGCCATATAGTTCAATATCCAGCGTGGCTTTAGCCGGGGAAGTAGTTTTCTGTTAGATATTACAAAAAAATTACATTTTTCAATTTTCATGGAGAATGTTCCCTCTTTCAACAAAATGGGTGTATTATTTTCAGTTTCTGAGAGATCTTTGGTATTGTTTGATCCGACACTGATGCGCTCCTACTTTGTAGACTGCCTTTCACTGTGGTATTTCAAATCAGTTCTGAGAGTGATTCAAATAAAAACAAAGAAAACAAAATACGCCTTTTAGTCCTTTCTGGTGTATTATTAAATGTATTCATTCTGACCTGTTATATTTGGTACCATCATGTATCTGAAAGGAAATCACCACATTTCATTTCTTTCCTTTTTTAAATATATTATTGGTGTTTAACCTATTATATGTTTCACGGTCATGTTGAATTTGTGCTACGACGAATTCATTGCCATATTCGAGTATATTTAACAATGACGCAACTTTATCAAATTCAAGTGTTTGTTTAAACCAAAACGGAAATCAGTGCTGATACCTGTGGTTGGCGTTACGTACAAAGTGTTCTGTAAGAATTGACGGAATTGTGCAGATTGACTATATAAAAATTGCTAAAGTTTATGTTTTTCTAACTATTCCACTCTATCTTAGATATACAGTATAAAAGTACCTTAGAATCCCTGCGGCTTATACTTTGCTAAATTTACTATTTTGCTTAAAAGATTAACCTACTTGTAAGGAACCTACCATTTGTTTTTCTGAGATTGTCATGAAAATAACGTTTCATAATAATAATAATAATATTTATTAACGGGACGAAACCAATTTTTCAAAAATACGAACCATTAAACTTATAAGTAAGCATTATTCACTAGTATAATACATTAACACAACTTGATTGACTGCCCTGACCTCGCAGAAAAAGATTTCAATGTAACATAATTTTCCTCTTGAACCCACCTTACTTTCAGACTTCCAAGAGCAGGAACAATTATTTTAATGAAGGCATCAATTAACCATAATATGTGTTAAAATTTCAATTGCATTTTATTTTTTCTACAAGCCATTTACTCAAGATAGCATAATAATCCTTCTAAATTCTCGTATCCTTTTATCATTTATTCATTAATTTGAATTAATTTATGTCCTTACTGTAGAGTATCCGTTTGGTAATCCTCATGATTCAAAAACCCGCTCATGATGAACATAGCATTAACTAAATGCAGTGACTTGGTGCGAATGTTATTGCAGAATTGATTTTTCCATACAGTTTAACATTTCGCCAACAGTTTAAAGAAATAGATAGTGATAAAACTACATATTGTCTTTGTTCAAAACTTAGACACACCTATCACGATCGAATCGTGCAGCAGGAAAAGTCACCGTTGAAATTTTATTACCTGCAAAATCAAATATATGAGAGCTTGAAATAAATTCAAAGAAATCAATAACAAATATTTAACAAACTTAACTATCAAATTTTATTCGTGTGGGAAAAGAATAATTTAATAATGTACTTATTCACGGAAGACTTGTGTAAATTAAAATTGCAACTAATGCGGTCATCGTATTTATTATTAACCATTAACGCTAATCATAACATTTTCAAACATTAACATTAATCACAGCATCACCTCATTTTTCATCTTTCCAAGTACGAGTGTACAGATGAGTAACAGAAACTTCAGATTTTTTTCTAGTACCATTATCGAATGAGTGTTTCTCATAAGTCTGAGGTCATATCTCAAAATTTAATGCATTTACGTGAATCACCGTCAAGAATGTGGCAAGCGATATGGCCGCGTATAAAGAACCATTTATGGTCAAAATTCCTTCTCTGTCTATCGCTTCAAGTGCTGAAATGCTAGAAGCGACATTTTCTTCGATAATGACGATGGTTTCGATCCAGTGGAACTGATAAGACACAAATCTTATTTTGTAATTCGAATGCATCAGCTTTCGTTTAGGTGGTGCATATGAGAATTATCGACTATTTGCCTCTAGGTACAGAAACCTGTTTGAAAACTATGTTTCAGACCATTTGCAAGGTTGAATCAGCATAATCATTTGTTTCTTGATGGGCATGGTTTCGTATAAAACTACTTTCTTGATTGATGCTGTTACGGATATTAAATTAAACCTGGCTGATAGTAGTAGTAATTGTACTTTTTCGACATGTGTCAAATGTGAGCTTTGTTACTGACGCCATACGCCATCTTAGGAGCAGCGCTGATAATTTGAACCGAACAGTGAACGGTGGACGACTCTCCCTGGTCAGTATTCAGAATTTAAATTCAATTTACCACCATAATTAAATGAAAAAATTCTTGTCCCAGCCAGGGATCGATCCATAGACCTTCGTCCTATGAGTCGGATGCTTAAACCACTACAGCACGCCGCCACTTACCTGGCTTTTGGGAGTTGGTTCGTTTATCGAATAGTTGAATACATCTATTCTGTGGGGTACGTTCTTGTTGGTTCGGAGAATCATGTGCGCTAAGAAGACGAACAAGTGACAGCTTCTGCATTGGTCCGGCTCCCACGGCAAATTGGTATAATTTTCGAGTTTCATAGAAGCTTGTGCATCATTTCACCTAGCACCCCCTATGATCAGAACCACCATTTTGACAGGATGGTTTGGGTGAAGCCTATGATATGTTTAGCGAGTTAATCAAGATTCGTAATTTTTTTTTTATTTTTTTTTTGGGCGATATTCTTTTTGCTTAAAGATGACGACTCCATGACAAAAATCGCCTTTCTCGACCACCTCTAGGCATCAGGCTTATTGGCTTGTATTTTCCTGAGGGTGGGGAATGTGTGGAACGGTCTCAATATCCCTCGAAATATCCCCCGGAGCATAAGGACACACAGGTGTGTCTGGTGTATATACCGTACGAGTGTCGGAAGTGGTAGTATATCAATCCTAGCGGGGAGTTATGTTTGTGGATATAGGCTGAGACCTGCATAACCTGGACAGCAAATTCATTCTCAGATGCCCCACGACAGGCTGCCCATTTAATGCCCAGAGACTTCTTTCTCTACAATGTTCTTGAAGAATACCCCATGCATTGGCTTATTATTATTCTTTACTGACAATTCTGATGATCGGATCTGTCTGAGTTCATGCTGGTACCTGTCGTGGAGACAGTTTTTAATTGTGGTGTCCTCCTGGAATTGGCTTTGTTCCATCCTTAGGCAACTTTACGTCTCTCCGACATCAAGATGATGTATGATGCTCTCGTCGACGAGCTGGACATACTCTCCGTATTCCTCGCATCCTTCCGTTTTGAAAGGAACCATGGCCCATTTTTTGACCCCGAATTCCATTCCGATAACATGCATGTACTCTTCCACGACTTTTATGACTGATATAGATTCTCTTCACCCGAGGTAATCCATGTGAAATAAATGGGTGACATTATGCCTGCGGTTGCTGGGGGTGTTAGATTAACTGGTTTTCCTGAGTGCAACGGACAATACCAATAGGGAGAATAGAAGATGGCTGAGGAATTCCTCCCGAAACACTCCCCTTCTAATGGTCGCCTACTCTGTTTGCACTCTAATTTGACCAGATCTTATGGTAAAGTCAGTAATTAACATCTGGAAAAATTGACAAGGGCAGGGCCGAGCGCTCCTCCAATCCCTTTGGCTATACACTGCTGTGGTGGCCAAAGGGACTAGCCATAGGAAGGCTGGCTGGTCTAACTGCCGTTTTGCACGAGAGAAGTCCTAAGGAGGGGTCCTAGAAACCAATCATAGTGTTTCTCTTCGAGCTTCGAACAGCGCGAGGGCTGGAGTAAATATATTGAATATTGAGTGGTTGCAGATACTCACAGAAGGTTTTCACCCGATCAGCGGCTGGCTTGTTATTCACAGTACCTGGAGGTTTTCGGAATAAGGGAGAAGTTTCATCGCGGAACTTCAGGCTTTTCACAGTACTCCCCGCCCGCCTCATCAGTAACTGTTTTGCAGATACTAGCATTCGTATCCCATCGAAACAGTGCAGTAAATAGAACGCCCAATTCAAATGTGGGATGAGCTCGTCCCAACTTTGCAACTATTCTCCTCATGGCGTGCGTGAAGTTCCTGTTGGCTAACTCATATCCGTTTGGGACAGTCTCTTCATCAACCTGTGTCAGTTGTTGCGGCTTCAGGGGTTAGGCATTGTGAAGTGCCCTCCGAGTTATGTTGCCCCTCATTGGCGGTAAAACGCTGGCCTCCTCTACAATCAAACCGATACGTAGCAGATCAGCCACTACGTTGATTGACTGTGGAGGAACTCTAACATAACCTGGACCCCGAAGATGAGATACGATATCGCCAAGAAAAAGACAAAGTATCTTGTGTCCGGTGAATTAACTTTTCTCTGAGTAATGCAGATAATCGTCCTTTAAATCATCCGTCCACAGTTGTCGTTTGGTAATCCATGTTTTTGAGCCCCACGACCTTGTCTTCAATTCCGAATCCGATTGAGTCAGTTGTGGGGACCTCTGCCTCCGTTTCTAGTTATCGGGTATTCAAGTTCACTGAGGGTTTATCCCAGAAAACCCTCAACCGACACCGGAGGAATAGTTATTTTTCCCTTCTGGATTCGCATGAACTGCAGGTTCGATTTTGCATCCTTTGCTGGGGTTAGTGGAGTCGCAACTCATCAGGGCCTCAGACTTTGGTTGGCCTCCCTGCTTTTTATTAATATTATTATTATTATTATTATTATTAATATTTGAAAAAATTAGGAAACAAGTGCCTTTGCTAGTCAATTTGCAACACCCTTATTGAACATATGCATACACAGCCTTGTTCTTATATACCTACAACGAACAACGTTTTTGTTTTCTCAACCCATAAATCGTTTTTCACGGAAACCATATCCATTGTGTAAATTTGTGAAAGAGAAGTTTTCTTATATATGATACTTTTTTTTCAGATTCGAGTCATATAGTAGACTGTAAGCTGAAATTAATATTAGGACTAATATGGACCCTGATTTTACATTACTCTATATCATTGCCGATGTGGGAGGGAGAAGACGACTTAAACAATGGTGGAACGGAACCAACACCGAAACAAAGGTAAGAGAGTCGTGTTTATTTTCCTTTCATTCAGTTACGTGGGTATAAAGCCACGTATTCACTAGAGCATTGAGCACCGAATGATTACATGAGCTGCTCGGTTCAAGATCAGGCTGCTCGGTTCGAGCTCAGGCTGCGTACTATCTCCTGGCACATGAGCACCGCAGTCAGTCGCGTGCAAATATTTATACTCATCAATATCCAAATTTAATTCAAAATTTCTGTAATAACCACAAACAGAACGTCAAGCACACTTTCACCGCCCACACTGACAACGAAAAAATCGACAAAAACAGATCGGCCCGAGCACCGCACGCGCATTCGCTCGTTCGATGCTCATTCGGTGCTCATCCGGAACGAATGCTCTAGTGAATACGCACCTTTAAGCAATGAAATGCTTTATTGCAATAACAATTTTGTGTCGACTCATAAAGTGTTTATCACATAAATTCTTGTGAAACATGATGATGATTCCAGGATTTGAAATTATGAAATACTTCATACATTATCACACAGATTTCTGGACGACGAACCCGTAGTAGCAGACTTTATTGGATTGGTATTACTCAGTTGTACTATGTGAACCTCTCGTAACATCTGAAAAATCAAAGCTTTTTTAAATATTCTTTTGGTTTGCTATTCACTGGTATATGAGCAAGTATTAATTCAAAATATTATACATTTTTGTCTACTATACTGAACTCAGGCCAAGTAATTATTAAACATGTTTAACTCATTATTCGTTTCAACTGTTATAAAATTCACAGCATGTAGAACTCACCCATTGTCTCTTGTTTCGGAATCTGAAATGGCATATTGAATAAACCGCCAATTCTTTATTCCACCATTCCAAGATTTTTTTGGTTAGTCAATATTGGCAAGTTTGCGTGGCCTCTCATGCTTGCCAGATCTCATTAGGAGATATAATTTTTTTTTTCACAAAGTGACTGTCAAATATTATCAGGATAATATTCAAACCAATGAACTGCAGGCAGGGTCGGTGTTTGTAAACCATGCTGGTCAGCCTCCGAGGCCTCCGCAGATGGTGCGTTGTATTGATTTCACTCGGTGCAATGCCTTACGTAAAATTATCACCTATCACAGTACGGTATGTGATGAGAATTCGCTGTCTTCTTTCATGCAGAAACAGATTGTATCATTCGAAATTCATGAATATCACATGGCCGTGGACTCAGATACAGCACGTGATTTACCTACATCAATTTAGAGAGTTAGAGTTGGCCCTTGAAACTAGTTGCTATTCTTTTCACATAATCTAGACTACTTCTGGGGTCATCAATTTTAGGTTTGTTTCAATATGAAAATAGGCAATTGTGTACCTGTGTAAATGTATGATTAAAAAAATCACAGCTCATAATTGTTATTTCAATTCTGTACTCTATTTTACCAATTCTTGGCATTGAGTATCTCGAAGGAAAAAGTGTTTGCTGTTACACTTTTTCGTATCAGAACAACTATTATACTAATCCACTTTATTATTAAAAGAAAACAAAATTGCCCCATTTGTTATGAAAACACCCACGTAATTTCCACAATTTTTGACGTAGACCTATACATGCTATAGTGAAATGGTCTTCATGAATACGAATCCGAAGATATTTTCGACCTATTTTGCCTTTTGGAAATGTTGGTGGTGCCATTGTTGTTGGCGAGCAGTGTATATCACTTGAAAGAATACCTTCGAGGTGTACAATATTGGGTATTCATCGATTCTACAATATTCAGAATTTTTTGGAAAAAAATACGGAAGTTACGTGTCTCCATAAGAAGTGAGACACACTTCAGTTTCATTGACCATATTCACAACTTGTTTTATTTGTTTGAGTAACTTTTATGAATTTGTTATAGGCTGATGAACTGGATTCAAACAAAACTTCCAGATTTGCCGATAAGAAATTTCACAACAGACTGGAACGACGGAAAGGCTGTTGGAGCTTTGGTAGATGCAGTAGCACCTGGACTGTGTCCTGATTGGCCGGTACGTATACAAAATATTCTGACACCCTTGGCACAGGTAAATGTTGATGAAATTGATGAATTGTTGTATACAACCAGCGGCCGTTCAATTACTGATTGGTTGGTGAAACGTCGAGGGAAATTGATGTAGTTTTGGTATTTGGCTAGTTTTTCCTGTGTTTTTAAATCTCACCAAAACTTCAAGAATATAAACGAGCCATTTTGTTTTCTTTTTGCCTCGATAACCCGTTTTTAAAGTTCTGGTTCACACGTAAAGGAAAATCCTGTATTGTTCAGAGAACATAGTGAAAGCCGAGGGAAAGTAGGTGAGAATTGGTGTTTTCCTTGAATTTCTGGAGGCTCTATGCCTCAAGACAGCAAGTTCCGTTGGAAGTAAAAGCCCGTGAAAAGAGATGTTCGGCATGTCTCCAAGGTGACGGCGTATGGATGTGAGGAGTGAGCTCGACGGGTCAGTCTCGATGGGACCGCTAACGGTGGAACGATTGATGATATTTTGGAAGAGCATCGCCCATGAAAATATCTATGTTACAGACAGATCGCAAACCTTTCTGCGGTGTTATATTCTTTGACAGGCAGGATTACCCATGGCACTTTTCTCAGTCATGGAGACAAATGACTTCTTGTATTTCAGCAGACCGTGAGTTACGAGGTCGCGTAAATGGGCTTTGAAAGTTTATATCTATCTGTGATGGTGAGAATCAAACTAATATCTCATGATAACAGTTGAAGCAAGACACTTCTGTAACTGTAATATTCGAAAATAATAATTGTTTCCGCATGCATTAATTCTTTTTTTTTGTTTTCTCAGGATTGGGATTCCAGAGAAGGTGTCAAGAATGCATCAGAAGCTATGGGTTTGGCTGATAACTGGCTGAATATTCCCCAGTTGATAACACCGGAAGAAATTGTCAATCCAAATATCGATGAGCAGTCAATGATGACTTATTTGTCACAGTATCCCAATGCCAAAATCAAACCAGAAGCACCCCTTAGACCCCGTACGAATGTAAATAAGTAAGTTGTTCAATTGAATGAGATATAGTACTGAGCTGGAAATATTTACTGCACGTTTTTAATCATTGCTTAATAAATTGCACCTCATTTCGGGTGGTTTTTTGTACTATGTAGAAAAACGTCTGATACCCTCAATAAAAGTTAATCCAATGTTTATCTTCAGAGTGAGAGTATATGGTCCCGGAATAGAGCCAACCGGTCCAGTAGTGGGAGCCCCAGCCACATTTACCGTCGAAACATTTTCTGCTGGCAAAGGACAAGTAGATGTTTTCGTAGAAAATCCAAAAGGCCAGAATGACAATGCAGAAGTAAAGTTCAATAACGATAAGAATCTCACGTACGCTGTTTCATACACCCCTCAGCTTGAGGGAAAACACACGATAAATGTTAAATTCGCTGGACGAGATACGCCAAAAAGTCCGTATATAGTCAAAGTTGAAGGATTCGCCGGAGATGCCACTAAAGTCACAGCTTCCGGCCCTGGCCTACAACCAGAAGGCGTCTTCTTGAATAAACCCACTTACTTCGATATTTTTACTAAAAGTGAGTAAAAGTTGTGGTAATTATCATTCTTATTCAGAAGTACTTAATTTATTTTTACTGTAGAATCTTCAGAAACTAATTCGGTCAAGTCTTGTGAGCAATGAGATTTTACGGTTAAACTTCAAGCCGTTCATAAATTTATAATTCAATCTCTTGAATAGCTAGTTTAATAAGCTTCTGTTTGTTCCTTCTGCTGCACTTAATACGTAACTATTTTTCTCATAGAAAAACCCTGTGTTTTTACAACCCTTCAATGAAGTATAAAAGGTGAGTGACTATTTTGTACTTCTATCAGGTATCAGACTCCTTCAAAATCCGCCTGCTCATACCCGCAGATAGCAGGTTCTGTTTTCACAATATAATGTGGTTACTATTTTATTAATCTGCTACAAAAAGCGTAATTGTAATAATTCACTTTCCACTTCTGACTTTTTCTATAATGTTGAGGCTCTGAGCATTTTTCATGAAAAAGAACTGTTTTGTTAAACAATTCATTTTCCTTTTTGTGGTATCTATATCCATTGTTTTGCCAGAAACTGCGTAATTGTAACATTTCAGAAAATTGCATTTGAAAATATGAAGGGCATCCTGGTGCATTTGCATTTCTACTTGCAGAACTTTGAAGTCACGTCCAAGATGCAAAAGAGTTTACCATATTATGAATACTCAACCGGTAATATTTTGGCACTTTTTTTGCATCAGTCGCTTTGAAACTCTACCCCTGACCCCTTTTTGTTGCAGATGGTAAAAATTACTGAATTTAACAGTTTTGATGTATTTTAGGTCTTCTAAATTTTAGATTATTACGATCTTTAACAGTTTTGATGTATTTTAGGTCTTCTAAATTTTAGATTATTACGATCTTTTGGATCCCCGGTTTAATGCCAAAATCACATACTTATTCATTATTTGTTTTATTTTTCAGATGCTGGACAAGGTGTACCCGAAGTGATAATTCTCGATCCTACCGGCAACAAAAACTCCGTTCCTGTGAAAGTTCAACAAACTTCTCCAGACACCTGGCGCTGTGGTTATGTGTCTTCCAATCTTGGTCTACATTCCGTTAATATATTCTTTGCCGGAAAACCCATTCCAAATAGTCCTTTCGGTGTGAAGGTAACGCCATCGTCGGACTCGAAAAAAGTCAAAGCTAGTGGTCGCGGTCTACAGCCAAATGGCGTCAGAGTCAAAGATGAAGCTGATTTCAAAATATATACAGATGGCGCTGGCGAAGGAATCCCCGAAATCCAGATCATCGGCCCAGAGGGAGTCCATCAGAATTGTATGATCAAGAAAATCGATGATAACACCTATTATGGAGCGTATTATCCGCTGAAAGAAGGCCGATATATAGTGATGATAAAATTTGCAGGAAACGAAATTGTAAAATCTCCTTTCGAAGTGAACGTCGGTCCATATAAAGAAACTGTCATCAGAGCTTATGGACCTGGTCTCGTAGGTGGTGTTGTTAGTTATCCAGCTTTGTTCACTGTCGAAACCAATGGCGAAACTGGTGCCTTGGGATTCAGTATACAGGGTCCGTCACAAGCAAAAATCGAATGTCACGATAATGGTGATGGTTCTGCAGATGTTCGGTACTACCCAACAGCTCCTGGCGAATATGCTGTACATATATTATGTGACAACGAAGACATTCCTCGCAGTCCTTATATTTCACAAATTCTACCTAATACGGATTACTTTCCGGACAAAGTTGAAGTTAAGGGCCCTGGAGTTGAACTAAGTGGAGTTCAGACTCACGCTCCGACCAAATTCACTGTCGACACAAGGAAGGCAGGATCTGCGCCTCTAGATATTAAGGTAAGGAACCCATACAGGTAGCGCCTCATATTGGAGGAATCTTCATTTTAAATTGGGCCAATATGAGTGAATATTGGAAAAACAATATTGTTTTATCAATATTGATTGAATATTGGCTGAACCTGTTCTGAATGTAGGTTGTCACATGTCCCAGACAGCACAAAGACGACGTCCAATAACTTCGTGATTACGTCTTCTCTAAGACTTCCGTTGTTACAAATCAGGACATCTTTAAGACATCCTTTTTATGTCCTATTCAAGTATAATGGACCAAAATTGAACCAATTCTGGGTATCTTAAAGGCGACTTTCTCATATCCAAGTGAAGTCCATGGACCCATCAAAAACATTGAATATATTTTGGTTTGCTGGGTTTGAAATACATTTGGTAATTTGATTCAATATTTATTTTAGGTTTGTGATGCCAATTGCAATAATGTAAATGTAAAGTTAGTTGAAAAGGCTGATGGCACCATCGAAGGTACTTATACACCGACCAGCGGAAATCGCCATACGGTGCAAGTCAATTACGGTGGAGTGGCTGTGAAAAACTCTCCATTCAGAGTTTACGTTGGAGAACCAGTAGATGTTTCCAAAGTGCAATACTTCGGACCTGGAATACAAGATGGCGTCAAACCCAATACTCCAACACATTTCAACATCGATGCTAGGTGAGCTAAATCATGATGATTCATTTATTTTCTAGGAAATAATGCTTGAGTAAACACTTTTGTTGAACATGAGAACAGTTCTGTGGTAAATTGATCGTACTCACACATATATGAAGTAACAAGTAAATAGGATAGGGGTGGTTGGCTTGGCTCCCCCTGAATGCGTGGTGTCTGCATCTGTACTACTTGTGGGTGCGATCTTTCAGTCTCCTCTAACGACAGGCAAACCGTACCTGGGATCTATTCTTTCTAGACCCGAGTCCCCAGGGGCAATTCTGTATATATATTGTAAAGCTAGATACGTAAGTTAAACTGCTTTCACAATGAATCGTTTGAAACTTAGGTTTAGAATGACTGGACAATTTTTTTATTATCAATGTAATCGCTGAGACCAGGACATTTCATAGTATGACAATTTGTGACTACACAAAAAGAACTGAATAACTTATTTTTTGGAGAATTAGATTTCTGTGTTTGTGTTTTTGCACCTTACTGACTGACTCAAAATTTTTCAGGGAAGCCGGAGATGCTGATTTGGACGTGCATTTAGTAAGCGAAGAAACTCGTGAAGAAATACCTGTAAAACTCACAGATAACGGTGACCGAACTTATACAGTTGACTATGAAACTATTCATACGGGAGTTCACAAACTCACACTTCACTATGGAGGTCAAAAGGTTCCTAGCACTCCGATCAAATTCAAAGTCCAACCAGTCGTTGATGTTACGAAAATCAAAGTCGACGGATTAGAACCAAGTAGGTGGATAAAGTATTGAACAAAATATATATTAGAAAAAAAGTTACTCGAGAGTGAGGTAGCTGAAATAAAATTATGATCAAAGTCATGATTCCATTCAGGTGATGATGAGAAAAATTGTCTTTATTACAATATCCCTCTTATGATAGTCTCATTCTTTGAATCGTCTTACAACCAACAACTATCCACTCAAATACAGCTAACTCATTTTTTTGTTGGTTAAAATGAGGTCACTGGATTGGAGTGTCGCAAAGTGAAAACTTCTCAACGGTTTTCGTATTTACTGCAGTAATTGAGTCGAGTTGAGGTCTCGCTTGCACAAATACTACCACTCTTGGCATTAACAAGTCATCTCAGTTCAAGATCACGAATACTTTTGTATGTAAACGTGCCAGAAGCTATCTCCATGGTAGGTCCATACAGTGTATAATAACACTTAGCTCATGCTGGACATGATGGGCTGAAAGGGTTCTATCTGCATTCTTATTAGATTATTAGATTATTATAACTAGGCATTAAGTGAACTTTTTTTATGTTCTAGTTCCCACGAAAAGGAATATCAAAATCCTATAATGTTCAGAAAACATGTTCTTCTTGAATTTTTCAAAACAATATGTCTAGGCGAACACCTCCCGAGGCGTTGAGTTCTAAGGCTTTGCCGTTCGTTGATATAATGAGCCCTGGGAAAGAGATTTTCGGTATGTCTCCAAAGTGACGATAAATGGATGTGAGGACTGAGCTCAACAGATCAGTCTTAATGGGACCGCTATCAGTGGAACTATTGATGATATTTCAGAAGAGCATCGTCTATGAAAATATCTATAAAACAGAGTCAGATCGCCAACCTTTCTGTGGTGTTCCAGAGAGGTGGGCGAACTTGTGAGCGAAGCATCACCGACGGAACGATTGGCTCTTTTTTTGACAGAATCTGAAAGTTTCAGTGTGTGTTTAGGGTCTGCACTGCATACATGGGAACAGTAGTCCAGGACAGGTCGGATCTGTACCTTATAAATCATAGTCAGTTGATGGCAAGTGAAACAGCCTTTCACACGAAACGAAATCAAGTTTTTTTGATGAAGCGAACTGGTAATGGTAATACCGAGTATTGAAACGGAGGATTTCATTGGTATGGATACTAACACAGCAGGCAGCACTGGCATTTTTTCACTTCAAAGTGGATGCTTTAGTTTGATGTTACCGACATATTTTTTGATTTGTATATGGAAAAGTGGACTGAAATTTAAGACCTGAGAATGAGAATAGTTTTGATTGATACGGTCATTTTGGACAAACATATCCAGTGATCTTAGTGATATGTATAGGGTTAAAATCAAAATTGTATATTCATTTCGCAAACCTTTGAAATTCAGCGGCACCAGTAAATAGCTTGCAACAGTTCAGAGTGATAACGCAGGATGCCGGAAAGGCCGAATTTGCCATATCAATAACCAGCCCATCAGGAAGTAAAGTAAAAGCCCATGTTATACCAACGCACGAGGGCTACTTAGTGAATTTCACCCCGACCCAGCTAGGGGAATATTTACTAGGAATTTCGTTCGGTGGAGAACCGATTTCTCATCGACCTTTCAGACTGACTTGTTTGACGGGCAGCGATCCTCTTAAAGTGAAAGCATCGGGCCCGGGCCTTCATAGAGGCATAGTAAATAGACCGGCCGAATTCATGATCGACACCAGAGGAGCTGGTCAAGGTGGCCTTGGAGTAACAGTTGAAGGGCCATGCGAAGCGGCTATCAATTGTCGAGACAATGGAGATGGGACTTGTTCCGTAGCGTATTTGCCCACTGAAATCGGTGATTATGGAATAAATATTACTTTTAATGATCAACATATACCTGGTAGTCCCTTTCAGGCTATTATAGTACCTGAGGTCGATATGAAAAAGATCAAAGTGTCCGGAAGTGGAATACAACTACATGGTAAACCTGTGTGAAGACGATGTGTGTAACTTTTGATGTGCGACTAATACTTTATATTGTTTGATGCATGATTTTTCTATCAGTTGTTTTTTTTTTGAGTCCTAGCTGAATAACTATTGAATATTTATTGATTTTGACAGTGTGCCTAATTTCCATGCCCTTGATATACAGTGCGGAGAATCGCTCTCATGACAGGGAAATGCTATATATTCATATACATAGATAGAATGGCGCCTACTGATTCGTCATACCGAACCAACAACAGCGATAAGAAATTCGGGATTTCGGTGGTGCTATTCTCAACCTCATGTACATAGTATTTTCCTATATCGTGAGAGCGATTCACCATGCGGTATATTAGTACTGAGTCAAATTTCGCTCCTGTCGAATTTTAGAATCTTATTTTGCGTTGTACGATAACAAACATTCGGCGAAGTTGTCATTCTCCTTTATCTCACTTGCAGGCCATTACAATAAGAGAGGTAGCGGTAAATTTTTCCATTTTGTACCATTTAACATACGGAAAATTATTTTGTAATAGGTTTATTTATTTTTCTTCGTTAATTTTACAATTAACACGATATATTACTAGCAAGTCTCTTGTCAGATTGAGGTTCTGGGAAGAATCGGATTTTGGAGGGGCATATGAGAAAAATGTAATAATACATAGCTGCCGGGTTACCGATCAAAAATTAGTCTCGATTACATTAGTTTAATTCTATTGTGATAAATTTATGTTGATGAAATGAAACTATATATTTTGAATTGTTTGCCAGTTATCAGTCAGCCGCAACCTCTAGGTTGCCAGGAGGTAAAAGCTACGTCCAAAATTTCAAAAACTGTACACAATTAGCGTTAAAGTTGGACTACTCTGTGTCTTTCTCCACCAGCATTTTATGAGTTTTATAATAAAGGAAAAGACAGGCCATTGAAAATATTTGTATAAAACAATATCTTAAAAAAACATTTCTCGCTCTTGACCCATTTAATTGACGTTTTTGATGATAAAAAAAATATTTTGTCCAAGAATTTACTGCTATTATGTGTGCCGTCAAAAAATGTACGACTGCAAATAACGTCGGATATCAGATATTTCAATAAGATATTGAGCAACAACAAGAACAAATGAAACATTTTTTTGAAGAAGTTCCCAGCTTGACTCGAAACATGTTATGATGAATTCGATATGACTATCACCTATTAGTTGTACGGTTCCCAGGTGATGATGAGTGGGTTCTGCATGGACTGGATTTCCGAAACACTGGAAAGCGCTAGATCTAATCCAAAAAAGTCGTTTCTGATATTCAGCCTGCATTTGCTTTAACGTAAAACTGTGAGGATAAAGTGAATTGTAAGGAAATCTCATAATCCATATTCTGTGAGCTTTTTGTCTTGAGTTGTTGTAATGCATGATTTATCACCCACTGAGTAAGGAATGGACTGTCTTGAGTTCTCCTGCTAGAAATTGGATCTTAATGAAAAAAATATCAAGCACTTTTTGAATTGTCCGAAGAGTCGGAAATGACATTTTGATAACTGACTACTAGAATGGACTGAATATACTTTCACTAAAGTCTATTTGTACCTTCATCATTTAATTTGAGCTCTGTATTGCTATCTTCGTAGTGGTCCATTCCGTTTGGTGCAAGACTTTGCAAGATTTTGTTCTGATTTTTTCATCTAACCAAGAATTAAATGAATTGATATGGATTAAACATTTATAAAATTGCTCGTATTCCAGGTGTTTATGTAGATTCACCAACAGACTTCCTGGTCGACACGAGAGGAATACCAAAATCAACAGATGACGGCAAAGTAACGTGCACGATTACCAACCCTTCCGGTACGCAGACTGAAAATTTAATTACGCCTCTGCTGGATGGTACTTACAAAGTCAGCTATACGCCTTTCGAAGAGGGCAAACATACTATCGATATATTCTACGACAATGTCCCTGTACCTGGATCTCCATTCATCGTAAACGTTAGAAGAGGTTGCGATGCTAGGAAGTGTAATGCTTATGGAAGCGGTCTTCAAAAGGGCGTGCTGAACAAGTCCAACATTTTTAAAGTGGAAACTAAAGAGGCAGGTACAGGAGGGTTGTCCTTGGCCATAGAAGGCCCATCAGAAGCGAAAATGACGTGCAAGGACAACAGAGATGGTTCGTGTTCTGTGGAGTACCTTCCCACAGAAGTTGGTGAATACGATATTGCCATCAAATTTGCAGATAATCACATTCCCGGATCACCATTCAAAGTCCTGGTTGAGCCAGACATGGACGAATCCTTGGTGAAAGCTTACGGACCGGGTCTAGAACCAGCGAAGTGTAGGGCAGGAATACCAGCAATGTTTACCATAGACGCGTCCAAGGTTGGGCCTGCTCCCGTCAGTGTCAACATAACCTCGGATTCCAAACCCTTGCCGAAAAAACCTCAAGTGATAGATTGCGGAGATGGAACTTTCGACGTTACTTACCAACCACAGCAAGAGGGTTCGAATCTCCAGGTTCACATAACGTACAACGGTAAGGATATTCCAAACAGCCCATTCCCTGTCACGGTGAGGCCTCAGGTGGAACCTGAAAAGCTGAAATTCAGCGGTCCCGCTATTTCTGAGAAGGGTATTCCTGCTTCTGTCCCCACGACGATCAAGATCGATACGAAAGACGCTGGTTACGCGCCTTTGGAAGTAAAAATTACCGGGCCCGATGGATCCCCAAGGCCAGTCACTTTGGTAGATAACCAAGACAATACCCTAAGTGCCACGTTTGTCCCGGATGATTGTGGACGGTATAAGCTGGATGCTAAGTATGGAGGCAAGGAGGTTCCGAGTACGCCTATTGCTATTCAGACGTTTGCTTCTGGAAATGTGAGTATAATCATTCATTTTGAATTACCTAGGATTAAATTGAAGCTCAAGAGATTTTTTTTTGAACCAACGTACGGGATTAAATGATTCATCAACTATGGAATGAAGAATATTAGTTGATTTTTTTACGACTGCTTTCCCCTACGAACGGAATTTAAGATGTAACTCTGTGGTCCTTTTTTATGTTTTGGTTTATATATCGTGAGAGTCGAGGAAAAATAGGTAGAAAAAACATCTTACTCGACCAACAATGCTATTTAAATATTTTGGGGTCATTCTTACCCTCGCTTGGGGGTGAAAGTGGCGTAACTAGTCAAAAATACTGGAAAAGAGTGTCCTTCTTTAAATAAAAGTCGACTGGTCTGAGCGTTTTTTTAATGTTGACGCAGTTCCTGAAAATGGATCTGTTTCGTTTTCAGTTGGCTACCCTCTATATACATATATATATATATATATATAGTAATTCTCCATATTACGAAAATAAGTTTTTTTTTAGGCGGAGAAGTGCAAAATCGTAGAGGGTTTGGAGAAAAATCTCTGCAGTGGTCAACCGTACTGTATCATAGTCAACACCGAAAATGCTGGAAATGGCGCAGTTACTTGTAAAATAAAATCTGTCGATGGAGGGTAAGTCATTACAACTTCATTTTTCGATCTGAGTAGGGTAATACAAACCCATATTATTTCAGAGATTTGGACATAGATATCGTTGAAAACGAAGATAATACTGTTAGTATATACTACACTGTCCAGGATGCTGGAGAATATACCATCAACATTAAGTTCGGAGGCCAGACAGTCCCCGGTGGATTCTACACGTTTGTGGTGAGTCTAATGAGTTTCTCTGCATCAAACGTACTGTGAGTGGTTAGATTATTCAACAAATTTATTGCTGAAGCAATTTTTGTGAAAAAATGCACACGCATAACTACCCTTTCGAGTTTTTGGGAAACGCCTGTTGCAAATGAGAACTGTTACTGTGGAAGTTATCGCGAATAGTGAGTTTTTTCGGTTTAGCTACTCTTAACGTTCGCTATTCAAACGACTGCAGTTCATATGTATAGTCCGGGAGGTACAGTTATTTTGGAATACGCCATAGTATGCAAGCTGAATTTTTTATCATTGGTAGATCATGTGATACTCATCACGAAATCAACCGTCAGACCCTCAAGTAGTGGTGGGTTGCAGAGATGCAGGGTGTTGAATATGAAAAATTTAAGATATTTTTCGTTCATAACTCCCACAGTTTTACAAAATTTTCCAATTTAATCCAAATAAATGTTTTTGTTCAAGAAGAGCGTCATTTTGAAAGAAAAAATACATTTTTAGTTGCCACCAGTAGCGTACAAGAAGGGTATCATGGTCTATTTTCTCCCATATTTTTTACGCCACTGGTAGAATCAGGAAAATTATTATTTTTTTGATTTCTTCATTCAATTTTGAATAAAAAATGAATACATGAACCCGGAAAAATATGTCAATGTGTTTTCCAAGTACAATATAACATTCTGAAAGCAAAGATAGAATTTCTTAAAAGTTACCATGATCCAAAGATTAATTTTAGCTCCTCTGAAACTCAAACCTCTTTTTCCAATTAATTTAATAAGATCAATTATTCTCCCAAGAACGGCTCTTCTCTCCTTGATATTCTTTCGACGTTTGGTTTGGTTTGGTGTTGTTTCAAAGCCTGTAATAAAACGGTTTTCAATCTGCCAAACCCTAAACAGAATGAGCAGAAGCATGTATCGTTCTGCTTCGAATAAGTTAGGTATAATAAGCAATTTTACTCTCATAATGTAAGTTGTACCTTCGGCCCAATGAGCCTCCCGAGTTTGGCTTGGTAGCTCGGCTGTCCCAATCCTGCGCTGTTTCTATAATTTTTATCTTTTGCCGTCTCATCATTTTTCAACAATTCTAAATTTTGTTTGACTGACAATAACCAATAATGATTTGAAATTATTTCCATAGAGCACTGGTCGATTTTAAACAAAACAAAGATTTTATTCTGCATTGGAACGCATTGCATATATTTTCGGTGACAATAATATGGTGGTTATAAATAGTCATTCAATTTTATTGGCGCTATTTCTGAATTGTTTGATAAAATTAAAGTTTGGAGATTATATGTCATTTCAAACGATTGAAACACATTTCCAAGAGTGGGATTATATTATGACTAAGCGATGACGTCAGTCTTATTGAAAACAAAAAGGATATTTTTAAGATACATTAATGCTATCGTCATATGTAATAATATGTTGAACTAAATATGAAAAGAGCCTGATTCCTATCTCTTACTCTTTCTTCTAAACTTTGTTTTAACCGTCACCCGGCTGTACCCCTACGAGCAGCCCTCAGCAGTTTTTAGAATATTTGTGCGAGCTGGGAACGACAAGGGTCTGACCTTTTATCGTGCGATCCTAAGAACTTCAAGAGGTATTATGGAATGTTTCGTCATCTGCCTGATGCTACCTCTTTTGCATTCACTCTGGGCAACTGCCCAGGGTCCTCTAATTCCTGCCAGATCACCAACCGAGAAATTTGAATAGCAAACGTAAAAGTAAACGTAAAAATTCAATTCAATGTATTCTTACTATGTCGAAGGTGAATGCTCATAGCCAATAGTGGTCGTGGTCGTGGCCGTCACGGAGCTAAAGTGGTTCGGAATCCACTTTTTTAAGTTGCAGGTCCCAGGTCTCCCTTGCTCGGACAAGCTCTGCTTTCGAGGGGTTTTCTACGAAAACCTGGGAGAATAACAAATTTTAACATTTTTTATTTTAGAGAGACCACTGAAGTATCTACATTATTACAGAATTCGAATATCTTCTAGGTATAAAACAATATACATAAAATATTCATAAGTACATAATGCATAATACTGATTCAATTTTTATAGTTACCAAATCTTTGTTGAAAGTTGATAAGCTGTACAATTCAAACCAGCAATTGGGCCAAATAATATATAAAAAATGTATAACAAAATAAAAAGAGAAAAGTTCTTTACCAGACGTTTGAATTTTTTACTATTTAAGCAGAAATTACTACGTGAGACGTTTCAAAATGGTCTTTAATTTTTGATGGGTTGTAGAAAAAATGTACATAATGTATATAAATGTATGAATTGAGAACAATTCTACATAAAGGAGAATTTTGGGACGAATTAGTTCTCCGAAAGGGTATGTGTAATAAATGGTTTGTTCTAAGTGGCCGAATAGGAACGTTGATTGATTCAGTATATTAGCAATCTCTATGGAATTTGAGATAATTTTGTAAAAATATAAAATATCTTCTCTTCTAGGTTAAGATCTAGAAACTACTCTCCAGATATTGTAGTTTTTCTCTGGGAGATCACTGTTTAAATGTATGATGTCATCACACTTTTGCTTGGTTTTGAGCAGCGTCAAGGCATATGAAACCTTGTTTTCAGTCATTGACGATTGGGTGGAAGAAGAGCAGATCGAAAAGTTTATTTCACTCATTCCTTGCCGAAATATTTGGAGTTGAATGCTCCAACAAGAAGAACTAATCGACTTGGACTGGACGGACATACCTATACTGACCTTCATCAGAATGTCACGAAAGTTGGAAAAGGAAGATTTTTATGACCCATTAATTAATGTAAATTGGGTTAGTAATCTGTCGCATTTCGGTGAATGAAATATCGGCGAATTAATATTTGTGCGCTCGACATGTTAAATAGAATCTGGAAAATGCTAAATATTTGGCTAGAGATTGTCATGAGATCTACGCTGTCCCCTCTCCGGAGAATCTTGACAAGCGTCGCCAGATTTCGGCGTCAGCTCCACCCCCAGCTATAATTTGTTTAATTCGTTAATCTGAAGGAATTACAGAAATAAAAATAAATTTTATGGATTGTGCCATGCTTTGTTCTGTCTACGATTTCTTCTTTTGACGAAAATCGACTTGCACTTCTTCTTATCCCGTTTCTATCGGATAAATTTCTTTTTCATAAAATTATAGTTCTACGAATATTATCGAAAGCGGCCGAAGGCGACGTTCTTATTCTTTTTCGGCACCCACCAGTTATAAAATTTTCACATCCTATGAAGTTTTATTGTCTTCAGTCTTGTGAACACACTGAATAGGATTATTTGAAGGTACGTTAGGCAAACCTTGTTTTTTCATAAAACTATCGGAAGTGCTGTTTTCAAAAATCGGAAATCATTCAGCTCTCCTAACTTTGTGGATTGATTTGCGCTACTAACAATAATAGATGATTTTGTGTCAACAAATTTGTTTTTGATAAATGTAGAAGACGCGCAAAATTTGAAATGCTGTTTTCAGCTCCTTTTCGCCAAGTTTTATTTATAAAACTTCTGCTGAAACACGATGCACATGTTTTATATTAATCTCGTAATATTATTAGATTTGCCCCTAATAGCAGAGACTCGACGAACTTCTCGCTGACAAACTTCGAAAAAAAACGCTTGAAATCAATTCAAAAGATGCAGATGTAAACTGAAATCATCTCCAATTAAATATTCTCGCCATTAGTGTGCACTCGAAATGGGGACGACAACGTAAACAGAATAACAAAATACTGAAACAAGGTTTGATTCAGATATTGAGGTCGCTATGATCGTTTCACCTACATATGGGTTCTGCATCTATTGTCAGTATAGGACCATGTTCTTTGCCTTCAGAACATCTTCGAACACCAAATACTCGTTATTATTTGAATACCGATTTTTAAGATGAAACATTATAAAAGATGGCGCTAGTATGCGGTCATCTGTAAAGCGCGTGTTATTTGAACCCATTCAAAAATGCCAATTCTGAAACGTTCATTCGTAGGTTTCAGTTCTCTCCGTGAAAATTACTAAAAAATATACATTTTCGAGTGAAGTTTTTATTTTTATCTTCAATCCATTTTTATAAGTATAAAACAATTAAAGTTATCGATCTCGAAAAAGAAATACATGCATTAACTAATACATAATATTCTCTTGAAAAATGTGTGGATAATGTATAGCAATTATTCAAATGAAAAGAACGAGAATGTTCGTTTGTTTCATATCTGTCATGATATATCAGTAGAGGGTTTCATCTAAACCTATTCCTTACGTTCGGAAGCTCATATTTTCAACTAAAGCCAAAAAAGTTGGAAATATCGGAAACAAGTCTTCGATTTCTTCGGAGAAAATGTGGAAAATTTAATTTGTTTCAGATAATCTTTGATTTGATACAATTATATTTTTCTACTCAAATAACTAAAATAGCGTTCAGAAGGTCTTGGTCTGTCAGTTGAAATTGTCATGATAACCGGGAAATCCGGAAACCGGGAAATGTATGCCGGAGAGTTTCAAACAAATGAAACGAATAATTTTGACACAGTCAAAATACCCTTCTCTTCACGCATTTCCACTGAGTGGAAAATACGAGGCAATTATCTGATAGAAAACATTACGGACATTGAATTACATCTGATATCTATTTGCACTATAGCAAGTGCTAATTGCGAGAGTAATATTCAATGATTGATTACAATTAGCACTTGCAATAGTGTCCTTCTTGAGGTACATTGTACATGTCCGTAACCCTTGAAATTTTTTGCAAATTCCTACTCGTTATATATCTAGCCTTCGAGGTGAGGAGGAAACAATTGGAAACGGTGGTGAAAATTAATATAATAATAATTATTCTGTCAATGGAAATACTCTATATCCTTAGAAATGACGCTGATAGTGGTTGAATGTGAAGGGGGCCTCGTAAACTCGAAAGTATATTTTTTTGGCGTGTGCTTGCAATATTCATTTATCTTATAAATTTTAACGAGTAATTCTTGTATATTAGGTACTTACATATATTTGAAACGAGCGAGCTCGATCGCCCGAACTATCCAGAAATTCACAGGAATACATGCCTATATCAATTTATAATGGTTTATAAGAATGAATGAAATTGTTATATGACTCAAAAGTTCTTGCATCCTTTACATAGTTTGTGACAATACTCTTTGGTAAAAAATACATCATTTGTTAGAACTGTTGGAAGTTTCGATGTGGATAATTGTGGAATATAGTGGATAGAATGGACTAATTCTGATAACTTTTTTCTTAACCTTCCTATCTACGCTCGTACTTTGTGCGTCTCACTCAGATTGAACAGAATTTATTTATAGAGTCGGATTTTGTATCATCTTAAGCAAACATAGATCGCTCATTTTATTTATAGATATGTATTACAATTAATATCAGTTAGTACAGTCAAACAGTACATTCTCACGTACATGAAATCAGGTAGGAGCGATTTTTTCACACAATGTGATCAAATTCTCGACTTTGGGGTTCCCCCGGAACCTACTTTCCCGGCCCAAAAAGCAGTTTTTTGGCATTTTGTTTCTCATTACCGTAAATGAATATAATCTACTTATCAGACCATTAAATAAACTGCATGGTCCTTTCACAAGTTTCTAAACACGGAGACTCGTGCTTTTTGCTCTTCTCGCAAGACATGCAGCAGCAAAGAACCGCTATAAGTTCGGGAAAACATTCCTTGAGAACGATTGACGAAAGTTTGTTATTAAGACCCAGCAAAATGCGTCTGCTGGTTCGTTGGCGGAAGATCATCTCAGACATATGACTGTCAATGAGAATGATGTTCTGGGGTTATTTTCCCAATGAATCCAACGTTCGTTGCTAGTGTTCCATCTTTCTTGAAGAGTAGAGGCTTTGACAATAACCAAAAAAAAAGCGGGACCCGTTAGGACACTCAACGAGCTTTGATCGTATCTTAGCCTCTTTCGAGGATTCGATTGTCTCCTTGCAGATATTTATTGCTTCAACATATTCTGATCTGGTCCCAGGGCTCTGAAGTTTTGAGCCATAGCTGTGCTCTGGAGGAGTTTCTGTAGAACCAGGGTTTATCATATTATGATGTTCTTGACGTGTTAGGTATATAAGTTTGCTTCCCCAGCATTATGTCTACCTATGTTGGGAATACCACTAATTTTTATGCTCGATGTCCTAGTTTGAGTGGCTCGAATCAGTATAGAAGTGTCATACTTTATTGTAAATTAACACGAAAACAATTCTATCGACTGACAGTTCAATATACGATATGTAAACAAGTGTCACGTCCTATTCACTGGAACTGAAGCCATTCGTTTGAAAACGATACGATCTCTTAGTTTCGAAAGTTCCAATTATAGATTTATAGTAAACTCATTCATCGGTATTGGCACTAGAACAAATTATTACATTCTTTAATTTGCACGTGGAAAATGTAACTGAGTGTGACTGAACTGGGAAATCAAATTACGCGCCGTCTAGTCCCGAACGTATTTCATTTAATTTATTTCCCAGAAGGCTACTCCAATTCAAAACACAGATCTCATAGTCCAAGAGCCGGCCACGAATTTTGGGAAGGTCCTTTTGGCAAGTTGAAATTGAGAAAAAATATAATTTCGTCAATTTGCGATTCCAGTCCCGCAAGTCTGGTAGAGCGTTTGCGGTTATTTCGCTACTACGCAGCATATAACATTAAAAAAAAATCAAAAAATATTCTTTGATTTTTTTTCTTTTAATTCAGTATTCATAGAATTCGAAAAAAAAATCCAAGACGTTTTTGTCGGTTATAAAGTATTGCCAGACATCTTCAAAAATATTTTATTGAATTTCCTAGCACAAGATCCAGGGGTTTTATTAACCTACACTGAATCCAATAGAAATGATTTTTGACACACAGGCAGAAACAAACTTGTAGAACGTGAAAATCTCCATATAAAAGGTAATTCATGTAATATCATGTGCGCTCTTAGCAGCGAGAGTTGATTCAGGTGACGGTCTTTCAATGGGTAGAGGCGAGAGTTCAAATCCATCTTTATTGTTTCTTTTATGAAATCGATTAGTGTTCGATTTTTATTATAATTTTGAATAATTGTATCTTCAATTCCTTTTTTAGGTTGCATGTATTATGGGGATCATGACGGCGGGAAAGTTTATTATAAAAAGTGTTATTAAAAATATTACAGATTTGTTTATGATTCAGATGGTCGTAGAAAAAGTATATTGCACAATACTACGACACTACGAGTGGCCATATACTATTATATCAATTTCTTTATTTTCTTAGTTTTTTTTCTTGCACGTTTACAGACAATTCAATAATATCCATTATAGTCCTGAATTATTTGATAATATAGCCAATCAATTGTGATTTTATTAGATGCCACTAGGCTTCACTAGCCAAATCTACCTTTGGCATTTCATCTTACGGCATCAATAATTGATAATGAGATATCATCTATCATGCTCGCACTGTAAATTTCTTTTATCAGGAAACCTTTGTACACATTACAGTACAGTACAGTGCACTATAGTACAGTAACAGCTAGAAATTAGTATCTGTCGGGAGTCTACATTATCCACAAAACTGTTATAAAATCCAAAAATATCGACGAAAACTAATCGATCAACATGTTTATGACTTGTTGATTTCAAAAACGAGAGGTTCTCCAGCCAAAAGAATCGTCATCGATTGAAACAGCATCTAATAAAATTCGATATGTATCATAAGTTCCCGATAATTTTCTATGAATTTCTCTGCTTCCTAGAAATATATATCAGCCATTGACGAGTGCATGTACAGAGTGTAATCTTACATCTTGCACTGCCGTGAAGGACGGGTGTATAATGTCATTTTATAACGAGCAGGTGTAAAAAATTCGAAAAAAAGTGCTCTCGTCCTCTCGTGCTCTCATCCTATTCTTCTTCCTCATTATCAGGTGCAGCATCGGAATTGTTATTCTCAGAATCAGAAAATTCGATAGTGTGTAGGTAAGTTGTAGGAATTGTATTTTGAAGGGAAGATGCTAAACTTCTTGAACATAAATATTCCTGTAGTCGTTTTTCCGACATATTCTAGGGGCGAAATAATCCAATATCAGATAATTTTATTCATTGGTTTTAGTTCAAGTTTTTATCTTAAATATTGTATATGTCGGCAAAACGACGACTTTCGGAAAATTTATAGGAAAAATACCCCCGGAAAAAAAAGTCTCAAAGAAAAACGGTGCCAGACTAGGTCTAATAAAGTCGTACAGAAGGTTTGGAGAGAGTATCAGATGTTCTACTACATGACATCTCTATCCATGCAGTTCGATAACTATTTTAATTTGATTTCAAAATTACGTTTCCTCACAATATGGTAACATTCCCTTGTGTGGTTTTCCAGAATATTCTGAATGGTGCTCTGAAGAGATTGGTACTAAGTGGATTTTTGGCCGATGGGCACTCTTACTAGAATTGCCTCTACAAAATCTAACTCGCAACCAATAATTTTGTATTGATTCGGCTCATATCTGAAGAAAAGCTCGTATAAAACTAAAATATTGACTTTATGTCTGTTCAGTGGGGCTGTCAATACATTGCCTCTATAAGATCTCTTGTGCCACCTTCTGCTGCCTAGCCGTTTAGGGTATCTCAGTATTCAGTATATTAGATGGCTTCAGGTTAGGTAGATTTCCTTCATCTATTAGGTATTCTCCGAGGTATCTAACCCTCGGGTGTTGTAGGGTAATTCATTCTGACATAACGTGGATAGAGGTTTCGTCCTCCTCCTCGCAAAATCTGCATTCTTCTTCCTCGACTAGTCCGAGTTTCTTAAGGTGCCCTCCCAAGCGACAGTTCCCTGTTGGGATTTCCGTTAGTATTCTGAGCTTGTTTTTACTCATGCTGGTGCAGTAATTTCATTTCTTCTGGTTGTACTTTTCCACTAGTATCTTGGCTTGCCTTATTCCTTGTGATTCTATCCAATATTGGGATCTTTTGCTTTGTACTTCTTCTTCAAGTTCATGAAGTCTTGTGCTGGTACTTATTCCGTATAGTTCAGGTCCTGGGACCCATAATAGGGTACCAGTATCATACTTACCTAGTTCATTCTGTTTCTCTAGGCACTCCCACAACATCTTGGAGTTGATTAAATAGGAGTTTATAGCGTTAATGGCTGCTTGGCTATCTGACATGATGATTATCTCTTGTCTGCGTACATTTCTTCCTATATTGAACTGGACGCATTTTTTTATGGCCAAGACTTCCGCTTGGAAAATGCTAAGGAATTTGCCTGGACTTTCGGAATATTTGGTTACAAGCCCATATACTCCGGTTAACTCATTTGGCATGAAGCACGTTTCGAATTATGATAATGTGGATATTAATTATTCTTCTAGAGTGACGTAAAGGATTTGAGAATTGAGAGGTTTATGATAGTACAATGAAAATGATCTCATAATAGACCTTATAGGTATACTTTTTTCGTTATTCCAAGTGTTTTGGATTCATTGTTGTTGAGTTTTACACATGTTAAGTGGCTGTGTAGATTGTACGATTATTTTTGAGCAATGCAACTGCATTAAAAATGCAGATAACTCTTGATTCTTCCCAAAAAAGATGTTTCATTCTATCAAACCCATCCAAGTTGTTGAGGAATACCAACAGAAAGAGTTTGTTGTTGTTGATGCACATTGCTTATGTCTTCAACTATCTTCAAGGATAGTAATATATCATCCACAGAATTGACGACACCTCATGTGATACTATGCGTTTTCGCTGCACGCCGGTTAGTTATTTGTGATCTCAATGTTTTCATCGCGCACTGTACTCATCTGAAAAAACTGGGGAGATAGAGCGGACAGCTGCAGTATCTTAAATAAACTTAGCTAACTCGATCTCTATTGGGACACCCGACTTCTTGACCTAATAATAAATACGATTTCCTTAGGATATTAGGATATTGATTTCGGCAATTTTATTGTACCCCCGTTCCGTCGCTATTTCCTCAAAGATAATGTAAATAAATGATATTTATATCACTTCTATCGGGTTCTCAAAATAGATGAATTATTGCTTTACTGGTGGAAAGGGGATATAAACTATCAAATAGTTGAATGACAGGTTCTCTAGCCAGCTCGGGACTCATATAAAATCTTTGGACATGAATCATAAGGCATGCGTCGGGGCCCACGCAAATGCTAGGTTTGTCACAAGAACGGTGAAGATTATGTTACAGATTTTTTTTGGATCATTTATACATGAGACTAGCATCTAAAACATATAAGAGAACAATTAGGGAAAATTTCGTTAGGCAAAAATGATAATAATAATAATTGATTTTATTGAGAGGCATATGAATAACAATACATATAGATACATATGTTGGCGCGATTGTAGAGCGTTCACTTCTCAATCAAACCTATACTGAGATGCATGGGTTCAAATCCCAGCGCGGTTACCAGTCCCGTTGAAATGTATTTCTACGTCTTCCCTATCTCGTCTTTTGAATTCTGAGTGTCAAAATGAAAAAATTTAACAAAAACAAAAAAAAATTACCGATCAAGACTTTTTTGATTTTCTGTTCCCACGAAAAGGAAAATCCTGTAATGTTTATATAACATTGTGAGAGCCGAGAGAATGTAGGTAGGAATTAGTATCCCACGACACGTCGGATACTGGAAGAGAAAATTTTCCCAACAGCTTTGGCAACTAACATTGATCATATCGTGGCGTTGTGAACCTCTTTCAAAGATTCATTGTCTCCTTGCACATGTTTCTAGCTTCATCATATCCCGATCTGGTCTCAGTGCTCTGATTTTTGTACCTTCGAGGGTATGCTGCCTGCTTGACAGGTCTGAAGCAGTTTCTGCTAAACCAGAGTTCACCAAATGAACTCCTTCTTGAAATGTTTGTTATATATGTTTTTGCATCCCCAGCATGATGATCTCAGAAATTGTGTCGTCGCATTGTGTTGGATCTCCAAAAAGAAACGTACTCTTTCCCATGAAAATGCTGAGAACATGCGAAAAACATCCAAGTCGACTGAGTTGTACTGCCATAAAAACTCGAAGAGATCGTGGTAGGATGGCACCTTAGGAGATCGGGAATAGTTACATCGTCAGAAGCTGCTTCAAATTCGGCAACACATTGAGAAGGTTTCTGACCGAAACCACACCTGATAACCCAAGCGAAAACTGAAAAAATCGCATATACCAGATACCAAGCGAATGCAGACTTCGCTTCATCGATGAGATCAAAAGACCGCTCATCGTTAGAGTAGACGAACACAAAAGCTGAATCCAACGATGAGATACCTCAATGTCTAGCATCGCAGAACACTCTTGGACGAAACAGTATAGTATACAGTGGAAAGATGCCAACGTCTTGGACAAGAAAAAAAAATTGGTTTGAACGAAAATTCAAAGAATCGCTGTACATCCAGCTCTTCAGTGTCTTCAGTCGACCGAGCATCGGAATAAATAATGTATGGAGAACAAAGACTTTTCAAATCTAAGGGAATACAAGTGATCACACCTTTTCGTAATCAGGAAGCGGTTAGCTATTGGTTATATACCTTTCAAGAACTCTAAATTTTTCACATCAACTCGAAATGGTCTTTATACACTTGATAACGATCAGAGATGCGATATTGATTGAAACGTCATGTTTAAAGTAATAATTCGAACAATGTATGTCGGAAATAAAAGTAATTAATTCTACTACGTACTTCACTGGGTTTCATTCGCTGTTTGGTCAACTTCCTTTGTTTACTATATCATGGATGAAAATCAAAAACATTAAAGGGCCAGCATTGACCCTTGAGGAACACCACTACACAAGAATTTGAGATCAGACGATGTATTAACAGTTCTCAATTAATGTCTAGTTGCCAAAATCAACACCAATATTTGTCTATTTATATTGAGTGTTTGAATCTGATAAATTCCGTGAAAAATTAAATGTTTCAAAGATGCGCAGTATATTATTGTTGCTGCATAGGCACATATTCCAAGCAGATTGAAATCTCTGAACGTTGAAACAATATCTTTATTATTTAGATACCCCAAAACTTATTTGGCACCAATCAAACTTATTATTTTCTATAATTAAAATATTGTTGTAATGTTTGTGCATTACATTTGCCAAACAAATAATTTTTTGGCGTATAACTACCATCATATCTTGTACTTAATTACACACCAACAAGTTTTGGCTCGGGAATATCATCGGGTATATAAAATTGCTTACCTACATCCATGCGATCATTTTCGTTCAAACTATGACGTCAGACTGATAAACTCTTGAATGATTTTCATCAAGGGTTAATTATCCTCTTGCAATTTCCTCCATCTCTATTTTCAATTCCAGAGGAGAACTGGGGAGAGATTAGACATCAACCAAACATTGATGAATAAATGGTGTTATAATGTTTATATGTTTTTCAGGCTGATCTCTAAATATTTATTGGGTGGTAATTTCTGTATCATCGAACGTTTGTGAAATAATTTTCATGAAATATCTGTAGGCATTTATTTTCATCTCTCTATATCGTTTGTGGTATTTATTGACCGCAATGATTATTTATCTCAGCTTAATAATATTTTGGGTTAACGATTCCATGAACCAAATGAAATTATAATAACTTTTTTTCGTATTTCGACTGATAATGTGTTATTTTACTAAATACAAAATCGTTTAATAAAGTGGCATTTTACCACATAGAACTATCACTTTACTGCATAGTACTGTCACTGCCAATAAAACACTGTTTGATAGAAAATTGTTCATTTGATATTGGAAATTAAAAAAACAGTTTTGCTAAACTCGTATAGCTTTTAACTTATTCGCTCGTACTCAAAAGCCATACTCATTTAGTAAAACTTTGCTTTTCTAAACTTGTTTAGTATACTATTATCTCCATATTTTAAATGAGACAAGGAACAATCTATTCTGGAATGAATTATCACAAGTGCTTCAAATGTTTTTTTTTCACGAAAACTCTTTGGCAAAAATATGAAAATAAACAGATTGATAAAATCAAGAGTCCGTTAGAACGAGTGATTTTATCTGAATTCCGTGTGTTTGAATGCTTTTGCCAAATAAACCAGTTATTTGGTTCTTATTATAACATAATTCAATTGTGATTTGAATTTTGAAGAAAACTCACATGGTTCCAAGTTGATCCCATTCCGGGCACATCACCCATTTTCAGCATTTCAGCGGCATAAATACTGCTGATAAAAGGTATCTCTCATGTAAAATTTCCCATGAATGTACTCGTCTTCAAATTGATTTTCCATGGCCACAATCATCAATGGTTACAACGTTTTGGCTGGTTTCCGGGTTTTGCCGTGGTCTTTTTTGGTTTAAATCTCCAAACGTTTCAACTGCAGCTGCGGCAGTCATCTTCAGTGGCGTGGTCGAAGTACTCTTTTTGACGTATCAACTGAAACTGTTACAACGATCAATCAGGAATTTTTTTGTCTCACTTTTACTTTGTTTACACATTTTCAATATCTTTCACAAATCCACAAAACAATCTCAAACAAATTCATTAAAATTTGGACAGGAACACGTCTATCGGGTCACCTCGTTTGATACTTTTTTTTGGTTTGTTTGGTCCAAATCTTACTTATATACACACAATGGGATTAGGTTTCCTCTGTTTATTAGAACGGTTATATTGAGCCTCGGTTTCAGGACTCATGTTTCCGAAAATTGGAACACTCTCAATACTTTTGTTTTTTGTTCGATATTTGTAACAGCATTTATATGTGATCATAGATGTTAAAGCAGTAACGTAGATGACATGACCTGCTATAAATATACTTATGTTTATAAAATAGTCAAATAAACTATCCTATCAAATCAAATATAGTGTTTTTTATGTTTCCTGAAAATGCCAAATGATTGTTTTTTATACAAAGTGATGAACATCGTTGATTTTATAATTATGTTGGTGTCTTGAGCAGTAACGACTACTAAACGTGATTTCGTTTCAGGCCGAAAAGACCAGTGTAACCAAAACCGAAGAAAAAATAGAAAGGGTAACCAAAACAACACAGTCCACCAAGCAACAAAGTTTCAGACCAGTTCAGTTGGATAATATCCCACTTCTGAGTACCGGCGGCAACGTAACAGGTAAGAAAAAAATTCGATAAATGCTAGAATGTCAGAATAGGGATTACAAACATCGATTGCATTTTTTTCGTTACAAAATAATAATATTTTCAAAAGTTTGTTGCGCACAGGGGGCTTCCCGGGAAGATTATCTGGTTTTTCGCAGGGTTGACTCGGATAGTTTACTGTAGAATCCATCGCTCGAGGTTGATCTCTGAGTTTTACATGGACAACAGCTTGCTCTTGGCACCATGAACTGAGAGAACTCCTTCAGCTCAGATTTCTGTATACTACCTTCAAGGATGGAGCCAGTCCCTCTGACCATAACCTGATGAAAACCGGAACTGATGTATCATCAGAGCCTGTAATTCTGAACCAAATTGTTTATCAGGAAATATATTCAGATATTCAACCTCGTCGCCTTTTCAGGACCATTGTCTTGGCAGTTTTTCTGCTGAGCTGAGGAGAACCAGGCCGGTGATTCTGTAAGAATCTCTGGTCTTGACCCTACTAGGGTATCCTGACAACGTTAGCATGCTTTCACTTCTTGAAAAAGTGCCTGAGAAGTTTTTGATGATATATTACAAGTACTTGATTTGACTTTTTCTCTCATAACGGGCACTTTTTTTATTATTGAAGCCACGTCCACTGAGCTGCTGGGACAGTTAGTAGCAGTTACCTTCTTTTGCACATTCACTGCTTATTTTCTTCCATTTTCGTACCACCAACCGTATATTGCAAAGCAAAGCAGTACCGTCTTTCCTGTGGAATTTGTAGAAAGATTCGTATCAGTCAATAATGTGAGTTATTAGAAAACACTCAAAATATTCAAAGCAGGACGTAAAGGACCACTTGGTGTAGACGCGCACCTTGCTAACCTTCCAGCAGACGAGATCGTCAAGAGATTTCATGAGCTCGATGTTGATTGCTTTCTGCATGACTTTCGAGATAACAGATAGTAGTGCGATAGGTCTGTAGTTTCTGGGTAGGGTCTTTTTCCCTTTTTTGGGACTGCTTGTACCCTTGCAATTTTCCAGTTGGACGGAAATACCCCAAATTTATAAGAGAGGTTGAATAACTTGCAAAGAACTGGTGTTAGTTCGGTAACACATTTTTTGAAACGATCGGCGGAATTCCGTCAGATCCACTAGCCTTGTTGTTTTCAATTAACGTTAGTTTCTAAAAATCGGTAGAATTGAACCCAGTTATTTGTGGAGCAAAAAACATTTCAAATAGTATATCACTTGCCCTATAATTTCATTTGAAATTTCATTTGAAATTTCCATTGCTAACAATGTCGCCTTCAAAAATTAAATACGTTTGTCATAACGTTTTTATTAAATAAGTTTAATATTTTGGTAACCGTATATATTGCATACTATATTCAGCAAATCAATCCTGTATGTGAAATTGAAATATGAGAGCAGGAAAAAATGTCACGACAGGACAGTCATACATTTTTTGGCATTCTCAATGTAAACACTAATCGTTTTCAAAATTTTATAGTCTTCGTGTAACTACGGATGACATGATTTGTAGGCCAGCAAATTGTTGGAACTGAAATATCTATCATTCATCTTTTTATGCCGACGCCGAATTCCTTACTTTCGAAAAATGTTTCCGTTTTTTGATACAGTCAAAGACTGATATATCGAAATTGTCTAGCAGCTGCAAGATTTATCTCCGTCACATAATGCCAGATCAAAATTATTATTTTTGAAAAGTGAGGGTCAAATGTTTTGTGGCTCATTTGTTAATTATTCTGGGAATGTTAATCGGTTTTGGGAAACATAGAACAATGAAAACACTATGACCGTGTTGTGCAACATTAATTTATGAGACTCGGTGAAATTGTCCAGGATGAATGAAAAAAAAATAAATTACTGTTTTGTACCAGTTATTTTCACCATTCCTAGCTGGTCACCTCCGAAAACTTGTAATAAACTAGTTTCTGAAGGGGGCCAACTATTCAATATTTATAGTGTGGAAATTCAAGGGTAGAAAAGGAAAAAGTTCAAACCAATCGTCAGATTCTCCTCAAATCCTTAATCATTGATATTTTTTATGAGGAAACTCTATATTAAACACTGCCTGTCTTTAATTTCGATACTTCAGAAAATATCAGTAATAATAGTGATATTGACCATGATAATGATGATCAATTGTGTCCCACCTTCTCTGCTTTCTCAAGTGTCTTTATTTATAGCAGCCTCTGAAGATCTAATTTCTTAAGAAATTTAATGATTTTTTAGGGAGTTATATGTAGCATTTCATCCACTATCAACTGGTTTGATCCCAGATTTCTTAAATTTTTCATGCGCACATTCGATAAGGATTTGATAAGATGTTTCCGGGTTTTTTCCTCGAAAGTGCTGTTCTCCTCTGAGCCTAGCTTCTTGAGATGTTCTACCAGTCTATAGTGTCCTGTTGAAGCCTTGATCCTGGGAATTCTGATCAGTGTTTTGGACCTTTCCCGATTGAAGTTGCCGAGGAGATTATTGGCTTTTCTTAGACCTGCAAGTATCTGCCATCGCATTCTTCTCACTGCTTCCTTCCTTCTCTTTATCGAGTTCCTACTGAAAAAATGAGCCTCCAAGGCTACTGAATGGTACTGGTTCAATCAATAAGTGGTGTGGTGTGGCCGGTGTAGGAACTTCTTTTCGTGCGAGTGAAACTGCTTGTTCATTTTCCTCTTTCTGGTTTGCTCTGGCATACCCAGAGAAAAATAACTATTGTTTGTACATATAGCTCATTTAATAGACATTCTCGTATACCATTACGAGTTTTGTCGTTATGGTGAGATTCGATTAAAATTAGTGTGTGAGGGTTTTCGGGGTCAGATATTATGATTTTTTTGGCAAAATTCATGAATGAAAGATGGCGGCCCAATATGGTGGACGAGTTTTGTGACTATGGTCAGATTCAATTCAAAATTGGTATATGGGGGTTTTCGGGGTCGAAGATTTTGATTTTTCAGTCAAAAACACACTCTAGTTATCACATGGACTAAAGAGTAAAAAATAATTGACAATGTAATTTGTCAAATGTAAAAAATCGTGGGGTACTTGACAAACTTCTCTTGAGCTCTTGAACGCTCAGTATTGTTAAATTAAAATAAAAAATATGATACTATAGATCGAAAGGACCGACGCTTTTTTACATTTGATTGATTACATCGTCAATTATTTTTTACTTTTTATTTTTATTCGAGTTTAAAGGCCGTCATTCTTTGAAATTAATTCCTAACGTCTCGTTAGCACGAGTGGCTAACTTCTTTATATTTTTCTTTGATATTTCACCGATGAGTCATTGGTGATATGTCTGAGGCTTTGGTGGAAGATCAGATTCGAGGTAACTTGACAGTCTGGGCCAAATGCCCTTTGCTCATGTACCTATATGTATTTTTCTGGGATGTTATGGAATTTGGTATGCAAAAAAGTATCATTATTATTATCATTTCCAGCTCAGCTTGGAATCTTTTTAAATACGGATAAATGCCAATGATAGTTCTTCATTGTTGCTCTCAGTAGCTGGAATCAATTTTTCGATTCATCTTCAGTCTAGGGTAAAACATTCGATGTGAACCAAACTAGCTCAGTAATTGAGTATTGGGTTCACTCTGTATTACCGGCAGACACGAAGACACCAAGATATCTAATGTATCACATGAATGTGACTCGATAAGTTTCATAGACGCCCACAACATTATTTCAGAGAGCGTCGTAGTAAACATTATTACCAAACGGCATGTATTTTTAACAATTTCATGTTTGAGTCAGCGCTGTTATTCTAACATACCTATGCACCGGAATTCACTTTCATATTACATCCAAAAGCACTGATCGTTGCATTTGAATGAATGGGTTAAAGAATGATCCAACACTTATATTATAACTAACATACGACATTTATGGCAAGCAGCGTGACAGTTGAGTTTTCTCAAAACATGTTTTCAAATACAGGAATTATTATGGAATCTTTTTTGGTAAATATTTATTCAACAGGTCGAGAAAGGTCAAATTTGAATTATTTTTCACCTAGTTGCATACTAGTGAGAAATGAATTTTACTATACTACGTCAAAACTAAAAAACCACAATGATGGTCTCATTGGACGAAGTGACCATAAGGAAGTCAGGATAACAAAAAAGAAATAGATCGGTCCCAAGTCAGTCAAATTTCGCTGGTGAATGGTGAATGATGAACAAAATAACGTTCTAGTTCTACTTTTTCATCAACGCAATTGGATTTTTAATAACGTATCTGCTGCTTTGTCTCGCTTTCTTTTAAAAATCAGAATAAACGGATTTTCATCAGAGTTTCCTTCATTTGATTCGTCTTCTTTTTTGGTCTTCTGTTCATTTATTGTGTTTTAATGTTGTTTTATATGATATTCATGTGTTTATTTTATTGATGTATCACGCACGGGTTGAACCTTTAGTGACTTGTTTTCTTTGTTTATTTACTTTATGCAAATAAATATTATTATCATTTCCTCAATCATATTCACATTGATCTACCTCCTCTTCAAAATTATTCAAATTTTACATCGAAGCCAACAAAACATTTGTGAAATAAGGACAGTCCCACTTGATACTCTGCCAACTACTTGGTAGCTGGTATCTTGGTCAAAATACCGTATACAGGGTAGATTATCCTCAAAGTTTTCATCTTGGGTATGGTGGTTTCATGAGAGCGTAAAGAATAGCTTGCTATATGTTGAAAGAGCATTACTATTTCTCCTCTACTCGCTAGAGGAAGGGATATCGACGTGCGCTGTTATCGGTGTGTCGCATTGCCACGTGGTCCGTTAATGCGTCGGGTGGGGTAACAGGAGAGGCGCACAGTAGTGCGTCTCTCTTATTTATGTGGTGTTATGATATCATTGCGTTCCTTGTTGCTCACGTAGATTTCTGTCTATACCCCAGATGAAAAAGTTTCCGATACTGTCTATGTCGTTGTATACAAATCGATTATCTGCCCATCTGGAAATGTATATTATGGGATACGCATTTTTTAATGATGATAACATTTTTTGTAAAATAAATTCAGTATGGAAATATAGGCCACAAATTCGTTTCAGATAGTATACCGCGCATACACACTTTAAAGATCAGCATCAAGTTCTCTTGGAACTGAAATAAACCAAAAACTTACGAGAGGATCGAATATTCGTCGATTCTCTTACGCCATCTTGAATACAGTGAGCTTTCAATTACAAAATAGAATTGATTCCAGAAATAAAAACCACCTGAAATAATGTCCTGTGTGGGTCCTCTTTTGGTGCAGATGCCAGTGTCTGTTGTTTCAGCTTTCTCATCAAGAAACGGAAAGGTACTATTAGTTTCCTTTTCCATCGTAAACTTGATTAAATCCCTTGTGTTGTTTATTCTTGAGAAGAAGTCCTCGAATTGATCCTTTCTATGGTTACATATGATGAAGGTGCCATAGTTTTGGTTCGAGTTCTGCCAATCGGATAGCCAGTTCTGCGAACCTCCATGTGATGTTGGCGATTAGTGGAGACAGAAAAGATCCCTACCGCAGTCTGTCGACTTGGGAGAAAATATCTCAAAATTTGCATACACCGCGCTTCAAATTTCACCTCTGTAGAAACCTCATAATGCATATTATAGCTGAGTCGAATGGGTCTTAAAGAAAATTATAATTAATTTCCCAAATCATATTGCTATCAAATTTCCTTACCAAATCCTTCTCGAGCATGAATTAAAATCCGGAACCTATAAAAAAAAATCCGAAAATAGGAAGATGAGGTATATATAAGGCGAGTAACGCATAATTTTCATCACTAGCAAACTTGTTGTAACAGATGAAACAAAATCAAAGTTATAACTAATCGAAATGTCTGTGATGCTGAAGCGTTAGCCTTTCCCCAGACTACATGGGTTCAAATCCCAAAGTCTGCTATTAAGCTTAGAGTGAGTCTAAATCCACTGTCACAAAAAACTGTATGTTCCGGATCTCCCTTGCTGGCAAAAGCTCTTAGAATAACCTTCCTGAAAACCTGGGGGATTCGTGAAAATATATATTGCTTACAAAATACGTTTATGCAAATAACAATTTCTTTAGTTTTTGTGAGTAATTTTCTCACCAGCTCATCAGTTGTATGACACAAACACCTAATCATATATTTTTTTGGCAGTGGAAACAGTTTACCCTGTATTTTAACTATAAATGATAATTGATGCGCTGTTAATGCACGAGCCAGCCAAATATGACTTGTCCAATTCATGTTCCGCTATGTTATTTCGGAGAAGTAATTATGAATTAACTAATGATTTAATGATTTTCATGATTTTCAGTGTCATTTAGAGCTTATATTTGAATCGCTCGTTAAAATAAGTTGTAAACACAATTTATAATAATGTAGCAACAGTGTGAACCAGAATAGACTCAACAAACTAGAATTCTGAATGAATTATCGCTCATACTGTAGGTTCAATATATTTCACTGAAAAAAAGGAGAATATTTTGGTGTGAATGCATCACCCTTTACATTATTTGAAGACTCTTCCATACGGTCCTTTTCAGTCTATTTGCTTGCGGAAGTAGTCGAATTTATTTTTGGTATTATATTTGTTCATGTCTGTATGATTGAAATGACTCTTCAGATTAAGTCGAATATGTACAACATTTCAATATACAATAACTGAGTAGACCGTAATTGTTTTATGATTTTTGAATGTTGGTCATCAACCTTAGCAGATATTGAACTTCCCAGCCAACCATGCGATAGAAGAAACATGTAAAGGCGACATCGCATTATGACGTGCGACATCGCATTTGAACTCACAAACATGTATCCAATATCTATTGGGGAAATGTGAAAATGTCCGCCTCGAGGAAAATCATTGTGACGTCTTTCAGGCATGGAATTCGACGTCACATAAAACGGGTGTTATACAGGTGTTATACAAGTCCACATTTCATATCACAACTAGGTCACACTGTGATATCAACTGTTTGTCATAGTTTTCTAGATCTCGACACACTGAAAAAGGGGAGCCGAGAGTTTTGACGAACTCTGGAGTGTTTATAATTATTATTATTATAATTCATGGAGTGTTTATAATTATTTCATTATTATTATTTCACTCTGAAGAGAAAATTCTTTCTCTACGACCACATGGAAATATGCCCATTTTATGCGCTTTATCGATCAAGGAAGTAGGCCGATTGTAAAACACTTTTCATTTCTACATCACGAGCTGTACTGTAATGATCATTTCAGTACAGGATATTTTCCACGACTTTCATGAACTACTAGACTGTCATTTTTATGAGATCGAATCAAGTTTGTTAACGTTCTAATAATTTGACATTTTACATCAGTATTTACAAAATTCGTTTAAAAAAAATAAGTAATCGAAAATGAGTAGTAATAGTGAGGATGATTTGACATTGACACCGCTAATTTCAATATAAAGATGACAATCGAATTCTATATTTTCAAATAGTTGGCAAGTGGTTTCTATAGTAGTTAATTTCGTCATATTATTATGTGAGTTCGTAGCAGCGAGTGAAGAGTGAGGGAACATTCAGGTTTTGGATAGTGGGGGTGAGGGTTCAAATCCCACATAAACCAATTTTTTTTCTTTTATGGAATCGATTAGTGTTCGATTTTTATTATAATTTTCAAATTTTGTTGTATATATTATGGGAATCATGGCGGCAGGAAAGTTTATGATAAAAAGTGTTATAAAAAATATTACAGATTTTTTTATGATTCAGATGGTCGTAGAAAAAGTATAGTGTACAATTTGCATGAAATGACCCATTTCCCACTCGTAGGTATATAAGCTATTGTAGTACTCTACGAAATTTTGTCCTAACAAAATGCGTCTGATGGTTCGTTGGCAAAAGACATATGACTGGTCAATGTATATTGGCTTTTTCGTGGCCAGTGTTCCATATTTCTTGGTTAGGGGAGATGGATTTGAAATTTCTTCCCGAAGATTTGGCACAATACCAAAACAAGCAGGACCCTTCACGACGCTCAATGAGTTAGTGTTATAGAACTTTTGCATGGGTATCTCACAGATGTAATTCAGAGGTCGTCGAAGTATTAGCCAGCATAGTAGATGATTTTTCTGTTGAATACTCCCCACTAACATTTCTATTGCAAGGGTTGAAGCGTAAGCCATGAATATCTAATTATCTGTTCACTTTTTATTATAAAGTTTCGTTATTTTGCCAACGCTATTTTTTAGTTTAGCGGGATCCTCGAACTCTTCCACCGCCATCAAACTGGGCCGGAGAAAATCGAAGGCGCCAACCACGTGCAAAAAGAAATGCTGCCGAAATCTAGATTCACATGAAATTATTAATAACTAACATAAAAATCTTCGTGGTCGCAACCTAATTTTTACATCAAAACATATTTTGGTATTTTTAGATGTCAAATATTATCCATCTTGCACAGCTGTCGAGTTTCTAAGTTTATTAAATTTACTTTCGACACTGATAATATCTATCCCTAAGATTCTCATATTCAAGATCGGAATCAGGAATCAGTAGTGCCTGGAATTCAACTCGTGCGGGTCTCTCCACGGTATCACAAAATGTTTTAGTGATTTCGTGATTATTTTTCTATGTGATTTTTTCTTTCATTTTCTTCACATCGCTTTTAACAAAATCTAAACACAGTTTTGGCACGATAATATTTGCGAATTTACAAGAGGTTGAGGTACAGAAAGGTTCGGGGATTTCTTTCGATACTTTGAGTGGAAATTTTCAGCAGGGCATTTCACAGTACAAAACAGCTCAACGGAATTTTGGTGTTCTTTCAAAATAGAGGTGCATACGAAATACGCGGTTGTGTCCAAAAATGGTTGAGGATCTGTAGAAGTTGGCCATTTTTGAAAAAAAATTTATTGTGAAATAAGTTGTAAAAGAAGTGGTTGAATGATGTTATATGATTTATATTTCAAACCAATTCGTTCAAAAATGAGATTGCGTAGTGACCTAAGCAAAAACGCTAAGCTATATTCTAGAAGGAATTCTGCAATAAAATAATCAAGATTATATGTTTACTTCGGAAATAAAAAAAAATATTATCGTTCGGAGTCTCCATAATTATTATGAATTATAATCAAGAGAAATCTAAAATAAGCAAAATCAGAATTTTGTATGAGCCACCAACCCCAAATATATTAACATAGTTTCTGGAGAGTGAATATTTTTTTATCCTGATGCGGTCTGCAACTGTTTCATATATCAAGAGAAATCTAAAATAAGCAAAATCAGAATTTTGTATGAGCCACCAACCCCAAATTTATTAACATAGTTTCTGGAGAGTGAATATTTTTTTATCCTGATGCGGTCTGCAACTGTTTCATATATCAAGAGAAATCTAAAATAAGCAAAATCAGAATTTTGTATGAGCCACCAACCCCAAATATATTAACATAGTTTCTGGAGAGTGAATATTTTTTTATCCTGATGCGGTCTGCAACTGTTTCATATCGCCGTTTCAGTAAATAATCAAATGGGAGAAAATTTGGTAAATATCTTAGCAATACCCGGTATTTTCTTGTTAGGTTAGGTTAGGTTAGGTTAGGTTAGGTCGTATTTCAGTCGGCAAAACGAAAATAATTATTGCTTGTATTGGCTGAAACCAACTATTGAACTTTAAATTCACCAAAAAATATCACTTTTATTGGAACGTTTACCAAATTATTATCCATTCAGTTTTTTCATCAGGTCATATATAGAGTTAACCAATTGTTGCAGTTTCCTTTCGGTATAAGAAAAGCACCATTTCTTAGCCAGCGTCTTTTGAACAAGCTTATCAGTTAACCATTGGATACCTTTCTGAAGTTTGACAACGGAAGCAGCACCCATTTTTGCTACCTTTAAAAACCTCAAAATTGAATTTAGAAAGGTATTCTCATTCATTTCTTGAAATTTTTTTTTGAATTCGGTGTCGGTCATCGATTATCAGACTCCAAGTTGAAAGAACGCCTTGAAATCTACGGGAAATAAGATTACATTTTTTCATTGTGATATTGATCAAAATTTCATCTTTTGGCACAAAGATTGTGATGAATATCTAATTATATTGAAATTGTATCTACCAGATAAATATTGTTTTCATTTTGAAACGAAAACATATTTTGAATATATTCACTTGTATATATTTAAGATGCCCACAAATTGTACAGGACATTACCATGTTTCTTTGAAGTGAAGCAACTGAAATTCTGCGTTGTATTGGGTAGCCGCATCTCAAATTAAGATTGGTACGTTCTTGTTTTCAAATCAAAAAGATTGGAATGCATAACAGTATGTTTCTTGTACGAACGTTTATTTGATTTCTCCAAATAAAACTGATTTTTATTTACAATACATGTTAAAGTTGAAAAAACAAACCAGGCGTGAAAGTAGTAAACACTTCTAGCATTTAATATCACCGTTTGACATTAATTAACTTTTAGATACAGGATCCAAATTGCGGCGACTGGGATTTGAAATAAAAAAACATAAAACGTGCCAAGAAAAATTCAAATGTTGAATTAATGACTCTTTCGAATACGTAGGAAACTGAAATATAAATGTTATAATATTTTAGCTCGCGTTGACTGCTTACGTGAACATCCTGAAAAGAAATATAAGTATTCTGCAATATTAAAATTTTTATTTTCACAGATTTTTATTGAATATATTATACTTCTTCAATAATTACTTAGCATTAAAACTTTTTATTTCACGTGTAAATATTATATTTTATAGTTTTTTCTTATGAATTAGGAAAACGTTATGAACCTTAGAAGGAAACATTTTGAGATCAGGAAAAATAGCAAAATTATTGTCTACAGTTAAAAGCAGAGCATTATTTTTTTGAGGTTTTTTCAATTTTTTTTATCCAATAAATTGTATTGGTGGTTCCCAAACTGTTCCACTAAGCAAATCTCATCTAAGCTGATGACATATTTATACAATTTATTGATCCTCTTAGAAAATGAGTGGTACACTGAATTCATTGGCAAAGCTGCAAGTTTTTTCTGTCACGTTCATCATTTAAATTCCGAAAACACGAATTTTACGCAATGACAGGTGTTAGTTTCAGTAGTTTTATTGCTGTTTGGTTGACATTATCAGAACAGCAGGAGATATATCTAAAAATATTCGCACGTTTTAATAGAATCTATAATTTATTTATATATCAAATACGAGTGTGTTTCATAATATTCTACTGGAAAATTCATCTAGGAAATAGATTTATATCAAATATGCGAATATCTTCCCATTCGAACGATGTACACAGGTGATTCTGTTACTAAATTGATACTAGTGCTATTCGTAACGACAAATTATTTTCGTCTCGACCTATTTATTCTTGGAAGGAATTTGAAGACATTCTGTGTCAATTACCCGCGATCCTCCATGATGACACTGGATAGATTATTGAATAATAATAATAAAAATAATGAATGATAGGATACGAATGCTGGTGGCTGCAAATAAGTCACTACCAAGGCGGGCGAGAAGTAGAGGAAAACATGAAGATCCGCGATAAACCTTCTCGCTCATTTGAAGAACCTCCACGTATTGTGGATAACCCACCGGCCGCTGATCGGGTGGAAACTTTATCAGCCCTAGCGCAATTCGAAGCTTTCTGCAGAAGGCTTCGTCATCCTGAGAACAATGATCTGCGCAACCCGATAACCCCTGAATTGGTGGAAAACATTTCCAAGCACCGACCACCATCCGGCAAGAGTTTTCAGCTCATTCCCAAAAACGGAAATTTGTCTGATCCAAAGAACTATAGACCGATACAATCTTGAATGCATCGACAGATGTAACACAAGATTTCGTACAGTAATATTTCGATAGCCTGGATCAGTTACCACAAGGCATTCGATACAACTTCGTATGAGCTTATCTTGCATTTGCTCAAAAGCCTGGCGATAGCCGATCAGATAGTGAGATGCATTGCAAAACTGATGCCGCTGACACTGACCGGGGAGAAAAAAGCTCCCATTGAAGCTGCGCTGACTGAAGTCCTCCTGCATAAGGGTAAGCCAATACATAGAGTCTCCTTGAAAAACATTGGAGATATTGGCTTATCCAAACATTTTACTTTGGAATTACTCAAGTCGACTGGGCTGGAGACGGAGACCAAGAGATTCATAATGGCCTTCCAGTACGGTGTCTTCAACACCTGGTTTACCGTAGTTGCGTGATAGATATAGAGGTTCCGGACACAAGCTGCATAGCGAGCCGTGGAGCTACAGAGATTTAATGTATTTGCTGCCGGCTTGTCAAGCTTATGAGGTCTCAGCCCATATCCTTATGCATAACGCGTCTCTGCGAGTGTTGTATCACCATCTACGACACTCGTACGGTATAGACGAGACACCGGTGTTTCCTTACGCTCCAAGGGATATTGAGTCCGTTGTGGAGAATGAGAAGTGCCAAATCTATTGGAATTCCCACTCTCAGGCAAATACAAGCCAACAAGCGTGATGTAGTCCTACTCGATCGAAAAGAGGAGGAAAACCCCGCATCTTATACAAGCAGATACGAGCGGATATCTCAGCAAGGAGGGTCAAAAAAGGAGTCGCTAGCTCCAAGGATAATATTCTCATTGAAAGATGTATTTTGCAAGACATAATGCACTATAAGCGTAACTTTTCCATGGCCTGAATCAATTATCGGAAGGCGTTTGACCCAACATCACATGGCATCGTAAGACATTTTCTCAGATGCCGTGCGATACACAATAAAAAGTGTCATGCATTAACCAAATGAAGTCCAAACACATCAGTTTTTCTTTTTTTTTTTCATTTTCATCTGTTAGGATTATTCCAATCAGGCCCTGTCTCCGGAGCCCCGATACATCCGGAGGGCGCGCTAGTGTCATTTAGCCAGAGAGTCACTCCCCACGTCCGTGTGATTACTGCGCCCGACAATTATGTGCCCTGAGTAGACGGAGTAAACTAAGGATGACGGCCTTCTGCTTACTTCCGGCTTAGATTTCTGTCTCATCACGGCAAACCAGTATGATTTTCAGATTGGAGCGCAGTGTTTCCATCATTCCACCAAAGACCACCAATATGATAACATGCAGGAATACCCTAGTGACAACAACAGTACCAGCCACTAAAGCATAAAATAAGTGATTTTTTAACAAAAATACTAGTAGGAAACCGACTGTACCATCACATGAACGACAGTTCGTAGTTATATTCTGTTATGTTTTGGACTCGCAAATGCCATTTGTTAATTTGTTAAAAACTATTAAATACAAGAAAAAGGGTTTTGCTGATAAAATTAAAACTAATACAGCAATCTGGTCGCTTCAATGAAGATAATTGAAATACGACCAATATGAGATCATGTACGGCCCGATCGAAGCATTAGTAATAGAGAAAAACTGGAAAAAACAGAAAAAATTTCATATTTTTTTTTCACATTTTTCAATGTTTAGGGATGACCCTTTTCATGGGTGTAATGAATTATATGTACTTCGTTCGTGCCCAAAACAGGCGCTGTCGGACTATTAGTTTTGCCACAATTGCAATGAATTTTTTCCATTGTATAGTCCGATTTCAATTTCTCTTTTGAAAGTAGAAGTATAGTACTACAAAAAGTATATTCCCATGTCTCCCTAAAATACCGTGAAATGGGTGCAAAATGCTTGGAAACATAACTGAAAACGACCGAGCCTGCCATGCGGTCGCCTAGTAGGAGAGACCGGGAGATGAGGAGAGGCGTATTGTAAGTATTGTAAAGGGATTATTACATCCCCTCATCTCCTGGTTTCTCCTACTACTCGACCGCATAGGCAGGCTCGGCCGCTTTCAGTCATATTTGTAAGCATTTCTCACCCATTTTGCGGCGTTGGAGCGAGAAATGAGAATATACCTTTTGTTGTACTATACTTTCAAAATATGTTTAAGAAATTGAAATTGGGCTATCACTAGAGCATCCACGCCCGCTGCAATATAGTGCAAAAAAATCAATTTGCAATTGCCAGAACTAATGACAGTCCCTGTTTTGTCCACAAATGAAGTAAGTACACTACTTATTTTCATGAAAGTACCAACCCTACAAATTGAAAAATGGCGGAGTTGTGAATTTTGACTAACCATCCAGTCGGATCGTGCAAAATCTTGTTTTGTTCCTATTTCAATTATCTACAATATTATTCTCATTGGAGAAACCAGATTGCTGTATTAGTTTTCTACTAGTATTTTTGTTACGGAAAATCGTCTATCGATTGGCCTAGTGCTCATCATTATTCGTCTAGCATATCAATTACATTTTTTCATATTTTCATATTTTTTTCACACGTGGGAATGTGTGGAGAGGTATTTTTGATTCTGTCTAAAAATTTGTTTTCATTGTGTTGCTCGCGGATGGCGCTGCAACTGACTTTTGGATATAACCCTTGTACTTCGTTTTGTAATTATTAAACACTTTGTTCACATTGATTGATTAATTAATTCTTTTTTAAAACCTGGCACTATTATTTTCTTAGATTCTCTTCGTTAATGAGGCATATTTTTCATTAAAAGCTGCTGCTGAAAATTTCGCGTCCTCTTGTTTCGCCAATATGTACCTAATTGTGTTTAGACGATGTTTTCTTGGATACATATTCCGAAAATACCTGAAGCTACTTGGTTGGAAAGAACAACTCTTTATATCGATAATTTCTTGAAAACGATCACTCATTCGGAAGTAGATCATCAGGAATTTCCTAAAGTATATAGAAACGTTCCATCGATTCCCGTAGGAGGCAAGGGCTTTGGAGTAAATTTCACACCGCTGACGTTTTTATCAGTTTTTTATGTACAATCACATAAAGGTAATATGCACATATTTTGAAAAATCTGGTTAAATGCAAATTCATAACAAGCAAGAAAAGAAAATATTGAATATGAAGAATGATTATTGTAAAGAACTTTCTCAAAACTCACTCTAAAATTCTTCATTCAACACTTGAAAACAGAACATGCTAATTTATATACAACACTAACTATAGGTATTTCATATGAAATCAGCAATACTTCACTTAAGTAGATTTATTTATCTTCACTGTACAAATACTTCAATATCCCCCTATCAGCGACACGCACGGCCTCTTATAATTGAAAACATTTCTTCTCGTTCTATCCAGAGATTTCTACAACGTTCCATTTGCTTCTAGGCGAACAGACTTATGCCACCGCTCCTCGTTAACAGGTGGTGCAGGGATCACTCACGACGGTGCTATTATTTCGCTATTCTTCACCTAGATGGCGCCAGCCGCTATTCACTTGCCTATGTGTGCAACCTCTCCCGAACAGAATGGCCCCCTGTTAATGTCTTCGTATAATGTTCACCTCCCACAAACTCGGACAATATTCAGAACTTAATCGTCCTTGTATTGGACTAAATGTTGATCGATTTGCATAAGAACTGCTGATATATCTATACATCTTGTCATCTTACGGTTTTAGACAAGTGGTAATGGATATGCCTACATTATAAATAGGACCAGCAACCAATTAATGAAATATTAAATGGAAATAACCGATAGTAGGTGAAAATCCTCCAACATTTTCAAAGCATCTTTAGTAATATCTAATATCTATATAAAAATTTTAAACAAAACTTCGTATAAACTCCAGCAAATCCTAGGTTTTACCAAATATGGATTAGTACAGTGTAAAAAGGAGGAAATTTGTTGTGCAGATTGTGAAAAAAAGTATGTTCGTTAAACTGAGAAGTTATAATGTAAATTGGTTGAATTCGTGATGTGACATCAATATACCTTTCGTTAATGTTTGAATAAAGGGTGTGAAAAAAATATACATGAGTGCTCTGACCTTTTTAGTATTATCATCGATTTTCTGATTTACCCACACTTTTGTAGTAAGCGAGAGCTTCAAGTTCTGAAATCGAATTCTTTTTTTGAAGTAATCTAGGCTTTACACATATCGACAGCGAAAACTGTAGATTTTAAGCGAATTTCCACCATTTTTCAGGTTTTACCAAATTTTCCGACATTTTCATCACTTACTCTCGAATGGTAGGATTCAAAAATACTATTTTTGCAACAGTCTTAGCTCAAGTTCACGTATAGTTTTACTCCCGCTTAGTCTACTAACAGGCGCAACATCATTGAAAGTCTGGGACTTATAGGTCCCATAACTTCGAAACTCCTCATAGGATTTTTTGTGCCCGTGGAGACTTTTGTTTGGGATGCCGAGAACCCCATTTTTTTCAAGCTACAGCTAATTCGATAGAGGGCCAATTCCCATAAGGTTTGTGCGGAGTTCTTTGGAAGCCCTGTATCTCGCTAAGTTTGAGTTGAAAAAAAGACGTTTGAGAAATGCAAATTATATTTAACGCTCTAAAAGTCGTAGGACACAAAGGAAAAAGTGTTCTCTCTATCCCCCCCCCCTTTATAGAGAAATTTTGTTGGTTTAATGGGGTGGAATTTTTCAAGGGTACAAGTACATGGCGACTGGCCTATTAGCTAACATTTCTCATACATAATGTGTTAATTTTACATTTCGTTGACTACGATCAATCCTTATCTGAAAAAGTAATTCATTTTCGTTGGAAGTTTCACTGATATTTGTGCTGTATTTTGTTGTTCGGCTTTTATTTGATTGATAGTATCAAAATCATTTTATGCAATTATATGTCTCTGGCTATGGATTTGGCACCAGTGCGTATATTACTGATCATTGAAATTTGATATTAAATTAGTCGAATAGAACCTAGCTAGTGAGTCGAAGAAATTTAATGTTTCAATTTGGCACCTCAACATATTTTATTTGCAGAATTCAAAGTACTTGTACAGAAGCGATCATTAATCAAAGTTTATGTTGAGTGGCTTGTTATTTGGAACGGATCTTTTGATACCTGGAAATACGTTTCAATTCCAGTTCTCCTCTGGAGAATACCCTACATGCTTTTCCATGAAAGAAAATAGTTGTACCCAACGAAAGAATTTGATTCTAGCTCTTCAGATTATGTATTGCTGCAGGTTTTTCAGGCTTTCCAATGAGCCGTCTAGGAGCGCCGATTAACGTTTTTTGTTTCTTGTATTGTCATTTTCATACGGAAGCATAGAAAAGCCACAACAGTTTTCATTCGTATTTCGGAGCTTTTTCCTTATGTTCCGTTTTGTTATATTGTTATTGTTGAGTGCTCTGTAACCTACCGCCGAGGTCAATAAAAGTATTCATCTCGGCGAACGAGAACAGGTAGTGACACTGCCTGTATACCGTAACCGGTATGTAGTTGGTTTCCCGTTTGTCATTTGTCTCCAAAAAAAAGTGTACTTCAACAAATATATATGCCTGATATAATTCAGTGTCGGTCGAGGTGAAAGCTAGGAAAATAATTGTTTTCTATCGGACATATGCCACAAAATCTATAAAAAATTCTTAGTTTTTTCTGAAAGGATTGTTTTCGACTGTTAAAGAATGACTGGCTCATTATTGCTCCTTGAAACAAGTTCATTGATATGTTAAATGATTAATGTTAAATTCCGACATCTAAGTCGGAACTCCGAAAACTGAGTTGGAAATGAAAATAATAGATGTGGCCGGTCTACGCTTTCGTGTTTCTAGTTTAATTTCGAAATAAATTTAATTGTGGAAGGTGAAGTACCCAATAAATTTGAAAATTACAAAAAACATTTTTATGGATGGAGCTCTTTTCAGTCCACATTCGATTTCGAAGATTAATGACGTGTTTTTTTTTTTCAGCTGAAGTAAAGATGCCAAGTGGAAACATCGACAGGCCCGTTATCGAAGACAACCGCGATGGAACCGTGACGGTCAAGTATGACCCCCGCGAAGAAGGTGTACACGAATTAGCCGTTAAATTCAATGGAGAACACGTACAAGGTTCACCCTACAAAATCCACGTAGACTCTATCAGTTCTGGTTATGTAACAGCTTACGGCGCCGGTCTCACCCATGGAATCACCGGAGAACCCAGCAACTTCACTATTTCTACCAAAGGCGCGGGAGCCGGAGGTCTTTCCATGGCCGTGGAGGGTCCCAGCAAAGCCGAGATAAGCTGCCACGACAACAAAGATGGCACCGTTAGCGTTTCGTATCTGCCCACCGCGCCGGGAGAATACAAAATTTCCGTAAGGTTCGGCGACAAGCACATCAAGGGATCTCCCTTCAACGCTAAGATCACAGGAGAAGGCAGGAAACGCAACCAGCTCTCCGTGGGGTCCTGCAGCGAGGTGTCGCTTCCTGGTAAAATCTCCGACGCCGATATCCGCTCCCTCAACGCCTCTATTCAAGCCCCCAGCGGTCTGGAAGAACCCTGCTTCTTGAAACGTCTACCCACAGGCAATATCGGTATTTCGTTCACCCCCAGAGAAATTGGTGAACACGTGGTGTCGGTCAAGAAACTAGGTAACCACATCACCAACTCGCCCTTCAAGATCAATGTTTGCGAAAGGGAAGTAGGAGACGCGAGGAAGGTCAAAGTTACGGGTAATGCTCTCAAGGAAGGAAAGACTCACTTGGATAACACGTTCACTGTTGATACTACGAACGCTGGCTTCGGAGGTTTGTCGCTGTCCATCGAGGGGCCGAGCAAAGCTGAGATCCAGTGCAATGACAACACGGATGGTACTCTCAGCATAGCCTATAAACCAACCGAACCTGGATACTACATCGTAAATCTTAAGTTTGCAGATCATCATGTGGATGGGTCCCCTTTCACGGTCAAGGTAAGCTATTTATATTTATTTCCGTTGACGGAGTTTTTTCGTTTGATCGATTTTAATGGCAGGCAGAATAAGATAAGAATATAGCTACAATAAATATCGCCTAATGGTGTTCCTCCATATGAATGATTTCAACCTTATTACAAGTTATGTTATTAATTTTCCTTCTGTATGTGAACGGTTATTCCTCATGTACATGTTGCTCCTAACTGCGTCTTACGTTGATGTTTGGTAACTCCGGAAGTCGAAAATCACGGCAAAAAAATAATAATTATATGGCTTTGACTCCCCATTTCTCGGAACGAATATCTGAAAAATCCATAAAAAAGTGAAAAATATCGGACCATCAAATAATTTGATTTCAAACAATTTTATATTTAGAGAACGCGTCGGAATTCGGAAAGAAATTTCTACGGTTTCCTACGTGGACAAAACGATGAAAAAAAATTCTTCTCGAAAAAAATTGCGAAAAGTCCTGAAAATTAAATCGGAAAAATCCGTGAAAATAATGAAAAGCTGGACCGTCGAATAATTTTCGTAAATTGACCTGTCATCATCTCTCTTGAAAATGGCAACCGCACGCGTTGGCAAAATAGCGAGCGTATCTCGCAACACAAGTCATCCTAAAATTCCAAAAATCATCATTCAAGCAATGACGGTCGGGAAAGCCGTTTACAATTTGTAATATTTGGTGTAGCTTGAGGCCTGAAATGTCATAACACTTGGTATGAAGCGTCAGTCTTTCAAGAAAATATTCAATTAAAAAAAATCATAATACAAGTGCATTTCAATCAACCATTTTGTCAATTTCTAATGTCTTCCAGGTAACTGGTGAAGGCTCAAACAGGCAGCGAGAGAAAATTCAAAAGCACAGAGAAGCGGTACCAGTCACCGAAGTTGGCAGTCAATGCAAGCTCACCTTCAAAATGCCAGGTAAGATGTTTGAGTTAAGTGAGATAGTACAGAAGATATCTGGATAAAGGTATATAGCCCAGAAAAGTTTTCTGTTATAGAGACTGGCCTGTCGAGCTCAGTCCTCAATTCCATTTGTTGTCACGTTGGAGACATGTCAAACAAACGGCAAAGCTTTGGAACTCACTTCTTTTTTGAAAGACAAAAAATAGCATTTTTTCTGTGGAAAACCAGGAATTAGGAATGCTTCCTCTAATATTTTCCTTCAAGTCAAGTCTTTCTATGCATTTCTAGGGGCTTTAAGTACTGTGGAATACAAACCTAGAGCTCGATTAGTAACAAGTATTTAAACATTTCAAACACTCATCCAATATTGTTCAAATGTTCAACTATACTTGATTATGCTGATTTCGATGTTTATTCTTGCAGGTATCACATCATTCGACCTTAGTGCAACTGTGACGTCGCCGGGAGGAGTTACTGAAGACGCGGAGATCAATGAAGTCAGAGATGGACTGTACGCCGTCCATTTTGTACCCAAAGAACTAGGTGTCCACACAGTCTCCGTCAGATACAAGGATATCCATATTCCCGGTGAGTATACTCTCCACAACCTTCCTACGACTTCCCTTGGATAAAAATGCGTATAATTGGCGTTACAGCTTAACAATAATTTATTAAAACCAAGCGATAGTGAACTTTTTATCATGAATGGTCTATATTTAAGTGATACTACTGCAAAACAGTTTGCATCGAAAGTTGTAGTAGTGTCGTCCACATAACGATTATATGTGTGCCAGCTCGTTGTTCGAAGCATGAGACATCATGCTTGATGAACATGAAGGTGAGGACGGTAAGCATTGTGAAACATTATAGTTATCATAAAAACACTATCATAAAAACACTAAGTTTCAATGAAAATCGTTTAGAAAAAGAACCCAATAATACAAAAATTGCGAAAATTAATATGACCCCATTTGTTTCGTTAATTCCGTCAACCGGCTGCACCTTCACGAGCAACCCTTGAAGTCTTCGAGTGCCTTGTGCAAGCCAGGGCAGACGTAGCCCTTACGTTTCAACGTGTGATTTCATACACAGGACCAGTGACTGCGCTGGGATATGAACCCACGTTCCACGGATGATTTGGCGGAAAAGCGATTGCTCTAACCATCGCACCAATCTCTCAAACCACTCCATGTGTACGTTGGCGATTAGTGTAGAAAGAGAATATCCCATCGACAGTACATGGACTTGGGAGAAGAAATAGTCCTTTTCTCAGAAGTATGAGTTGTGTATTCCAATATCGCTTTTACGGGGAGGTCAGTCTTTTCATGATGATGGATGTCTTCTTCCAGTTTCCTCTTGATGATGTTCAGGGATTTTTCTATGGGTAAATTGGTATAAAGGCTTTCCACGTCAAGGCTGATCAAACAATTTTCAGGTCCCAGTTCAATATCCTTAATCTAGTATTCCGCTGGATAAAAGCAAATTCATGCGCTTTACTGCCATACTGCATCGCGCTGGATCGCCAGACTTATGTGTGGGCTCATTTTTAAACACCGATCCAGTCTCACTACCAGGTATTTCACAGGACACGACTCTGTTATAACTTTATCCGAGATCCTCAACTTCCGAAAGATTCTGCTGAAATAATTTGTATGTAGTAAATACAAGTGTGGTGAGAGACTCGAGCCCTGCCAAACACCAGCTTCGATACGATACGGTTACGAGAGACTGCTGTTTACTGTCACCTCAAAAGTCCTTCCAACAAGGTTAAAATTAATCAGCCTCACCATGTATGATGACATGAATTGGCAATTTGGTTGTGAGCCCTTGACCCAGAAGGCTTTCTTCATGCTTAGCAGAATCATGACTGTGTTGAGACCGTGGTGAAAGGCGTCTTTCACCCTGTGAACAACTCAAACTACCTGGGTGGTCGTGCTGTGACCTGCCTTGAAGCCGAACTACTCATCAGGGAACTTTGAGCCTCCCTCTAAGGCTCAACAATCTGGGTAGACTTGCTATATTAGGAGCATTTATAATGGGTATCAACTGAACAAGAACCTTTCTAGGCGCGTTCCTAATGAGGACGGCGTCTAGCCCATCCGGCCTTATTCGTCGGAAGGCGTTTTATGACTTCCGGCAGATCCTCATAGTGAATCAGTAGCTTGGCCAATAAATAGGCCTTCCTTGAACGTTTCGATCATGGAATATCTCCCACTACATACTGATAATTTTCAAGTAGTTTCGTCACTACAAAAGGTCCTTTAGAACGTCCTATTTGCTTGAACAAGGTGTTAGGTAACCGTAAACGTTTTCTGAACAACTCTCAGAGTTTTCAAATCGTGACGTGCGTCTTGAGTCTGAAAAATATCTGCATTGACCTGGGACTTTTCGAGAACCCTTCAGGGACGTACCAATATTTGTCCAGACGCTAAGTTGTATTTTGTTATTTTCCTTCTGAAGGGCCTTTATATGCATTTAATATCAACCATTCTAATATATTTTCTGTTTCGTTTGCAGGATCTCCATTCCAATTCACAGTTGGGCCATACCGAGATCATGGTGCGCATTTGGTCAAAGCCGGCGGTGCCGGTTTAGAGAGAGGTGAAGAAGGAGAACTCAATGAATTCAACGTCTGGACGAGGGAAGCCGGTAGCGGTCAGCTCGCCATATCTGTTGAAGGTCCAAGCAAAGCCGAAATCAACTTCACTGACAGGAAAGATGGTTCCTGTGATGTTTCCTACAAAGTTTCCGAACCAGGTTAGTGAACAGAAAGATTGTTGGAAGAATGGAAAGGCAGAATTGGACTTATTTATTATTATAGTTCAGAAGAAATAAGAGGAACTGTTATATATCAATAATAACCGTGAAATGCATTTCAATTATTTGAAATAAAAGGTGAACGTAGTGACGGAGTTCCATTTGGAATCATCGAAATCAAGGACTCAACATTTTCAAACATTTCACAGATATACAATATATGGAACCTAATTCTGCTCAAAAGTTATCACCTTACAAAATGAAGACGGTTTTGCAATACCAACAACACCTCAACAAACTCATTGTCTGCTAATAAAACTACATACAGGGTGATGATAAATTTCTTGTAAAATATGAGGGGTACCTATGTCCTGTAAAAAATGTCTCAGTACAACCCCTTTAGATAAATCACCTCCGAAAGGTTGGAAGAAAAATTTGCTCGGAAGTAAAATGGCACCTTGACAGCAGCTTACTATTTGATGAAAATTCAATAAATAAATTGGAGTGATCTACAGCAGCACAACCTACGAATATAAATTATAATCCAGAACAATTCGAAAAATACCAGTTCTGTGAAAAAAAAGACAGGAGACAAAGTTAACGAGAACAAATTCAGAAAATTCAATCCCTTGAAAAGTTGTGGTATAAAATATAATGGGGGATGTTATTATTCCCCTCTCACAACGTGAAGGCGGGACTGACTTGTTTAGAATTGTTTTTTCCGTTAACCAGCTGTCATCCCCTTACGAACGGCAGCGCTCAAAAGTCGAAACTTGTGCGAGCCAAGGATTAACGACGTCTTACCTTTTAACGTGCGATTCCTAACACTTTCTTGGGCCATCAGATAAAAATCTGTAGTCGCTAAGGATTCGAACCTAGCCGACCAGCAGTCACTGGTTTCGAACGAGAAAGTCTCAACCACTGAGCTACATGACCCTTAACTGACCGCTCCCCGCCTTAAGGGCAAAGAAGGCAAGCGGCGAACGGAGCATCAGTACTCCACTTGACTGTCGGTTTTTTAGCGAATTTCTTTTATTGTTAAATTACAAGTCAGTATACATCGCGACCTGTTCGTTCGAAGCAGTTCATTTATTCAGTAGTAGATGAAGTGCGAAATGGAAAACACATATTTTTTGGATAATGGTAAACAATGGAGTGGTCTCAATACAAAATTTTGTTTTTTATCGATCTTTATCGCAATAAACCGACATTATGAAATCAAGATCCACAACATTATAACAGAATAAAAAGTATAACGCCTGGCCGGACTTCTTTCTCTAAATAGGTCAATAACATTTTTATTTTTTTTTGTTTCGGTGGGAATATCTTATCAGAATGAGCGCAGCACCAGTCACTTGTAAGTCTGCTGTGGCGGACAAAAGCATCAGATCGTCTGAATAATGGAGCACTGTTGAGCCACAGAATTATGATTTTGCCAAATGACAAATAAGTTGTCTATCATATGCGCAAAATAAACACCAATTTCCATTATCTTCACTTTCTCAATTGTTATTGCCTGTAAACCTGAAAATTACCAATGTATAAGAATGATCCTTCATTTCTCGATTAGAGCTGCTTGGTAGCATTTGAGTATGCCTCAAAACATCTCGGGGTCTGTGAATGACTTGTAAAGACCATTTGTCACTAATAGGCCTGCAGACCCATTGAGATTACTTTGTTTTGTATGACTACAGCAAAAAACAAACTAGCTGAACATGTGAAATTGCGCGTACGTTCATATTGAGTGCCTTATCACTGGATGTATTACGGACTAGAGTCCGTTGTCCGACGAGTGCACATCACGTTTTCACGTTTTCAGCTAGTTTGTCGAACTGTACTTGAAAAGACTAAGAGTTTGAAGTGTAGCATGTCGAAAAAAACATATACAGATTCGAACATATTTAAATGGAGGATAGAGATTGCTACATTTATCTTTTTCCACTTTATAGTTTCTTCTCGCAGTCAGATGAATATGTTCCGTTTCAAAATGTCCAAGTCTGTAAATATTTTTGTGATCTAGGTTTGTCTCAACTTGATTCCACCCTTTTTTTCTTCTGAATTCTAAAATAAAAGATATTTGCAACATTCTTTTCCCAAGATTGAAATAAATGTTTCTAATCGAAATAAATTTTCCATGGCGTTTTTTTCAAAAATAATAGTGTAAATTTTGGCTGAGGTACAGACGATACCAATTATTTCCGATTTTCAGCTCGTTAATTCGTACATAAACATTTGCTACCGCTCTCCTCGAAATAGGTCAGTTCTACGATCAGTCAGTATCCCTATCGCCAAGAAGATGTGTCATCTCAAGTGTTACTCGACAAATCAGTGAAGAATGTGGATCTAAAAAGTTTTGATCTATTTCCATCGTCGTAAAATATTAATAACTTATTCCTACTTTCGGATGGCGATGATGTATTTTTAACTTTCACCAGGATATACCATGCTAAAATTAGCGTTTTTGCGATTATACGGTTGGCACAGTTTTAGTTCTGCTTCGGAAATGGAAGATCGCAAGTTACAAGCATAAGTTTGATACGACAGCAGCCGTGAGGTCTGGAAATCCATTCATCATTTGTCAAATGCCATTGCCGGTGCCAGCCATATACACACGATGAAAAGTGTCGAAATACTCGCCACATCACCGATAACAGAGTCGCGAAAATAATGCTTTCCATGTAACGTCATGTCATGACGTCATATATGAGACTTCTTAACATGACAAAATAGAAAACTCTTTATGAGCCACCATCATTTTGCCATATTTGTTTCTTTTTCAATTATGTCATTCCACATAGAATTTGTTAATAATTGTTATTTCCTTATATATGACCACAGTGGTGCAGGTTTTGATAACCCTGCGCGATGACCTTTTAGCTTGGGACCTTTGTGCACCCACATGTTTGGGTTCAGCTGGGCACGCTCTGTATCTCAGTAATGAAGCATCTCTGGACAGATCCACTAGTAATGTTTAAAATGAAATATTATGAAATGTGCCTTGCAGCAAACGGAGGACAATTTGAACATTTATATTTTCATTGATGTAACGAGTTTTTCGTTAAGATAGTTTTTTCTTGTTGGGACTGTTTGTTTAGTGCAGTTGAATAAAATGTTTTAGTGATTTTTTCAAATTTGTATTTGCTGATGCTGTAATTCACGTCACTCTTTCACAACTAATGACTCTAAGCAATCAAGCCACCAATAGGATATAAAATCATACATATTGTATTTGAAAAATCGCGCTGAAGAAAGTTAGAATTTCGTGAAATCATATTATTTTTTGGATCACTCTGTGTAAATTTCGAAGTAGATGAATATTTTCTATTATGGCATATATTCTATGGAGTATCAATACCCTTCGATGGTTCCTTTCTTTTTCTTAACATATTTCCTCATTTAATAAAAATCTGGTAGGTATAACTAGGCAACGCCTTCTCGGATTTTCAATTTTTTTCATTATTAAAATTTGTTATTACAGTCTAAATTCAACCATATGCTGTATCGCGTAATTTAGTGTCAACATGAGTCAAAATTTGAAGGAAAAATTAAGAAAAGATATTGTTCAAGTAGACATTGGAAACGGAAAATGTTCCCAATTCATCATGAGAATTGAGTAGAATTAATAATTATCTATGGTACAGGAGCCGAAGAGAGCTCGACCTTCACCGTTCTGTTTAACAGATGAAACATAAGTCTTATGAAGTTTAATAAATAGACGAATACGACTTAAATGAGTTGCCTATCAAAATGTGGTCCAGACTATATATAGTGATTGGTTGGTTTCCGGGTTTTGCCATAGTCGTCTTTGGTTTAAATCTCCAAACGTTTCAACTGTAGCTGCGGCAGTCATCTTCAGTGGTGTGGTCGAAGTACTCTTCTTGACGTACCAACTGTTTCAATTTGGCGTTCTTGAACTATTTTATATTTCTTTCAAATTGTGACATCATGTTGATAATAAATTACTTTTTAATTAGCATATAGTTCAATTCAGAATGGAATGAAAAAATGTATCATTGAAAAAATTGAGGGTGTTTCATTTGAAATTGAAAAGTTGATGTCACTACCGGTAAAACCGGAATTTCAGATTTGAATACTATGCACTATAATCGAGAAGTGACTCCCAAACAACATATCCAAAATTCAACTTTCTATCTTTTAAAATTACCAGATAGCGTGACTTAACAAATTTCGTGGCCACCCGGTAGGTATGTCAGCATCCAAAGCAATATGACATCAGAAAATTTCTCGGCGCATTGTATTCGATCTCGAAACATACTTTTTCCTACGGAACTAATCTTCCAGAAAAGTTTGCTCCGAACCACTCAACTTCTTAAAATTCCAAGATAATAATATTTTCTAACTCTTGAGCCTCCCTACCCTGGGTTTTCCCCGTACAGTGTTTGGTACACACTGTATTATGGCAACGAACAGTATGTCTCCTGAGTGTATCCGAAATCCGTAAGTGCCGTGGCTCGTTTCCAATTCGTTTGAGATTAAAGACTATTTTTATCGACTTTCATCGGTAATCCACGTACATTTTTACAATGGGATAAAAGTGAGGGGTTAGTAAACCGCATGATTTTATCAAATGTATAAATTGTTAATCGTATATATTTATTCGAACATATTTATTGGTTGTTTCGTTAGAGTTGGCGATGTTCCAAAGCAAAATTTTGCGGGATGATCCGGAGTGTGTTATGTTGTGACAAAAAAAATCCTCAAGGTAGCTCCAAAAGTTAAATTTAGCCGATTGAATCATATATTTAATAGTTAGTAAGATATTTTTCATAAGCGGAGAACACCCATCACTCCGAAATGTTTGTTATTGCAAACGTTCGGTCGATGTTTTCAACTAAATCTATACCTATCTAGTCATAGTGGACAATGTATAAAGTGTTCCAGGAAATAAATCTGAATTCAGTCGATTCTGCCTCTCCAGAAGCCGAAGGTTCGGGTTTATATTTAGAGTAGGGCGTGTTGTTTCATTTCTGTTTTCTGTGATAGGTGAATATCGCATCGGATTGAAGTTCAACGACGAACATGTACCAGACTCCCCCTTCAAGGTCTACATCTCTCCCGCTGTTGGAGATGCCCACTTGCTGGAGGTAGCGCAATTCCCTGAGGGACATATCAATGCCGACAAACCCTCTCAATTCATTATCCGCAGGAATGGAGCCAATAAAGGAAACTTGGATGCCAAGGTAAGTCATAGAAAAAGGCCTTGGTGGGAGTAAACACTCTGCTGACGAGAATTGAATAGGTTTAGGCTGCTATGGAACTTTATTTCTTGAAGTAGGAAGCCCTTTCATTTTCAGAGGATTAATTATATTTCGCGTGAAATTAATTACAAAATAGTTCGACTCAGATACATTTAGAATTCAAAAGTAAAAATGTCATTGAATTTTACTTGTTTGTCTTAGACATAGAATATGCTGATTGAGGAGCACGTAAGTTTTCAGGGGATGATTGTTTGTTGAAAATAAACAAAAGCTCTTAGGCCTGACCTTAAAAAATTTCCCTCCTCCCAAATGAGAAAAAAAATGTTGCAGCCTGCAATGATGCGATTTCTTAAATAATTTACTCATTCAGAGGGGGTCGTATAAACCAAGGACTTTGGGTGATTCCAGATGCAAAAGTTCAAGGGGTTCGAGTTTGGAGATCTGGGAGGCCAATGTTGAGTTCCTACTCGGCCTATCTAAGGATTTGGTTACACGTCGTCCAAGTACTGACGAGCAGTTATGGTTGAATAGCTAGTGGAACATTTTAGAGTAGAATAGGAAGCTGCTCCTAGGGAAAATGTGTGTAGGATGTACCATTCAGCCTCAGTGGTGGAAAACACGGTTCAATAATATTTTCGCCAATAAGTCCGGACGATATTCGATCATATTAAGAACCGCCATCACGGAGCTAAAGTGGTTCGAATTCCACTTTTTAAGCTGTAGGTCCCGGGTCTTCCCTGCTCGCACAAGCTCTGCTTCTGAGGGGTTTTCTCCGATTCTTAATAACAAATTTTCTATTCTAATTTTTTTTTTCTGGAAGCGTGTAACCTTTCAAGTGGCCTGTACTTGAAAGAGCTTCTGTTAATTTTCGATAAGGAATCACTTCCTAAAAACTTTCGCAGTCATTTGGCAAAATCCTGTATAAACAAGATCACTTAGTATTTCTAGTATATTTCTTATCTGATCGGCCAAAATATTAAAAAAGTTCAATTATTTTATGTCCAAAGATGTAGTTTTGAGTAAAATCAATTTATAGCTTTATAAATGTATGTTTCTTCTACTCTTCTACTGGAAAAGTCTTGATTGTCATATCAGACACTTCACTAAACAGTTTCAAGTGAATGTACAATATTAGGGCTTCATAAACATTTTCCCTCGATTGAATGAATAGTCATAATATCTTAGCCATCGATATATCTTTATATGTGTATATAAAATTATTCTTGAACGATATAATATGTTATCAAGTTGGAAACCCAGATCGATATTTGATATTAATTACAACTTCACCTCGGTCATTGCCTTAAAAATAACCTATCCATTTATTTATTGATATAGGAATGTAGGCTTTCATATGTCTATGGGAGTACCCTACTCTCTTAGACTGAACTCCGCCCTTTTCTTCTTAGTTATAAAAATTTATAATATGTTTCTGTAAATGTTTTCATTTTGAAGAAATAAAGGCGATTATTATTATTATTATTATATTTATTTACTCAGTTAATAAGGTCATTATACTCATTATACCAAAACAAACCGTCTGCCAAAAAAATTTTAAAACCAATCTCAAACCATACAAAGAACAAAACATTTTCTCTTTTTCCTGAACGAGATATTTTCGTCGATTGTGTCAATTGTTTTCAATATTCTTGATCTATAAAAACTAAACTTGAAAACATATTTTGAAACACAAGCTTTTATTTTCAAACAATTGAACTAAAAAGTAAAGAATAATACTTAGCGTATAAAAACAAAGAACTTTTGAAAATTGAATATTTTTTCAAAATATTTTAATTTCAAAACTATCAAAAACGGGAATATTTTCAAAATTTGCAGTAATAATTGAAGCTCTAGAGGTATTAAAAGTGAAAAAATTTTTTTTCTCATCTGAATCCCTCCAGACTTGGAGGGAGAGTCAAAAATATGCAAAACAGCATAGCAGCAGGGGAAGTAATACCAATTTTTTTTGGGATACATCAAAACGTTTTTAGAAAAAGAAACTAATTGAAGAACTGTGTCAAATATGAAGTCAGTAGTTTGTTCAAAAAATAAGAGTTGATTATCGTTTTCTCTGTGTTTGAACAGTATTCGGCAAAGTCAAATCATCATATCAATCACAGGGATGTATGTTGATAAGTATACTTTTGTTTTTGCATCATTCCTGCAGAGACAATTTGTTGAAGTATAATAAATACTTGGCTTCTGTTTAGGAAGACAAGAAATGATTTTTTTTTCATCTTTAATTTTAATTTTTGTACAAAATGGCTTTCAGCTTTTCAAATACAATTACAAATCATTCTCGATATAACGAAACTTTTGGTTGTTTCTTTATATCTTCTAGTACAGAAATGGGTTTGAGTACCATTGGTTGACCAACTGAAGAATATGAAAAAGTACAAGTACATTTTCCTATAAATTTTCAGATCATTGGTCCATCTGGACATGAAGATGATTGTTTCGTTCAAATCATCGACATGGAGGAATACTCCGTCCGATTCATGCCAAGGGAGAATGGTATTCACAAAATCCATGTCAAGTTCAATGGAGTCCATATCCCGGGATCACCATTCAGCGTAAAAGTTGGCCAAGACACCGCCGATCCTGCTGCAGTTCATGCCGGTGGAAATGGACTTCAGGAAGTTAAAACTGGTGAGTAACTATTTCTGTTGAAAATTATGAGTTTTCGAGAATAAGGTGAGTGGAGCAAGAATTAACAGGTGCAAATATCATAACGTTCCGTGATTTCACTCTCACTTCTTGATAGATTGGCACGGTATCGGTATTTTGATGGCATAGTGGCGGGGGAAAGTAATATAAACATTCTCTAATATATTCTTAGAATGTTTTATATTGGCTGGCTCGCTCAATGAACCTACCCGAATGTACCTGTCACTACTTGTGACTTTATATACGGAGAATATTGTTCTGTATTCTCTTGAATCTCAGCATTTGAATTTTGGGGATACCCTAGAAACCTGGACAAGCGTATGAGTTTAGGGTATGTCATCCCTGGCTGGTCTGATGACTTGTTTGTAAATAAACCACTGCCATGATTACTTTTATTGCGGACTTCCATTGTCTGGAATGTTCCTATGAGCACATTATTAATTTCTACACTGGGTTGACTGAAAGCGTTGTTGGCTCCTTGTCTAAGAAGTTGGCATCTTTCCACTGGATGCGGATTATTGCCTAAAACTTTCAAACAAACCACTGTCAGTTTGGAATTCTTTGCTTTAATCTAGTATATCCCAACTTTTTCCTTGCAGTTATTCTCTAGACCAGTAACTTCTTTTGACTATGGAGAACCCTTAGAATAAAAGTGGGTTTTCTCAATTTGATAATGGAATGAATTTTGTTTTTTTTTGCAGGAGTGAAGACCGATTTCATCGTAGACACTGTAAATGCGGGAACAGGTACTTTAGCCGTCTACATTGATGGTCCAAGTAAAGTTTCGATGGACTGTACCGAAGTAGAGGAAGGCTACAAGGTCCGTTACACCCCCTTAGCACCAGGGGATTATTTCGTCAGTATTAAGTATAACAACCACCATATAGTAGGATCACCGTACAAAGTACACTGTAGAGGTAAGTGGGGGAACACTGGAATGTTTATATTATCTTATTCTTTTCTAAAATGGCAAAAATAAACGAATTATTTGTTTAATGTTGAAGGTGAGGCTAAAGTGGCAGATATTGGTGGTCAAGAGACTTCATCAGTTATAGTAGAAACAGTTTCCAAACTAGGTAAAGCCAACAACAACAACAAAGGCCCTGTACTGCCGCATTTCAAGAGCGATGCTACGAAAGTCCAGTCTAAAGGAATGGGGTTGAAAAAAGCCTATATAGGAAAACAAAATCAATTCACCATTTCGGCGCAAAATGCCGGTAAGTACATTATCGAACTGAAATGTATATAACGATGTCAATTTGTTAGCTATATGATCCTGGTGGTTCGAAAAGTCAGAGCGTTTAACAAACTTTTTTACGAAAATATCAGATTCAAAGTTAGACCAAAACGCATTTGTGATATGTTTTGAATTCATGCGTTTTTTAAGTCATCATTTAAAAAAAAATTGCGTGAAAAGGCTGTCCCACATGGGGATAAGAATGAATGAGGTTTATTCAAGTAGCAGTGTCCTAATAAACAAAATAATAGCACATTCTATCTGAAGGTACCTACAGTAAGTAAATATACAACAAAAATTAATGATTCATTAATTACTTAGTCTTTAAACCTAATTATCATCTATAATAAAAAAAATATTAATTACGAATGAAAATAACAAAAAAAAGATCTATATTGTGGGCAATAATTTGTTATACGCATCTAAGCCTTCATAAAATACAGTGTATGCATAAAGTAATGAATAAATTCATTATTTCTGAATGTAAAAAAAATCTTGTAGCACAGGCATATTAGTGCTCTAGCCCCTAAACATTTTCGAGAACTGGAAATTGTTTTAATCCCTCTTGGACGTTGCGGGTTGCGACGGTTTCTAGGTTGTGCTTCAGATTTGATAGCCTAAAAAGCGCGAAATTTCCGCATTTTTTTCAGTGTAATGCTGAGATATGAATGTTTAACCAAAAAAGGTCGTATAGCACCAAATTTCCGCTAAGTCAGCCCAACGTAGGAAACTTCTGAACTCAAAACTTTTAACTTTCTAGTTTTTCAAGTGAAGATGTGTATACAGTATCAGCATCAGAAGGGGGGGCTTTGATGAATGGCAGGCAGAGGTTGCGTGAGGTTTGGTAGTCTTCGTTAGCAGTTACTCTCTCCATAAAGCCATTCCAACCAGGTAGGTTTGTCACATTCTTCCACTTCCCAAACATCCACAACATACCCGTCAACCTACGAAGGACTTGTTTCCCAGCTTTGCCTGGTCTTGGTTGAATGGTGAAAGAGGCCAAACAACTGTCCCGTGGTTTATCAAAATTTTCCAGGGGGATGGCGCCATACTCGCTCAAAGAGATCCATCAATAGTATCCATGTTTATATCGTCATTATAAAATATGAATTACGTGAATAATTTTTTTTTGATAATATCAAGAGGTTGTGGAATGGCGGACACTTCTAATTTCCTGACTTCTCACTGCTGAACCCCATTGCTGATGGTACGTCGACAAGGTGCCTTGAGCCATACTTTCTGTACAGCAGGGTTCCTATTCCAATAAGTAAAATTGAAGAAATGAAAGATCTCGGCCGGGTCACTGAAATCAGAGAATGTGCAATGGCTTTAACTTGCTACCAGGCTCTTTCTGTCCTCTCAGCATCCTCCTTCCTTCCTCGAAGGTTTGTTATTGTCGTCAGTAACAATGTCAACGATTCTGAAATATTGTCGTCCACACTATTTAGGAAGTTGTCGGCGGAGTGGTACTCATCTAATTCATAAACTTTGGATCTGATGTCGTCACGTATGCTATCTGCTGCTGTTTCTACTATTCGCAAGCGTTCGTCAGCCCCCTGCTTGCTGGCCTCATACCAGTTGTTGCTCAGAATAGAATGGCCAACATTTTTATATGAATAATTGAACGTGACTGACAGGCAGGATTAACAAACGCTCATAAAAGCCTTAATAGAGTCAGAATTGTTTTGGAAATTTTAATGAATTCTCAACAAAGATTGAGTTTTATAAAAAAAACTATGATAAAATTTTAAAAACTGTTGGGAAGGAAAAAATTGTCTCCAACTCCAAATGAAATATTCAACTCTAGAACGCTGATAAATAGAGCAGTTGTGTTCTCCCAACATGACTGGGATACATTTTTGTGAACCCAAAATTTTTCACCTTCAGGAAACATGACTTGGACTTCTTACCTAAGTCGTCACATATTATTATACTCGTTTCTCCAATATACTAAGTATATAGTTTTTCTCAAAATAATTGTTATTTTCTATCCAAGTGAACGGATCGTTTATATAAAGTAATTGATGTTTTTCTTTATTTCAGGAGTCAACATTCTCTTTGTTGGTATTCATGGACCCAAGGGTCCATGCGAAGAAGTATTTATTAAACATCAAGGCCACAACCAATACGCTGTGAATTACTTAGTTAGAGACAGGGGAGATTATTTGGTTATAGTGAAATGGGGAGACGACCATGTTCCTGGCTCACCGTTCAAAGTTGAAGTTTAAATGCTAATAATAATTTTTCACCTATCAAATATTATACTTGTTTAATTGTTGCAATGTTTTATTTTTTTTACACATGTTATTCGTCAAGTTGTAATTTTATTGAAATCCAGTTTTCTTTGGTTTGTCTTGATTTTGTATATAACACTTATCTCAAAATTCGAATTGTTGATAAATTCATAAATCAATAATTTTTTATATTATTTATAATTAAGAGATCCATATGTGCCTTACAGTTTTAAGGGATTATAATTATATAGGTATAATATATAAAGTGTAACTTATTTTTTAAAATTAAATTTACATAAAGAGAAATGCTATTCTATTATTTTTTCTCTTCCTGAACCTATTTGAAAGTGAAGGTGTCGGTAGCTAAGATGGTTTTATTGTTGTCTGCCAAAAATATTAAGCACTCCTCTGCCACTATCACGAGGATTCGACTTCAGAACTATTTGACAAATGGACAGAGCAGCAGCATTCACCCAATATTCTAGCAAATACATTTATAGATAAAGACAATGTGTCATACCATTCGTGTCAACAGAAAAAATAACACCAACACGAGAAAAGCGATATTATTCATTTTATGGAGAAAAAGGCCTGACACTGTCTCCTAAAAATTTAAGGAGTTATTAGTTTGAAATTTTCAAAAAAATAAGAGAGAAAAAATTACAAGAGTATAACCAGTCCCCAAAAAGGGGAGAAAGACCCTATCCACCAACTGCAGACCTATTGCGCACTGCTATCTGTTATCTAGAAGGTCATGGAAAAAGCTAGTAACATCGATCTCATGAAATATCTAGAACGCTCAGGAATTATCAATGATCGACAATATGGTTTCTCTCTCAGAACGATCTCTTCAGGTAGTTGTCAATGGAGTATCATCCGATACTCTACCAATGAATTCTGGTTTTCCGCAAGGATCCATTCTAGCAGCAAAATACAGTTTCTTCTTTACATCAATGATTTGTTGGGAGCTAATAACTCATGTCCGGTAGAATTCAATGCGAATGAAACCCAAGCAGCATGTCTCTTTTCTTGAAAGGCCGATATTAGAGTGGCCAGCGTAACAATATGTCAGTAGTATCCATACCAATGGAATCTTCCATTTCAAGGTATTACCATCAGCAGTATACCCTTTCATAGAAAAAACATGTGAACGTGAAGTCCATTGCCAACGAATTTTTATCAGGGACAATATGGTAAAAGACGCTTAAAGGTAGAAAAACTCACAGAGTGACTCGTGACATATTTATTATTCTAATTCGTAGACAACTTTATTATACGTGACCTTGAATACAATGGATTCTTGATTTGTATGCAGTTTCAGTAGAAGGAATTCAATCCATAAATCGTATAAAAAACAAATTATGCTTTGTTGTACGGAAACATGAAAATGTCTATGACCAACGATGTGAGTCCAGTCTCAGTGTTTTTAGTGTTTTAACTGACTTTTTATATACATATAATAATGTTCGTTAAATTTGGTGGAATCTTTTAACGTCGCTAGGGTGTAGTAGCTACTACCAAAAGTAGATCACAAACTCTAACAATGACAAGTGACAAACATAACAACAATTCTGTCATGAGTCATGACGTTATGACGACGAATATGGCGCCGCCCAAACAACAACAGTTTCAAATTGTATTGTTATTATTAGTTATTTTTGTGAGTGACATTATTTTAGGACAATATGACGATTATAGCCGATATCCCACTGGATATCCCCCTAATCAACAAAACCCGTATAACGAATATGGACCACGTTTACCTTATAACCCAAATGATAGAGATTACAAAACATACATTTATAAAGGCAGACGATATGGACAAAGCCCTAACACCAATTATTATAACCAAGGGAACCCAGGAGACCCTAGAATTAGAGGCCAAGACGAAAGGTTCACTTATGATAGGGTAATATTCATAAGTACTTTGGTCATGCATACTTACTGTCATTTTTATCATATTGGTCATCTGGTTCTAATTGATATTTTTCAAAAGTCGTTTCTATTTTGTATATCAACCAAGAAATGTATCATTTTACCCTGGAGAAATCAATTTTCAACAATTATGGCATATCAAGATTTAGGCTATTTAATATTGTTATCCACAAAAATATTGAGTTAGAGTGTTTTTACTAGTCATATAATTCAAGTAATTTTTCCAATGTGGTAATTTTAGGCTGGCAATGCAGAACCCATCTTACCGGGTATTCTAGGTGGTTGGAGGGAAGACTTGCAAGGAAAACGAAGAGATCAGACTAGAGAAAGACAAAGAGATGTATTTGTCGAATCAACCTATGGGAACGTGCAAGGTTTTCAAGTATATTTATTTGACAATCCAGACCCTGAGTCCCTTTATAGGCCAGGATCTGAATTCCTTGAAAGGGAATTTGGTATAACATCTGTGTTCTTAGGCATACCATATGCCCAACCTCCTGTACAAGAAGGACGATTCAAGGTATGTAACATTTCAAGAACTTTATGAATGAATTTCAAACTAGGTCTTTGTTTTCCTTTATGTATTTTTTATTCCAATATCTGTACCTAATCAAGAGTAAATAAAAAATGTTGAAGCCTCTAGTTTCCAGGTCGTCTACAAATAGGTACCATTAAATAATTCCACTTTTTTTTTAAATAAAAGTGTTTCTGATATAATTTTTTTGCAATAAGGGCTTCACAGATTTCACTAAAGATTTTTTTTTCAGATATGATGGAGATTCTTTATTTCTCCTAAGATCAGTAAAACTTGGAGGTTAACATTCTTTTGAAATGATTCATTGAGTTGTAAGCCACTGAAACATTACTGTTGCCCTTTTAATGAGTCAAATTAACCTTTCAGGTCAACTAGCTGATGATTCTGTTCCTTCGTGTATGTATTGAGTGTCTTGAAGGATTTGATTTGCTTGACTATTTATTTTTTCAGTGCATTTTAGACCATTAATATTTTTGAATGCTTTGTATGATTAGGTACATTTTAGAAGGAATGGTTTGGTGTTGAATTTTTTTAATGGTATAGTAGGTACATTCATATGCTATTTTTTATCCTGTAATAGTTCTGAGGATATTTATTCCAGTCTTTATTGAATTGAAAATAATATTTGAAAGTTTCATCATTTTTTTTAGCCACCACGATTGCATAGAGGATGGCAAATTATGCAAGCTGTCGATTTTGGTCCAGCATGTCCCCAGCCTTCCAAATATACAGGGGCAACTTTAGGTGTGAGAGATGTAGATGAAGATTGCTTGTATCTTAATATTTTCACACCCGATGTTGTGAGTAGGAATCAATCAGATTCATTCACATTGTACTTTCAATTCATAAACCATCATACTCAAAATAAAACTTCACTTCTGTTATGTAGCTTTCTTTTGTTTTTGTAAGTGTATGAACATAATTGTAATTAACTTTGTTTTTAGACTCAAGGAACAGCTCACAAATACCCAGTAATGTTGTACATCCATGGCGGGGATTTCATTCACGGAGCTTCTAATACATTTCCTGGCCATATTTTGGCCACGTTTTACAAAGTAGTAGTGATTACTTTCAATTACCGTCTGGGAGCTCTGGGGTTTCTCAGTACGGGTGATGTCAACTCTCCTGGTAACTATGGCATACTAGATCAAGCCATGGCTTTGCGCTGGGTTTATGATAATGCAGAAAAATTCAATGGAGATAGAGACAGTATAACCCTGTTTGGACCAGGAGCTGGGGCTGCCTCGGCAGGTTTACTTATGGTAGCTCCACAGACCAGCAGTATGGTTAATAAAGTTATTGCACAGGTAAGTTACAAAACAAATTTCATCATCAAACGTTTATTGAATTATGAGTTTAGGCAGAAGAGAAAGATAAGCACTCCATTTTTAAAGAGTTTGGATAATTAAAGTGATAAACTGATTATTGTAGTAGAAATCATACTTACACTTGTCCAAAATAACATAAAAATAAAATAACCTGGTTTTTCTGTATTTTAAGCTCTGTAATTAGAGGTGCTCAGCGGAAAAGTGGCCTGAGCTATTTGAGATATAGCTGAAATATGGACAATATAAAATTCGACTATAAATAATTATTTTCTTTGTTACTTTTTCAAACAAGATAATTGCCAGTGCTACCTATTGAGAGCAGTGAAAAATTATGTTTGGCCACTGTCTTTATAAATATGCCCAAAACGCTATTTCATGCAATCACTCATTTTTGTAGGTTAGGCCACTCTTCTGCTGAGCGCCTCATTTATCAATGTTATAAGAAAATCGTTTTTTTTAAATAAATCTCATACAATCAAGCACCGATTAACTCATTTAAATATTATTTCAAAATGTTGACTCCATAAAAATTTCAGTTAGGGAAAAGATATACCAGATGATAGGACCATACCAAAATCAGTTCGAACTGCTTAGAACCGTGTACAAAAATGTTATTAAGAATATATTGAGCATCCTATGAGAAAAAAAATCATGATTTTTATTTGTCTTGTAAGTTGATGTATGAAATAATTCTTCTAAAGCTTACTAAACTGTTTTAGTTTGTGCTTCATAACCTAGTATAAAATTCCTTGTAAGAATTTCAGTCCAAACTCGAAATCGCGAAGCTCAATTGATTTTTTCGTCCATTTTTCCATTTGATTAATTGGGATATCACTGTTTAAAGACAGAAAACCTTGAGGAAAAACCTTCAGATATCAATGCAACCATATATCAATCAATCAATATACATGTGTTTCAGATTAATTGGACATCATCAGTTACTTTAATAAATTACTAAAACTCAAAAATGTATTGTATATGTCTAATTTCTTTCATCTAGGATTTTTTTTGTTGATAAAATTGATGAAATAAGCTGCCACAATGGTCAAAATGACCATAGATAATTGTGCTTTTAAAAGTAATGTTCAATTTAATGATGAACATTGGGAAATACTGGAAAAGAAGTTGAGTTTCTGCGAAAGCTTCTTGGTTTATGAAAACTGATCGTTAAATAATTATCCAAAATTCATCCCACAGTTATTTTGCCCTCGGAGTTGTCCTAGATGCATGACTGGTATGATCATTTTGTTTCAGAGTGGTTCTGCACTGGCAGATTGGGCGATGATTTTCGACCGATACCGAGCACAAAATACAAGTAGAGTCTTCGGTAGGCAAATAGGGTGTAGTATAGAATCATCCTGGAAACTAGTCAACTGCCTCAGAAACTCGAGAAGTGCCTTAGAAATAGGAAATGCTGTGTTCCCACCAGATGTTGGACTATTTCCTTGGGCTCCTGTTATAGAAATGAATATCTCCATGCCCTACTACGAAGGATGGTATGAAAAAGATTGGCACTTTATCAGTGAAAGTCCAGAGGCATTAATCAGGAAGAGATCGTTTAATCAAGGACTGCGATATATGTCAAGTGTAACACTGCAGGAAGCTGCATCTTTTATAAGTAAGTTTCATAAACAACTATGTATTACTTTAGTGATTCATGTTTATACAGATATTTCGTCAATAATTTTTTATATTTTCAGCTACAAATAAGAGCTTGGAACCCTATTTCACTGTGAATCAAGAATTTGTTGATCAGAAAATAAGAGAATTAGTCTTAAGGTATAATTATACTCTAAACCCCAATGGCACATTTGAGGCAATAAAATATATGTATACTTATTGGCCTGACCCTAATAATGTCACTCATATAAGAGAGAAATACATTCAGGTAAGTAACTAAGATTCGTCTTAATTTAACAGGGTATTAAACAAATTTTGGTACACTGTGTTATGAACTGTTGTGTACATAGACTACCCTGTATAATTACTTATGTTTATTATCTTGTATAATCGTTATTCTATTAGTCTGCTATGTTGAGTCAGCATTTCACTAAAGTAATGAACTATGTTCAAACACCATAGTTGCTATGTATGTATTTATTTTCAATGAAATTTTTCTTTGTTGCGAAACTGTCAGATTTTTCAAATAAAGCCACGCCAGGCAAAAGACCTGTAGCTCCAACAACCAATTTATGAATTTGTATCAATCAAAAACATCATCACTGCGACATCGTCCAACTATGGAATAAACAGTGTCCAGTGGTTTTATACACAACTTTCTGCAACCCCTTTTCTCCGTAATTTCCTTGACCGCTCGCTTCAGGTGCGAGGTTTTAGTTTTGCCCTAGTCAAATTTTCTTCCATACCATTTTTTAATGTGGTAGCCTTTCTTTTCTTTCTTGCAATAACTGCACATCAAATGAACCTGATTTATATTTTCAACAACTTCGATTTCTTTATTCATCAATTTTTATCCTATTTTTTTCAAATCTTTCTGTTATTTTCTGTTAATAGCCTTCCGTCAAGAAAAATTATATCTTTATCATGAAGAATTATGTTATTAAGTAACTTGTAATTCTCTAAGTTCTTAAACACAACAGCTGTAACTGATTTGATTTTTTTTCATTTGCAGCTGCTTTCTGATTTCTTATACACTGCCCCAAATGACAAGATGATCAAATTGTTGGTGGAACAAAATGTACCTGTGTACATGTACGTTTTAAACACAACTGTAGAATCCTTCAAATTAGCAGAATGGAGAAAAGTGCCACACGATATAGAACATTACCTGCTTTGCGGCGCACCTTTCTTGGATGTCGAAATGTTACCTTCGAGAGAAAGATTCACTAGAATCCAATGGACTCCGAGCGATAGAAATATGAGCCACTTTTTCATGAAAGCATACAGTGACTTTGCAAAGTATGGGAATCCGTCGCATACGCAAATTTTGGGGTTGCACTTCGAGGAAAGCAAACATGGTCAGCTGAAATACTTGAATTTGAATACCACTTACAATTCTTCGATTATGTGGAACTTTCGGCAAACTGAATCAGCTTTCTGGACCCATTATATACCCACTCTTGTGGGACACCTTGTACCTACCTATCCACCTACAACAGAGGTATGTGCATTTGCTTATTAGTCTGTTTTTGTTTCAATACTCAACGTTATTAAAATTAGTGTAATCAAATTTATTCCATTTAAAAAACACAAAGGTAAAGTTTTTATATAAAACTTAATGTTGACTTTCACAAATTTTTGTTTACAAAACCTCGACAATTCTTTCACCATACAATATCTTCTTCAAGCAGAAGTATATCGAGTTAAAATTATACGACATTATACTCAAATACTCCAACCATCACTTACTTAATTAGGGGACTTCCTGATCAATGGGCAGCTAACAAACGTTGTTTTTCGATTATTGTAATTACATGTATCTATTATATCTGCGAAAAAATCAGAAGAAGGAAGTAATTATGTTCTGTTTGGTAATTATTTAGGTTGTAAGGATTCAAACCTGTTCAATTATTATTCTGACTTTCAATATCACTGGGCCTCTTCTGCATGTCAAAATATCACTTTATTTAAATTAAAACTAGCACTCACGGAACTTTACGTCTGAACAATTCGGCATACACCAAAGTAATGGATGATTCATGGAGATAGAAGCAAGAAAAGGTTTTTTAAAAAAGTGTGCAGTTCGGTATCCAAAAATTGTATACTAAATGGTAAACGTTACAGAGGAAGAGTGAAAAGTAATTGCTTTTTGTGGTACTTTTTCTTAACCCCCAAAATTCCTTCCGATATCTAACAACTTGAAACCGACGAGACTGGGCTCACAACCTGCCTTCAGAGGTCGCAGAAGATTTCAGGATTGAAACATAATAATGCTTTTCCACTATTAATGAATACTGAAGAAACGGTGAAAATTAACAATGAAGAAAAAACGTATATAACGCACAACTTGAAACAAAAAAACTGACCGAAAAGCGTGCAAGCTATCAAAAAATTTTTTTGGTACCTACCCATTTTGGTCTCCTGAACAAAAAATCCAAATGAAATTTTCGGCGGTCTCAAATAATTTCGGAGATATGGCCTATTTTTGGATTTTGACTGGCATTTTCTAGAGACGTTCCTACCGCGAAAAAAACACTCAATAAGTCTCCTTATTTTCACCAGCCCGATATACACATCCTGCTTCCTCCGTCCCACCTTTTTTTTTCATTGGAAACCGCACTTTTAAAAAAATCGTGTTTTTTTCTAATCATGTCAGAGACAATAAACTAGCGAAAATGACAGATAGGTATAAGTGAATTCCTCAGAGTAATAAAAGACCAAAGAGAATATAGAGATGCCTTCTCCACCCTTATCTTGAAGTCAACACAACTTTGTTTACATGCGAGGGCCTTATAACTGTTTAAGTCCGTATTCATTCGGGTAGTTTATGCCCCTTCTAACTCTAAATTTAAACAAACTGTCCATAACATTTCACCACTCTTTACCTCCCTCGCCAACAAATTATATAGAAAAGGATACTTCATGTTCACTTCAAAACAGGTATTTGTGTAGGTACATGCAGGGCATAGGCAGGGCATCTCTATGTCTTTTATTACTCCGAGGTGAATTCGAATTGTATGTTTGGTTGGTAACACTGAAGTCAGTCATTGCCAACTTTTCATATTTAATAATAGCTGCGTTTTTTGTTATATGTGACAGATCCAGATCCAATCGCATTAACCAGGAAAGATTGGATCTGTGTGCAGGTAGGTCGGGACGTAATAAAGGCGGGCGAAGCGATCCTAACGACGACGAGCGCAGCAAGCACCTATTTTAATTTATGTTTTAGGTTAGGTTGGGTTAGGTAGGTTAGGCAGGTTAGGTATGTTAAGTAGGGTAGGTTAGGTAGCTGAGTTAGGTTATTTACCCTTATTTTGCTTTAAAAGATTGGATCTGTGTACAGTTAGGTCGGTACCTTGTAAGGGCAAGCGAAGCGAGCCTAACCTAACCTGAAACGTAAATAATAGAAGGCGCTCCTGCGCTCACCGTCATTAGGCTCACTTCGCTCGCCCTTATCATGTTTCGACCTAACTGCTCACAGATCCAAACTTTTAAGGCAAAATAAGGGAAAACAACCTAACTCACCCACCTAACCTAACCAAAAATGTAAATACAAATAGGTGCTTGCTGCCGGATTATCATGCATATAATATCCGACGATCCGATGGTACAAAAATGCTCTTTTTCACTTATAATTTATTACAGATCAGTGGAAAATACTAGAACTACAGTTCTGTCAAAATACAAGTTGATAACAACCTAAAATATATACCTAACATTTTTGCCAAACTTAGTGATTCTAACACGAACGATGGGCAAGTTTTTAAATTCATCGATGGATCCATCGATGAGCATTGCATCCTTATTTAACTAACGGAAAATGACAATGACAGCACGAATGCGCATTATCCATCGATGAATTTAAAAACTCGCCCGATACTTTACGATACCGTAAACGGAGACACTGCCGACTTGTTAGTTTAGTAGACACTGCTAATTTTTAAGTTGAAAGTTGGTGACATATTTTGTTTGTGGTATTGTGGAGAATTGAAATTTTTAAATTGTTTATCTGAGGTATTGTTATGTTTTGATCTGTTTTCATTTTGAACTTGTTGCCATCATGTGTTAAATATATATATAATTTGATTGATTGATTGATGGTACCCGTTCATTTGGGCGGTATTCTTACCTAACCAAACTTATAAGATTTTTAATCTTCCTATCCTAGCTACCTGCGATAAACTTTAAATTTATTATTTTTGATGTCTAAGGAGACTTGTTGCTTTTTTTTACTTTCGGAATTTAAAAAAAATCGGATAATACCATTCGACTTTATGTCCATAGTATATTGTGTCGCAATGGCAAAAAACGAGCTTTAGCAGCCTGCGGCTAATAGCTCCATAGCGAGCGAAGCGAGGGCAGCAGCTGATAGCTAAGGGCCGCTAAATTGTTTTCTGCACGTGTGACACAAAACTGTTTTTCGTCTACCAAAAAAAAAAATTGGAAGATATAATGTGTTTCTCTAAATTTGTTACCCACAAAGTCAAGATACAGGTTCGAAAAGTACTTTGAATTGTTTAACAACAGGAAAAACAGTAAAATAAAGATTTTTGTTGTATTTTCCTATTCTTTGTTTGTTTTGTAGGCAAAAAACAGTTGTGTCACACATGCAGCCACAGGCTGCTAAAGCTCATTTTCTGCCTTTATGACATAATATACTATTTTGTCCGAGTAGCTACCACAAAACAAATTGTTCTTACCTTGTGTTTTTCATCATACATAAATTATTTTTAGAATAGTTAAATTCTATAGGAACGTGAAATTGTTCTATTGTTCAGTAAACACCAAAAGTTATGTTTGTGATAGCTTTTCCCACCTGAGAGATATTTTTTGTGATTCCTAATGTTTCATTATTGTCATTCAGTTTTGGTGGGAACCAAGGGCACCACTCCAGATTGCGTTTTGGAGTATTTCTGGGTTCAGTCTTCTATTGATAGTCCTGTTAGTTGTCTGCTGTATGTTATGGAGGAATGCTAAGAGGTAAGCAAGGTAAAGGAAACTTTGTATTTTATGGTTCTGTAGATGGTTTCCTACTAAAACGTAGTTGAATTGTTTCTGTAACATACAGGGTTAATGAAAGCACTTTTTCATAATTTCTGATGATTTTCTAAACAAATATTATTTATTTGTTGAAAATTCGTGTCATTATCAAGTTGATGATATCCTGTATGTTATAAATGATTTCCTAAAGTTTTTCCTAATAACATACATTTATGTGATTACTTTTATTGCGGACTTCCATTATCTGGAATGTTTCTATGAGCACGAGGTTTCAATTGGTTCAGTATTTCTGATCAATATCAAGTATGTACTAACCGCCAGATTAATGAGAGGAACTTTATATGTTGTGAGGTAATCAACAGGACTACCTGTTGTTCTAATTGGCCATAGTTGAGTCCAGCTCTACCCTATTGCTGAGAGGTCTTTTGGTCTCACCGATGTAGCGGCATCATTCTGGAAGAATACAAACGATAAGTGTTCCCACCCATCACCAAGCTCAAGTCCGCAATAAAAGTAATCAAAATTCGTCATTGTGCTAAACTTTCAAACATACATTTATGTATATTGTTATACCTGACAAAACCATCATGTATACAAAGGTATTAGGCACAGTATTAGATAAGTTCCCCATATAACTATGCTGAGTCTAACTGATTGTATTATCAACAGATCATCGGATAGATACTTTGACCATTATTTGTACCCTTCCGAGCATGACACTGATAATGAAGGAATTGAAAATCATAGAGGACCAGAAGTGAATGAGTATGCTGACAAATATGGAACTAGCGTAGTACCTGCTAGAACTAATAGTGCTTCATCTTTCCAGAGTGTTTCTTTGAAGGAAATTCAAGGTTTCATGAGTAGTAGTCCCAATGGAGAGACACCCCAGACTAGGAAAGGTACTCCTGTGATGCCTTCAAAATATAAAAATAAATCGCAAAGTATACCACAAGGTGTTCCACAAACAGACGTTTAGTTTCTAGTTTTGTTATATTACTTATTTCATATTCAAGCGAGTAGAACGAAGAAACTTTTAATTAACTGTATTAGACTCTTTTGAAACTTTTGTCATAGTTGTCTATGTCGAAATACATATTGATTTAGTTCGACCACAGAACCCACTTACAGTGCATACTAACCATTAGATGCTCAGCGGATAATTGTATTCTTGGCGTGGTTATTATGAAATATAGAAAAGATCGGTAATCAACAGCAAGACTAAAGATTTTTTTTCACTGTATTGTAAATTCATAGCTTCAAAAATGTATGCCAAATTTTTTAAAGCTGCTGAGAGGAGAAAAAGGGCACAGGCCCTAGCAGAGGAAAATAAAGTGCTGCCTTCAGTTGAGAGACAAAGTCATGAAGATCACGGTACACAGTTGAAGAAAAGTGTGCCATCTGAATTTTACAACAGTTGTGATAGTGACATAAATGTGAATTCAGAATACTCAAACTCAACTGAAATGAATCTTTCAAAAATGATGGAAAACCTACATATATCCAAACATGGGACTATCAAAACAAACATAATGTTCCTCAGGGAGAGAGAACTACCTAAAAGCAGTACAACAGGAAATGATGGAGAGCATATGGAGATCTCACCATCTGTTAGCAGCAAGATTGCAATTGAAACTGAAACTAAGAATGAAAATGGTATGAAACCACTAAAAAACTTCACAAACAGCTGTATGAGTGACCTTACCAAAAGACATCCAGGTCACTCAGTATTAGTTGATCCAGAGGTATTGACCTCTGTTGACACAATAATTGGTACTAATACACATGATCCAACAAAAGTGATAAAAAACTCGTTAAACGGATCCAAATCAAAAATGGAAGGTATCAAAATGAAGTCCAAGAGCAAGAATCTAGATCACATGAACAAGGTACCTCTAGGTACAAATGAAAAAGAAAGAGAAAGGAAGCACATGTTTCCAACAGAAGGCAATAAGATCGAGCCTACAGAAGTGATGGAAAAGAGGATATATGGGTCCAAACAAAAAAAGAAACCTACCAGAATGGTTCAAATGGGGCTCAGGAAGGGAAATCTAGCTGAAAGCTCAACCATGCCACCCAAGAATCCTAGTGATGGACAGCATATTTTCCAGACTGAACCAAAATATGTTTCCAGCAAAAACACCAGTGAAGCCTGGTTACAAGGGACTGAATGGCCTGAAAGCCATGTGGATGTAACAAAGACCCAAGTTTCTCAATATGACCGGGAGAGAATGAGAACTGACCTCAACAAACTTGTGCAAAAAAGGAATCCAGAAGTTAGGGAAATAACAAATACTCTGGAACAACCATCACTTTTTGATAAATTGGTCGAGAGTGTGAATGACATGAACTATAATGGAGGGAAAAATCCAGTTTCAGTTCTCAATGAGCTGATACCCAACCTTGAATATCACATAGAAAAATCCGGGCCCCAGCATTTGCCAAATTTCAAAGTGAGTATAAATATAGATGGTCAGAACTACTGTGGAGTCGGAAATACCAAGAAAGCTGCTAAAATGAACACAGCTGTGCTTGCTTTGAAAGGAATTGGTAGTAATAAGACAAGCTCAACAAGTTCAAGAACTTTGATATCAAAGAATGTCAAGTCAACCTACATCAGTAGCAACCAGCGAAGTGAGCTGTCAACCTCTTCTAGTAGGGACCAATTGACCTCTATTACTACCAACCTAGACAGAATTTTACCACGTCAGGCTCTGAATGCTGTATCAACTTTAAATAACCTCAGAAAGGGTTTGAAATATCAGTGTGTTGCAATAAACGGACCCTCACATATTCCAAACTTTAAAGTGAGTGTAAGAGCCGATAACAAGGTCTACTATGGCATTGGAAGATCTAAAAAATTAGCTAAAGCCAATGCAGCTAGAAAGGCGTTGATGTGCATCAATAGAGAAACAGATAATTGGCAAGGCTCTTTGGTAGGTTTAAAATCAATAAAAACCAAATCAAACGTTGATAACACATCAAACGTTACTACCACTTCGGCTAATAAACAGTTTGTTGCAGTGTCAGTTCCTAAGGGGAAACCACCTTTCGCAGTCCTAAATGATTTATATCCTAACCCAGAAGTTTCTTGGACTGGGAGAAACTCTAATGGAAATGTGTCTTTTACCATCAGTCTGGAGGGCAGAAAATTCACAGGAGTAGGATTGAATCTGAAATCAGCAAAAAATAATGCAGCGATCAGAGCTTTACATGATTTGAGGGGATTCAGTCCCACTAGTTGGGAAATTCACTGAGCTGACTACAAGTATCTGATATATTTGTAACTGAAAACTAACGCTAGTCAAAAGTGTTTTTAGTTTGTGCTTTATTTTTCACATTGTCTGTGATGAAATCCTTTTCATCCTAAGAAGTCTATGCCAAGTTGTGTATGACCAAAGTATTTGCTTTTACAGATTTTAAGGCTATATTTTGCATGTTATGAAAAATTACCACCCTATGTTTTTGCTATGTTTTGTTGTTCATTATCGGTGCCAAATTTCATTTTTTAGTCTGTATGTCAAATTGACCTAGACACATGACTTTCTTGCAATGTTATTGGTAAATGTTATCACATGAATACAGTAATATTATTATATTATAATAAAAATATAAATCTTATCTAATATTTTATTCTTTTTCTACTAAACGGTATTTGTAATGATAATTCGTTTTGTACCCTCTTTTTTACAAGGTTTTGTCATGCAAATCAATGGAAAATCCCTAAGAGGAGTCAAATACTCTCTAATAAGTTACTTGTAACCTTTCACAGTGACTAACTACCAGAATGGAACTCAATATATCAGTTACAGTTCTACCAACAAAACTCAACATGTGAAATTCGTATTTTGATTTTGAAATATTGTAATACTTTAGGCACACAAACTACACAAAAAAGGGGACTTTTTGACAGTTGTATAAAAAATAAACTTTATGCTGGTAAATGCAATATATTACAATATTTATTTATGCCAGTAAACCAAGATAAAATAGCATCTACATACATGAAAAATTGTGATTTGAACAAAAGCACAATTCAAATTATAAAGAACCATTGTGATATCTAATGCTATGGTGTTTCCTGTGAAATATGAGAATTTTGTGAAAAATACGACTTGATGTAATGGCGAGATACATACATTTTGAAGATTTTTTTTGTGAGTAACTTATTGATGATTTTGCCATGTGCCTAAATCGAATAAAGTACAATTGCCGGATGGTTGATCAGTAAGAAATTCTACTATAAAGCTTGGATAGATTTTGTAACTCTAGTAGGTAATGGAGTCATGAAATCATGGTTCATCAGCATTGTGAAGTAAGAAATATAACTGTGATTAGATCCAAAACTGAATGATCCACCATCCTGTTCTTTATATATTATAGTCTAGAAATAGGTTTTTCAATATTTTTTATGTTTTTATACAAATTACTTAATTCTTTGAAAAATATATACTGTAAGTTTATATAAAGTGAGACAAAAAAGACTATTGTTTGGTTCAAAATTGAAGTTCCCATAGTCTGGTCAGTAGTGCTTTTTGGCGACTATTTTTCTGGAGAGCAAAATTATGAGCGAGGTGTCATTCGATTTGTAATGGCATATAGAAAAAAGTATATAAAAGGGTGGTTTTTGGCGAATAATCTTCAGATATCCAAAATCGGAACTGTACCACCAATATTTATAATTTTAATTGAGCGTGATAAAACAGGTGGTTAGGTTCGCGCGCGCTTCGCTCAAAGAGAACAAAAAAAAATTGAGATTTTGACTCAACGATTATCAGGGTTTTATGTTAATGCTCAACTTGTTAGAAATTGTTAAATAATAAAAGCACAACTAATTGAAAAATTGCGGTAAATATTTTTTGGCGACGGCTTATTGTTTATTCATATATTCGGAAAGCACCTGAATTTTTTCACTTCTTAGTATTCATAATTCATTATTTTCTCATTTGTCCAACAGAGATCGTTTCTTGAGCCTTTGAAGCATAGCTCAAGAAAACAAAAAAAAATGAGATTTTGATTCAACATTTACCAGGGTTCTTATGTTATGGTCAACTTGTTAAAAATTGTAAAATAATAAAAGCATAACTTGCGGTAAACATTTTTTTCCGACAGCTTATTGTTTATTCTTGTATTCGGAAAGAACCTGAAACACCGGTTTTCACCTGCATTATCACCAATTATAATTATAAATATTGGTGGTACGGTACCGTGAAATTTACTGCTTTCTTTGGATATTTTTTCCGATTTTGAATGTGTAATAATTTTGGAGAAATTTGCGAAAAGCCAAACCCCGCTTTTTTTTTATTAAATTGTTTCATAATTATTGGTCTCTCCAGAAAAATAGTGTGACCAGACTATCCAGTTGCATTTACGATTTACAGATATATTTGACAAGCAGCTAGCCCCATCCATATAACTTTCTATTGAGCATGCGCCAAACTTGAATTGAAATCATGTACAACAAGCGGGTCATTTAATGGCGGGGATTCGAGGTGTTAGGAAGACAAAACAAAAATGCAAACTGAGTTGAAAATGTGTGAATTTGTTTTTTTTGCTCGCAATTTACACACAAACCTAACCTGAACAAGCTAACCTACCCAACAGCTACATTAAAAAATGCATACATTACTAGCCGACCTGACTAACCTTACTTAGACCTAACCCAACCTAACCTAACCATACAAAAATTTTACAATAGAACGGCTATTTATGTAAAATTAAGAGATAGACGCCATATTTGTCCATATTTATAATTTTCTGAGCATGCTTAGAGTTTCGCGCATGCTCACTAGAAAGTTGCATAGGTGGAGCTAGCCGATTCTATATATATTTGGAGATGCTGTATTTTATAATATTACTTTTTGTTGTATGTTCACATATACGTCCGTTTTTACTTGGTAATATTACTAATGAGTATGAACCATTTTTAAAAGTATTATTGATATGATTTCAATTTTTAAAATGGGAAACTAAATCTGATCATAAGAATGTTTTTTTTTTGTTGTAATTTTATGAGAGTAGCAAGCATATTTCAATAACAATAGTCGTTGCTGACCTATATTTCACCCTTTATACTACCATATCCAGATAAAAGTTAGAAAATACTAGCCCAGAGTGATGATACGGATGGAAAACAGATGGCTTCAGGATGTCTGTGGTGACCAACCCTGTACTGATGACGAGGACACAACCTCGAAACTAGTAAAAAGGTGGTCCCCCTGCTCGAATCAAAATTCTGCTATTTTGTTTTAGGGGAGGGCTTGCAGTTGTTTCCTCTGCAATGAGGTACATCGCACAAGTATCTGTTAGCGGTATTAGACATGGGAGTAGTTGTTTTCTGACAGGCATTTGCCGCAATAAGCCTACGTTGTAGGTGTATATGGGTTTGAAAAGGGCAAAACATCGGTTGGCAACTGCTATCGTTATTAGACGACCGCCCAAAGAAACTCTGAGCATTGTGTTCAGGTATATCTATAGTCTATAGTCTATATTTTAATTTCAAGAATGAGAATTATTCTCATGTTGACCTACAGGGTTTTTTCTTTGAATGGAATGTGTGAATTTGGCCAAAATAAAAATAAGTTATATTTTTGCATATTTTCATTTATTTGACATGTATTGTCCAGTAATATTATTAACAATAAGAATAAATCGCCTTTATTGATCACAAGAAGTAAAATGAAATGGTGAAGTTTCAGCTCAACAAGAAATACTTAACACTGCACTGTTTGGAACCTTTGGGTAGTGAATATACTGGAGTTTCATCCGAACACCAAAACGTGTCAAGATGTTAAAAATAGCGGTTTGGTGTTGGGATAAAACTCCAGTATATTCTTTAAGAAAGACTTTAAGAACCAAAAAATTATAAATGTTCCATATGACGTCTGTCTGGATCTAAATTATTCAAAAGCAAAAAAAAAACGTTTCCACTCTTACCTTTGGTCAATAATTAAAAAATATATATTAGGCAATATGTGCGTATATGGAAATTGTATGAATAAACAAGTATTATGAAGTTTCACTTTGACACAATGATTACACATTGATAATCATAAGAATAATGATATCAAAAGGATAATATGGGGAATTGAATAATACTTGACTCTGATAAAAAATTACAACATAGGCTTATTTGGCAGGATATTTTGACAGTTGTAGAAAAAAATATTGCATGAAACTTGTGAGTAAATTGTTTTTTTTTGTGTCGTTGGAATTGGCACACTCCGCCTAATTCCTACTCGTATGAAAGTGTACTTTTCTCACTTGATACATAAGTAACTATTAATACTTTTCCGTTGTTTCAAATATTATCCTGTGAGTTGACGAAAATAATAATTGGTTTACAACTGAAGTAAAAGAGATAAATACAACTAATAATTTGCTGTTGATAATTATAATACAAGTGGGAATAAAACAAAAGTACATTTTTTAATGCATTTTTATTTCTAATATTAAATCTTAACAACTATGGTATGTATAGTTATGCACTACTCAACTAATGGGTAGAAGTAAAAATTTACAAAATATATAACAAAAAGTAAAAATAGAGAATTATGATTGTTTGGTTGAAGCTTTTTACAAAATAATAGTATAGAGCTTTTCCCCAAAATCAGTTGATCTTGGCTCAATCATGCCCATCGAAAAGTAATTGTGTATAGTAGCAACCTGGAGATTTTAATAATATTGCTTAATTTTTTTTTATCCTGAACACAAGTCTGCTTCGTTATCTCTTAATGGTAAAAATTTGTTGTCCGTAATAGAAATAAATAATGCTTACACAAAACAAAAATTAATTGTATTTTTATTACTACTACTTGCTAAAAAATTTCAAGGAGTGTGTGCATGATTATGACAATCTGAATATATTTACAGTCTGTCCAGTGTTCAGGAAACAAAAATTCGCAATTTTTCCATTTGTTGTATCTCCAAGGTAATTTAAACAATTACTTCGAACCGTCCTACATCAACTATTTACACATTATATATCAAAAATGATATTTCAACAACAGTAAACAACGATTTTAATACTGGGGATTTGGCGAATGCTGGTGGTGGTAGGACCCCGAACTGGATGCTGTAGCCAATAACTGTGGCGGTGGATTGGGCCTACTCTCTGTACTGGGAGGACAACTCCTCACCGGATAACCAGCAGGACTAGTTTTCTGAGTGGTGTGGTACGCTGGGATGCCTGAAGGATTATACCCATTCCGTGTACTGCTATTTCCAGTATAAGAGCTGTAACTAGAATCGTCAGACTGAGCCGCAGATGACTGAATACGACGAGCTTGTGAACCCAACATTCCATACATTGACTCAGGTCGAGTACCTCTTGGCTTGGAACCCTCTTCGAATTTACCAGTGCTCTCAGAACTTGGAGGGTTGATCCTTGTGCCGTAGGGGTTCTCGCTGGGTGCCAGAGTGTCTCTTCTTTGCCTCTCGCTGGTGGAGTAGTTGTCAACGCGTTGTCGCTCTACAGTCGAGTAGTTTTCTCGTTGACGATCTGTAGCACCGTGCGTGTCTTGCCTGTTAGCTGTCCCAGGCGTTATTCCTCTCACACCATAGATTCCCTCCGATCTCTGCTGCAGCTGATTTTGTACATTCTGGTTGGTAACATGGCTATGTTGGTTCATCCTCAAGGGGTACATCGACTGAGTGGGCACCAAAGGTCCAGGCTTCGGTAATAGATCCTTGTTGATGCCGGTGTTGGATTTGGCGTAAACCGACTGCGATCTGTTCAGATTCGCCCTTGTAAGCGGAGGCGAGTTGCAGTACAACGACTTGGTTCCGCCGTATATCGACTCTCCTCTCTCCATCTTAGACACTGGAGCGGAATACAAACTGCCGCAGTAGTTTGCTGCTCCCCCAGCACCAACTGACGACCTGTAATTGTTGTAGGCTGATCCATGAAATTTGGGTGGTGCTGGTTTATCCAGATCGTCGTAGTTGTCCATATCTTCAGAACGAATGCTGGAAGATTCGTCATCTTGGGATTCCTTGACTCGCTTTGGTCGGCGGGTGTTGAAGATGTATTCGTATATCAAGGCAGAGGCTATGCCACCGCATAGTGGTCCGAGCCAGTAGACCCAGTGGTTGTCCCATTTGTTCAGTACGAATGATGGTCCGAGTGATCTTGCTGGGTTCAAATATGGCATCTGGAAATAAAATCAAAGGTCAGAATTTCTGGTATAAAACATATTAGTATAGAAATTTTTGAATTCGGTATCAAGCTTGTTTAGAAGATCTATTTCAAGGAAGTAGTAGCAAGTTCGTCTGCTATTTCCTTTACGGGCAATCTGTGACCAGGAAACCAAAATCTAGCTCAACTTCCTCAGTTTCGTAGCAGTAATGCCAAGTCGGTACCAACACTGCCATCTCTACGTTTAACGAGTATTGCAAACTCATCACAAGGAACACCACCAGGAAGGTTCCCTGGTGGCACAAAGAACTTGCAGAACTGAGAAAGCAAGCCAGAATTTAACAGAGCTAAAAAAAAATGAGGTGGGATGAGTATAAGAACGCCTTCTATAGAAAAGCTCTGAATTCAAGAGAGACTTTCCTAGAATGAAGGAACAAATTTGCAGGTTCAAAAGACTACTTAACTAGTGTTGAAAATTTTCACTAATAACCACTGACGCTATATCTTAAATTTAAATGAACTATTTCCCACTGAAATCGATTAAGTTTATCAGAGCTAATAAATCACTGTTTATAGTTGGCTAGTTTTAGTTAGGACCGCGGTCTCCCGGTGAATTTTTGGGATTCTTTGTTTTGAAATTGATTCTTACCGAAACAAATGTACAAGCTGAATAAGTTGCCCCGACTGTAAGTGAAGATGTCCCAGTCCATTTTCTGTATGTGTCCATCGAAATGAAGTAGGAGAAAACCACAACGAACGTCAAAATGAATTCAATTCCAAATCTTTCCCAAGGGGCGATGCTTGCAGTGTGGCCAATCACAGTAGACAGGTTTCCTTGGTAACCAGGAACCGTCACTCTGAAAAAAAAAAATAAGTTAAAATTTTCTGTTCGTTCTGTTCACAGTTTTTTTTGGGAGTTACAGACGATTTTTCTCAGTGTGCAAAGAAAAATGACTTAAATAAAATTTGTGGCAATTGGTTGGGTGTTACTCCAAGTATACGAGAACCGTAATTGATGATTGATGATTGATGAATTTTTAGTCGCTGAATCCGATTTTCAACTTTGCCAGAGGTGAGCTAACTTCAGTAATCATGAAAAAGGTTTTTTGCGGGTTTTCAGGGTTTTGGCCTATAACTCACACTGCTCACAGACAATGCTTTTTTAGATAATGACTATTCTATACATAATTAAAGTAAATCAAACTTCCTACAATTCAAATATATCGACTTGATTCCTGTGATGTTCCAAACAGCCGCTAGAGCGAACTTAACAATAAAAGCAGGAATTATCGCAGTGGTTTGAGCGTTCGCCTGGTGACCGGAAGGCCCCAGGTTTGATTCCCAGCAGGTGCGCGAAAATTTTTCTTTTTCAGATGTAAAAATCTGAATTATTGATTTTCGTAGCCGGCTGGGTATAATCCTCCACGATTCACTGTTGCGTTAATAATCAACAGTGCTGCTCCTAAGGTGGCGTATGGATTTAGTAACAAGGCCTAGTCAGAACACATGATTATCCATATTATTAGACCTAGAGGTCTTTGGATATAAACATAAACAAAACTTGAAAACAGTGAGGAATACCAATTCACAAATAATGAACTGATTAATCAGATTGAAGGTGACATTCGTCCTTACCCAAGAACAGTGAAATCACGACTCATTGAAAAGTATGGTGATGATATTAGTAACAGCGACTATTCCTCACATTGTTTGTTTCAAAACACACAAACTGAGTGGTGGCAGCCAGAAAGACATATCAGGACCTGCTGCTGAACATCCACCCGAAAAGCAGCTCACTGATGCATGAAGTTTCGGATCGTGTACAAGGTTGCAAATTTGTGAATATACCAGAATAGATGTTTTCAAAATTTGCAACAAAGTTTCAAAACATTGGCAATTATTTCGAGACCACCTTGATCAAAAAATTTAACCACGAATTAAAAAAAAATGTTCCGGTCAACGTAAAAGGTTTGCAGAACTTTTGCAATATTTTTCTTTGGGTTTATCAACGAAAAACATCAGTTTTTGATAAAAAAATTGTTCCGTACAAAATCATATCCTTTTTTTGAGTAAAATAAAAGGGTCATTGCAAAATCCTCCAGCTCTGGAGGATACTTTGAACGAGATAAGGTATTATTTCTTCCAGTTTTCAGAATGTGTGCCATCAACTGTCTTGGAACTGAAGAAAAATATTTTGACATATGCTCGGAAGCCATTTCTGAAATGAGCTGTTTATTTTTCAGAATAGACAGTGACTGAACTTTTCGATTCAGTCTTTTTACGGTTCTCTTCAAATTAAAATATTTTGTTGTTAGTTTTTTGGTTAGATTCTTCATGTCGGAAGTATCTGCTTGAACCTTTTCCATGCTTGAACTAAAAATAATTGGTTTTTAATTTTTATCTTATTCTTGCTAATCAATTAATTGCATTACCTATAACTGTGAAAAGTCTTAATGAGTCTGACTTTCCTCTTCATTGCACTCGAACCTGATGAAGTTCCGAATTTGTTGGGAAAAACCCCATATATGACTGGACTATGTGTATAAATATTGAATTCGGGATAACTAACAAATTTGTGTGTCCGGTGTTGTATCTTGTATCCGAGTCTATATTTTACCGACGATGTCATTTTAATGAAAATTAAACAGCTTAGTACACAGAGTATTGTCATCAGTTTTCCCGTCACAGCGATGAGACACCCTGAACATATATAACTAAAACATTTCAAGTACAATTGACCTCGGGTCACTTTAATTTATGTGGTATTGTATTCTTGATTATATAATCTTTATATAACCGGTGCAAATGTTCGGTACTCGTGCACTTATTATCAAATTGCGCGGATTGTAGTGTAAAGTTGAAAAAGGACATGAAAACAATGCACAGAGTTTGAATATACTCTTCATACATTTTTATGTTGTGCATCACGAGACTAAAAAACTATTTTAGTTTGCATAGCGGGTGGTTAGTGCTTTAAGGGTCCCACTCACGATCAAATTCTGCAGTACGACTGAGTCGTATGCGATTGTGGTACAATTTCGTTGGAAATCGGAAAGGAACATACACTATCAAATAAACCATAAAATCAACACTGTACTACTGCTGCAGACGGACCGGTTCAGCTGCAAACAATACAATCAAATCGCGTCGACTTGGTTAGATGGCAAAAATACACGATCAAATTTTATCGAGTTCGACGAAATTGTACAGCGCAGTTGAACCTTAGGTTCGGACAAAGAATATTTACGTTTACACGAATAAGAAGCGACGCTTGCCGCTAATCCCTGTGTTCCCCACCACTACCAGATTGCATGACGTCTTTTCTGAACGCAACCCAGCATCAACTTCAATAAGGCTTAACTTCGATTAACCATCCCTTGTGTTTTTCATATTTTAAGAAGTCCGCCGCTTATACAAATTCAACTTTTGGAAATGAAGGCCATCAGCCATGCAAATAAGGCCTTCAGCCAGTTTTAGGAGGGCACGATGCACAGTAAAGTCTTTGCTATTCAAACTAAACTCATGTCAGCTATAATGGAGTTTCGAGAACGTAGCCGAGCACTCCATACCATGGCTAGATTTCAAATTGCTGACCGATAGTCAGCTCACGCGTTAAATTATCTCGATTGTTAATCGCCCTTATGAATAAATACACTTGTTCAAATTTTGTTTGACTTTATTGTTATTATATTCGAATCCGTATATATAGGTATGTAGTTGTTGTACTTGACTTATTCGATAGCTATTTGGCACAACAAATTAAAAACTAATTGAACTGACTAAACTAATATTGAACTTCCAGAGAACAGTATAAGACTTCAGTGGTTTCTTTGGTTACAACCAAATGTCTTTTTAATTCAGACATTTCATAAACCCTTATATTATACAAGTGACTAATGAGCGTAAAATGATATGGAGGTGACTGAAACAATAAAAGATCTTTCAATAGCAGCCCTTCATCTGAAAGCAGCCACTCAAAACACCCCTCAGTCTCGCCCAAGAACTATTTTTACACTCTCATAATGAAAAATATCCCGGTTGAACATCTGGAAGAATATTTTCTAGAAGTCAATATTAAATTTCAGGCCTGAACCGTATTTGATGAGTTTCATATGTTGGGATTTTCAAGTAGGTACCTACTTCATCTTTCATTCGTTGGCATTACTAATTTAGCGTTCCGAATTCTGAGTATATGAAGTTCGAGAAATATCTGCGTCGGTGGAAGATACGAGTATGTTTCATCAGGAAGGTCAAAACTAACTTCGATCTGACAGGTAGTTTTCTTTGATATCGTATGTATTTCCTCCTACTCCATAATTTTAAAAATGTTTAGCAGAATTTGATAATTCACAGTGTCGAAGGTTTTCGAAAGATCTAAAAATATGCTGACGATGGGTATTGATCCAAATACTATATTAATACAGTCGCTGAAGTAAATTATTCGTTATATCTTACACAAAAACTCGGCATAGCGATTTTCTTTCACAAACTGTGAAAAATGGGCATATTTTTATGTGGTCGTAGAAAAATACCATTGTAAGTTATTTGCCGCAATATGAATAACAAATACATTATATGAACTGGTCAAAATAGATTTCATACCAACATAATATAGCATTCTGAATGTAACTTTGTTAACCTGAAGAAAATGTCTGAAGATGTTAACATTCAAAGTTCTTTCTGCAGGAAAAGTCATAAACGAAAACATGAAACATTAACATGTGTTGTATAAAAAAACAATATTGAATGAAACGGTGTTACTTTTATAAAAAAAAAACTTGGCGCCACATCAAAATATTTTTGGATGATCATGAATATGACACCAATGATCTTGTCATATGTTAAGAATTCTGACCTCAGATATCGATTTCATAGTACAAAACCCATTTTCAGTTCCCATGACATGAACATGTATAGTGTCCTCAGCTCTTTAACTGTTATCGTATTGGTCAGCGGTAGCTAGTTATCGTCTGTTGTCTGTTGATAAACAGATAAACAGTTTTTTCATCAGACTGTTTCAGTTTTGTAAATTCCCACGGTTTTCATAAATAAAAGTAAATGTCTTTTCTAAGAAGTAATATAAATATTTAATTGTACAGTGGCGTCACAAACCAAACAGCGAATTATTTATTTGGGAATTCAGTTTGATATTTAGTCATTTATTCGAAATAAAATAATGAGGGCTAGCTCAAAATATATAGTCGAAACGGGTATCAAATTGTTTTCTACAAAAGTAACGAAAGCTACTTTTTGACATGAAAGAAATTCTTGTTGAAATGGATTCGTCAGACACTAAGTTTTTGACTTGATATGATCTTGCATTCATGAAAAATTGCAAATATTCTCACAATAAGTAGGCTCAAAGCAAACTATAGGAACCCCAGAAACCAGTCCGATTGGGCCAAACTTCAATCTGAAGCGAAAAAGATCTTTCATCATGTGAAAGAATTACATATTTCAACAGGTGGAATGGAGTTGGTGGATTATTTTCTGTTCAAGGCTTGCCGACGAAACTCCTATATAGTTTAGAAAATTTGCGAAAGGCTGAATTATTATTATTATGCCATTTTCTTATGCGACATTCGATGAAGGGGAAAGTAAGTAAATACAGTTTTTTGCGGAAAGTGCTTTTTGTTCAGTTTTATTTTAATTATCTAACGCTTATAATAGACGAGCGTATAACACGATGCGTGCTGAACGCCGCGTTTTTTCCGATGGAATGAATAGTTTGTATTTAAATTGAAACAAATACTCGAGCGTTGAGCACGTTCGTATCCGCTGGCCGAACGCTGGTGTTTGCGTGCTGCGCGTCATGTCAAAAACGCTGTCGATGAGATACATTAAGGTGCGTATTCACGAGAGTATTCTGCTGATTGAGCACGAACAGAATGCGTGTTTACATTACGCATCATGACTCAGTCTGAGCTTGAACCGAGCAGCACGTGTGACCATTCGGTGCTCATGCGGAACGAATGCTCGAATGAATACGCACCTACCTTTATTTACTATGCACACAGATATACGAGCAGATATTTAATGCGGACAAGTATAGTCCCCTCCACGATTACATTTTCAGGCTTAAAACCTTCATCATTTCAATTCGGGAAGCAGGGAGCAGGTTTATATTGAAGCAGTGTAGTCTGATACTGATGAGTGGATGGATGCACCCACCAATGACGATGTCTATGTTTTCGTTTTTTCAAAAATAATCACAATGCTGCAAAATAATCAATTTACTGGTCTACATGCCCGTGTATTCAATAGCCGGAAGAGCGTGCGCCACGTGTCGTGTTGTACGCTCGTCTATTCCTGGCCTAAATGATTAAAATTATGTCAGGAACCACTCAAATAATTTCGTACATCCTGTATAATACCTATAAGGAATGACAATACCTATTATCAATTCGAAGTTATGTTAAGCTGTACATCTATGAATATATAATATAGTTCGGTAAATATTGTTGCATCGGATTTAAATGGTCTAACAGCTCCATGAAATTGTTATCTAGTTTTAGTACGCCACTGGTGGATGATCTTCAGTTTCTCCACCACATGTTCACCATGTGGATCCAAGACTTTTCGTCAAGTCATTCATCTCCACACATTTTCATTCTGATAATTATGTATCCCCAAACCACTGAATTATTTATTTACGCATAGTTTTTTATATGGTGTTTTATTTCAGTTGAAATTTTTAGACGGCTTGTAGGTTAATAACCTTCCCTAATGAGTCTGGTGGTTCCTATAGGGTTATTGCTAAGTTGATATTGTCTTATGGACTTTTATTTTCTCAAACATAGGTAGGTTCAGGACTCAGATTTGTTTTTGGTAGGTAGTTGTTATGCCCACTTGTCCACAGAAAAAAACAACGGCTTTAAGCAAGTTGAGTATTTCAAAACAATCCTTTTATCATCAAATTACTGCAATTATTATGATCTTGCCATGATTTTCAGTCAGCGTGAAGATTGTAAAAGCTCCTTGCCCTCTCATAATAATAATAATTTTGTGTTTGAAGTATCTTCATAACATATCTTCGTAGCACATAAATTGATCAGGAGCATTTTTTTTAAGGCAGCAGCCAATGAACTCGTTTCTCGTTTCCGACTCTCAACGGGTTGATCAAACTCTGTCACCGAGTTGGAGTCAATGCATGGGGTCTTCTTCAAGAACATAGAAGAACTTGATTTTACAGAAATTTGACCTTCGCATTTCTCAGGTCAAGAGACCGAGGGATTTATAATAGCCTGCTAGGATGTTTTTCAACACCCTGGTCTACCGTAGTCGTATGATGGGTATAGAGGCCCCGGAGAGCGTGTCGTGGAGCTTCTGAGACCATAATGCAGTTGCTGTAGGCTTGTCTAGCTCATGCGGTCTCAGCCTATACCCACAGGCATAAACGTGGCGCTACGAGTGTTATATTACCATCTACAACACTCGTACGGTATAGACGAGACACCGTTGCCGTATGCTCCGGAAGATATTGCGTCCGTTGTGGAGAATGAGAAGTGGCAAATCTATTGGAACTACTCATTCCCCACCCTCAGGCAAATACAAGCCAACAAGCCTGATGTAGTCTAGCTAATCCTAGCTGGACGAATGCAGCAGGCTTCGATTCTCAGATTACTTGTTCTGCTCAGGGCACAGGAGTCTTGGACCAGTTATCATTCACCCCAAGGACGAGGATTATTGCATAATATGTTAATAGTAAAATAATAATAATTTTGCTGTGGATTTCAAACTAATTTCTCGACGAGATAGAGACCTGAAAGTCGCATATGAAGAACGTGGAGCGCATGATTGCACAACTACTTCCCATACTATTGCCTGTTGCATGCGTCCAACGTTTTTCGTTTTTAATCTTACAAGTATTTTCATAGCTATCGAAAATTTACGATCATGAATTACAAAAAAATTTCAGGACAATCTCGATGGGGTATATAATAAAACCACAGAACTCAAAGAAATATGAAACTGTATGGGTCTCGGATAAATCACCTTTTTCTTATCAGTCTGTTTCAAAACGTGGTAGCTATATTGAAATGAAATATTTAAATACATTTCATGTACACTTTAGGATTATCGAAAATGGGACTGATATCAGAAAATCCGAGACAACTTATTCGGCTTACATGTAACATGCAAGAGCTGAAATCATTTCAGTTTCCTATACAACGATTGAATCATTGTTGCAGTGGAAAACAGTAAAAAATATAAAGCTTTTCTGATCGATTAACATTCGCATAATGCCAGAAAGATGACACAACAAAAAACAGGCTATTACGCCCTAATGCAAAGCATTCGGGATGGGGGCAATAATAAATGAAATTAAAGTCTCAGTTGAAAGTTTCAATGACCGTATCATGGGAGAACAAGTGCATTTTAACGATTTCGGGGTGATGTAATAATAGGGGAGATCAAGTGCCCTGCTTGCAGTATCCGTCCGAGTGACTTTAAAATCGTCAAAATCGCATTTCACATACGAGGGTTGTACGATTTTATTCAACATGATGATGTCTTGTATGATTTGTAGAAATAATTTTTCACTCAAAATTAAACAAAACACATGTCTGTTCTCACGGATAATTTTATATTTGGACTATTTTCGATAATTAAACCATTTTCAACTGATGGTCGACAATAGCAGACGAAAAATGTATTTCGATTGTGCCAGTGGGTTTTTTTTTTAATTATGGCCAAAAAAGTTAAAAAGTTGTTAACATTTCAATTTTATAATTACATACAAAATGTTAAATGTCCAACTAAAATAATTGAAAATTGCATTTTTTCTAATTATTCTTCATCATTCCCCAATTATTTGCCGTGACGACTAACTGATTTTTGGTGGCGTCTTCACTTTTCAGCTCTAGGAAAACCTACAGCAATAGCCCAATATCTTACAATTTCGTAAATTTCTGGTTACTTTTTAAAATTTAAAAGTAACAATACACCAATTTTTCAAAACAGTTCATTTGGCGGAAATAAATGGCAGAATCAATTTTAAGGAAACAATAAAAATTAGGAAGCTATTAATTTCAGAATTATATTTCATAAAAATGACCTATTATGACCAAAAATTAAAAAATGCATTTGGAAAAAAACCTTAAAAATTGCCTTTTAATGATTAAATACTAAATTAATTATGATCCCTAAAAATAATTGGAAACGAAAAAAAAAACAGAAGATTGTTTGAACATTGTGTGAATACGCTTTTTTAAATTTTTTGAGATTATTTTGTTGCCGTGTTTGTCCATCATTGAATACAAGTATCATTATTGCTTTTATGACATTTTTCATATTTTCCTTAAAAATCAGATACATTTCCGATGGAAATCAAGTAGGCAAACTCTACATTTGCTGGAAGCTCATAGAGTGGACTATTCTGGTATGGCCTCATTTACAGTCTTCAGAACCACCCGTTATACACCCATACAACACTATATTTGTGAGAAACACTCTTTTAAAGAAATTCAATCGAGTGAAAATATATAGGGTGTTTCATTTAAAAAAAAATATAACTTTTATAAGTCCCACATATAGCGGACACCCTGTGTGTTGGTGTTTTTGAAACATAGCTTTTATTGCTCTCTACAACTTTTATTTGAAATTTTTTTTCCTATCTTAAATAGGGAAGCAGTTATCGTCATCCCACGCATCGGTGATACACCCTGTATATATATTAATTGTTGTGACATGTGTTTATATATTAATATTCATACATATATTTTATATTTTTTTCACAAGATACTGTTAATAAGATTTTAATCTTCGGACAATAACGAATATTTTGATTTGATCAAAAATTAATTTTTAAAATGATCCAAAATTCGAATTACTGCTACATTCTATACAACAGGAATTTTGAAGGCAGGAATCGATAAGATTAAAAGAATTCTGACCCAAGATCCAAACCGTCATCTGTACTGTACCCACCACTGGAATTCCTTCGGTTCTTAGAACGAGAAAGCTACCGAGAGCCTGGAGGGTGTTCTACTGCCAGGTAGATAGTTAAGGAATAGGGTATAGAAATAGAAAGGAAATACCGAACAAGTGGTGAAAAAAATGCCAGGTGGTAAGTATTCCGGCACACGTGCTTGATGAGCATAACGAAGAACCCCTCTGATTTATGTGAGCACAGGCTATTCGTGTGTTTGCAGATCTTACATTAAATGTAGACGAAGGGTTAAATAACACTTTATAATTTGTCTTGCTGTGTCGGTGTGGGTGATATTCAAATAAATCTGTTTACATACATAAAAGACATTTCTCGATTGAAGATAATATATTCATGCAACTTGTGTAGTCTTCCTGGGGTGAAATGAATTTGAAAATCTTCATTAAATAGGAAATCCTAATTTATACCTAGGTACAAATACATTAAATTAATCTTTTTTTTTTAAATATTAATGGATATATACAACACCTTAATCTATCGACAAAACATTGGCAGTCAGATACGGCGATCGTGGGGCCGGGCAACAGCTGAATGCGAACCTATCCATACAATTAATAGTATCAATTATTATTAATATAAGTTGTATGGATATAGGAATAATGATAAACACAAATGATACCTACTGAGTTTCAATTATGACTTTCTCAAAACAAAATTAAAAAGTTCACAGTGAAAAATATGTCTAGATTTTGTCGCATACCACACAGGTTGAAGTTCGTTTGTGAAACGGGCCTCTGATCGATACAGACTACAAGACTGATATAACTTGAAATGGTTCCTAGGCAAATTTTTGTAGTATGTGGAAGAAATTATCGTATCACCCTCGTATACTTTTTAGGTAGAGTTGATGCTGATGGTTAGCTTTGCGTTCGACTCGAATCTCGTGAGAAGTCTCAGAACGTGGAAATAATAGCAATAATTACCTCGGCCGTCAGTTATCAGACCCTCAATTTATTTTATTATATTCGATATGAATTTCTTTAGAAAGTTGTCTCCCTTGTGCTATGGTGCAAAATCGACACACTTCATCGTGTGAAACGGAAAATATGATAACTCTTAATGCGTCCGTTTAAAATTCAATCGATGTCACATCGTCAAAAGTTTCACACGGTTAATCCAATTATGGTGTTACCGCGGTCCTATTCGAACAATAAATCCCTTGTGGTCCACTAAATATTTGACATATGCGTCACGTGTCTATTCCCATCGAGGGATGAGAAAATACGGAAGATTATTTGGGGCTAATAAGCTGATGAGCGGTCTCAGACGGAACTCCAGGGAACCCTTTTATTTTTATTGTAACCTGGTTTGATGAATGACATTTTGTTGCTTTGAAGCTTTCATCCCATCAAAAAATATTTGGGAATGAAACAGTGAATAGTTGATTAAACTAAGTCGAAAAATACAGAGAAAAAGGAGGTATATAAGTTTTGGGGAATCTGGATGCTGAAGGTCTCAGGAAAAACCATTACTGTTCTAGTGTTATTCGATTTTGTCCTGCCCTACTAGACTGCTCATTGCTATACAATAAGAAAAATTGGGTCGAAAATCCATCAGAGAACAACTACTTTCAGCCTCTGCAACTGTTTTCAATGAGCTTATTATGAGAGAAACAAGTATATACAATAGGAAAATTGGGTCCATCAGAAAACAACTACTTTTGGTTGAAAGGCTGAGGTTGAGATGCGCTCGTAGTTTAGTGAACACTGATCTGCGGGTGCGGTTATTGTCTGCAGAGACCTACCCTATACTGGTAAGGGCAAAACTCAGAAATCGATCTTTAGGTGGTCCACATGTTTCGATGAACATTTCCATGCAGCTAGCAATTGCAAGAAAGCCTTGCGTAGGAACTCTGCACGGAAATTCATCATCAGGGTGACAGCCTTCTGTCCGGCCCGGCTAAGATTTCTGCCATCTTACGGCAAGTCACATGACTGACGAAATAATGTTATTGCGAATAAATGTTGGGGATATGAATTGTCTGCGAAGAATTGTTGGCGAAGAATTGTTAGCGAAGAATTGTTGACGAAAAATTGTTGGCGATGAATATTCCGAATACCCTTGAAAAGGAAAGCTCCGATCCCTTCTCTTAGACGCGTAGGTAATGTGCTTGCTTCCTAATTCAATGTTCGCGGGTTCGATTCACGGCACGGTCACCGGTCTCGTGCATGGCATCACACGTTAAAAGGTAAGGGCTGCGTCATCCCTAGCTCGCACAGTATCTCGAGGACTTCTGAGGGGTGCTCGTAAGGGTGCAGCCGGTTGACGGAAATAACAATTTTAACAACATTCTGCTATGAAGAAACTCCAAACTTTTAGGCAATTTTTCAATTCAAACTACTATTTTTGCGCACTTCTATCAGATTCACTGGCTTTATTGTTGTTGAGACCCAGGCAAAAATTGTCTCCAGCCTTTAGGCGATAAGACAAAATGTGTTAAGATAAAACTGAATCATCACACTTATAAAACTGCATTGTATCTTTCGCTACTTCAGTTTGTTGTGGTTGGTGGAGAAAAATGGAAAATTATAATTTCTTGTCACGTAGTGGTAGATATTCTCGTAGGTAATAAAATATTACGTATCAAGTATTGTAAAAGGCATATTACGCGAGAATGGAAAAATAACGAAGCTGCGTAGCGGCGTGTGCGTAATTCCATGAGTGCGTAATTGCTTTACAACACGCATTACGTACACTACTTTACCTACGGCCATATACAGTGTGCCAAAAAGTCTGGATATATGGCAAGGGTACTTCATTTCTACAAATGGGATACCCTGTATCTTATTGCATCTTTATATTTTTTGAAGAAATTTTTTTCACAACTTTGATTATCATACAGGATATAATTTCTTCTATTTATTACTAAAATGGTTTCATCAACATTGGGAAAATTATACTGTGCAATTATTAAATATATTAGAAGTATTTCGTTCCAATCATATTTTCATTTGTTGAGGTTGCAATACTCTTATGTGAAATAGCGGAGAATATTCTCGATGAGGTGAGTTCTTTGTTTTTTAGAGAATTGGTCAAGCATAATTTGTCGTTGCTATGACTACGCTGTTGGTTAAACGGTAAAAATATCCCCGAAAAAAAAAAAGGAAAAAAAAAACAGGAAATAATGACTCCTTCTTCCGAGGCGTATTTTTTTTCAGGTTTTTTCGGGTTTTTTCCGATTTTGTTTCCTAGATTCACGCTGTTGATGGGCGATTGCGCGTTCATGACCTACTTGCGGAATTATTAAATGTTCCGCTTACTCGTATACATAAATATATTGAAACTGTGCGTTTTGTTTAAGAAAACTGTTCGATTTATTTACCGTGCGTAATGAGCTATTTACTGAGGCTGTGTGTTTTTGCCTATTTTCTACAGTGGCTGTCGGTAAAGCACTTAGTTTCTATTTAATTCTTCAGTTGATCTACAAAAGAATATATAAAAAAAAGAAAAAATCTACAAGAACATCAAGACGATATTGATTGAAAGTTTGATTTTGTGGAGGAAATCCGATTCTTGACATGATTTTTTGGGTTTATGACCTTCCACAATCTGAAAATGAATAAATTTTAATCCAAAGAAATCTGTACAAGTGTAGAAGGGCAATTTGCCCGATAAGTTACTGCGTTCACAAGACTGCTGTCTTGAAAGAAATTAATTTTTTGTCAGTAACGTACCCTACACTGAATTTGCCTATCTGAAAAAATGAGATCGAATTAACAAAGAATACTTCTTTTTTTTTTTGAAAATTGTTGACGTTTCGGAGGCTGTATCTGCCTCCGTTATCAAAACTTCTTGGAAAGACGCTGAAGAAACTGAATTTGAATTGCGGTTTTGGAAATAAGATCTTTCTTTGACAGAGTCAAATGAAATCTGTCATACATTCTTTTCAGATTGTGGAAGGTCATAAACCCAAAAAATCATGTCAAGAATCAGGACGATATTATTATTATTATCTCTCCGCTTACTCCCCCGTATGTAATATATTCCACCGAGACAGTAACGATAAAAAAAGAATGAACAACCCTTATGTACGAGGATCCGCCTAGCCCATGTTCCCAAACAAGTTTTTAACTGGGGTTAAATCATGTAACCGCACTTTTGTACTCGAATTATTCTTTATTGTCACACGTCGACCGCATTGATTACTCATAGAAAAAGTGGCAAGGGCAGGGGGAAGTATCATCGGCACTTGTTCTTCCTGTGCGCTATAAATTTCATCCGTATGGCACACTTATCTTCGCACCATTAAAAAACAAATGCAATAATCCGAACAGTTGGTGAGAAAATAATAAATATATCATCGCGGGAAAGTTATGGAAAACTGGCATACAGGGTGGCTTGTGGCTTTATTGACTGATGGTTGGAGAACAGGGTCCCGTCGCCTTTTGTGGAAGGGGTTGGGAACTTCATAGCCATCGGGGGTGTACATTTTTTATTTCCACTTTCCCACGTAAAAGAAAATTCACCGTGAGAATCGAGAAAAAGTAGTTATTGGTAATATTCCTGAATGTTTGTATTTTGAAGTATATAGCATAATTAGAGCGGGGGTTGGCGCAGTAGTAACGCCGGGGCTTCATGATCGAAAGGTCGCGGGTTCGATCCCCAGGCAGGGCAAGATTTTTTTCAGTGTCAGATATAAATCTGAGTGATTGAATCTTATTGCTGGCTGGGGATAATCCTCCACGATTCACTGTTGCGTTAATAATTAACAGTGCTAACTTTACGTAGACATTTGAGTGCGTGGAAATTTAGGAGTCTAGAAAAAAACGGGAAAAAACTGAAAAAAAAAAGAAAACAAAACGGAAAAACGGGAAAAAAACGGCTAGGATGAAGGAGAAACAATTTCATAAGGTTTATTTCGTTTTTTTCCTGGGTTTTTTCCGTTTTTTTTCTGGGTGGTATTTTTACGGTTTACCGAAATTGAATACATACATTTTGCGAGGAGTAATTATTTAGTCTGATCTAAACAGAAAGAACTAACCTCACGTAGACATCTGAGTGCGTGGAAATTTAATCATTATTCATAGGGTTTTTTGCGAGGGATTTTTCCTAGAGGTTCTTTTCCATTTTTTTCGGGGGTATTTTTACTATCTTCTGATCACATGAAGAGGCAAAAAATGGGTTAAGATGACAAGATACAAAAAAAAGTTAGTTCAAAAAGTTGTTTAGAATTTAATTATATACTCACATTCATTTTTCGGTCTTACCAATTACATTTTTTCTGAATAGCTTGACTTTAGTGAAATATTTGTGTTTTGATCCCTATTACAGAACTTTCCCATTTTGTCAGGACCCTCACTATTAATTTGTGTCGTATTCAAAGAAAACTTATTTACTTTACCTATCAGAATCATCAGAAATCGACTTCAAGCTAACATCGCATTGTCTTATTTTTGTCAAATCAAATACAACTTCCAAAACTATTTTTGTTGTTCAAAACCAAGTTTCCCGATCAAGAAAAATATCGTAACCAGTAAAATAGCAAGCAACAGATGGTAAGATTATCGAATAATCGCAATAATTTCTTCATACAAGAGTGTACCCACTTATTTGGGTTCATCGAATCTCACCAAAGGACATCTTGGATGCAGTTTTGTTTGTCATTCAATGTTCGAGCCGGCAGCTGTTTCTTTTCATCAGCGCCCCCACAAACATCCGACCTAACAGTAAGATTCCGAGTCTCAGGTAGTTTTAATTTAATTCAGGTAGGAAAATGGTTTATCATCTTTTGTTAGACGATATCCTTGCACATTATCCCGACCTATTTTCGTGTCCATTCCGTTTTAAGCTGCCATCAATTTGCAGAATTATATAGTTTGTACCTATATTTATGGTCCAATAAATATTATACCGGGTGGAGATTTGAGCAGGTTAGATGGCTACCGAAACAATATTCGAATAATAAATTTGGGTTCAAGTAATTTGTCACAGTTTTGTTTCTGAGAAGGATTTTCTGCAGGCCAAGTGGCAGTCTATATATATATGAGGTTAAAATTACTGGAATCTAGGAGAAAACAAGGGCGTCGATATGGGGGGGGTACTGGGGGTAATTACCCCTCCAAGAATAGTTATATACTAGTATTTTTAAATTAAATTTAAGCCTTTACTCCATCCCAAGAAAAAAAATTTAAGTCTTTACCCCCCCAAGAAAGCCTTTACCCCTCCTAGGAAAAAAAAATAGCGACGCCCCTGGGAGAAAAACGCAAAAAAGAGAAAAACAGCTAGAAATAATTCGTATAAATGAATAAGGTAATATGTCAACATGGAGAAGGCTGAGAATAACTGTCCCAAAAACGCACGTGTCTCTGCATAAATGAAATACCTATTGTGGGATAGGTATTTAACATTCAGAATGGCACACACTATGCCCCTATTTCTACCTAAGAAAAAACTTGTTCAAAACCATAGTTTTGAGTATCAAATTCAAGAGTTGGATTTTTTTTCATGGGGTGTTTTCCTAGTGGTTTTTATTCCGGTTTTTTTTGGGGGGGGTATTATTTAATTTTTTTTTCAGTTATTTATATTTTTACAGTTTACCGATTCAACTACCATTGTATCTTATTCATTTCTTCTGTGATCCATTGAGTAAGTGACTAAATACAATGCTTTTGAATTTGTATGAGATGAATTAAAACATTTTAAATGCCGAAACTATGAAACCTTGTTCTTTTAAAGTTGCAATTTCTTCAGACATTTATATTTCTCAGAATGCCTACAACTTCATAATTTCATAATTATATATACTCTATTTCAAGAATAACGTAGATTAAATTCCCATAAGAACCTAGACATAATAGATAGGAGTTTACTCTACGTTATTCTTGAAATGAACTATAGGTATAATCTTGTACAACTCCAGGTACAGATAGCATTTTGAGAATCTATTTTGGCAATAAACCTTGGTGTATCCACGAAAGAATACCCATAATGATATTATACCAAGGATTGAAACAAAAAGGCCCCATAAGTAAAAGTGTATTAGACATATTATACTGATGCGGGTCCTTTACCATAAAAAATACTTGCTTGAATGATAAAAACGACTAATTCTCAGATACAACCATCCAGGAGAAGTGCAAACTGTAGACCAGCTAGGTGCCTTTTCGATACCAAAGTTGTCACGTACAAAACTCTGCAGAAGGCTCCCTCTAATCCGACCAGGCTTTTCCGACAACATGCCTTAACAACTATTGTAATCAAGTAGGTAACAATAAAATAATTATTAATTCTATTTTTATTCCTATCGATATTATAATGATAATGATTCATGATTTGCTTTCGTACACCAAATTAAAATGTATGTACCTATTCAATTTCCACGCATTCAAATGTACATAAACTTGAATAAATATTTGTAGTATGTAAGGATATATGTAGGTACATAAACTGGTATAAATGTTCAATCTGGAGCTCTAATTTTCCTTATCTCAAAAATAAAGCCATCTACGGCAGGTATTTGGTGTCGAAAAGGCATACTCCCTCTATCTAGAACGTCAACGCTTGGTGTCGAAAACGACTACAGAATTAAAAATGTCAGGTATTTGGTGTCGAAAAGGCCTACGCCCCTGTAAACACGTGTAATCGAGCGAACCACAGGAACCAGCCACCATAAACTGAAAGACTGACTTGGATGTTACAGGTACAGTTGCGGCCGAAAAAAAATAAGACAGTTGTTGCCTAGTGTGAAATCCACCTTTTGTTTCTGCATTTATATGCGGCATAATTACTTTCTATTTTGGAATTGTTTGACAGATGTCAAATATTCAATGTTGCCGTGACATATTCATAACACAAATTCAAGCAGCTAGAATTGAACAAAAATCTGCTATAAGAGTTGTCAGATTCCAAAGAGGCCTATTATGCCATCTGTTTTAATATCAGTGGCATAAAAGACCTAGGAATTCAGTAAAGTGTTCGATGGTTTCAGACAAAAAAATCGGTTTTCAAAAAAGTTGCAAAACCCACGACCAAAAAAATGGAAAAATCCATAAAAATTCATCTGGCAGTCGAATACTTTCTTTGGCTTGACCTGTATGTATCCATTAAAGTTGGGTACGTGCCGAGAAACTGGATGGAAAGTGGTATGCATGCACCTAAGGTACCAACCTCTGGGCATCTGGCACACCTATTTGTAAGGGAGGTAGTTAAACAAATTTAAATGATAAAAAGCAGAAAATGAAATTTATGTCAAATCTCTTTGTAAAAAGAAGAAGGAATATTTCATTCTGAAAGTTCTTTTATACAATAAAAATTTTTTCTCACTTCTAGTTCAATATTCCATAAATAAAAGATTGTTTTCAAAACGATTATTGAGTTTACCTATTTTATAGAGTTTCCTTCTAGTACACATTATCACTGGCGGATCTAGGCAGTTTTACAGGGGGGGGCCATATATATATATATATATATATATGGCCCATGGTTTTAATTTCATCACTTTCGTTTAGGGTGAAACTTTGCACAGGGAATGGTTTTGGTATGAAAATGTTCAGGGACAGCAGAGTAGAAAAAGACATCTGAAAAGACCAAAGTAATGTGTTTTAAATCTCCAGGAAAGAGATGCGGGTAGAGAATGGATATTATTTTTATTTGCCGTGGCGCTCCGTGGCCACTCACTGATTTTTGGTGGAGTATTCACTTTTCAGCTGCAGGAAAACCCGGAAAAACCTACAGCACCACCTCGGGTGGTCAGTGCTCACTCCAGAGTCCAGAATAACATAAATGAGATGGATAAAAATGTGACTATAAACAACAAAAACACAAATCCAACATTTTACTAATAATCTTAATAATTAAACACATAAAACATAAGCTTATTAAATTATGTTGGCAAATCTTTTGATAACTAACTGTTCATTAATCTCAATGTCCGGATGAGCGTTAATAATAGCTAAACCAGATAGCCTATCTTCCGAAATAGTAGATCTGAGCCAACTTTTTATTCGCCTCAACGAAGGAAAACTTCTTTCTGATGAGGCAGCACTGATCGGAAGTGTAATGAAAATTTCAAGAAATGATGTTATTAAAGGAAACATTATTTTATCGCAGTGAGCAAGGGCTCCTAAAGCCTCGTCTGGAATAGGAAGTTTTTCTTCGCCGGCTTTTACTTTTATGTTCGAGTGTTTGAGGAAACATTCAATGCGAAAACTACGAATACGAATAATTTTGGTTTGTATAACGTAGGTTTGGTTGCATATCCAGACTGATTGATGAACCAATATCAACTACTTATTCAGAGCTCTGGGGGGAGGCATGGCCCCCATGGCCCCCCCTCAGATCCGCCACTGCACATTATAGGCATATCACGAGAACTGAATTTGTTGCACCTTTCCGTAACAGGTAGGTACTCGATGAAAGTATATGGTTCATCATAATAATATGACTTTATGTAAGATATGACATATTTTTCACCATCCCCGTATACGGAAGAAGATAAATGGAAGTTTGGCTATTGTATCTGGTTTAAAGAGAAACAGCTACTTTGTGAATTATAGTTGTTTCCCATTCAAATGGGAAATGGCAAACTGATTTTAAGAAAATATACATTTCGATGTGAATGGAATTGGCAAAAAGGCTAAACAGCAACGAGAAATGCTCGTGAAAAAAGCCAAGAACTTTTCCCATGCGAGTTTCATAGGTGTTATGCGTATCGTCAAAGCAAAACAATTCAATCAGGTTGATATCGATAAGGAAAGCGGTGATCAGTCTTGAAATATTACTTCGATATCAGTAACTACCTTTACTCATCCTGCATCAGTGATCACCCTGTAGGGTATTGATACGCGCAGTACCTACGCGTCCTCATTAGAAATCCGGTTACCAAAGAAACGAAATCAGAATACAATCCGAATCACCCTGTACTTAAATGCGGGCGAGAAGTGAAAGAATGTTCATTGCAACAGCTGAAAAAGGCAGGTGATACCCAATCGCCTTGGCAGATGGTAATATCGACTATCCTACACCAATTCAGAGGCCAACACAAGACCCAACGTCAAGTCTTCTCGAGTAAATAAATATTCGACCTGAAGATAACAAACCGCTAGAAATGGAGACTGTCATTAGCAGTTGTTGAGATTTTTATTTTGATGATAGGTACTCAAAGGCGGCTGTGGAGGTACTTCGAATGTGATTATGTGTTGAATTCGAAGTAAAAACTTGACCATATTGGCGGTGGCTATTTTGTTTCTACATCGTACCCATACGTATTTTTATCACGTACCTATTTAATATCAAAAAGTAGTATCGCTGATACCCTCCAACTGGATTTTTTTCCATGTTTGTACGTCGAACCCATTCAAAAGTTAACAGAGGGGGGGACTATGAAAAGTATACTAACATAAAGTTGTAGCTCATAATAGTACGACCCTAGATATTGTTAGAACCCTGGGGAACACCTGCGTTGATAGACAATTTAAAAAAAAATACTCCGTCATTTTATTATTATTACTATGTTGTTATTAGCTCGCTTTTTTGTCCGTCCGTTTGTTTCTCTGTCTGTTCGGGACAAATTTTTATTTTAAAGTAACTTGGTAACTTCACATCTGGGTGACAATACAATATCATTGCATAACAGGTATATTAAATTAATATATTAATACCATTGATAATAATAATGTTCTTCTGTTCGGTACACATATTTTGCAATCGATTTTAAACTAACTCCTCGATGAACAAGAAACTTGGACATTTTTAACATAGCTCAGACCTGGATGACAATGCAATATCATTGCATAATGTTAATTATATAATAATAATGTTTATCTGTTCGGTACAAATTTTGCAATCAAACTTAACATAAGGCTAAAAAGCACTATTTTTTTAAAACGGACTAAAAAGAATAAAATGAGTTTTCCTCGCTCCATACGGGTTCCTAATCCCATACAGATTCCTAACTCTACAGATTGTGTGGTGATTCAGACGCAGAACAGATGGTCTCAAGGCAGTCTGTGGTGACCTACCCTGTAATGATGATGTTGCAACAACCTCGAAACTAGTCTACAGGTACAGGTGGTCCTCCTGTCTGAATCGAAAAATTCTGCGAAAAAATTCTGCGTAATGATGATGAGGCAACAACCTCGAAACTAGTCTACAGGTGCAGGTGGTCCTCCTGTCCGAATCGAAAAATTTTGCTATTTGGTAACAGGGGAGCACTTGCAACTCTCCCTCTGCAATGAGGTACATTGCACAAGTAGTATCTGTTATATATCATTCAATACACAAACAACATACCCGTCGTGATATTAGCCAGGGGAGTAGTTGTTTTCTTACAGGTATTTGTCACAATAAGCTTAAGTGGGAGTAAAAAGGGTAAAACATCGGTCGGCAAAGATTATCGTTACTCATAGAGATTGTACTGAAAATTTATGATTGTGAATATTTAATAGCTATATGATCTGACTGTTGTGTGAATTTTCTCAACGACACTTACTACCTCTCCTCTTTATTCTATTGAATGCGCCTCATATTTTTTTGTTGTGAACCTTACAAGTATTTTTATAGCTAGGTATTAAACATTCACACAATCACAAATTTTCAGAAAAAAAGTGTTTGGGATTAGAATCTTTATGGGGCTCAGAGAAATTATTTTATCATCTTTGGTCCGTTTAAAAAACATTGTATATTTAACAAAACTATTTAAATAATTTTACATTATCTTTAAATCGGATGATAAACTTGAAATCGATAACTCACCACAGGGTATAGTGGCGCTCAGGCATACCAAAAATTCTATTAATTTCTACTATTATATTATAATTTGTAATACATTGTCCTAGTGACCATAACATAATACCTACTTGTAGCCAAAATCCAACCAAGCAGAATTTTTAAAGATTTCAGCGAAAATTTGACAATGAATGTTTGACTTACCCGTACAAAAAAGCTGCTCCTGCTATACCCCCTCCACACTGGGCCACAATGAACAGCAATGCTCGTAGTAAGGAAATCCTTTTTATAAGCCCCATCGCTACTGAAACTGCAGGATTTATATGTGCTCCTGGAATGAAATAAAAATTAATGATAATAATAATATAATGGTAATGATATCAGCCTTCATAAAAATTCATATAAGTTGAACCAAAGGCAAAGTCTGTGCGGATAGACGACTGGTAAGTGGTAAGTACAGGTATTATTATTTTCCTTGTCGCTCTGTGGCGACTAGAGGGTATTGCATTGTAAATTTAATATTCTTTAATTCTTTGGTAAAAATTTACAGAATAATGTTGTCAACGCAATCTTCATCTCAACAGAATTTTATGTTGAAGCGTTTTTTCAGTTTTTTGTTTGAAATAATAAATGACGGCATATTTTTATACATAATAATTCTATTCTGTTGTTTTTGCGTTTTGTCACTTTGGCACATGTTTTTTTACCATAGCAGGCCCGTTTACTGGACTGTGGAAGATGCTGTGGTAAATTTCCGTTTATCGGGCGCCACAAAAAACTTACGTATTTTGGTCTCCTGAACAAAAAATCCGAATGAAATATTTGGCGGTCTCAAGTAATTTCGGAGATATGGCTTATTTTTGGATTTTGACTGGTATTTTCTAGAGATGTTCCTACCGCGAAAAAAACACTCAATAAGTGTCCTTTTTTTCACCAGCCCGATATACACATCCTGCTTCCTCCGTCGCACGCTTTTTTTTTCATTGGAAACGGCACTTTAAAAAAAAATCGTGATTTTTTCGAATCATGTCAGAGACAATAAGCTAGAGCGAATATGACAGATAGGTATTAGTGAATTCGAATTGTATGTATGGTTGGTAACACTGAAATCAGTGAAATCAATTAGTGTCAACTTTTCAGATTTATTAAAGCTGCGTTTTTTTGTAATGATATGTGACAGCTCCAGATCCAATCGCATTAATCAGGAAAGATTGGATCTGTGTGCAGTTAGGTCGAGACGTAATAAAGGCGAGCCTAACCTAACCTGAAACGTAAATAAAAGAAGGCGCTCACCGTCGTTAGGATTTCTTCGCTTGCCCTTATTACGTCTCGACTTAACTGCACGCAGATCCCAACTTTTAAGACAAAAGAAGGGAAAATAACCTAACCCACCCACCTAAACTAATCTACCCTACCTAACCTACCCTACCTAACTTACCCTACCTAACCTACCCTACCTAACCTACCCTACCTAACCTACCCTACCTAACCTACCCTACCTAACCTACCCTACCTAACATACACTACCTAACCTACCCTACCTAACCCAACCTACTTAAACGAACCCAACCTAAAACATAAATAAAAATAGGTGCTAGCTGTGCTCGTCGTTGATAGGCTCGCTTCGCTCGCTCTTATTAGGCAGGATTTTCATGCTTATGATATCCGACGATCCGATGGTACAAAAATGTTCTTTTTGGTTAATAAGATCTTTTTCGTACCATCGGATCGACTGATATCGTATGTATGAAAATCCGGCCTTGCGTCCTGACCTGACTGCACAATTTTTTTTCTGGTTAATGTGATTGGATCTAGAGCTGTCACATGTAGTTCTGTAACTATCGTAGGAGACCAAAAAAACGCAGCTATTATTCGCTCACATTTAAATCAGAAAAGTTGGCAATAATTGATTTCAGTGTTACCAACCATACACACAATATACAATTCACTAATAATTATCTGTCATATTCGCTAGTTATTCAGTTTATTGTCTCTGACATGATTAGAAAAAAAACACGATTTTATTTTAAAAAAGTGCCGTTTCCAATGAAAAAAAAGTGTGAGACGGAGGAAGCAGGATGTGTATATCGGGCTGGTGAAAAGAAGGGGACTTATTGAGTGTTTTTTTCGCGTTAGGAACGTCTCTAGAAAATGCCAGTGAAAATTAAAAAATAGGCCGTATCTTCTAAATTACTTGAGACCGCCGAAAATTTCATTAGGATTTTGTGTTCAAGAGTCCAAAATACAAAGTACAAAAAATTCTTTTTGATAGCTTGTGGCGCCCGATAAACGGAATTTTACCGATGCCGTTACTGCAAAACACCTGCTTTGCGATTGCCAAACGTCCTTCTATATAAGTTTCATACAGGGGATGTGCTTTAAAGTGTTTTATTTCTATTTCGAACTACGTACACCGCAGGATTGAGTCGGCCACCATTCATTGTTGGGTGTAAATTAACATTGCCGTTCTTGAGGAGGCGAATGAACACAGTAACAAAGGCTTGTATGGTCGTGTGAAGATGACGGGGACCTTACTTTTTAACGAGGGTTCCAAAATCACATACCAAACGAACATTATGTACTGCGTAGGAATATTCATTGAGATCGTTAATTTTGTGATAAGTATGTAAATGAATATTATCTGGTACCTTCAAGACATGAAGTCCCTTTAATAACTTTTGTTTTTATTGGCACACCGAATTAAGATTCCTCTACTAAAATATCATACAAATAAATTTAAATAAATGCCGAGAATGTATAGAACTTAGGTACTTCCTATAATAACCGCCTAATCATAATCTCTTGTTGAACCATCAATTTATCTGTTTTTATGGCGTTGTTTCCTCTGCACGCTGGTACTAACAATAGAAACATCTGCCCTAATCAAATGTCGCCGTGTACGCCAATTAAAACACATAATTAGGAGTAATTGACTTGAAATGCCTGTATATAGTTGATTAAATTCGTCTCAAAATATTACACTGCAATATTATAAGTGTCTCTCATAAACCGGGTATTTGATTGGAATGTTGTATTTAACCTTCTCATAATTTTTTCAGTACTCAATGTCTTTCCAATTAGTACCGTTGGTGAATCCTAAAAGAAGTTTTACAACCAACCCATGTAGCATGTAGGTTTAACAGGTTTCTTCTTTCTGTCCTCTCGGTTTGCTCAATGATAAGTGGTTTTTTTCTCGTTTCGTTTCGTACACCCAATTAATTAATGAGTTTTCAGCTTCTCGTTTCGTACGCGGATCACTGCGATGATCGTTCTGGTTAGATCAGACTAAAGAATTACTCTCCGCAAAATGTATGCGCTCAATTTCCACGCACCGAAATGTCTATGTAAGATTAGTTAGTTCTGGTTAGATCAGACTAAAGAATCACTTTCCGCACTATCTGGCACCTTAACTCTTTGGGCCATCGCAGTGGTCGGTGCACGACACGAGAAGCCGAAATCTCCTTAATCAATTGGGTGTACGAAACGAGAATATTTTTGGTAATTTTGCTAGGGTGTACGGAACGAGAATAAACCATGAAAAGTAGGTATAGGGTTACATTTTCCCTTATAATCTTCCAATTGCTTGAATTATCACCGATAAAAAAAAAGCCCCGGTAAGAAAATGTTTTGCCAAATTATTTGAAAATAGAATTAAATTGGTGTAAGGGACATCATAGTAGACTATTATTAATGTTGCATAGGAAATTTTGATTTATATTTGCTCTAATAGAATGTGGTTTAGATAAATCTCCAGTGGCGAAGCCTAGGGGGGCAGGGGGCCTGCCCGCCACCAGAAATCTTAGAAAGCTTAGACGATTTGTGTAATTCAAAGTTATTATGTATTTTTACTTTTAAAACTAGGGCCCCACCCGAAGAAAAATTCTGGCTACGCCACTGCTTATGTCACATATCTCCGTAGTACCAGATAAATGAGATGTAATTCATAGGTAGTTCATTGGTAATTCACGTAATTATCAGGAATTCTTGATTTTGTACACTAGAATTCACTAGCGGTTCGCCCCTCAGAGCAAAGGTATATAATTGAGCAACTTTTTTATTTTGTATTTTTCGAAATTTCCAAAAAAAACTTGATATTTTGAGTATTTTCGAAAAAAATGTCAAATTTGACAGGTTTAGAGTAGCTTTTCACTCATTTTTCAAGCACAAACTAACTGCGGAGTCAAATTTTCATATTTTTTAATAAAAAATGTGTCACACTGTATGTGTATTATTCGAGTCGATTTTTATATGGAAGCATTTCTGAAGCCAAATATTTACCGATTACATAACTATTCCATCTTGAAAAATTTACAACTTGGGCATTGATTAAAAATTCGTTTAAACCGACGTTTAAACTTTTTCGACCAAACCTCGGGCCAAACAGATATATTCAGTAAATTACAATTATTCTTGTGATGCACACTGTATAACTGAGAAAATTCAGAGACATAACAGAAATTTTCGTGCCATCATAACTAGTTTTAGCATTTCCTCACCTGAAATATGCCCAAAACACTGTGTCAAGGACGTCATTGCAAATCCGGAAGCAAGGGCGGTCGCCAGAAGCACCGAAGAAAGGGAGGCTCCAACCCCCGCACCCGCAGCAGCCCCGCAAACAACAAAAACGTAGATGAAAGATGCCAAGCACTCGGAGATAACGGACCTCCAAAATTCCAGGGTGCGGATCTCAACTTGCATCGGCATTTTACAAGTATTAATCACACTGACATTGTCGTGTCTTAACGTTTCTAATTTTTCGAACATCGTCACGAGGTGGTACTCGACATTTTGTTCGCCCTGTACATGTTCTTCCGCCATTTCGACTAAACGGAGCGAAAATTCAAACAGGTTACTCGCGCTGAATGTATTTCACTCGCACATGTCCCGATCACCGAAGGGCTCAGTCTGCACACGACCACCGTATACCGAACGATTTTTAAGAGTGGCGAAGTGGCAAGACGACATTCATTCGAAATGTCGACCATGTGGCGCTTCTCCCTCTATCATCGGGCCCATCCAACCACATGCTGCATGTGCAACGAGTAGACTTTGACGTCATTCACGTCATCGGCCCTTCTTTTTCATAATTATTCTCAAAGCATTTTTTTGAAGGCGAAGAAATGATACCCTTGGGGTTTCTTTTCTCGGGATACACATGGTCGAATTTCTGAAGTTATTTACTTCATTCTTTCAATAGAAACTTTAATATGTGAAAAATTTGCTGTTCATTCAACCCATCACATCAATTTCAGTTTCATCAAAATTCTGACATTTCTGGTAAATAAATATCGGGAAAAAATTGCGCCGCTGGCGAATATTGTGAAAAAAGTGACAGAAATGATAAAAACTTTGCCACAGGCGGATTTACTGTGTATGTATTAAAATATAATATATTAAAAACACTGTTATATACTCACATACCTACGCGCAAACATACAGAAGAATGTCCAGCCTGGTTTAAGTTATCTTCAAATGAATATCACCATTTACTCCGTATATTATGTTTCAAAAGTCTACTGAATAAACTTACTATATATTGCCTTTTCAAACTGTCAACATATTACCCAGGCAAATCTCGAAACTAAACTAGAAAATATCTCAATTATAATAAGTAAGGTAAACAACGTGGAAATGGGATATTCTTGAGAATCGTTTGTGACGACCTCAGTAAACTAAATAAGTACTGTTTTGTATCATAAAAGTGATGTGTTTCCAAAGGCATGACATATTTTAGCCAAATCACGAGAATAACCCACAAATTCTCTCAATTTTTGATAAATTACCTTTATTTTTATTTTTAACTTCTTTTAAAATCACCCTGTTTCTCATAAATCAATCGTAAGATTTGATTATGGTCCATTTAAAGTGTTACCTACAGATCGTGATCTATAACATACCAGAGTTTCATTGAATTCCGCAATAATAAAAAATTTCATGTATTCCGTGCGGGGTCCTTTCCCGATATGTCCTCATGCTAGAGGCGCTCAAAGTGACCCCCAATTTCCTCCTTTAATACTTTCAAACGGCCAGTTTCTCTCAAAAGGATTATTAATATTCTGGCTGCACTCTGTGACATATTCAAATATGCCATTTGAAATGGAAACACATTAATTTTCGAAGCAAAATGATTTTTCGTTCACTAGATAGACATTCTAATAGTCAACTAGGGCCCTAAATTTCATGAATGAGTATTAATTTTCAGGGCCAACTATTCCTATTTTTCAAAGTCAACTTAAAAAATTATTACCGATTTTCTTACTTCACTGTTGGATTTACAAGATTTTCAAATAGTTTATGTCGAAATAACGTTAAAATGCGTTCACCAGTAAAAAAAGTTATAATGGAATACTTAAAATTTGGAAAATTTGCTGTTGAATTCTGACCATAAGTTTTTTATTTATGAACTGATTCTGATGAAATTCTGATCAGGCATACTTTAAGACTTCCTGAATCCATTAATGTAGTCGAAATTCTGAGAAAAGTTCTGGAATTGAAGTGGTAGATTCATTAAAGGACAAATTTTTATTTCACTTTCGAATATCAAATACAACCCGCCAGCTATGTATGATAATTGCTGAAGGATTTTCCTGCAAAATACCGTTTAGTTTGTGAATTTTCGACCAAAAACAAGGGAGATACGGAGATTTTAGTCGAGCGCCAGGGTAAATCTTATTATATCCCGAGTTGTTCGCGCAGAATCTGAATTTATTTATGGAGATTTTTACGATCTACAAGTTTGTTTCTATACATTGCATCGAAATTTTCAACCTCTTCCAAGGTATTGTCGTTATTGATAGAATTCCGAATTTTCCCATTTTTCCGTAAGTGCTCGCGTGCAGAACAATTTTTTTCAAAAACTGCCAGTGTACCTATCATTTCTATTGGTTTTATTGTCAGGTTTTACTGGTTTTAGTAATATTTTGCCTACAGCGCTTGGACTATTTCATCATTCTAACTTCTAACGGAAGTTATGGACGTGCTTCCATGAAAAGTGGAACAAATAGGTACGGCCATCACCATCAAACCGACAGATGCATTTTCGGCAATTCCATCAGAGAGCATTATCACTCATCTTCCTCGATATTTACGCGGGTAGTTCTATATGGAAAGTGAGACACACTGGTATATGAATCACAATTCGGAGATCTAAGTCGGTATTCCTTGATCTAAATTCGAATTCCGAGATCTAAGTCGGAATTCCGATGAGATCCAAGTCGGAATTCCGAGATCTCAATTGGAATTCCAAGATCTAAATTGGAATTCAGAGATACAGGTCGGAATTCCGAAATATAAGTCGGAAAAATCAGTTTCTGGTCTACCACGCTTTTGTACTAGGTATTTTGATTTGATTAAAAATTTTGAATGAATAAATAGTCGTTATATCGTTATCAATTTTGCATGGTTATTCTGTTCACGCAAGGTTGTTCAGGTTACGTGTTAGAGTTTGCTGAAATTCAAGCATTTTAAATTCATAGAATGGAGGCTTTCACGGCCGGAAGTAGAATCAAGAAATATGGTTTCCGGGCTTTGAGGCCAAGCTGAAGATGCTCACCTCAGTTATGAGCGAAACGTCCAAAGAAACCGCCTCCACGGCCACAGCAAAGCCCGGACACCATATTTCTTGATTTTAAATTCAGTTTGCATGCGACTGGATGTCTTGTAATCCACATTTCTCCTCGCCATTACAGTGACCAATGACAATGACAAAGCACTTATTTCGTGCATTTTTCTGTCGTCTGCATTTGCTCAGTCCCCCAATGCTGATTGCATCATCAAAAGTACCAAACACCAAATACAAAGTTTATTTACATTATTTTCCAACCAAGAACAAGAGGGTTATGCACAAAGTGGCAATGCCTACATAAAATATAAATGAAAATGTTGGAGAAACTATTTCAGCTTTCGATATCTTTAGTCTTTAGTGATTAATTCAAATTTATAGAATTTGTCAGTTGGACTCCATACGAATGTGGAACATTTTCAACTCAGTTTGGCTTTTCCTTTTCTTTCATTTAAACGTCCCGCTTTTACAGTGACCAATCACGCCTCAATACTACTAAGCGCATGCACAGTTTGAGGATTTTAGTTTGGCATTTAAGAGCTCGTCGTAAAGGATGCGACATCTATAATTATTTGGTTGAACTGATAAAAAGTAGATCACGTCTTTTTCTCATAAGCTGTAGTGTGTTTCTGTTTGAATTTGTTTTTCATGCATTGATCGATTATTGGAAAATAAATTGAGTTCAGTGATATTCTTTGATGTTCATACAGGGTGTAATCTAACCTTTTGCACTCCCGTGAAGGACGGGTGTATAATGCTATTTTTTGATGAATGGCAGGTGTGAAAAATTCAACCCCCGCGTGATTAATTCCTCCAGTATGAATAAAATTAATACTTCTGAACCAATGAAAATATGACTTTGTGAACTGTCTTGCAGTTTATAGGCACAAGGGTCAAAAATATTTGCTTACTATTTGTAAAACCCGTTTTTTAATCACGTGCAATATACAAGCAAATATTCTTGACCCTTCCTTGTGCCTATATAAACTTCAAGACAGTTCACATACGTTTCTTTTACTTTATTTATTAATACTGGAGAAATTTATGCGGTGTCAAAAACCCTAGGTGGGCACCCATGTATCTGAATCGGCCTTGAAGCTAAAAATTAATCGGCGCCTGTAAATGATTTATTTTCCAGTGCTGCCAACTTTTTCTAGGATCTGTTGGTGCCCCTAAAATCTGTGGCGCCTGAGGCTTTGCCTAATCAGCCTTACGTCGATCTGTGTCATTCAGTGACCAATCGGAAAACAATACGGTGTAAGCTCAACTACAAAAAGCTGGCATACGAACCCGGCCTTATGGATAAAACGACCCTGTGTTCAGTGTGCATTACGCGTGCATTGTTCTAGGACTGTTCGGTCCTGTTCGGAAGTTTGTTATAATTATTAGGTTCTTTCGTCTGCTACGAGGTGTAGTGTGATTTACACCACATTTCAAATCGAGTGTTGTTGAGTGTAGATATCTGCCTATACCTACACAAATACCTGTTTTGAAGTGAACATGAACTATCCTTTTCTATACAATTTGTGGGCGAGGGGGGTGACGGGTGGTGAAATGTTATCGAGAGTTTGTTTACATTTATAGTATGAAGGACCATAATAGAAACTAATAATGACAACTTGATCCGAATGAAATGAGCGGGCATCCACGAAGCTACCCGAATGAATACGGACTTAACATGTATGAGGCCCTCGCTTGTAAACAAAGTTATGTTGACTTCAAGACAAGGATGGAGAAGGCATCTCTATGCTCTTTTATTACTCTGAGAAATATGTCAATCCAATGGGCAAAAGAATACAAAAATCGAGTATAAATACACCGAGTGTAGGAAGGAAAGTGCTACACTTCGATACGAACGGAAGAACTATTTGTGACACTGTTATCGATCATGACGTCACTTCCTTTATGTATATAAAGGCTATGGGGATGGTTTCCTATGCTCCATTTTGTTTCACATTAGTGCGTGAGCGTGTGGTGTTGTGGCTGTAACACAACCCACTCAAAAAAGTGAAATAACTAACTTAAAAATACAAAAAAATATAAAAAAACTTCTAAAAATACCAAAAAAAATCGAAAAACAGTGGAAAACAAGGAAAATAACAAACGATAATATTTTTTTTTCCTTTCATATGTTTGTTACATCTGTGTATTTGTAGTGTAGCAACTAAACATGAATCCTGGCGCCCCGAATTATCCCATGGCGTCTCTGTACGTCGGGGATCTACATTCTGATATCACGGAGGCCATGCTTTTCGAAAAATTTTCCACTACGGGACCTGTACTTTCCATCCGTGTCTGCAGAGATTTGATAACGCGGAGGTCTCTAGGTTATGCCTACGTTAATTTTCAACAACCTGCTGATGGTAAGTTTACCTTTCAAAAATACATCTATTTTTAGTTCCATATGGAGAGTTTGAAGTATCCAAGACAGAGTCATTACCTACATTTTATTTTTCGTACTCTTAAATTTCTTATATTGACGTATTCTTTATGTAATTTCAGCTGAGCGAGCTTTGGATACCATGAACTTCGATTTGATAAAGGGACGACCAATCCGTATTATGTGGTCCCAGCGAGATCCTTCTCTAAGAAAGTCTGGTGTTGGTAATGTATTTATCAAGAACTTGGATCGTTCTATCGATAACAAAGCTATGTATGACACTTTCTCTGCTTTTGGAAATATCCTGAGCTGTAAAGTGGCTCAAGATGAAAATGGTACCAGTAAAGGTTACGGTTTTGTCCATTTCGAAACTGAGGAAGCTGCAAACAAGTCCATCGAAAAAGTAAATGGTATGTTGTTGAACGGGAAAAAAGTGTATGTTGGCCGCTTTATCCCACGTAAAGAAAGAGAAAAGGAACTAGGAGAGAAGGCCAAATTGTTCACTAATGTTTATGTTAAAAACTTTGGAGAGGACTTGTCTGAAGAACAACTACGTGCTATGTTTGAGAAATATGGAAAGATAACAAGCTACAAAATTATGAGCAAAGATGATGGAAAGTCTAAAGGATTCGGATTTGTTGCATTTGAAAATCCAGAAGCTGCTGAAACTGCAGTGGAAGCTCTGAATGGTGAGAAAGTACTTTTTTTTATCAAGGTTAGAATGTGGAGTTGTTTTGCTTAGTAACAGGACTGAAGAATTTGACCTTGATCTACTTTAGTGAGATTCCAATGATTGATTTTATATTGTAATGATAGTCTAGTTCATTATCTGGATAGGAGTAACCTGAATGTGACTCATTCTTTGTGTTCATTTCTAGATTTGCTGAGTTCAATAATAATAGATAAGGCTAATAATTCATCAGTACTTAAATATATTCATTTCATGATATACATTTGGTATAGTGCATTTTTAATGACATTGATAATGTTTATTAATGTTTTCTCAGTATTTATGAGGGCAGGGAATTTTACTCATTGATTGGGATTTTATTGAAACTTGTTGTGTTGTGTTGTGAATCTAATACTTAAATAGAAGGATAATATTTAGTCATTGCTTTAGTGAAATTTTTAAGTCTCAACCAAATTCAAGGTTATTATAGAAAAAGTTGTTTCAAATTATTGAACAGGTTATCAGCAAAAATAAAGTTTCAACATGTTTAACATTTGTCAAATGATTCTTACTTTTAATATTGGTGGATTCAAGTGTTTTATTCTTAAGGGACAAGACACTTTCGTACTCATGTACCTACAGTTCAATTATTTGATCTTTTCCCATAAGTCATTGTTAATATAATATATAATATATATAATATAGTATATATAAGTCAAGAAAGTTTAGTCAAACAAGTCTAAAGTATTAGAATGAAAAAGGATGTAGCTGATATTATGATATGATAATAGCTGTAACAGCAAAAAAAGGTGGGACACACCCAATTTTGTTTTTTGAATGGTCATTTGTTGAACCACTTCCAAAGTAGGTATATAGTTATTCCGGAGTATTCAAGTTTCTGAGAGTTTTTTGAAATTCACCTGAACACTCAATAATATAATCCAATCATTGATAACATATTTGATAGAATTATACCAAATGGCTGTGAAGATATGTCCATTGAACTTCTTCATTTGCTAATCATTTCTAATTTCAGTCACATAAATATATAAGGCAGTTTTTTGCAAATTTATCCCTAGCTATATGACTTAATCCTCATGAAACTTTTAAAAGTGCTTTTGTGCATATATTATTTATGTTTTGAATAAATAAATAAATTATCAATTTATTACATACAAAGTTGTAGGGTTTCATGTGATCTCTTTAACGGTTTGTTTCATTTATACAGAGTGACTCAAAAAAGTGCAACGACTTGAAAGTTTATTTTTTCAAATAGGACGTCCTTTATATCATTGCATGATCAATTAGGGAAAATCATAAGGAATCCAACAATACCAAGTTTGATATTGTATCTCCAAAGACTACGGATATATCGCCTATTATTTTATTCATAAGCCCAATGAGTGGGAGAGAGAAACTTTTTCTGGCGGGTCAATGAATTCTCTCTCACACTCATTGTGCCTATGAATAAAATAAACTTTGCACTCTTAGTGTTAATCGATCAACAAAATACAATAATGCTTAAATTACGAATTTTGATCTGCTTATAGTGGTTGATAAGTGTTATATACAGTAGAGACTATGAAAAATCCAACTACTTATGTCTTGAAATACATTTATGAACAATTCTGTATTATGTCTTTGAAAATATTACAAAACAATATATCTTCCTTCTAGAGATCTCTTCTTCTAGAGATCTCTAATGTGTTTTGTATTTCAACGTTTTTTAGCATTTCTAGTCTTTATTAGTCCTCACTTTCCATATCATGTATTTGAAAGTTGTGTTTTAAGGTTCTCATATTTTTGCTGTGATCCATACAAGGACATTTTATCATTTTTTATTATACTTCACAGGGAAGGAAATACTAGAAGGCAAACCTTTATATGTGGGAAGAGCTCAAAAAAAAGCAGAGCGTCAGCAGGAGCTGAAACGACGTTTCGAAGCATTGAAAATGGAAAGATTGAACCGTTACCAAGGTGTCAACTTGTATGTGAAAAACTTGGATGACACTATTGACGATGAACGTCTGAGAAAGGAGTTTTCACCATTTGGCACAATTACATCTGCTAAAGTAATGATGGAAGAGGGCCGAAGCAAGGGCTTCGGTTTTGTATGTTTCTCTTCTCCTGAAGAAGCCACCAAGGCTGTTACAGAAATGAACGGAAGAATTGTAGGGACCAAGCCTTTGTATGTTGCATTGGCTCAACGAAAAGAAGACCGCAAAGCCCATCTGACTTCACAGTATATGCAGCGTATGGCTAACATGCGCATGCACCAGATGGGCCAGTTCATCCAGCCAGGAGCTTCCAGCGGTTATTTCGTACCAACCATTCCCGCCACCCAACGGTTCTATGGGCCAGCTCAAATGACACAGATTCGTACGAGTCCAAGATGGCCAGCCCAAACGCCCGTAAGACCTGCTGGGCAAGGCGGTGCCGCTGCCTACACAGGCATGCCCAATACCTACAGAGCTGCCGCCAGGCCTCCAAACCAATCCACTGCAATGAGAGGCAACATTAGTGTGCCAAGACCAATCACTGGACAACAACCACCCAGTATGCAAGGACGCCCATTAGCTGGACAAGGTATGGAAATTATTTAGATAGGTTTCTAATGAAGGCAACGTTAATCACTGACAGTTTGTTGAATACCAAAGTTTTTTCTTTTTTTTTTAGAAAATCGCTTTGAATTTTTTTATATGACTTGTTTGTCAGAAACAAGGCCATAAAACTTAACTTTGGAATAATTACATTTTTTGCTCAAATTTCAGTTTGATTTAAAAAAAGAGCTGTGATTTTATAATATTTGCTTATAATTACTTAATTTAATTTTATGTTTATGCTAATCTGAACAAGTAAATATCCATCTTATACTCTGAGACTGAAACAATACACAGTAACTCATTCTTAGCTTTAAGGTGCCCAAGAGAGACAAGAGGAAGAGGGAAGGAAATTCCAGTGGCGGGCAGAAACAATTCCTTTTTAAATAAAAATTTTATAATAACTGATTGAATAATAATAAGTACACTTAGGCAAATATGTACTTTGCATATCAAGTAAACAATACAATATAATAAAATGAAAATAATAATAATTATAATGATATAGTCAACCTATATTATTTTTTTCTCCAGTTATAGTAATATAAATTTGGCATGCATGGCAAAAGTTTTAAGTTATACTGATGAATACTGTCTAAAAGACAAAAGATACTACTGGAAAAAAACAGAAAACTCTTGAATATGCTGGTAATAGATTTATTAAATTCCATACAAAATACAAGTTACCAGTTACAAATTTACCAAGTTCAATACTCTATTAAAAAATAAATAATAATAATTGATAACAAATCCCATGATATAGTCATATGCATTAGATGCAATAACTGGTAACTGAACTGCATTTATTAAATTTCAGGTGTGGTAACGGCTGCTGGAAGCCGCACTAACTTCAAATACACAGCCAACATGAGAAACCCACCCCAAGCATTAACTCTGCAAGGAGCAGCTGCTCCAGTCCAACAGGCTGTTCACATCCAGGGCCAGGAGCCACTAACATCCACCATGTTAGCCTCGGCTCCCCCACAAGAACAGAAGCAGATGCTTGGTGAAAGACTGTTTCCTCTCATCCAACGCATGTACTCTGATTTGGCGGGCAAGATAACAGGAATGTTGTTGGAGATTGACAACACCGAGCTGTTGCACATGTTGGAACACAACGAATCCCTCAAGAACAAAGTTGAAGAAGCTGTTGCTGTCCTTCAGGCTCACCAAGCTAAACAGGCTGCTACTCAAATCAAGAAGGAGTAAACCAAGGAAGAGCCTGGCCATTTCAAGAATAGGATTGTTGGACTACTGCAGTGGCCTTTATGTTACATTTTCTTTTTTTTTTTGTAACTGTATGGACGTTAAATCAGTTAATTTGGTTTAGTGAATAAACAGATTTTTGTATAACTTTGACTTAACTTCAATCAGAGTTTGGTTCATTCTACTTTGACTTTTTGAATGTTCAGTTCAGAGTTTTCAATTTCATTTCTCGTGAGTTTGTAAACATTGAGTTTCTTTATTTTTTTTTTTACCAGTGGTTACTGAGAGCGTAGGTACAGTGACTTACTGGTAACATAAACTTTTTATCTCTGCAGTAGCTCTTCAGTCTTATTGAAATGTGTAACTTTAAAAAGTTAAAAATATAAAAATTGCAAATGGTCATACGACACAAAAAGTTGAATAAAAAACGAAAATACCTACTCTTAAAATAACATTTAAAGACGATTTCTAATGGAATCGAGCTATCAAAAAAATTTAATATTCGTTTGTAATTTTTGCTTATTTGCAATTTTCGCTTTGTTTTAAGATTTTAATAAGTTTTAATGTTGTTCGGAAATTCAAAAATTAATGCGCTTGTACGTATGCTTCGTGTGCGATACAAAAGGCATTCCGATGTTGATTTGATTTCTTTACATTATTTCATTTACTGCTCTGTTTGTCCTCTACTTGTAGTTTATCGCCATGATGATTATCTACTGAATTTGTATTTCCTTCTATTCTATTAAAATCAGTTACTTATGGATAATATGGTTTGTGGAACTTTTATTTCTTGTAAGGAAGAAATCATCAAGTATAAATTATTGTAGTTTAATTTTTACATTTAATGGCTATTTTATTATCGAGTACTCTCGTCTGAATATCATTTGTATTCTACTACAAAGAAAAATAAAAAAATTTCAAAAGTTTCATTCTTTGTTCGCATTTTAATATTGTGTATTATATATTTTTTTACTTAGTAATGCTAATTATTACATAATAAAATATCCTACAATAGTTATCTTAATGACATAAGTATATCGAGCTTCAGTGGCCATGCTCATCAGGTAAGTCTTTTGTTATAATATCAACACATACATATAAACATCCATATGCGAAAAGTAAAATACTTTTAATAAAATGTACAGTGTAGGTTTTATAGCTCCCTCCCTGTTAACTTTTAAAAGGTTCAAAGTAAAAAAAGTGAATCAAAAACCATTTGTGAATGTTATCACCGATACTAGTTTTTGAAATGAAGGACATTATGATTGCTCGATAAGTGGCGTGGGGGACACTTTCAAATAGCATAGGGGGGTCATTATCACAACATTGAAAATATAATTAATTCTCTTTTTTTTGGACCATTTACATACTTTTAAATTTTGTGACACTTGATAACCCATGCTTTTTATCCTGCAATTACAATGTTTTTTATTCAAAAATTGGTATTTTTATATCGTTCAAAACGGTTTTTGTCACATTTTTGTAAGTTTAACTTATCAAAAGTTAAGGAGGGGGACTACAAAAAGCTGCACTAAATAAATATAGGCTCAATAAGTTGAAAAAAAAATATGCCATACATATATTTCGAATGTTCTCAACATAAAAATTAACAATGTTTATCAAAAATACTTGTTTTAGTGCACATAAGATTTATTAAGTTTCTATGAATATGGTTTCATTGACGTGTATTATATGAATGAATATCCAATCAAAACTGTAAATGTATTGAAAAGTATTATGGAAGCATATAATAAACTAGCTTATGAATGAAAATATGCTTTCAAAATTTTATTAGTCTTGAAAGAGATCTATTGAAGCTGTAGATTTATATGCTTTCATGTCTGCCATAAAGTTGGCTTCATATAGGAAAAAATTTACTTTTTATCAGTTCAACCAAAGAATTATAGATGTCGCACCCTTTGCGCAGACTGCGAATAATTCAATTCAAATAATTCACAAGTGACTTTGACAGTTGATTATAACCACATAAACATTTTTTATTGATTTTATTAAATGTTTAATTATCCAGCCTTGGTGCAGTATTCAGCAGGGTTCTTCGAGCTGTAAAATAAGAATCAATCAACAAAAACATTGTAAGTCATATTCAGGAACTTATAACGTAACTCAATTGAACGTTTGTAGAAATACAACTGTAATAATATAATTTTGAAAAACTCGAAAATTAGAGGGTATTTAATAAAATTGATTGTTCTTCTGAATTCTACATCGGTAAGTATTTTGAAAAATATGTTTTTCTACGACCACAAGGAAATATATGTCTATTTTATGCGCTTTATCAAGGAAGTAGGCCAATTTTAAAACACTTTTTCATTTCTACATCGCAAACTGTACCGTAATGATCATTTCAGTACAGGATATTTCATTTCCCACGACTTTCATGAACTACTAGACTGTCATGATTATAAATAATATAAGATCGAATCAAGTTTGTTAACACGTTCTATTAATTTGACATTTTACATCGGTATTTACAAAATTCTTTAAAAAAAATAAGTAATCGAAAATGAGTAGTAATAGTTTCAATTTCTATAGCATCAGTTATAATTTCAACATATTATTGTGTGAGCTCGTAGCAGCGAGTGAAGTATGTGGTAACGTTCAGGTTTTGGATAGTGGGGGTGAGGGTTCAAATCCCACATAACCCCCTTTTTTTTTCTTTTTTGATATCGATTATTCGCTACGCTCGTACTACAAAATTTCATATACTTACTCGTGGGAAATGTATATCATTTTCATGCTCATTGTAAAATATACCGTTGTTTGATAAATATACTATTTCCCACACCACACAATATTTCATCTAAAATAACTCGTTAGGGAAGTTTAGTGTGGCTACTGAATCATAGATGACAGTAAGGTTCTACAAAAAAAAAACGAAAACCAATGCAAAATCCATGGACTATATAACAATGCTCTTGTTTGATGAATATTTCAATAAACAAGACTCTTGGTCAATGCAAAAACTAGAGAATCTGGGTTGTTCAGCAGTGAAGAATTCTTTCTTGATCGGCCTAAAATATGGACTTCTTTTCCAGAGCTTCTCAATTGACAGGGGTAGTTTCAGAAGTGAAGGGCAACCTTGAAATAGTGATATTTCTCAATATTTTTCATTTTCAAAAAAACTGTATTTTTCAAATAAAATTCCTTGGAAAGTAACTCGTAATGAACATTTAGTGTGGCTACTGAATCATAGATGGCGGTAAGCCCTAGAAAATGTTTCCTATATTAATGTGAAAAATGAAAATCTTGAAAACTAAATGACATTTAACAAAATCGCTTGCTTGTTCTTCTTAATTCTGCCAGCTGTATTCTGCCTTTGTCAGCATTCTGAATCAAATATATTATATATATTTTAATTTTCTGACCGGGAAATTTCCTTGATCGGCCTGAAATATGAAATTCTTCCCAGAGCCTCTCAATTGACAAGGGTAGTCTCAGATGTGAAGGGCAACCTCGGAATAGTGCCAATTTTCCATATTTGCCCTTTCCAAAAAAAAAATCATTTCATCCCACAATTTTCCGTACTAAGTACTGAATCATAGATGAGGGTAAAAGTCCTACAAAAATGTTACCATAAATTTTAAAAAAGTCGAAGGACCTACAACAAAATCGCTTGTTCTTCTGAATTCTACATCCGTGAGCATCAGTCTGAAAAATTATAAATTTCTTTCCTGATCCTCTCAGTTGAGAGATATTTTGTATATCCAAAAAATGATATTGTATCACACCACTTAGTCAAAAAAATAACACGTTTTGAATTATTACTGTGGCTAACAAAACATAGATAACTCCATTCTGGTGAAATTTTCCCATATGATTGTAACAAACTACTTAAAAGAGTTTCAACAAAAGCACTTCTATATTTTCAAATAAAACATTTCGTTCAGCAGTTTTTCTGTGGAATCGATGTGTATGAAATTATTCTATTTGTTTATATCAATACAGCTTGTTTAGTCTAAAAATTTAAAAATACCGAGGTTGTCGTATTTTCGAATTTTTGGGTTTTCCAGTATATTTCGGGTTTTCCTCGAAATATTTCAATACTGCATCCATATTTGTCTTGGCCAATATTCAATTTCCATACCATTCACTGAAATTGCTCGAAGTATTCTCGAAGTTCCTGAAATAGAAGCGAAAATAATCATTTAGCTGTGCTGAATTCTCACGTATGTTTATATTGTATAGACTAAACAGTAAGGCTACACGTTTGTTTTATTCTTTACATATTTGAGTTGAAGGATACGCGAATGAAATTTAATTTCCAGGAGATTGTTGAGAAGTTCAATATGCACACAAAATTGAATACAAAAACATGGTTGGTTACAAAAACGTAGCCGTAGGCAGGGCCGGCGGCGGCAGGAAGAGGTCCCGTTTCACATATTATTTTTAGGAAATGACTAGTAACCAGGGGGTTTCATCTAAAAGCGATCCCCCTAACCTGAACGAACTTTATGGCTACCATTCATCCAAGTACTAGTATATTCCATTATTGCTAGGGATAGTACCAACAATTACCCATCGAATTATTCGAGGAACTTGATAGTTTTGATACAGTCTCGAGACAACTTCAAAATGCTCTAACAGAAGCATATGAACTCAGCTGTCCTAAAAAGCAAAAGAGCCCAAAAAAGTCAGACACGTTTCAATAGAGCTGGAACACTGGAAATACTACGAAACAGCTCTTTATGGATACAAAAAAGAACTCAGGGAATGGAAAAGGAGAACATGGAGACAAATGTGCAAGGGCCGTATTGATTTGGAAAGTTCCCCCAGAAGAATATTCCAACTGCATCTGTCTGATTAAAAAACCGAACGAAGGGTACACTGATGACCCTAAGGACAGCTCAAGTGTTCTCCTGCAGACACACTTTCCTGGTTCTCAAAAAGGCCCTCCTGGAAGGAGATGAGCACAACCCCAACAGGTCCAGCAGAACCACAGCTGAGAAAATTTTCACAAATTCACCATTGCACTTATGTGTAATGGAAGAAGCAGCAATGAAATCTGATCCGACAACTGACTATTTTGGAAAATATTTTCCTAGAAGCCATGTCTGAACCGACAGATAAAATATGCTAGATAGGTACGACTTTAGAATGTAGTTTCAAATGGTCATAAACAACCACCAATTTGCACAGAAGATGGGCATCAACTGGGAAGGGATTCGCATCACTATGTGCTATACTGAGATGGATGAAAGAGCTGGAGTGGGCGATACAGGGTCAAGTTTCAGGCTATCAAAACCCCTTGGTAACCTTCAACCATTTTCAAGCAAAAGTACATGCTATAGAGATATGTGCCGTGGAGTGTCTTAAAATGGACAACCAGAGGGAATATATCTATACAGGGTGGCCAACTGAAAACAAAACAGAGCCATTTTCAGAAACTATGCGTCAACTTTTCAGAAAAATCCCCACGAGTTGGTCACGCTAAATGCCAGCCAATTTTTCCAATTCAGACCACGGCATTGGATTGGGGAAAGAGGCACCATTGAATGGCCACCCCGATCACCAGATTTATCACCTCTCGATTTATTTTTGTGGAGAAGAATTCCCACGCTGGTAGAGCGATTAACGGACACTGCCCTTTGAGGATTCGCCTCAAAAAAGTGATATATGCCGGTACCGCGAGACCTTCGCTGAAACTGCAGAACATTTGCTATGCGGGTGCCCGCAAGAGGCTTAACTCCAACATCAGGAAATTATCTCTCAGGAAACTAATAAATTTCATACGAAGTATCGGAATTCCGGGCCTCGAAGTTATCAGGATTTCCCATGATGAAATTAGTCAGTATAGAGCTCTTCAAAAACATTGTCTGAGTGAATCACTCGAAAATTTTAGAACAATCGATTGTTGGCAGTGGGATTATTATCAATAAAAAAAGGGTTGCAACACAACTGAGTCACCAAGTCATATGTACAAATAACAAATGAACGATAATAATCCAATCATATGACATTGTGATTCGTACTAATTGTCCATTGCGTTCCGCCAGAGATGTATCTATAACACACTTAAAATCCTTAGAATACAAATCATCAGACCTAAAAATATCGTAACATCATTTCAGTATTATATTTTTGTGTTGAACTAATTATAACTCTGAACGCTTGTGTATTTGACCGACAAAACTGAAATTATGCATAGAGTATTCTCATGCCAAGGACCGGGCATTTTTCGAACTCAATTCTCAGAGACTTTTGCGAAATATTTCAAAACTCGCCTACTTCTCAATGATGCAACTCTCGAAAGCCTGGGATATGCGTTGTTGTTAGGAACGCGTTCTTTTCAGTGAAATATTTGCTTAACTAAACTGAAAATAACAATGATTTACGGACTTTAACACACCGTCCAAACTCTTCAATTTCTGAGATCAATATGCAGGTTTTATATCTAAAAAATTCGTCCGAGGATCATTTATTCAAAACTGTCCAACTGAGACATATATGGTGCTTTTCATGAGGAATAGTAATAGTTTTTCTCATCTTCTGGTTCTCACAAAGAGGAACATTCTTTTCGAAAGGAAAGGGGACACTAGTTCAAAGAAGATCATTAGTTAATAACGCTCGAACCTATACATTATAAATATTCATCGGCAAGTCTCCAACCGCAAAAACAAACTACTTTCCCATACGCCCGTTGAATTACATCTGTTAGTTTTCTTACAAAATGTTCTACAAAAACTTCTCAATAATCTCGAAATGCAAGAGCTGCTCTCAGTTCCTTGGGAAAATTCCCGAGAATCATGTTCCCTGGGCAAACCAAGTGAGCCACTGATGAAGACCTTCCGCATTCGTCCGGCTGAGATTTCTGCCGTATTATGGCTAGCTGTTATAATTTTTGGATTCCAGAGATCTCTAGTTTGTTGGTTGCACTCCAAGGTAATATTCTTTATAGGGTATGAAAGTGCATTGTCGATATTCAGTGGAAGTTTATTTTCAATAAACCAAAGATGGAGGTTATGAATATAATTTTGTAATGTATGACAATCATTAATTGATTCAATCCTTCTAAAAAAATTGAAGTCATCTGCGAACAACAGCAATTTACTTGAAATGTTGTTCCCAATATCGCTGATGAAGATCGAAAATAAGAGTGGGGTTAGATTACTGCCTTGAGGGGCACCACTTGACGCTATGAATTGATGGAATTCGTGGCCTCTAAATTCAACAAACAGTTTACGATTTTGCAAGTCAAATTGAGATAGATTAATGAGTTGTGTTGAAGTCATACTGATTAAGTTTGCTCAAAATTATTTGATGATCGAGTTTGTCGAATGCCTTCGGGAAATCGGTGTAAATGGTGTCCACTCGACTATGATTGTCGAGGGCGATGCTCACTGACTGGGTAAAACTTCAGAGTAATAAAAGACATAGAGATGCCCTGCCTATACCTACACAAATACCATAGAAATTATAATATATATACTTACTCTATATATATTATAATTTCTATGACAAATACCTGTTTTGAAGTGAACATGAACTATCCTTTTCTATACAATTTATGAGCAAGGGGGGCGAGAGGTGGTGAAATGTTATGGACAGTTTGTTTACATTTAGAGTAAGAAGGTCCATAATACAAACGAAGAATGACAACTTGATCCGAATGAAATGAGCGGGCATACACGAAACTACCCGAATGAATACAGACTTAACATGTTTAAGACCCTCGCTTGAAAACAAACAAAGTTATGTTGACTTCCTCTTCTGATACACGAGGCTGGGGTGGGATTCTGTGTACAATAGAATTCTATTGTCGATAGAAAAAGTGAGATGACATTATGGTTGAATTCATGGGAGAGAAAGAGACAAAACTGTCGACAATAGAATTCTATTGTAGGTACACAGAATACTATGACTGAACTGAAATTCGGACCTACAAATTATTAGTTGTATTCCTTGTGGAATATTGGCGATGAAAAAGTTTTTTATCATTTTTGAATTTTGGAGAAACTTAGGCAGGTTATATTTATCTTTACTATTCATGTTAAGTGCTTAGTTATTGAGTTAGAAGTTTTATTGTGAACAATTAAATTGAAATGTTTTTTTCTGTTCAGATAACATTCAGTTAACTTGATTTCGTTCCAAATATCTGTGACCACACTGTGTATTACTTTTGGTGAAATCTGAAGCTGAAAGTAATTATGAAAATCTATAAACTCAAATCTTCTGAAGTATCAGACTACTATCAAAACAATTCCTTGGCGGTTCATATCTGCAAATCGTTTAACTTTAATTTTTTTGTTGAAATTCTAGACTCAACGAAAAATTGTGTGATTTGTTCATGGTTTTGTAATTCTCGTATCATAATAATTTACACTTGGCACCGGCCAAGAAAGATGACGTCAAGGCATAACTCTGGAACATGTGATAAAAAATACAGATAAAATTTTTTTCGTTGTGGATGGTTTCCAGATTTTATTTCAGTTTGATGAAAATTGGCTTCGATTTCTATACTTTCTTTGTGAATGCCACACTATGTCTCTTTGATTTTTTCAGTTAATAACAGCGGCGTTTATTTTTGGAACAAGATAACTTTGATGATACAGAGGTCAGATCAGAAATTGTTACACAATTTCAGATGTTGAAAAATATGTCAACATTAACATAGCTACTGCTTGCTTGTACGAGGAAAATAAAGAGACAAGTGGCGCTACAGTTTGTTTGGTATATTTGTAGAAGTGTCAGTTGCGTCAGTTGTTGCCAAAGAGCTAACAGTAATAACATTTTTTAATTGTAATTCGTGGAAATACAATTTTTTGGTATAGAATTATTCTAGCTTTTTCATATCTGGTAACTCAGATACATGCGTGCCCACCCTGCATCTTTGGCCCTTCAAAAACGCGGGGTGAGCACGTACGGAATTAGAACATGTTCTAGTTCACATGATTAATGATGCGGTGGAATAATTTGAAAAATTCAAATATCAGTATCTAGTATTAACAAAATTAATATCGAACCAAAGAAAATATGACTTTGTGATAGAAACGCAAGTGAAAGGCACGTATGTGAACTCTGTTGCAGTTTTCAGGCACAGGGGTTAAGAATGCATAGGACTGTAAAGTGCACATGCGTCAACTACCCTGCATGTACACGTATCTGAATCGGCCTTAACAACGATTTCTAATATTATAGTTGTTTGGGTTGGGAGTAATTAAATTTTTGGAGCATATGCGAAATTAAAAATATTTGTCTGAAATAATTGAAAATAAGGTTTATTTAGATTTTTGTGATCGTTCAGATTTGAACTTATGAATTCAAGATTTTTTTGTCTTCAATATTGTATTTGTTTCATACAAAATATTTTTCCCTTGCTACTTGTTCCTTGCTTGTTTTAAATTTCAGTAATTATTATCATAAATGATCACTAAGTGGGGAATTAATGAAAGATAGTGATGTTAGCCAATTGTTATTCTTCATGATATGATCAATAAGCGATTTTCGTTTATGTCTCTAATGTATATATAAATAGTGAAGAGAGTGTTTTCGATTTAATTCCCAGAGTTCCATCATCTGCTGACGGCCGTTTCGTTGTTTACAACTCGTTAGAGCAGCTTTATATATATATATATATAATTCTTTCTCGAAAGCTAGAACTGACTAAAGAGTTCACACAGTCTTAGTTTCATATTCGATCAGATTCATATCAGTTGTAAAAATTAATTTTTAATAAATTTAGTTTTTCAAAAAAAAATTACGTTTCACAGTGGATATTGTCATCTGTCTTGTGATTGGGGAAAAAGTTTTTTATATCTTTCATTCGATTCATGTTGATTATCGAACTGAAGAAACGTCTATCATTAGGTTTGTTTCATCACCCTCTGGGATACCAAAAATATCAAGTTGTTGATGCTACTTTTCAGTATAAGCGGCAACGCCGCAGCGCTGAAAATATTTTAAGATGGATAGAGCATAACTAATTACCCACGTAACCAAATTTTAGAAACAATCCCATATTCCTTTCTCCGTAACAACCGTGAGTGACCCTGTATACTTGAGCAAAATTCTGTAGGTGAAATAACATACAGGGTGTTTGAAAACTTTCTATCCTTAATATTTTCCTTTCAGTAAATAGGTAATATGAAGAATCGAAAAGGCACGTCACTTGATATCATGATGAAGCTAGGGTGTGAAATAGTTTTGTAGAAGTGTGTAAAATTAAAATAGAAACAACTTTTCTCTTTAAAATTTCTCGAAATTCAAACAAATGAGCCTGTTTCAGAGATTAGATTATTATGAAAAAAAAAAAAAATTCCACAGTTGGCCTAAAGTCACGTGATCCCGTCCGACTAGGCCATTTTAAATCTTTTTCAAAGCACGACTCAACTTTATGAAGGACACGTGAAAATCTGTGGGATAAATCTCTCCCATTTTTCAGTGGAATCGCAGATCTGATCTATTGGGTTGTTCATAGACGACGTTTCTCGATCCGTTGGAAACTTGTGTGGTAATCACTTGTTTCACGGAATATCCTGTATTTTCAACTTTTTTGACTCCACCTTTGGATTAAGGCAGTCATACATATATCAAATATGCATTATTCCCCAGTCAAATCGGTAAAGAGCCTGCTTTCGTTGAAACCAAAACTACAATAACTGAAAATGTATTCTGGATTGTTAGATAATGTTCTTTTTGATGTAGTTGGTGTATCTCGACTTATTGAAGTCGGGATCCCGAGAATAATAAAGACGGACCTCCGAGATTATAGTCCGGATCTCGACAATAAAGTCGGACCCCCGAGATTAAAGTCAGATCCCCGAGATTAAAGTCGGGCAACAGAGATCAAAGAAGGGATTTCAAATAAAAATTGTCCGTGGCCCTTAAGTTTTTTCGAATTTTCATTTTATTTACTGGAAGGAAGATATTACGGGTGAGATGTTTTCAAATTAACACCCTGTATGCGAGATGTAATGCTGAATAATCCATAAAACCGTTGACATATGATATAATGTAGGTTCGGTGGATTTTGATGTTCTGTGTTTTATGAATAAGTAAAAGGGTGTTGTTTTATGGTCGTTCAAAAGATTGTATGTTTGGGAAGAATAAAATCATCGGAAAATATTGATGAAGATATTATTTTCTGAGTAAGATTCATAAGTAGAACCATCGGAATTAACGAATTCGGCCAAAAAGATACAGATACTTCAGCGCGTAAACAACGTCGAAAGTGTTGAAAGACGTCGGAACGGTGGGGCGCCGCTACGCCGCTACGCCAACGTCAAAATTCAGGAGAGTACCAGAAGGCTGAAAGCAGTGCTGGCCTCTGGATCGCGAAGCTAAACGTTGCAGCACATTGGACGAGCGTCGCGACGGCAACGCTTCCACTCCGATCCCGCCGCCCTATATGGTTTGGCACGGTTCTGGACTATGTATAAAATTACACCGCGTTTGCTTCAGAGCCTGCTAAAAATACCACAGCATACGGTTATTTCTGTAGAATTGTATACAGTTTTTCTTTTACCGAGATATTTATAATAATTCGCTTTATTTATCTAAGCGGAGATTGCCGATCGAGTTTGCCGCCGACAGGAACGCCAGTACAGACTGTCGGATACATGATGAAGACCAAAGACTTGTGATGGATAATGTCAACATCACTCAGAAAATTCTTGAGATAAATTTGCGAAAATTAGAAAACTGATTAATCCTATGAAAGAAAACGACGAAAAAGTTTTAGTTTATACCCTCCACTTCAGGTATGTGGTATGTCAAAACCCTTAATTACACTATGCCTTTTTCGTCCCTATTTCATGGCTATTTGTTGGGTAAATTTCCCCAAATACCTGACACTATTACACCATGCCTCTTCAAATGATTGTTTTGGCCATAAAGAAAATTGACAATTACCGAGGGGAAAACCGCCGAGGAAATTGTGTACACACACTATGTATTGTAATTCTCCTGTAATACCCCGAACTAATGCAACTAATATCCTAGTAATTCCTCTAATTCCCGAATAATGAAAGTAATAGAAATATTAAACCCTGTCCGAATCTTTAGGTCAAGTACTATTTTGAAGACCTTTTTTTTTATTTAACACTATGATTTCCACCGGTGTCTTATTTCCCAATAATTCCTGAAATTCCCAATTCCCTAACTACAGTACGAAATCGTAACTACAGAGGGTGATTCGTCAGGTTGTTTTAAGAAAAAAGTTCTCATGAACATATATCCGGAGTTGCTTCGTTTCTGAGATTCAGGGCGTTTAAAAAAAAAGTTCAACGTCCTGTATCTCAGAAAAGAAGCAACTCCGGACATATATTCAACGACATTTTTTTTTTAATATTTTCCTAGCTGTATGAAAATATCAAATTATTTTCCTATGAATAGCTTGACCATACTGAAACATTTGTATTTCGATGATATTGACAAAACTTTCTCATTTTCTCTACACCAGTGAGCACTAAATTAAAAAAATTGGATTTTGTTGAAACCCTGGCTGTTACATTGGTTCGTATCTAATAGTTATATCAGAATTCCACGACCATTGTGATGACATGACACTCCAGAAACATGGTGTTTTCCAGATTATAATCAAGTTTCGATGATAATCGTGCCAGAGCGTTTCACTTCGCATGCAGTGTTGAAACTCTAGCCTCTTTAATTTGACGCACTATTTTTTGACATGATGAAGGCAGTGGAGGTTAGAAAAAAATCTTTTTTTTTGGCAGATGGTCTATCTGAAGAATGAATATTCGATATATGTAATCAATTAAGATATACCAAAGGCGCCTATTCCAATACTTCATATCTGTTTCATATAATTCAATATATGCCGTGGCATTAGCCAGGGGAGTTTTTTGACAGGTATTCACCATGATATGCATGGGAGTTAAAAGGGTGAAACATCGATCGACAACGAATATCGATATTTAACTGCTCTTCCCAACCAAATGTACCGAATCGATTATTGTTTGAGTTGTTCAACTACAGAGAAGCAGTAAAATATAATGGGTGTTCATAAAGTACAAACAATCCGTACATCATTATGAATTTATATTTATTGAAACAGTCAACGTAACGTGCTCCAATTATATGAAATTACCATAAATATAAATCAATAACTATATTAACATCAAAATAACTTTACATGAATAAAGTAAAACTGAATAGCAAAGCCTGGTAAACATAGTATTGCTATGATTCATGTTTTCTCGTTATAATATCAAAATTATTTGGCTACTGAAAACTTTTATGAATAATCATTGATAGACTATTTTATTGGAAATGTACAATATTTTTGCCAACTACTATTACGGGTACAGAGGTTTCTGACACTAGATGCTGAGCGTGACGTGGGGCAGCTGACAGCATTAAAACTGTCAGCTTATGCGGTCTCAGCCTATCAACTCCGGCAAAACCCGGTGCTACGAGTGCTATACTACTATCTCCGACACTCGTACGGTATACCGGGTGTCCACGGAAAGCGGCTCGCACCTATTACTTATTTGGCTTTACAGACAGTGGAATGAAATTTGGAGGATTTCTGTATGACCCAAAACTTTATTACTATTTTATTATTATTATTTTCTGAGAAGTGACCCAGCTTCATGCAACCCCCAGTCTCACAGGAAATTATATAAACTTCCGTCGTTCAAATGAGACCCAGATATATTTTTACTTCTTTTGTCTCCTTCTGACATTCTAAACACAACCATGTGTCACTGCCACAATTTGTGACCAAACTTTTTTTTCTGAAATTTATTTTTTAATCTAGAGGACTATGGATATAATTAAATCACTAATTCAAGTCTTAAAATTTCTGGATTATACTGTTTTCAGTCGAAATGTTTCTGCTATGTACAATTTAATTTTAGAATTTGTATTTCAAATGGCAACAATGTGCATATTATTACGATCATGTTGATATCGCCCACTATTATTTCGAACAATCTTTCGATAAAAAAAACTAAAGAAAATTACTTAAAATCTTCCTTGAAATGAAACATTTTTTGAGATTTAAATGCATTGAGTAACCTGCTACCTACACAACTGATAAAACAAAATAATTGAGTTGTATTGAAAGAACATTATATTTTTCACCACTTCTTAGTTTGTTTTCCTTCCGGTAGAAGGGGAAGGAGAGTGTTCGAGAATGTATCATATGCTATAGGGCTCTCTTTTCTCCAGCCCTCAACCTTAGGGGGGGGGGGCATGGTGTGTATGTACTTTGGTATATCTTCCTCATTATTTTTTCAACATAATTTTACGTCTGATACCTTCGGAAATTGTTTCAAAATTCTACGCGTTTTCTTCCTAGCCTTTAGGTTAGGAGACAGGGGGAGAATTTTTTTGAGACTAAAAGGATGGAGGTTCGATCCCCCGACCGACAGTTTCTTTTCTCGTAATTTTCATCGTCGCCGAAGTACAGAAGCTCATATGACTTGGATCATGAATATATAAGCAACAGTGAGCGGTTATTACTGATGCCCCTCATAAAAGACGATGTAACTCATTGAACAACATTGTTGTTTGTTTGAAGGGAAAGGAAGATGATGAAACATTATCATTAAGTTGCATAGGTTTCAGTTCATGTTTGTATAAAATTATATTCCAAGCAACTTTTTCAAATAACTCTTTTCGATATCTTGCCATTTTACCCTACTTTTTGCTTTTTCATAGTGATTTTTTTCACAAATTACCGTCATACCAGCGATCACGTGACATGTGTCAAAATAGATTTTTAGGTTATCGTACATGCACAAACTTTTGCCTAGAATTTTTTTTCCAATACGCTAATAAACTTTTTTCCATATGGTACATACTTTTTGGCGGACACTGTACAGGCTCCCCCCCCAGTTGTGTTCCTTGCTCTATAGCTTTCTCTCATACCCCATTCACGTGATGGTTCATGCTGTTTCATTCGACAAACTACCTATAAATGCCGGTGTTCCACAGAGATCCATTCTAGCATCAACACTGTTTCTCCTTCACTTCGAAGATTTGTTGGTAGAATGCATTGCGAAGAACAAACCCTAAGCAAGTATTTTCTCCTCACAGTGGCCAGCGTGTGTCAGGAGTATTTATGCTAATGAAATCTCCCATTTCTATGCTCGATGAAAACATATGCATATACCTTTTCATGGGAAAACCATTGGAGGACCATTACTAAAAGTGCCTCTCAACATTTTTATTTATTTATTTTTTACTTTCGGACCAAAAGTTGTTTCTTCACTTTCCTTCGACTGATTATGATTTATAAGGCAGAAATCCGATCTGTCCTGCAATACTGTTCCCATATATGGGTCAGTACCTAAACACAAAAAAGCAATTCGTCTCGTCGGTGATGCTTCACTCACAAGCTTGCTCACTTCTCTGGAACACCGCAGAAAGATCCGACCTCTGTTTTCATTGACGAAATATCATCAATCGTTCCACCGCGAGATATCCTCGTTTCTGTCTAACCCAAAAACAATTTCAAATGGTTAATATACATAGACATAAAATTATATATTTCTGGTTTAATTCTTGTTGAGTTAGATCGAGTAACATTTCATTTTAAGTCGTTATTGAATAGTATCCTATATTTCGTTTTATTTCCAACGATTCGAACTACTTTTCGAGGCAGTAAGTACCAAACGGCCTTCAAATATGAAGAAGGAATTTGTGGCAAGTATTTAGCGAAAAACAGGTCACGAGAACTAAACCAAGATATTCCTAAAGGTGGCCAAGGTGGGCCCAGTAATTCATACGCCGAACACCCATAGAATTTTCGTTGGATTAGTCATTATCGGATCAGGAGACAAAATAGGATAGTGGGGGTGGTGTTTTTTTCGGGAAGATGAACATTTTTCGAAGACTGGAGATTTGAGTGGGGCAGGCAAAAAGCTAGCGTGGGGGTTGGGCGTCACGCTTTAGTTTAGAGTGAGGAGTACACCTTGAGCATCTTTAGTCAGTGCTTTAGAGGCCACGAAGTTAATTCTAGGATAGACGAACGATAATCGACGCGCTTCGACGGGACGACCAAACCACACGCGGTATCACAAAGTGCAAGTGCGGTAGAGTGATCTTGAAAAGCTTCATTTTATTTAAGAAGTAAGTGCATTTGTGAGTGATCAATCTAGTGTAGTTCACTTGTGCATCGGAATTGGCCTTTGGAGTACTTTGTGAAACGAATAGGGTATATACTGGGTGTCCCGCAAATATCAATCCCGAAACTTTGTTTTTACTCAGTAGTTTATTCGAGTTTTCAATCTTACCCTTTGCTCCCTAAAGCTACTGTTTTTATACTCAAACCAAACATCCGATAACTTCCAACAGCACACTCTGCTGAAGAAACTAAGTATCAGCATTGTCTGTATAGATTTTTTTCTCCGTGAAAATGATTTTTAGTTGCCTAACTCACCAGACTAGGAAGCATCTAATAAATTAGCCTGTCATACCCAAAACTCGTTAGGACTATAGTTTTGAGAAAAATACTTTGAAGATACCGTCCTTCTTGATTTAATGAAGCTTTCAAAAATTAATTAACCGATTTCGTATCTGACTTTTTAGTCTTTCGTGAGATTCTGATTGTGAATATCACCCAGTTCCGTAAGCAACATACCTTTCTAGAACCAAACACTTGAGGAATTTGAATTCAGATAACGAGCAAAAAAAGGCTTAGGGTTATCTACGGATGGTGATTACTGATTACGTCACACACTACTCATTGTTCTCGAGTCCAGACTTCATACCACAATTAGATCACCAACCAAGAACTAGTGATTTAGAGCAGTTGGCCCAAATATTCCGGAATCCAACTCTAACTGAACGATTTTCTAGTTTAATGGGTTAGCAGTCATGCAGCCTAAATCTTGATGGTACCTTAAACTTTGTTTTCATTTCACAGTTCCTGGCATATCTTTAACCCACAACAGATGAGCGATTTGGCAGTTGGTACATTACATCCGAAAAGTTGCTAATGTTTCGTCTATTCCGACCAGCGAGTAACTGAATCCACATCATCCAACGTCCAATCGGTGTGAACTCCCCTGACTTAATAAAGTTTGGAATTGGAAGAGATCCGATACGTGTTTCTTAAATTATCTCTCGGCTGATTTCGCCTTGCCTCTGATTGTCCACACATATGTTTTGTTTCAACTTGAACTAATTGCTCGACATATTTGAGATGGACTGGTCTTTGTAGGACATCCAGTATGTTCTAAAAGTGAACTGCCATGTGTCAACTCTGGATGACAAGCCTGATTTAACGCTGAATGTAACATTAACCTAGATAGCTGCGTTAGAACGTATTTCGTAAAATTATTTGTTTTAGTACGAAAAACACTGCATTGTATTAACTAACGCTTTGCCAATTAGAATTTGACTGCGCTGATAATCTACAGTATCCAATGCCTTTCAAATTTTGCACACAAAAATTATGTTTATCTTTGGTTGCTCTCCTGAACTGAAGCTCTCTGATCACGAGGCATTTGCGAAATGTAGAGCTATCTGCGCCGCTTCGAATCAGATATGTTTACTTATCTGACACCTCATCAGTGTTAACTGCCAGAGGAATGAAAGAATGCTCTCTTGTTACTTGTAACAGAATATATGGAAGAAGATTCGCTATAGGTGAGGTGGACATCCTAACGACCTGAAGAGGGTAGTTCAAGGAATTTTGAGGCAATCTCGACATTTTTTTCTGCAGTGAAGGGATTCATTTATGATTTTATGTTAAAATTGAATTTCCTTGCAATTTTCCTTAATATGATCCATTAATTAATCAATAACTTATTTTTAAATTTGATCACCACTTCACTGGAACTTAAACTTTCAGGTAAATCATTTGAGAGTGGTGCAAGAAGAACACTATAAAAGAGTTGGAAGTAGAACTGAACATTCTTGTATTCTAGAACAGTGTGCACGGATCAATTCTCAAATACCAAAACTACGATTTCCTTCAAAAACGTTGGCATGTTTAGAAGCTACGTGCAAAGTAAAATTGGCGTAGTTTTTGGAGCTTTCAACTTTTTTGGTTTGTATTCAAACACAAAATAAGTTTACCTAGATCACGTTAACCAGCTCATCCCAGTTGTTTTGTTTCTGTAATTGGATAAATGGTATAATGAATAGTACTTAAAATATCAAATCTGAGTGTACTATGTTGTTGCTATTGACTTAATTAAATCTCTGCAAAATCTTTTGAAATCGTTGAATTTGAAATCGTTAAAAGTGTTTCAAACGAGTCAACCGCCCGTCTACTCTTTGTTCTTGACGTAAAAGATTAAATTTTCCAACGTCAGCTCCATTGACAAGTCGGCATATTGAACTAGATAATATCAATAAAAACATCTGAAAGTCAGCAATTAAATTACCCTCATACAGATTTAATTATATCATTCAAAATAATATCTACATGTATTCCATTAGGTGTGACACCTCTCATATGCCCATCATTCCATTTTTTAAAACAACCAAAGTTCTTTCCAGGATCACAGCATGTATCAAAACAAAAAATTCCGTATCTGGAAACAAAAGACCTTTCTTCTCGAAATTATATATTGATGATCTTGTTTTTGTTTATTTTTTTATTTATCTTCAAAAAGACATTTTCAATTCGATTTTTTTTTGGTATGAGGCTATTTTACATTATTTTCCTTACAATCCTCTAAAACTGCAACTATTTTCACTTCAACGTCATATAGCTATGATACAGATGTTGCTTTCAATGTACACATTTATTGAGCAAATAGTCTCTGAAATATGTCATCGGAGGCAACTTTCTAACTGAAATTGCTCTGGGTGGATTTGAGGACAAAATGTTTAATGGAAACTACACAAAACTACACCAATTTCATGAGATTCGGGTTTTACTATCAAAGTTAGCTTAATTAATCAGACAAGTAGCTCTTCTTTGGGTAAAATTAAACTAAAGTTAAGAAATATGACAATCGTGGTTCAAAAGGCCCGAAAGCATTTTCTGCAAACGGACTAAAACCTCATACTGATTCTACGAAATGGTGATGCGACGAGTATATCTCATGTAAACCTAATTTTATTAAGATTATACCTAATTTTAAGTTCCATCCTGTATTTATAAAAACTCGGCAAATTATAATAACAGCCGTCCGGGTGCGGGTAGAGCACAGGCTATGTCATTGGGTACACTCTACGTGTGTTTATGAGGTAGTATTATTATTCTTATCATCTTTTTTTATACCGCAAGTAATATTTCAGTCAGGCCCTGACTCCGGAGTCCGACACATCTGCATGGAAAGCGTGCTGGATCATTTTCTCAAATTACCACTCCTTACATCCGTGTGGTGATTGTTGGGTTTAAGAATCAAGTGCCTTGAATAGGCGAAGTGAACCAAGGATAACGGCCTTCAGCATTCGTCCGACTAGGATTTCAGCCGCATTACGGCAAGCCGGTATGATTTTCAGATAAGACAGCAGCGTGTCCACCATTTAAACAGAGTCGTTTGGGTAAAGCCTACATAGTTCAAAGGTAAATCTCGATATTGAGTCCGTTTTTCCCCCTCTCTTCGGACGATTTTTTTCGCCAGTAGCAGACTCTATGATGAAAATCATCTCACTTTGATGGTCAAGGAGGATTACATCAGGTTTGTTGGCTTGTATTTTCCTGAGGGTGGGGAATGAGTAGTTCCAGTAGATTCGGCATGGACGCAATATCCCCCTGAGCATTAGGCCGGTGTCTCGTCTGTACCGTACGAGTCTCGTAGATGAAAACACAACATTCGTAGCGCCGCATTATGCCTGTTGATATAAGGTAAGATCGTATAAGCTTGACAAGCAGATAGCAAATGCATTATGATCTCAGGAGCCCCACGACACGCTCTGCATCTAGAGTCTGGGATCTCTATACCCATCACGCGACTACGGTAGACTATAATGTTGAAGACAACAGCCTGGCAGGCCACCAATTTTTGGGTCTCCGACTTTAGTCCACTTAACTTGAGGAAAGCCAAGTTAACATTTTTGGATAAGTCAATGTTCTTGAAGAAGACTCCATTCATTGGCTTATCTTTATGTTAATGCAGAAGGACCTCAGTCTTCGCAGCTTTGATGAAAGCTTTTTACTGAACGGATTCCTACTCGGTGATAGGCTTCTGGCTTGAAGAGGACTTCTCCATTTTCTGATTTTTCATGGTCACAAACCATGCAGAGAAGCGGATCTAAACTCCTGTTGCACGTATAGGATCCATCCAGTACAATTCTAGTATGCAGACACTCCATACTAAAAAGCCCACAGCCTTCTTGTTGTCTGAGAAAGTATGACCATAAGACGGACGATTTAGAATGCAAACTCCTATAAAGATTCATTTTGCTAGTTTTTACGTCGAGTTGTAGCAGCTACTCTTGAGCTCATTTCACCACTACAAATGAGTAAAATAGAATCAGAACGGCAACCATATTTGTTGTTCCCGGACAGTTGTGATGACCAGATCTGTCGGAGGAGAGAGATTTTAACCGTGATCATAAATTGGTGATCTCATGCCTCCGGTTTGTGGAGTTGCTGCAGTTGTGTCCACGGGTATTTTTGAGTTCAGCCGACAATGACAATAGTGAGATGCAGAGGAGGGCCTCCTGAAATATGCCCCGTCTAAAGATTACCTGCCCTGTTTGGACTCTCACTTGACCAGATCCTACGGTAAAGCGAGCGAGCGGAATCAGTTGAACAATGCATATCATTGTTTGATTGGGAACCGCAAGCCACCGGAGTAAAAACAAGTTGAGTTTATGCGAAGTTGTATTATTATCATAAGTATCATTATTATTATTATTTCCACATGAATATTCCAGCTGGACCCTGCCTTCACAAATGAAATAGTAAAATCAATGTCGAAGAACCCTTCTCTTCAAATATTTCCACAAAGTGGGAAATATGAGGCGAACATCTGACAGAAAACAACTTCCCTGGCTAATACCACGACTGACATTGCATTACATCTGACAGATATTTGTGCAGCGTTCTTTCAAGAAGACCCAGTTTCATTTGCTTATTGTAATTATACAGCAAATTATCCTTCATTTGGCTGGGGAAGACCACCTGCAGACGCGTTTCGCGGTTCGTATACACTGTGCATCAGATGAATTCCCACCTCAAGGCGAATATGGTCTGGTGAGAATAATCATGGTTTCAGAGGTCTTAATAATCATAACAAATCAAACTCTTCCATTAGTTGTTGTGAATAGAACTGGGTCTAGAGCTTGATTTCATTTCTTGCAAATCTAGAATATGATCTTTTCTCCAGGGTATGTTGACATAAATGTTTCATCAAAATATACTCTAGGAACTGAGAAGTTTAAATTGTTTTTATCAAACAATGCAGATTGCTTTATTTCAAATACTCATTGTTGATGAATAATAATATCAGTTAATAATTGATGTAGTGTTGATTCAAGCCCAAGCCATTTTGAATGGCTAACATACTTATTACTTAGACAACCATTGCAGAAAAATTATCAACCTTGCGTGGAATTGCACATTGAAAGGTAAGTTTCGGGTCATTCCCGGCTCATTGACGAAAATTATGAGGATGGTGGGGCAGCAGGGGAGGAAACCTTACGCCTTTGAAACCCCTCCTTTCTCACTTATATGGATTTCTGCTATATACGTGGTACATGTGCAAGCTCCGTTGATATTTGGTGGCGTAGGTCAAATTAGCAGCTGCTAACCATTCCTAAGAGTTCAAGGTATTAGATAAAAATCGATATTATTGGTTTTTCATCTGAATTCTTGTTATAATTGCCAACTGAGTTGCAGAACATCGATTTTTGAGGGGTTTCGAAAACACCCTCTCAATATCTATGCTCGTCTGGTTGGCAAGGTCTCTGACGTCTTTGGGATGCCGTGTAGAAGTTGAATATATTCATTTGCTCTATAGAAATTTCTATATCCATATCAAGGAAATATATCAAGTATCGGTGACTCACAAGCTTGGTCGAAATTCAAACCTACAGAAAATCTTTTCAGCAGGATTGTTATTTTTATCAAGATGCAAAATATTGAAATGCTTATTTGACCGAGATAGTTTTTCCTAGGGCCTCCAGACTTTCAAAAGGATTATCATCCCTTCTTTTCCTATACCCTGACTGACGTGGTATTTCTTGAACATTATATGGTTTCCTCTCGTGTGGTATTATATTGAAAAAATGATAGGAAGTATGACCAGAAAATTTAGGGAATAAGTTTTTCCTACTTTGAACGTTTCATTTTGTCTTGTACTCAACAGTAACGAGTCAAAGCAAATCTTCTCTTTCTTGGTTGCAACTGATTTCAACCAGGTTAGTGATTTTCAGTACTTCATTTCTCTTTTCACTCGGTATTTGAGCAATTTTTAACTACTGATCCATATTTGCAAAAAATCTTGATCCTTAATTACTCTGGTTTCGAAATTTCTTTAGTCTTGATATATATTGACTGGTGGAATTTTCGATACAAGTGGTGCTTTCCACAACACAAATATCTCAAGTTCCAAAATTCGTTATCCATACCAACAAAAGTGATGCTATGTCTTTCTACTTGAATAACTTCATTCTGAGACCAATGCAGTGACTTAACAAAGGCCTTCGACTCTGACAATCATTGCTGGAAAGCTTTAGCATCACGGTTTCTATGCACCATGTCAAATAAGGGATTCCTTAAAGATCGGTTCTGGGTCCAACACCTTCTTTCTATTTTATATCAGGTATTTATAACAGGTAACCCAATACTCTTTGCAGATGACATCACGAATCACGATGGTGTGCGGATATCACAAAAAATAAAAGCTTGTTATATTCAGTAAGAGACGATTTGAAACCATCCCAACTCTTGTTTTCTTTGTAAGATTGAACTGTTTCGTTTCACCTGCTTCATCAAGGTGCAAGTCCTCCATTTCTCGCTCCATTCCACCAGGGAACGTGTCTGGTGGTACTCCATTGCCGTTGTTGGCAGAGTGACATGATCACTTCCTGAATTAGCTCCACATCCATCTCTAGCTCAACTGATGTCCTTATTTTTGGGATAATGCTCCCTGGATATCCACCCAGGTCTGCATGGTCCCAGTATGTTTGTTTTTCTGGTGTTTTGATATTTATGATATTTTAAGTTATGTAAACCATATTTGAAAAACCAATTTATGTTAACCAATAAAGAGTTATAATTGAATTACTAAAATGTAACACAAAGTAAATTTTCCGTCGACTGTACATTTATGATGTATTTTACGCACTCAAATTCGTTGATTGATGAATGATTTTCTATTAATCAATTTATCTATGAAGAGACGTTTTCTCACCTGAACTCAAAGAATCTCTCAAGATCAATAAGAAGAATCTTAGACGCACTCTCTATACAACGTAGCATAAAAAATGTCAACGTCAGCAAAGTTTATTTTTTCTCTATTAGTGATATTAAGAAGAATCTACGCCTTCCACAGCTTTTATATTATGTTTGATTCGATCTCTAGGTGTTATATGAAGGTTAGAAAAGCACTTAGACGGCTATTTTTGATCGAAAACTTTGTTTTTCAACCAAATTATTTTTTGAAGTACTCTCGGGTGTTGAAGTGTGATGATATACTGAAGTTGTAGGCGTGTAAAAGTTAGAGCAGATGCAACCTGTTTTATCGTTATTGTGCGTGCGAAAATATACACTGACGTAACTAAAAATAGAGGCTTGAATTACCTATGTGGTAATTTGCAACCTAACCTTGTTTCGTATGGTCCTGCTGTGAGAGTTATTTTCGACGCGAAAATAAGCCGAGCGCCGGTTTTTAACAGTTCGAAAAATTTCAGATGATATTTATCGTTGGCATAAAACTATATTTCATGCCTTGAAAAAAATCCAGAAGTTACATCATAGTCTACGGTCTTTGCCAGACACTGAAAAAACATCAATAAGATGACTAATAACCGATTCAAAGTTATATTTACTCAGTAATTTTTCAAACGGCGCTTACAATGGCGAAATGAAAACAAATTCAATTATTAAATTAATAATTTGTTTTGTTCAATTTCCACTACACAGATTCAACAGAGTCAGTCATTAATCTAGCAGCAGCCATTTTTCTATCTCACGATAAAGTTAAGGGTTACGACAAATAATAGAGGGCACACTCATTTGAATGTTTGATGGCGGATGTTTAGTTTTTCTTACAAACATCAACCTTAAAATAACTTATCGATTAGGAACTGGTATATCTCAACACTAATACCTAATAGTTATGTGTTTATTTTTCCTCTCAGCATCAAAGTATACAAGAGAAATAAACTGTACCAGAGTTATGGCACTACATCCTGACAGCACTGAAGATGACTCAATGCCCATTGAGGCTGACCTCACGAGTTCTGTTCGATTAACGACATCATGAACACGGATTGGATTTTATGTTTATTCGACACATACATCAGAAAATACAGCACTTGGAGCATTCACAATTGACTCATAGAAACATGTCCTGGCTGGATACTGTCACATTTATTTTAATAGGTGTATTTGAGATACCTTATTAATGACGTGCGATGTACGTTCAAATTATCTGGAATACTGTCCCTACTGTTCACTTGAAATCTGCAACCTGTACAGTCCTATCCTCACTTCACTCTTCTCAGCAATGCTAAGAGGTGGGATATTTAGCAGGATTTCCATTACTGGTGCTGGAGTCGATCTCAGAGGACTCCTTATTTGCAGCTCGACTCTTTGATGGTTGAGGAGGTCCAACCTCTTGTTTTCGGGCACCCTCACATGCCACCAGCACAGACTAATTTAGATGTATCTTTGAATTATCTGGAATACTGTTCCTACAGTTCAGTTGAAATCTGCAACCTGTACAGTCTTATTTTCATTTCACTCCCCACAACTATGGTAATATGATTGAGATTTAGCAGGATTCCCTTTTCTGGTACTGGAGTCGATCTCAGAGGTTCCCTTATTTGTATGTACTTCTTAGTTAAACGACTTTGTTGTCTTCTAAAAACAGGTTTTCAATCCATCCTCATCTACCTCATGCTATGATTAGATCGTGGTACTTTGGCTCAGCGCCCTGAGTTACCTAAGTAGTTGGGGCGGTAAATCTCTTCCAGTTGAGCCACATGAGGCGCTTAGCCAGGATATGTTAGGTTAGCATAGGTTTAAAAGTGAGTGGGATTATATCAGGCCCTTCATCGCCTATTGTGGCTCACCCTTTTCCGGCTTACGGGATCATGAGCGTTTGCCTACTCCAGTAGCTTCGGATTGGGGTTTATCCGATTGCGTTTCAATTTAAGGTTGTTCAATGCTATGGTTTCCTCATCCTGAACTGCTTGAGTAGGTTTTTCCTGATCTGAAGTCAGTTCTTGAGGCAGTAAGTTTCCGCTTTCCTCTTGTGTGTGAAGGCAGTTACAGATTTAGCGCCTTAGACTGGTACTAAGTATTGCACTGGCCCTAAAGAGCGGAATCTTGTTGAAGTGACCTTTCTGGTTCTAGATAGTCTTAATTAAAAGTTCATGGCATGTTTACCAAATGCTTCTCGACCTTACAAAAACTTTGCAATTGTGATAACAAGCTCCATGTCCCTTATGTCACACAGGTTGTTAGACAGATCGACAGATAGAAAACAGATTTTGTGAAGAAATTACTGGAGCAGCATGAATACTAATACCAATTACGCAGAATGCAGACTTGCCTGTTAATTGTGTGCCATCTACACCTGAATTATTGTAATTATAGATTATTTTTAATATTGGTTGTGTATCTGAAAAGTTTTCAGGGACCACTGAGGACTCTGATGAGTTTCTTGGGCATACAATACCTCTTCGAAATTTTTGTTAATCAATAATTCATTATTGTGTGAAATCATAAAACAGGCCTACTTTTTCCTGGATTTCATACATGCACCGAACCCTTCCAAAGAATATTAATAAAAATGCATTTTCCAAAATACAGCTCTGTATGAAAGTGAAACACCTGGGAACGTTATTGAAATAGCAACCAGGGATTCATTTCTATTCAAAATCAAGATTGAACATATTGAACATTTAGCAGATCATTAAAATATTTCGTCAATATCACAAATATAATAATGTACTTCATTTTTGTTCCAGGGCCGATTTCATGTCATCTTTATCAAGATAAAAGGATCATAGCATGGGAGTGGCAGAGGACTTCGCTCCCAGCTTCACGCAAAAGCCTCAGTTGAGGCAGGAGGACGATGGGAACAAACTTATTTTCGAATGCCAGTTACTGGCTGCCCCGAAACCCGAAATACACTGGTTTCGCAGTGATGTACCTCTGTCTGAAGACAGCAGGACGAACTTTAAAATACAATCGATAGGCACCAATAAATTCCTGGTAGTACTCGAGCTCGATGATGTCATTGAAACCGATGCCGGCCTGTATAAGGTCAAAGCGAAAAACACTATGGGGGAAGTTGCAGCATCGATTAACCTCAACTTCAGCCGTGAGTATACATCATAGGTTTATTTAGATCATAGAGAAATTCATCTTGTAACCATTTCTATCAAGTTCTTGAAAAACGTTTCTCGATCGGTATGTTGCATTAAAATGATCTTCAAGTAATTTATAATTATACAAGATATAGGTTATTCACATCAAGATGAGCATGCCGACATGTTTGGTAATTTTGTATATCCGACATAACAAGGTTAAAATTCCCAATAAAATGCGTTCAATAGCGATGAAACTAGTAAAATTCCATTTCATCGCTAATGAACGCATTTCGGGAATTTTGACGTTGTTATGTCGGATATACAAAATTACCAAACATGGCGTCATGTTCATCTTGACGTGAATAACCTATATTCATTAATGCAATTTCAATTTCATTAATAACATTCGTCATTTACTGATTAAGTTCCTTTGTCACAAATTTTCTTCGTAACATTCTAGTAGATAGGACTACAGGAGGTGAGCGTCATCTCTTATGGAAATTCACATGTGAAATATCTTAGGTTCATTTTACTCATTTTTACGGAGTTAGCAGCCCAAACTTGAAGTACACAAATAACACATATAGTTGAATACTTGAAAAAAATATATATCCCAATCCATGGGCATGTTTCAAACATATACAGTATGTCCATTCAACTTGGCGACATATGGAAAATTTTTATTTTTTTTTCGTTTTAGGAGTAGTGTAAAAAAAATATGGATTCGGTACACGAGGAAAGTTCTTTTATTTGTGACGATATTAAAGATTTTCATTTTAAAAAATTGTTCAGAATTAATGATCGTGTTCGAATACGCAACCATATCTATCTACAAAAAAAACAATATTTTATATTTTTCTCTTTATTAACAAGAAGTTTGCCCATTTCTATAGAACTTTTTACCAAAAACTAGCCAAGCCTGCTGCTTCAGCTTTGAATATTTGCTGTCCCTGTACTGCGAGAGCCATTATTGCCATGGTTAAATTTTAAGTGTTATTGTAAATAAACATCTATGAAAACTTGTTTTTTTCGTTTTCAGCGTAGATAAATATGATTGCATATTTGAACGTTTCGTATATAACTAACAAATTTCAAGACTTAGTTTTTCAAAATGAGGTTCTAGAAACGTAAAATGAAAAAGTTTTTCATATATCGTCAATTTAACAAAATTCAAATTTTCCTGAACAACTGTGATCTCTTTATTCTGGTGGAAAATTTCAGTACTTCAAGTGCTATGAATTTAACAATTTTCCTAGGTAGGTTTCCCGATCACCAATGAATGAACCGATAACTCATTTGAATTTCACCGGCTATTTTATATATTTTCTTAAAGAAAGAGATAGTGGGTTCATAAATATACCTTTTCTCCATATCAACATCAAAAGCTTCGTATTCATCCGACTCGGAATCTAATATGTAAGCAAAGTTTTCCTTTCTGTCTATGCCTATGATAGCAATCTTTTGAAGACTCTCATTGGTTGGTAGCTGTACATTTGATTCCTTCTTAAACTTCAAAAATGTTGTACAGTTCAGTGGCTATTAGATGGCGAGTTGTGTTGTGTCTTGTATTTCTCAAGGGATTATCGTGTTGACAAGATTCCAAACGTGAGGAAATATTTCAGTCTAAGTACAGTGTGCGTACTGGTTACCTTCATTAAATTATACCTCGTGCACCTCTTAAGTTAGTGACCACGTGTCCTGTCATTTTAATGGCTTTTTCCCATCCAGATGTTGTCAAACCTTCAAGTGTATATTGATTATAAAGTCCTGCCTCCATCATTTTTGTTTATAATTGTTTATAATTCTTTCAATTGGAGTATTCCTCTTCTCTCAATATATCTCGTAATTCACTATCAGCTTCATCCTCGAAAGACCCCACTCTCTCCAAAATATCGTTCCTATTACCGTTTCCCTGCTGATATCCCCATGATGTACTCACTGTATAGCTTTCTCATTTGTCTTAGTCCGAAGAATCATGTATATGACATCCATACTTTTCCTAAAAGAATATACTGCATATGGATATTTTTCATCATATGGCGATTTGCAAGGTAATGAAAATGAGAGAGTATATTGAACTACCTATGTAGTGAACTGAGATGAAATAAATGTCTGGTATTTGAAGGTGTGTAGGTATCCAAAACGCAGCTTTGAAAGACCCAGAATCAGCATGCCATTTCAAAGTTCTAAAGAGTTCATATTCGTCAATCCCAACCTGAGAAATTGTAGAAGATCGGAATCAAAGAAAATTTGCCAATACGAATGAACATTCATTGCAACGATATAATTACCGACACCTTCCTACAACTACCACATACGATTCCATCAATTCTCATCTCATCTCATTAACTTTTTCATAGCTTTATGTGAAATTTGAAGTACCCATTTGAGAAACAGCAAACTAATATTTCTTTTCTTATTTTCAGCCATGGACGAACCGAAAGAAAAGTAAGTTGATATGCACTTCCGTCTAAGATAAGGTAAAAACTATACCAGATGGGACATTAAAGACGGTCCACCAAGAAAACTTCCAAAACTAATCAATATGGTTTTGAACACTTTAGGTGGAGTTTTAAGTTATTATTTAGGGAGTCTAATTTTGATACAAAATTCGTTCAGCTACCAATTTGTTTCTCTTAGAAATTTGAAATGGTATTCCCTTGTAACATATCAAATAAAGGCTTGTCAAAAATGATTTCCAGTTGAGAGCTTGACATGATGAACGTATGTGGTGCAATAATGTGCCAACTTTCCAATATTCACCTTGAATAATTTCTGTCATATTTTCGCAAAATTCCACTCGCTGATTAAAATCATCCAACTCACAAGTTGGAGACTATCTGTAACAATAGTCCTATAAAAATACCTATTTTATTAGCCTCATGTGAAAGTTACTGACCACTGGATTCCTTTATTTGAAAAATGGTTGACAAATGGAGAATTGTTTGTTCCATCCAGTGATAAATAATTTAAAAACTATAGCTATCTCAAAGGGGCAAAGTTTGTCCCAAATTCAACAGCTTGAATATTGGCAGAATAACTTAATTATTGAAACATTTGGTGTGAATGAAATCCAAGAAATAAAAACTAGCCAAGCGCAGCTAAAGCTAGTAGTGTTTATTTCTTGGAAATCATTAGTGTTCAAGAAAAAGATATACGGTCTTTTCTTTCAGATTTAAAACGGTCGCTTCTTATATAAGACACAAAAGTTGCATATGAGGCTAACCAAATTGGTATTCTTGGGTAGATTGCTTTAGAACTTCATCAGCATACCAGCTGAGATTTTCAGAGTTTTCATGGCATACTGAAAATTCCCAAATTGAATTCCTATAAACTCCAACTCTAGTGAAAATGTAACCGAAATGGATTTCTGATAGGATGAGTTTTCTTCTTTTCGAATATTTTTGTAAATTGACAAAAATTTTTTGAATGATGGAAAAATTCTGAGAAAAGAAAGGCCCCAACAATTGTATTAACTTATGAGCAGAGGATCTAAGTAAAAAAACTATTGCTCAGATTTGTATCGACGAAAAATTGAATAATTAAGAACCTAATAAATTCTACACCAAAATACGTCCTCATAACCATGTTATTCTTGATTACTTACATTTCGGACGTACTTCGTCGTAATTGTTGAAAGATTCAATTTTTCACAACGTTTCAATTGCTTGATTCCTCAATCGTCTTCAGGGGGATACAACCTTCAAACAAACGTTATATTTGACTCGAATTCTTTTTAAAAATATTCATTGCTTTGAATGATATTCAGATTGGATCAAATATTCTTCAGTAACAAAATTATATGAAAAAAAGTTCACCGCTATATTCTTCCGGTTGGTAAAAGACAGTATACAAATAGTTTTTAAAATGTTGTGGTTCAGTTTCGAAAAACATTCATTTCATAAAAAATCTTTAAAAAATCGAAATTATTGATAGATAAAGTTACATTATAAATTAATATAATTTCAATAGTATTTAAGTTTCGAACAAAATAACATTTAGATTTCGGTACCTAAAGATTCTGCGGATGCAATCTTTGCACAAGCTAACTGAATTCTTTTTCAAAATTCGTCTTTATTCCTTTGTCGATTTTTGTTAACTTGTTTGGGATAATCATATAGAGAAATGCACAACATCTGAATCATTCTGATGGCAATTCCCACTGTAGGTTCTCTGTTGCCAATACAACAATAAAATAATTTTCGGACAACTTTGGGTTTTAAGGTAATATCCTTGGGCACGGCACACAGACAGAATGCTAAACGTTTTACTTCATGACCGTGTATAATGATAATAACTATATGCTTTGTAAGACACTACCGAATATTGTCTTTGGGCAAATTGCTGCAGCCCCACAGCCCCCCTTTGGCTGCGCCACTGCTTTACCCAGTCGCCATCACGCCAATATTAATAATTTGATTTTTCTCTTGGCACTTAACTTTTCAGCCATGATGTTCAATACGCTAGTATTTAATACACAAAATATTTGACTCTCCCTGATTTTGACTGCTGTTTTACAGGCGTAAACAAAGTACACGAAGCACAGCTTTAAACCATATTATTCTTCTAAAATAGAATCAACTCATGTTACATTCCAAAATATTTTTTAATGACGAAGTTTGAAAAGTTATTTCAGTTCGAATAATTTGTTTACATTTCCTGTTTCTTATGTGTGTAATATAATGAGCGTTGTTTTCTGGGTTCTAATTATGTTTTGATATATTTACAATATAAAGAACAGCAAAAAGTTGGCAACTTTTTAATGGATTCTACAGCTTGTGAAAATAAAAATGAAAATTTTTTGAACCTTAAAAAAATTATTTAAAGTCGTGAAAATTTAAATGGATTCTTTCTCGCGACATTGCAAATTGTTGTGACGTACTCTTACGAGAATTCCGAGCAACCAAAAGCATTGCCGTTTCACTTCACAATGAACTCGATTAAAATACGCCTTTCGGCTGATTGGCCTCGGGAGAGTACGTCACAAAAAGCGTCAATATTAGTAGCGTTGAAATTTGCTGTACTTGAAATTTGCTGTACTTGAAATTTGACTGAAAAAATATTTTCTACTAAATGAAAAAACGCAATAGTGAGAAGTTCTATCCATGCGAAAGGAGTATCGATGCATACAGTGCGGTTTTCAACCACACGTATAGGGAAATTGGAAAATTTAAAGTTAATTACTTTCTGTTCACCAAGTGTATACTAGGAGTCATAATTCCACAAACTTAACAAGGCTCATAGATATGGTTGAAGCAAATAACAAAATCTTTATACCGCTGAACTGAGACAATATCGTCATTAGTTATGTAAACTGATTCAGTGTGTGTTTGAATTTTTCTTTTTGTTATCTGGCTGCACCCTTAGGAGCAAATCAGAAGTCCCCGAGAGACCTGGGTGAGTTCGGGATACGTGTATGTCGACAAAAATTGTGTTTGTGGCAATTCGGACAGTCCAAAAGATAGCCCACCTACTGAGACAGTGATATTTTTGTCCAGATATCGCGCACTTTAGTTTTCTGACGCTAGTTAAAAAACAGCGTATGAGTTTTTCCCCTACATGTATCAACCATAAATAGCTGGGTAGTCAGATCAAACACGTGAGAGTTTGCCAAAATTGTCACTTCTCCTACGCAGAACTTACTCCGTGTGATACTTAGTCAATATTGATAGACATGGGAGTCTGACTCACATATCCGACATTTCCTTTCAGATATTCAAAAAGTTTGGTAATCTTTTTTCCATGTTTGAATCACACCTGAAATGTATCCAAATTCGAAATGAACGGAAGTTTAAGAAATGGTGATTCAACTGAGAGGACAGATAAAGATGGAACTGCTGACGCTATGGTGTGAAATAGATTTGGCACTACGGAAATTGGCAATATTGAAGATACATATGCCTCAAGTTCTTTGAATCAGAATTATTGAGTTATTTTGAAATATCAATGTGTTAAATTATTGATAACATCCTTTCAATTTTTATTTTTTTTATATACCTAAAACATTCAGTTTATATTAGTACTGTTGTTATGAGAGTAGGTTCTGAAAACACACTGTAGTATTTTTTTTACAAAATCATTTTGACTTCTGAGCCTCCTCAGTCAAGAAGGCTCAGAAGCAGCAAATTGTTGTGACCTGCCATAGACGGGGAAACGTGAGGTATCCCTGATAATGGTATCCTGATAATGAGGTATAATGAGGCATGACAGATCAAACAAATTTGCCGCTAGTGGTTCGGAGTTGTTATGTTCTGAAATTGATATTAAAAAAATCCATTCTGTACTTTGGTACCGAACTTTTTCTTGTGCTCCTATCTGATTGCAGTATAATTACATTATTGCTTTTGTTTAGACAAATAGATGGCCTTGCACCCACTTTTGCGAAGAAGCCTGCTATTCGACAGGAAGAAGACGGAAAAAGGCTGCTCTTCGAATGTCGGATACAGGCCGATCCCCGTCCAGTCGTTAGTTGGTTCCACAATGGCAACGCTGTCTCAGAAGGCCCACGTCATAAGGTAAAGTATCAAAACAGACTTTACCGTAGAACCAAGTAGTTAGATCACAAGAGCAGAATCGCCATAGGAAAAAATGAACATTGTTTTTTTTTAGAGCATAGACATTAATAGAATGTCAAGGGGAGCTGAAATTTGGCATACTTGTACACTTAGGAGTCCTAATTAATATTCCACGTTTGTGACCTCGACCGACAGCCACTCACACCGCCATATTTAACAGAATATGGGGCGCCAAAAATAAGTTTTTTGAGAATATTTTTTCTACAGCGCCACCTAGGTTGAAAATTGCTATTACAAAAATTATAGAATATAGAATTTCCCGCAATTTTTGTTTAAAATATTTTTCACATAGAATTTCCCGCAGTTTTTGTTTAAAATATTTTTCAATCAGATGCAACATTTTTCTCGAAATTTTAATAAAAACCGATATAATTATAACAAAACACTAATTACCTGATCTGTGTTTAAAATTTTAAATTTGATAGTGGTCCAGTTGGCCAAAATTTTCCTATTCTGTCATTAGGTATAAAGTCATTATCAAGGCGATTTGAAACATGACTTCATATACACAAACGAATAAAATAAACATAATAGAACTTCTTGAAGAAAAGTTTTCATTTAAATGGACAAAACAAACAGGCTACAAAGGATTATTCTCTTCGGACACATCACCAAGTTCAGGGTTGGTATGATACAGAGCAATGGGGTTGGATAAGAAGCAAGATTGCGCTCACTCCAGTGAAAAACAACAATAGATCCGGTACCAGAAGGAGTCCTGATATCCATTTCTTACAAATACAAGAAGATGTGCAGCAACGCATGTTGGTATAGAAAACCTGCCTGAAGAGTTCTGGTTGCGAGCTCTGGAGGATAAAAAGACGAAGACGATAATAGAGACCCTGATTGTTGCGAAATTATTGACACACGAGGTAGAAGACAACGGGGATGGAAAATTGGAAGAGGAAGAAGGCAATTTGCAGAAAGATATCGATAAAAGTGAACCTGGGTTATCTAGGGCATCAAAACTGAAAAAAAGGAGATTGAGCGACTCAGTAAAAAATGGTATTGCGTACTGAGTAACTGAAATTTCGTTTTTTTTTGCGATTTTGCGAATTCTAGAAATTTGCTGATCTTAATTCCGCTGTATCCAGTAAACTGTATATCCGGTTGCATAGCTATTTTCTACCTAGATGGTGCAGGAGACAAGATATTTTTCAATATGGCGGCATGCCGAATATTACTAAGGACACCGAACTCGAGTATACCAAATAACAACTCTCCATTCTTTTTTAACTTAGAACTACCCATTTCATGGCCTAAAAATAACGCTGATGAGCTGTGGGAATTTTATGTAAATGACAGTTTATATTTTCCTAGAAAAGTTCAATTTTACTGTGTTCAACATAAAAATTCAAGATATTTTTTATAGTATTTTTCTCAGTCGTCAAAGAAAAATATGATGAATGGTGCCAACCCAATAATTCAATACTTCACAAATGCCAACCTATTCAGTGGTTCAGTAGGAGCGATATTTCCACAGAAAAGTTATTTTCGTATATTTTGGAAAGTAGCCAAATAGTTTCGTAATCGGGTTTAGTGGCTGACATTATCCAATTCATTTGAGCCGCATCAATATCACACTTTTATAATTTATTTGTAGATTCATTCGAGTTATATGTTTATATTTGGCAACGGATTCGGTTATATTTTTAGATTTTTGTGGACCACATCTGTCACCTGTTGTTTTTCAGCTCGGAATTCGTACTGGAATGGAACTAACAATAATAAAAATATATCTGAATCACTTTATTTCAAAGAATATTTTTTGGGCTGAAAATAACGAAATTATTTCTAACCATAATATTGAACTTTCTAGCCTGGCATCCATCATGAGGGGCACCCTTCTTTATCTAACCTATTCGTTTCGAAAGCGCTTCACCTCATACTAAATTTTTTTAAGCGGATTCAAAAACTCTGTATTGCTATTATATGTACAATTTTGAATTACATTTTGCTAAACCTCAATGTAAGCAACTCGTACTTTTTATACCGTAGAAATAGATCCGGATCCATACGATCCCAAAACCAGCGTTAAATAATGGAGGCTAACGCATTTTCGAAAGTTATTTGTACTGGGCAAATGTAAAAAATGTAGTTTTACCGAATTCATGGAAATTTCTGCTTCTGTCTTCGTTTCTATAAGAAATAATAACTGGGATATTCCTCCAGTATCTTTGAACCTCTAGTAACGTTACTCTTTTTCTTGAGAACTCTTATGATATTGTGTTTTTCAAAAAGCTACTCTTGGTAAGTAAATATTGTATATTTCAGTTGAGGATAGACAAAGATGGACACTCGTACTTTTCAACCCTTGAAATAAAAAATGTCACGGTAGAGGATGCCGGCAAATATAAAGTAACAGCAAAAAACGATTTGGGAGAAAGTAACGCAACAATCAGCCTTAACTTTGACAGTAAGTTTTTTGTGCTTTATGTGTTTGCTTTGTGTGTCCTTTTGTCAGCAATTATACTATTGAAAAAATGTTTTACGTTAAAACTGCGAAATAACCCTAGTGTTTACTAGAGGAAGCTTGGCTCTAACAAAGTCATATATAGATTAGAGCAAAGTTGCCGCAATCGAGTATCTGTTATTTCTTAATTGCATTCCCTGCCATTGCGACTACATATCCACTACACAAACATAATCCCTCATGTATACACCGTTCTGAAAAACTTTTTCCCAATACTCCAAAAACAGCAGGTACCTGTAGCAGGTAACGGACAAGTAAGTCAGCACTCGTGCACAGTACAATGGACTAACCGACGCTTAATCTTAGCTCAGCTTTTAATATGCAGTTTTAACAAATCATTTCTAATAAGTGTACATTAAAATTTCCAAGACTCGTTTTGTGTGAATTTAAGCTTACAATAGATAGAAATCATAACTTTTTGTGAACCATCGCTGAGGCGATATATGGCAGACACAGAGTGGCTGAATTGAACGTTTCAGATGAATAAGACCAATGTGAGGAACCCACTACCCGCACCATCAACACTTATTTTTAACATTTAATACGATTCCAAAGGCCATGTTCTTGCAAATGTGACACTTTTCTTTCAGAGTTGTACCACACAATATCTCACTTAACACTGTTTAATGATTAAAAGCTGAGCTTTTTCTTTTTCGGTAAGCATTGTAAGTTGCGCGAGTGTTGCTGGCTGTCCTGTGTCTTGATAGCCAGTTTAGGAGAGTTTCTGCACTAGGCGATGAAGCTCCGGTGCCCGAGAAGGAGGGTATCAAGCCAACTTTCACGGAGCGGCCAGTCATCAGGCAGACCGACGATGGCGCGAAGATCACCTTTGAATGTCGCTGCGTCGGAGATCCTAAACCAGAAATTCAATGGTACGTATGACATGTATAGTGAGGTAGCTATGCGAAAATCTAACTGGCTACCAGGATGAAACTTGCCACTCATTTTCTGAATGTGCTGAGATATAAAATTCGACACGAATTCTGGATTAGCGAAACGTTTGGTATTCACCGTGGATAATTCTTCTTCACTGTGAGAGATTTTCTTCAAAATATTCAGTTTTCACTATCATACAATCTGTTTTCCAGATTTCCCACCAGTTCTCGATATAGCTTCAGGCGGTATTTTGCATCACCCTGAAACGCCCCCTCCGACGGGGCAAATTTTAAATTTTCTGTGGAATTTTTCTCACTTTTCAGTTTTTTCGCTTATTCGAAACCATTATTTTGAAGCTGCATCTGATTGCTGCCATATGATTTGTTCCCCTATTTTTATTACTTTCAATAAATCCTGCACATCTGTTTTGAACTTCCGTCAAAACACTTGCATTCCTATTGGAGTTCATACCTCAAAGTCACTGGCAATCAATAAACTGCCAGTCTGTAGACTTGATAACCCTATCTCTTCATCTTTTCCCTCTCTCCCTTTCTCATCCTTTAATTCCTCTCTCAGAATGAACGCAAGAATTTTTAATAAACGCCAGAGATGTTGGTATTCAACAAAGCTTGCAACACCTAGAAATTAAGAAATAATTCCAATTCCTACCTTCTTTTCCTTGGTGCTCAGGATAATATCTGAATACTGCAGGACTATCTTTTTGGTGTGCAGCTAAAGATCGAACAAGGGGTCAGGTAAATTTTTTGTACCAAAATTCACGACAAAGTGTGTGAGGTTTGATGCCGGTGGCCAGAAATCTAATATTTTGACTGATAAAATTAATGTCCTACCTCACTAGTAAAACCCCTAACAAACCACTCATGCGCTTCATTCAGGTTCCACGGCAAAGAGGAGATCAGACAGAACAGCAGGTACGCCATCTCCTTGGAAATGGACCAAACGCTCTACTATCTGGCACGACTCGAAATTACCAACGTGAAGAAGAACGATCGCGGGGAATACCGCGCTGTGGCTAGGAACAGATACGGACAAGGTGTGGCAACCATCAACCTCAACTTTGAGGGTACCGAAAAACCTAAGTAAGATTAATTCACCTCACAATCACTGCTCGTCTAAGGGGATTGTTTTTCGCAGAATTCCCGATGGCAAAGCACCTAGGTTCCCCAAGAAGCCCACCATCAGACAGGAAGGAGACGTTCTCATCATGGAATGTCTCTTGGAAGCGCACCCGGACCCGGACATAACTTGGTTCCAGAGCGAGAAAAGCATAGCGGACAGTCCGCGGGTCCGCATGCTGAGAAAAACCACTAGCAAAGACATTTACCTTCTTACTTTAGAAATCGCGAACCCCACCCGCGAAGATGGCGGCCATTATAGATGTAATGCATTCAATGAGTTTGGTGAAAGCAATGCTAATATTGCGTTGAACTTCCAAGGTATGCTGAGCGGAAAAGTGATCCCAAAGTCTATATATCTGTATTATGTGTATGTGAAACGTCTCAATTCCGTAACTCATTTCCACTTTGTTACAGTGCCGTCTTGCCAACCAACACTCTTTCTTCGACCTGTGTTATTGTCATTTTGCATGAGCATGGCCTTTGAATCAATGCCAGTCTCTAGCAGATTCGTAACTTGTTTGTGTTACAGGTGGGGACAGTGCGGATGGTTTTGCACCTTCTTTCATCGAGAAACCTAAAATTATTCCTAACGAGAGTGGAACTCTCATTGCTATGAAATGCAAGTGCAAAGCTAAACCAAAGCCGGATGTTACTTGGTTCCGTGGAACCAGTATCGTCAAAGAATCGTCGAAAATCAGAATGAAAGTTGTCGATGTCGAAGAGGATAAATACGAATTGACTCTTGAAATCAAGGTAATTAACAAACACCCCAGTCACTCTATGAATCCAAAAATGAAAAAGTATTCAAAACTAAAAATAGATTATTTCTAGCCCCTGATTCATTAAGCTTCACATCAGACGATTCAATCAGATGGAATACAAAAATCACCAAAATATGATGTAGCCAATTCTTTCAATCATCTTTCAGAAAATAGGATGTTTGTTTAACAACATATTGAACAATTATTTTTTGCTAAATTCCGTTTAAACAGCTGGGCTTTCTATAATATGTCTAAGCAGTTCGTGAAATTACCATCTAGGAAACTCAAAAGGCGCTTTTACGCTATATCTATAGCAAAGCGCTTTCCACTGATTCTTGCTATAAATAACCATTTTCTGAACAATGCAAAATTTGTTTTTCGTAAAACCAGACAAAAAAACAGATAAGTAGATCCTGATATTTGTCTAGGTATATATACTATGTATAACGATGGCGCCCAACGGATCTCTTCTAATAATGAAAGACAACCGGAAAATTAATGATTCATTTTCTTTCCAGGATCCCGGTGCAGCTGATGGTGGTACCTACAGGTGCCATGTAAAGAACGACTATGGTGAAAGTAACGCGAATCTTAACTTAAATATTGAAGCCGAGCCAGAGCCCGAAGGGGATGGGCCAACGTTTGTCGAAAAACCGAGAATTACCTCACACGAAGGGGGTAAACTGGTCGTTATGGAATGCAAAGTTCGTGCTAATCCTGAGCCAGTCATCGTGTGGTACAGAGAAAATAAAAAAGTTGTTGAATCGTCAAAAATTGTTATAAGTATCAAAGAAGTCGAGGAAAGTATCTATTACATCAAGCTAGAATTGAAAGATCCCGGAACAGAAGACTCTGGGTTGTATAAATGTAACATCAAGAATGCACTTGGTGAACTTAATGCTAATCTCACATTGAATATCGAAATAATTCCTGTTATCAAGGAAAAGCCAAGAGTTATTAAAATTATTAAGAAAAAGACTGTTATTGTAGAATGTAAAGTTCTCAGCAAATTCGCACCTGATTGTACCTGGTTCAAAGAATCAAGTGCTGTTAAAGAAGATTCAAGGCATACCTACCACGTGGAACAGGTCAAAGACGTAAGTCTTGATCAGATTAACTGATACAACTATTCACAAATTTCTTCTTGTAGGGTGAATTCGCTGTCAAATTAGAAATAAACGATGTCCAGAAGGTAGATAAAGGTATGTATAAATTAGTAGCTAAGAACGAGAAAGGTGAAGCTACTTCACAAACCGTTGAGGTAACGGAGTTACCCCCAGACGAAAAACCCAAAGGTGAAAAGCCAAAACTTACGAAGCTGACAAACATAGTGAGTTGACGATCGTTAGCATCGAAATAAAATACTAAAGTATTCAATTTCAGATAACGGAAGAAGGAAATTCGGTGGATTTTATCACTTCGCTGAAAATAGAGGATAAAACTGTCAAAATAATTTGGTACAAAAATAGCACAACCATCACGGAATCCTCTGAGATCAGAATATCTTTCGATGGTACTGTAACGAGACTTAGTATTAGTAAATGCAAAGTAACACATTCCGCTACCTACAAATGCGTCGCCAAAAATGAATTCGGTGAAGACGAAACAACTGCAGTTTTGACGGTTAAAGAAAAGAAAGAAGAATCCGAGGAAGAGGAGGAGGAGGAAGAGGAAGAGGTAGGTTATTTACAAAATCAACTAGCATATCGAGTTGTTGGTTATTTTGACCAAAGAAAGTAATCAAATATGAAATTCACGCTAAATTAATTGTCAGGAAATCATTGAGGAAAAGAAAGAAGAGAAAAAGGAGGAGAAAAAATTAGAGAAGAAAGTGGAAAAGAAAGTCGAAAAGAAAGAGGAGAAAAAAGAAGAAAAACTGATCATTGATAAGGTATTTATTTTATTTGTTCATTCAGCAAGTAGCATTCAAGAACTTATTTACATTTCACTGATAAGTTAAATTTTAATTATCTTGTTGATTTAGTGAATAGTATAGGTAATTTTTCTCAATTTTTAAAATATATTTTCTTTAGAAAACAGAGGAGAAGAAAAAAGTCAATGACATTGACCAAATAGAGAAAACGAAAGAGGTAGGTTAATACGTGAATGTTTTGTATGTCTTTACATGTTTTGTGATCTGTCTTTAGGATACCAAGAGCGTTGACAAAAAAGCCACAAGACGATCTTCTGTTCAAAAGGTAACGATTAATACTTTGTATGTACAATAGAACACTTTTTAACAAAATCACATTTCCGTACAGAACGAGGAATATAAATCAGAGTCTCGTAGAAGCTCGGTCACGCAGAGCGAAGAAAAAATAACACAAGACGGAAAAGTTGTTAGTCGCAAATCATCTGTCAGTCAGATCAATGAAGAGAGTAAGAGTGACTCTAGACGCAGTTCACTAGTAGAAGAAAAGAAAAAGGTACTCTTTTTTGAAAGCTGCTTTTGCAAATTAGCCCATCAATGATTCCTCATTTAAAAAGGACGTACTAAAAGAGTAAAAAAACTAAGTACTCCCGAAAATAATCCCAACTGAGAAATCAAAAATATAAAACGCTTTTGCTTTCCATATATGGATAGAATTATTATTAGTGATATATTTTGTTTCGCAGATCACGAAAGATACTAAAAAACTGGAATCCACTCAAGAAGTGGTGAGTATATTTATGAAGAGATAAACAATTGAATACACCCACAAATATAATTTAAAATATTTTGGTGATATGATCGTGATTCAATTTGCTAATTCTGCACTAATAATTTACCACCGAAATAATCATGTGGAGTAAATTGACAGTCTTTGAAATATCATAATGCATATTGAATTACAAAAAATCATTCATGAATCGATAATAAACAGTTAATTTTTTTCATCTTTATGTTGAATTCATTTAATCTACTGAGGCGTAACATATTACATTTTATACACAGAAAACACCTGATACTCCTCCATCAAATCACATAGGAGATGTCTTCACGAAAAAAGTGGAACCCAAAAAGGAACCGGAGACTAAACCTGAGACGAAACTCAAGTCTCCTTCTCCAAAACCGAAACCAGAGCCAGTCTCAACTAAGATAGAAAACAAAGCATCCACAAAAACCACAGAAAAGAAAACAGAAATCACAACTCCCAAAAAAGAGCCAGAACCTGAAAAACCACTAGGTAAATCTCAGGAAGAGAAACCCACAACCAAACTCACTACACCCAAATCAAAAGAACCTGAACCTGAGAAACCTGTTGCTGAGCCAAAAGATGAGAAGTTGGCGAAAACAAAACTCACAACACCAAAAACAAAAGAACCTGAACTCGAAAAACCTGCGGCTAAGCCACAGGATGACATGCTGGCCCCCACCAAACTCACGACACCAAAAACTAAAGAACCTGAACCCGAAAAACCTTCGGCTAAGCCACAGGATGAAAAGCTGGCCCCCACTAAACTCACAACACCCAAAACTAAAGAACCCGAACCAGAGAAGCCTGTGGCTAAGCCTCAGGAAGACAAGAAATTACTCATTCCTAAACTCACACCAACTGCTGGAAAGGTACCGGAACAAAAGGCCCCAGAACTCACAGTTCCAAATCTGGAAGACAGACGAACCTCCCTTAAGAAGGTACATAAACGCCATTCCATTTTCACGCAAATACATATTTTTGCAATTCACCTTTACCTTACGCGTTCATAAAAAAAATTATTGCACAGATCGTAACGAAGGCATAATTTTTTTAAAAGTTTAAGCCTTATGGATGAGCTAGCTTACACTTGGTAAATTCGAGAAATCTTGGTGGAATTGATATGCTTGTTTTTGACAAAATCCTCTGTAACCATCAATCACAGAACTAACATATTATTTGTTTCATGTGTCTTCTTTGTGTGATGGTTGTCATCTGCTCAGACGGAGGAAAAGAAGCCTGAGACAGCTGCACTGAAGGTGAGTCTTTATACTGTTCTATTTAAAATCTCACGCTCCTCAAAAGTCATGTTTTTCGTCGAGTTTTGTAACTGAAAATAATACTATTTTGATTATACAGCAAGAGGAAAAACCAAAAAGACGAATACCCCCCAAAGCAGATATAAAGTCGGATACATTTATTGGTATCCAACTCAAACCTGTCACTAAAGACGGTAAAAAATCTGAGAAAGGCAAACTTGAAGTTGACCTAAAGGTAAAACTACGGCGACGTCTATCTTCTCTCTTCTTTCTTCTATCTTCAGCAAATTCTTGAATCTTTATACTTTCTATCTTCCTGTAACTAACTCGTACCAAGCTTGGAATTGGAATTGAGTTTTTCTATCTGGCCTCTCTTCTACCTTCCACTAAACACAAGCAGTTGGAAACAATTCTCTTCGATCATCTTTCATCAACTCATTCTTTCATCTATCTCCATGTCTTCATTATCTTTGTGTTCTTTTATATTTCTTCGCTTATTTATATCGTCTATTATTTCACATGCTATACCATCTCTCTTTTCTTTCTTCTGATCTAACTATCCATTGGCGAACTCAGGGAGTGATTTTGCTTTCCACAACGTAAAGCCGGCCAAGACTAAAATTGTCAACACACAAAAAAAATGGTTTGGAATATCCAACAAATGGTTCGGGCAGATCTGAGGATCATCAAAGTTTTCCTTTGGGTTCGCCTTTGGTGTGTAAGTTGTGTGTACGTTGCGTCTGTATATTTGTTTATTTTTATCTACTCTTAGATTTTCTGTTATCTTTCTTTTCTTAACTTGTATGATCTTCATTTTATACGAAATAAAAAATGGCCATGAGTGAGATTCTCCCATTGGGTTTGGAAAAAAGTTTATACATCTTTAATGAAAAGTAATAGATCTTATATAGTGGACATTCATATAATTAGAAGTGGAGATCATATAATTATGGGCAGAACTTTATAAAAATTACGAAACGTATATTAACTTCTCGATAAAACTTTCGTAATTTTTGCGTTGTTCAATTCTACCTCTACTATTATCTTGGATGATGTCAATAATTTCAGGTGGTGATTCCTAGTCAAATCTTATGGAAAAAAGTTCATATAAACGTGTGTTCTAACTTGCTTCGTTTTCGAGTTACGAGGTGTCAAAGGATTGATAAAAATTTGCTTTTTCATGAATTACTCAAGACTATTTTCGAATATAACTGAAATTGAAATATTGTGGCTTTTAGATGGGAGAAGTATTCAAACTGCTAATTATTTTTTTCTATTCGGACAACAGCATAGGAATTATGACAACTGTTGTCACCACCAGAAATTGTTAACCTAATTTGAGATACCCCCTATTATTCACTTCTACATTTTCCTCTATCTCTGATTCTTTCGTTTCGCTAATAGTATCGAACTGTTTCCACTTGACTGCAAACTAAGTATAAATAATTTACTAGAAAACCGGACAAGACAGAGAAAAGATTACTATGAAGAAAACCAAGAAAGAAGATAAACTAGAATATAATGAATGGGAGAACATTCCTGATTACGATAGGCCAGTATTAGAGAAATTCGAAAAACACGACAAGCCAGAATATGCTGGCAGAGATAAAACTAAATTGTCTAAGGTAGCTACAACTGAATACGCTTCGCATAAAGCTTTGCAAAGTTGCTCTCTCCTACAAATATTTTTTGAGAATACCCTCCAGACTGTTTCTCCCACATGCTACTTGTATCTACAAAACTAGTAAACCCCTTATTTGGGTAGTTCAGGCTTTTGTTATTAGGGAGTTGAGATTCTTCTGATGAGTCAGTTTTTACTGGAGCCGAACCTTGTGAGCTTTCCGTGATTTATAACATTCTGACAACAAACAGCAAAGTTTTAGACCTCTAGATATATTTACAACCATTAGAAATTAAAACTAATCAACAGTTCCTTTCTTCTATCCATAATTTTTACAATATTTCCTAAAGAATACATGATTTTTTTCGTGTGTATCTGAAGATGAAGGCTAAACCTACACACCTACTACGCTTGGCAAAAATCTGCTGGTATGCCCTAGCTTTGCTCGCTCTTGCACCTTTCATTTTGAATGATACAAGTAATTCGCTTCAGGAAAGACCTAGCATTTCATTTGAGGGAAAAGAAAAACAACCATCGCAAGCTACTATTTCGGACCAACCCAGACCAAGCTTACCCCAAATCAAAACTCCCGATGCTCCTAAGATTGAAGTGAGCAAAGAACGTACTCCCGAACCAAGGAAGAAGTCTCTAGAACCTGTATCAGGTTCAGGTAGTAGGAGAGGATCTCTGATACCTCCTGAGGCTATGGGTAGACGCGCCAGCTTGATCATTTCTGATGAGGTATATTTCAACAGAATTGCAAATGAATTCAAATCTATACGAATAATAAGTCATTCCTTCCCCATGCAACTTTCAGTGTGAAGCATTGAGGATGACATTATTATTGGTACTAGTAATAGGTTAATCGACTTTTTCTCTAGCTGTATATTTGTTCGTGCCCGTCAGATGTGGATGTATTTTTTACTTTTTTATATTCATGTTTTAACTTTTGTGCCATAGGAACGTAGGAAACTCAGACCAGGAGAGGTTTTAGAGGAGAAAAAGGTAACCACCAGAATAAATTACAGCGTACGCCTGGCCTCTAATTTTTATTGACTCGTTATATATGGATATGCGTCTGAACAAATTCATTTTAGGATGCTTTCACTGTTATAACTTCGTAACATATGAATATGAACGATTCACCAATCAAAATAAGCTTCCGGTGATGAAAAAACATCAATATGTTGAGTATAATTGGCACCGGGCCCAGACTGGAGCCCGGTGGAATATCAAATCTGTTGAATTGAGTTTTTATTCTGAAGTGTTACGGAGTTAATTTACTGAACAATTGAATGATAATCCACAACAAAAAGCTCAGAAATTGCACCAAACACTAATGCATTTTTTTGTGGGCGATCATATTGAATACAACAACTCGCATGAATTACTGCAGAGCACCAGCAAAGTCAGCAGCCACCACCACTTATGTAGCAGAGCATCGAGTATATATACACTGTTTAGTTATAATATTGAAATAGTTTTGATATGATTATTAAATAGGATGTTATGCCCACAGGGAGGAAAATTGCGTCCTGGGGAAGTTCTTGAACCAAAGGTGAGGTTTGTGTTAAAAACACAAAACTGACCTGGTGGGACAAACTATTTAACAGATTGACTATTTTTAGTTTTCTTTGCTTCTTTTTTATTTTGTTTTATTTATTTAGTTTATTATTTTTTTATTTAAAGATCAAACTCGGAAAACGTCCGGGAGTTTTGGAGGATAAACAGGTTAGCGCGGGTATTTCGAATCTGTCGGTTTTGGAAACGTCAATAATATCTATATGTTTGTGTCTAACTTAGATGCAGAATAGAAAAGATTTTTTTATTCGTGTCGGTTTTCTGATGAACTGTTTTAAATTATATGTATAGACTAGACGAACTGTAAATAATTTACCTTTTCGTTATTTGTGTGGAGATCAGCTGAAAAAAAGTGTACAGAAAATCAGGTGATACAATAATTATAATAAACTTATTTCTCTTCTTTCACAGTTTCCTAAATATGTTGAACAAATTAACGATATTCAAAGCTATAATTTCTTGGAATAATTAGAATCAATTTATATCATTGCCAATTTTATAATGCCTCTACATATTTACTCACATGTTGTTGAATACATGTCGCTTTATTAGCCAGGGAAGTAGTTGTTTGGCGTCTAAGATATCGGATTAAATTCGTAGGATTATTGGGGACTTCTGTATTTTAACCTGTAGCAAAATTGTATTCGCTTTCGAGTACTTGAACAGATTTCTGCTTTTCTGTACATTCACTGATGACTCCCAGGATTTTTGTTTTTTTTTATTTTGTTCTCAAACTTGTGTGCTAATCGAGTGTTTGCAAGGAATTTACTGAATAATCACGTCTAGAATAGAATAGAATAGAAAAACATATATCGACATATAGCGTCTATATGTACCTCTGTTAGTGTATATACTCGCAATAAACTTAATAAAAAACGCCTGCTTGGCTGAAGATTAACCATGCGCTTTGAAAATAAAAAATTGCAATATCATAATGAAACGCCCTTTTCATTGAAATCAGCTTGTAAACAAACAAATAAAATAGTGTTTTTCCTAACAAAACAGAAGGACAGATTTTGAATGATCTTTTTCAATATAGCGTCGGCGGCCAAGTTCAGATGTGAGACGGCCAAGTTTAGCAGAACTTGAAGATCTTGTCAATAAACCATCTACTCCTTTGAAGCCATCCGGGCCCAAAGGGGCAGCCCCAATCATAGTTGACGTCCAAGAGAACTATTCGTCAGTTGAAGGTTGGAGAGCAAATAGTGTTCCTGAACATTGTTATATTATTTTTATTAACTTTCAGATCAAACTGCGTATATTACTATTCAAGTGGAAGGTGACCCACCGCCAACTTTCAAATTCTATAAGGTGAATATCAGTGGATTTTTGTTGAATAATTTGGGTCCAAGAGCGGAGCCTTGTGGAAAACAGAAAATTTATGATTTTTCTATTCATCACGTTTTTTAATATCTAAACATATTTCAACAGGGTATGACAGAAATAATTGAAGGTGGTCGTTTCAAATATGTAACTGAAGGAGAAATGAATTTGATTACGCTCTGTATAAGAAAAGTAAAGCCAAACGATGAAGGCCAATACAGAGTGATTGTATCCAACGTTCATGGTGAAGATACGGCTGAGATGATGTTATACGTTTCTGGTATGTAGAAACTCAACATATTTTTTATAAATTTCGAAATTTAAAAACGAATCAATATTAATCATTAATTTTCCTCTGAAAATTATAATCTATATTGAATATTCCGATTATTTAAAGGTGCTGGTGGTTTGGACTTCCGTTCTATGCTTATTAAAAGAAAGTATGCTAAATGGGACAAGGACAAGGGAGATCCAGATTGGGGTGATCTCAAAGAAACAGAGAAACCCATTCCGACCCTCAAGAAAGTTGAGAAGGTAAGTAATCATTCTCTGTATTTGTGTTTACGTAAGTACATATACGTACACACCTTGGTATCGAACAAGATCGTATTAATTTGTCTCAATTATATGAATAAAATTCTGCAAATACATAGCTACCATTTAAAATATTTATCATAATTCGCAAGAAATTGGAACTACCGCTGTGAATTGAACAACATTGTTCATCAACGACGGTGGTGCACTTTAATACTTAAATCAGGACAAGAAGATATATATATATATATATATATATATATATATATAAAATATTCAACAAAATCAATGAAGAGGTTTCAGATAATCCTAAAGTGAAGAAAATAGAATATTTCTGAATTTTTCTTCTACTGATGCCTTAAATAATATACGCAAAAGATGGGTAATCAAATAATTTTGTCAATTCTCACATGAGTCTGCTTCTAGTTCCAAACCAGGTACAAGAATGACCTACAGGTAATCTCAAATTGAAAAAATACCACATTGGGTTGATCGGGTTCATGTTTGCAGAATTATTATTGTTATTATTTCAAGTACACTTAAATAGTCCAATTCCCATGAAGCCAAATTTCTTCGAAGTAAATAATTCATGTATGCCAGTTTTTTTTATACTTTTAAGACCATGTAGAATTCAGTACTGCAGAAATCTGGCTTCGTGCCAATTAGGCTTCATGACATTCGATACTCAAGATACCTCCTCACTACATCAAAGACTTTCAGGCATGATTTGATGAATAAGATAGGTGAGCCCACCGTAGTCGTTGACTTTAGCTATAGTTTTCTTTTTATAGAATCCAGTATCGTCAAGAAGGCCTTCTTTGGCTGAGTTAATCCCAGATTGGCCCATTCTACACCACTTTGAAAAAAAGGAGGTTGGATGAAACAGTCCTCTCTTTTTAATGTTTACTTTGTACTGTCTGCACGTTATCCCTATCTCACTTGTACATACTATTTACCCTCCAAAAATGCACTGCAAAAGATATCCACGAGATCAAAAAATGTCGCTTTAATTGATGTATTATTGTTCTATACTTATTTCACTCATTACCACTATTTTTAGCTGAATTTCAAGATGTTACACCTTTGGACTTTTTATGAATGGTCGTAGAATGCTGCCCATAAAGCAGTACTATTTTTCTATCAGAGGAGCATGCACAGATAGACCTCTTTTATACTTGGATCGATTGTGTACCACACAAAAAAAAATTCTTTTCAGAAAGAGTATTCCGAAGGCATTTTTCAGTATAATCGTGTATCATAGTATCGTGAATCGACATTTTGTAGATCTTCGTTGTGAATAATGTCTTTCTATGATTTAGAATGTGTTTTTTGAATAGCGGTTGATCACAAAGTAAGGTACGCCCCTAAATTTTTTTGTAATTTGAAAAAACTGGTTTCAAAATTGGTATGTCCATATTGTACTTATCAAGCATTATTTTGAAACTACAACTAAAAATTTACCACTTATGGTAATACTGGAAGTGGCCCCAACTTTCAATTGTCAAATAATACCCTGAAAGTTTTATTCCGTAATCCGAAAGTGCTTCGAGTTGGTGACATGAATATTCAAAACTGAAAATATTTTCAAAAATGACGAAGAAACACTTGATTGTTCAATCTAGCATCAAATTGCACATCCCGTATTTTTCAACAATTATCAAGAATTGATTTAGAACAGAAATATCCCGAGAAAACCGTTCTCAATTACAATTTCTAAAATGTGTACGTTCTTCAACGAAGGCGGCCTTGAACTAATAAAGCGAAACATAAGAACATCTTACATAAAAAACAAAGTAACAGTTTGCTCTACTTTTCGAATACTATAGAATTGTAATCATTCCGATGTCACCTAAATTTACTCGAAATGCACCAGTCCCCTGAGCTTTTTTATTGCATCTTCAGAAATCATGAATTATCCTATTACTCGCGTGATAGTCGTAATCGAGAAGAAATAGAATCAGCTACTCCAATTGCCTAATGGACATTGCTTCTCAACATTCCAAGATTCGTAATTCTTGATTCATCTGAAAAAGTAATTCATGATATTATGGTTTCTTATGTGGATGGTGTTTCTCAGGTAACCATTTGAAAAAATATTAAACTCTACTTTAATGTTCATATTCGTAGAGGGACTGGTATACCTATTTTCATGGGTCTTCTTCAAACAATGTTTTTTCAGTGTTTTTCAGTTTTTCTCGAGCTGATTCTCATCCAAACAGTAAGCGAATTTTGTTCAATTTGTCCAAGTGGGATAGTGGGAACATCATATAGAAAACCCAAAACATTGGTTCAATCAATGATAGATATATATTATCATGAGTATTGACATTCGGTTCTTCTTCTTCTAGCACTTATGGTCGGGTTTTGAAGACCCTGCACATAGGCCTCTCTATTTGGACCCACTGTGCACCCACATGTTTTTTGGGAGGCACCTGTAGGTTCCTCCAGCCGTAGTTTCGGGGGTCCCTTGGGAGCTTCCGCTGTTGAGTTGTTTTTGGGGACACTTTCGGTTTCTCTGGTTCCTCTGATCGCCGCCCTCGGAACGGTTAGCTCAGCTCCACTAGAATGGGTTCCAAAGATCTCTGCTTCGGTTCCCCTCGGGAGGTGGTTACAGGGGTTCCTTTGAAGGTTTTCCGGTAAACTTGTGTTTGGGCGTACCTTCAGCTCCTTCAGTTCCCATTTTCGGAGTGCTCACTTTCGCACCTAGGTTTGCCATATCAGAGGCTCTTGGAACGGTTGGCTTGGCTCCCCTAGAATGGATTTCATTGGTACCTGCTTCGGTTCTCCCTGGGAGGTAGTTACAAGGGTCCCTTCGTAGGTTCCCTTATAACCTGATTCTCTTTTCCGGAGTGCCCACCTCCGCATCTAAGTTTGACATCTCGGAGGAACCCTTGGGGTTCCTCTGGACTGCGCCCTCGGGACGGTTGGCTTGGTTCCCCTTGAAGGGATATCAGAGGTCCCTGCTTTGGTTCCAATTGTCGGTATGACCTTTTAGTCACCTTTTACGATAGGCATACCCTACGGTCTATTCTTTCTAGTCCCGTGTCCCCAGGGGAATTGAAATTCGGTCACATCCTGAATTGACTTTCCAAACGTGTAAAATAATTTGTACTTGGCGTTTTCCTAGTTGAATTCTTTCTTGGAAGAGAATGCAAGCCGCAGTTGCATTTTTAAGTGAATCATTTTTGTGCTATTGGAATATTTTTAGAACTGTAACTCTGTTGTTGATGAATATCATGGCCAATCGTGTTTCATTGAACAATCAACTGTATCTCTGCCATTCTTATTTTCAATTTTCAACAATCGAGTCACTTTCCAAAGATATTTCTGATAATCATTAAAAAAATTATAGTAAGTGACCCCCACTTCTGATGAATCCGTATTCTCAGTTGTAATGTCAAAATGAGCGTCATAATGGTATATCAAATTAAAAACTTGTGTCTTCAAAACTAAACATAAACTGAGAGACGTACCTTACCTTGTGGTCACTCGGTATGTAACGATCAATCACTCATTTGTTGTTTAGGCGCCATAATGAAAATATTCTACAATTTGAGAATACTTTTATTAAAATTGAACAATACCGAATGGCCAAGTCAATATTTCATAAACTCTGTAAGACGCTCAGAACTTTGAGTTCAATTCCGAATATGCTATCAGACGCTGGCTCTGAATTTTTTGTTTTCAAATTTGTTCTGTCCATCATCCGGCTACACCCTTACATCATAAGTCTCCATGGGACTTGTGCGAGCTAGAAATGATGAGGGTCTTTCCCTTGCAAGTGTGATACCAAGAACGGTACCCTAACGTACTCGTAACTTGATACCGTTTCATTTCGTGAAAGAACGCACAGGTCTTAAATGTTTTTTGACAGGGACTGAGCTTGGAAGTTGACCTGGACCCAAGACCTCGTAGTACAATCGCTCAAGTAAAATATACATTATATCTACCCAGTAAATCAGCATGTTAATTTTTCTGTTACTAGAGGTTAGTAGAGGTTCGATAACAAGTACCACAGTATTTTTACCAAAGAGGTGTTTTTTTAGACCTATGCATTCATCATTTTCACTCTTCACAAAGAGTTCTAAATCATTTCTGGCAAAGACAATCCCGAATTTCTTTTGCAGTTTAGCCTTTTTCACATACTCTTTCAGTACTTTGAGATCCCAAAACCCTAAATCTTTAACCTGTCTCCCTTCAACTAGAACATACCTTCGTGAATGTTGTTGTGCACTGCTGGGTCCGTCCAAACAATATATGTATTGTACATATTGATGTTCTCACCGATTTTTTCCAGTCAGGTTTTTGAAACGACTACAATTTTTTCACAACTGAAACAACACGTAATCTATTTTTTTGTACATAGTATTAATACACTGGCGATGCTATCTTTGAGTACCGATCGAATAACTAAATTGGATTTTTCTAGAAACCAGAGAGTTTCCTGAGGCCACTTGTGGACCAATATGCCAAAGAAGGAAAAGACAAGAAAGTTATTTTCGAAGCAAACTTCACGAAAACGAACTGCAAACCCAAATGGCTGTTTAGAAAAGATGTAAGTTTTGTCGAAATGTCAACTTGATTCACAGTTCAACAGCAACCTGTCCAGTACTAACTTATCCATCCTAATTTCAGGAACTATTTCCTGGATCCAAATACAAGTTCAAAAATGAAGGTGATATGTATCAGTTGATTATTTCCAATCCAAAAGTCGAGGACACCGGAAAATACACCATTGAAATTGGTGGTGTTCATTGTACAGCCTTCTTAACAGTTGACGAACCAGATCCATCGTATACATTCACCAAGCCTCTGAAGAAGAAATACGACGGCTACACCAAGCATGAAGTGGAGTTGTCTTGTACTGTAAGTAGCAGCTTGGCCATTGTCGGCTGGTACAAGGATAACAGAAAACTAGAAGAATGCGATAAGTTCAGCATTTCCAAAGACATCAACGGAGTGTGTCGACTCACCATAAAGGATGCCCAATTCGAAGATATGGGCGAGTATTTCTGTAAACTAGAAAAGCAAACCGAGAAGACCGTCACCAAAGTGAACATAGTGGAATACCCATACAAATTCGTGAAGGTACTTAAACACCAACAGCACGTCGAAAAAGAGAACATAACTCTTCTTTGCGAACTGAACGACGCTGGAGGTGATGTCAAATGGTTCAAGGGAGACCAAGAAATTAAACCAGATAAAAGAGTAGTGGTCACCAAAGATGGACGTAAACGAAAGATGGTCATCAAAGATGCCAAAGTAACTGATGCCGGTATGTACTCGTGTACAACAAACGCTGACAAGACCGAAGCTGAAATCATAGTCAACTACCTGAACCGATTCAATAAGAAACTCAAGGACACCGTAGCTGTTGAGCGCGAAAAACTTGTACTGGACATCGAGTTACAGGATCAAACTGCTCCAGCTGAGTGGACCTTCAACGGGAAACCAATCGTGCCATCAGACAGAATAGAAATTAAGAACTTGGGAGGGGGCAAACACCAACTGGTGTTCAATGCCCTTGAGATGGGAGATGATGGCGAGATAAAGTGCGAATCTGGAAAGTTGGAGTCGACAATGCAACTTTCAGTGAAAAAAGGAGAAAGCAAGCCCAAAATAGACTTTCCAGGGAACTTCGAAGCTCCAGTTAGCAGACCCATTGTCCTTGAAGTTCCATATAAAAGTAAGTAGCTCATTCAGGATCAACAACCATCTCACAAAGTGATTTCATCAGCATACTCAGCAAAGTTCGGTTCCAACTCTGCTACTCATAAATAATTTCAGAAATTGTGTTACATGCTTGAGAATTGAACTATTAATTACTCTAGTTGTAGCCAAGCCATATTTCAGACACCTTTTCTCGAAATATCATGTTAGTACTATATTATTATGCGTAGGTGGATTTTTTTGCAAATCAGATCGAATTATATCATATTTGAAATTACCCCTGCCAAATTAACTCTTTCGTGGATTCTCTTATTTTTATTTTCTAGGTATACGGACACTTTAGAATCACTTCAATAATTTGACCTATAATTTCTTTTGTTTAAATTTTTTTCTAACATGAATTTCCACAAAATAAATGATCAATCGCACGACATAAATATGTATTATTATTAATTATTATCATTGATTGATCATTTTTATCGCAGTTGATGGAACAAGGCAAACACCTCTGGAAGCCAAGCTGATCAAAGACGGAAAAATACTACCACTCAAGGATGTTGAGGTTGTGACTGGCGACGATAAAGTAATTTTCAAAATAAAGAAACCGACCAGAGACCAGTCTGGCCCTTACCAAATAAGACTAGGGAATAGGCAGGGTGAAGATGTCAGCGATGTTAAAATAACCATGCAAGATGTGCCAACAGCACCTCGTGACGTTGATGTTAAAGATGTGTTTCAAGATCACTGTACGGTGTCATGGAAAACACCTACAGATGATGGTGGTTCTCCACTTCTACATTACGTCGTTGAAAGACAAGATATCAGTCTAAAAGGTATGTCGTAAACCCCTAACTAGTAAACCACCCCCATAAGCGTCCTATAGAAGAAATTGTGTTATTCAAAAGATATGCAGGGCTTGGATATTTGCCTAATTATACGACGGTCTTATATTGGTAGTCGTAGTAATTTTATTCTTTTATCGTTGGTATCACTTATCTTTCTGTTCTGTGACAAAGCCCTTACCTTCAAACGTGATGCCATGCAAGTGTATTTGTAATTAAGTATATATGGTTTGACAAACAATTATTTCAAATTATCATGATGGATTTTTATGATGGTGGGAAACAACTAGATAAAACTCTATAATAATACTCCCTCATAAACACTCGTTGAGTGTACCCAAAGGCATAGTCTGTGCGGGTAGAGAACGGCTATTATTATTATTTGCCGTGGCGCTCCGGAGCAACTTACTGATTTTTGGTGGCGTATTCACTTTTCAGCTGTAGGAACCTACAGCACCACCTCGGGTGGTCGGTGTACACTCCAAGGTAGCACTAGACGAGATTGGCATCTAGACAACTCACAATACACTTGCTTTTCAACAAGGCACGTGGTCGCCTATCGATCCGATATCAAGTATTTTAGAAAAATCTCTGGTACCTACATCGGGCTCGAACCGACTATCGCTGAAGTTTCGAACGGCCTGCCCTTCAGACCGCTGAGCTACCGGCCACCCATGAGCTACCGGCCACCCATGAGCTACCAGCTACCGTAAAGAATGAATGAATAAATTTTAGATCAGCGTATTGCCAAAAGAAGAATGGACTACGTACGTGCATATGATACATCCATTTTTTAAAGAAAATAAATATTTGTTTTTCTTTATCTTTGATATTATTTGCAATGGTTCATGAATATATGTCACATTTGCATTTCTGGAATGATTTGAAGAAATTTTTTTAAACTTCAAATTCAAATTAGATTTGTCAGATCGGTAATAATATATCCTCTCAACTGCATTGCCAATGGAGTCTAATCTTGAACAATCGAACAAAATAGGTAGGTGATTGAGATACAGGGATTACCATCAAACTTTTCGAAAAAACATTGAAGATCTATAATTGCTAGTTCCCATTTCTCACACAGTATTTTATTTCCGTTTTTGTTTGCAGCTGGTTGGGAAAGCGTTGGTCAAGTTAAAGCTAATGAACCTACAACTTTCAAAGTTCAAGGTCTCATTCCTAAGAAGGAGTATAAGTTCAGAATTCGAGCAGTGAACCAGTTAGGTTCAAGTGAACCGGCATTGTTCGGTAAACCAGTATTAGCTAAAGATCCTTGGGGTAAGTTTTTAACAACATATATCAACAAACTTGTATGGAGGATATAGGAACATTTGGAGGATCATTTCTTCTCTTATTGAACATTTCAACTAAATGTTCCAATATCTTCGAAGTATTCATGTTAAATGTAACCAGTGTTGCTAACTCTTTAAAAGGATTTTTATTGAGACAGAATCCAGTCGACGTTTTACTTACTCTGAGTTTTTGTTCGTAATAGTTTCAGTGATTCGTTGAAATAAATTAAGAAGTCAGTGTTTGTGGTGGAATCACTGTTGTTGTATTGGTCTTCACAACTGATGACAAACTTGAATCTATAACTTCATAACCAAAAACCAGATTTGTCCTTATTCAGGAATATTTCATACGAAATAGCTGTAGAAATTTCAAAGCATCGCAGAAAGAAGAATTGAATATTGAAACCGTCGGTGTTAATAAGAATTAGTTTGGGTTCAGCTAGGCATGCCACCCTCGCTGGCGTAATTCAGCATCTTCCTTTCATTCAATGCTATGCCGTTCCATTCTTTACCGATAGAAATGACAATGTTTGGGTCTTTCCTTACGTCCAAGCTCTTCTAAAACTGCCCTTTTGTATCAATATTCTGATACGATACTCTGCCTATTTTTGGCAGGACTATTTTCACCATCTGGCTTGCCTTTGGTATGTACCCCAGATTAAGCAAACTCTGAGTATTTTGCTCATACAGCCCATTCTGTTGAAGTATCTTGAAGGCTCTTGTGATTTTGGTAGCTGATGTGAGTTTCCTGGGTCTTCCTTCAGAAGCGTGTGCTCCATCACTGAAACCCATGTCAGTCGACGCAGAAGGGTAGTAGGCTCCCATGAACAGCCCCAAACTGCCCTCTTTAGTTTCTGTGGGGTCCTCTTCCTTGAGGGACTCCACTGTATTCGAAGTACCGTCTCTGGCAACCGCTCTGTGGATTCTGGAACATGCTGGTGCTTCCTCCACATCTTCGCAGAACTTTCTTCATGACTTTCAGATTTCTTTATTATAGTGGGTTAGCTTTTCTCTGTAGGTACCTCAGTATCTCGAGGTGCTGGTTCCACCATACTAATCTGTCTCTGCTTTGTATTTTCGGGTCAGCTTCCGCGGTAGGCATCTATAATTAGTTCCACTGCCTCTTCCAGACTATCCATGTCCCTTATTGTTAAGAGTTTCACCGAGGGCTTCTACGTAGCCTTTCCAGTTTTTTTCTGGCGGGTTTCTGAATTTCTCAACGTTTAGAGGTAGAGTGAGGTGGAAGTTAATAAAATTAAAAGCCAAGCTTGCTTACATGAACAAAAGCCGATATCAGCATTGATGTATCGTATATTGGTACACCTATGGAGTATCACTACTACTGAATGGAAATTGGTTTATCGATGGCTCCAACATTTTGGAATACATTGAATATTGGGTGAACCCAATAGTGAACCGTCCATACAGAATGGGTATCTTGGCCATAATAAGTCATTCGAATATGTCCAAGATAGTTGGGAAATTGGCAGCACATGCGAAAAATACAAATTGAGTCAGGCAACACTAAAAGCTTTCGAATCTAACTGCTGCAATTCAAGAGTCGTATGGAACCACCGGGAAACCTACTTCAGGCCCAAACACGTTTCAACCTAACCTTCTTTTAGCTGTACTCTCTCATGAAAATACCATGTGAGGACTACTGGCTTTTTGTTTTGTATCAGGACTACTCAACATCCTGATATTGATTCCTATGTCACATATCTGATTTGTCCTGCAATACTGTTTCCATGCATGCACATGATTCAGCTGCAAAACATACACCAAAACCTCGGGATTCAATCCCATTCGTCCTACTAGTGACATTGTGATCACAAATTTTCTTACGATTCTGGTGCACCGTCAAAAGTTGTCTACTATAGATAATATATCAGTATTCCTATCCTTTCATCTCAAGTATGGAGATCTGCCAAAGGTCTCTCCATGAGAAGTCTTCCTCTCAACCAGCTTGGGGGAATATCGTAACTACCGATAATTCAGTCCATACCCTTAAATTCGCTTGCGCAATAGACAATTATAATCGAAGAAGCAGAAAAGGTTAGCAACAATGGTGATAGCGAAGTTAAATCTCATAACCTAGAATTATTTCAGATGAGGCAAGTAAACCTAAAGATGTACAAGTAGTCGATTGGGATGTAGATCATGCTGATTTGACCTGGGTCAAACCTGACAGCGATGGTGGTGCTCCAATTACAGGCTACTTACTCGAATTCAAAGAAAAATTCGCCAAAGACTGGAAAAAGGGTATTGAAGTTCCGGGCGATCAGTTCAAGGGAACAGTTCCGAACCTAAAAGAGAACGCAACATATGAATTTAGAGTTCGAGCAATCAACAAAGCTGGTCCTGGTGAACCTAGTGACCCAACTAAACCAATAATCGCAAAGTGTAGGTTTGTGAAACCGTTCATCATTGGCAATGATTTGAACAATATAATCGTGAAGAAAGGACAAGTGGTTAAATACGACATCAAATATGGAGGTGAACCTGAACCGGAAGTTCAATGGTTTTTGGACAAAAAAGAAATCAAACCCGACGCTGAAGAACGTATCACTATAGATCGATACGAAAAAAACACCATCATCACCGTGCGAAGATGTACCAGACCAGACAGCGGCAAATACCGATTGGTACTTACCAACAGCTCTGGTACCTGCGAAGGGGTAGCAGAAGTTATCGTTTTGGACAAACCCACACCGCCTAAGGGTCTCAAAGTTGAAGAAATCCGTGCCGATCACGTAAAAGTGAAATGGCAGAAACCAGAAGATCTTGGAGGTACCGACCTTACAGGTTACGTCCTTGAAAAGATGGACATGGATACAGGAAGGTGGATTCCTGCTGGGGAAGTTGGACCCGATGACGATAGCTTCACTTTCAAGAACTTGACACCGAAAAAGAAATATAAGTTCAGAGTGAGAGCTAAGAATAAGGAAGGCGAGTCAGAACCCCTTGAAACTGACGATTTCATTCTCGCTAAAAATCCGTATGATGAACCGGGAAAACCAGGAAAACCAGACATTATCGATTATGACAATAAGAGCGTTACACTGAAATGGGCCAAGCCAGACAGCGATGGAGGCCGACCAATTTCTCATTATACCGTGGAAATGAAAGATAAGTTTGCTGTCGATTGGAGCGAAGTAGCCAAAACTGAAGATGGCAACCCAGAAATCCTTGTGCCGGGTCTCAAAGAAAATATGATCTATCAATTCCGTGTGAAAGCTCACAATAAAGCTGGAGCTAGTGAACCCTCCGAACCCACAGGCAATCACCTCTGCAAACACAGGAACTGTAAGGATTCATTGTTTGATTTGTTTGAAATTAATAATTTTTCACTGGATTCAGATAGTTTTTCACTAATTGTTTTTGCAAAGCACACACAAATATTCATTCACAGTATACACTTCAGCCCATTTTTTCAGCTTGACATATTGCTCAATTTTTGTGTCAGCATCTTAAATAATGTTTCTATCCTAGGTCATTCTTATGCCAAACGTTTAACGTGTTGGCGACTCTACAACTTGAAGTAATCTTGCAAATGAAAATGCAGGGCATAGTGTCTACAAAAAGTATGGTTTGTGTGAGATATTTTGTACTTGATTATTTTCAGGTTTTTCATTAGTTCACGTGTATTTTTGTCTTACGTTTTTGAAAAATATTTTCGGGAATTGTGACGTTTCAGCATATTGTACAGATCCTAGAATTAGCTGAAACCAAAATGAATTCTAGCTTAGGGTGTATATTTTTATTTTGCAGTAAAACCACGAATTGACCGTGAAACGTTCAAGTCTATCACAATTAAGGCAGGTCGTACCCACAAATGGGCTGTGGACTTCATGGGTGAGCCACCACCGACAGTCAAGTGGGTATGGAGAGATGACATTCCATTGACAAACAGCGAACGTATAAAAATCGAAAATATCGATTATCATACTGACTTCACCCTTATAAATGCTGTGCGGAAAGACACTGGAAAATACACTCTCATTGTGGAAAACTGTAACGGAAAAGACACTGAAACTGTCGAACTAAATGTACTCAGCAAACCAGGAGCTCCAAAAGGACCTTTAGTTGTATCTGATGTGACTGCAGAGAAAGCTAAGGTCAGCTGGAAAAAGCCCGAAGACGATGGGGGTAGTCCAGTTAAAGAATACGAAGTCGAAAAAATGGATATGGCTACCGGAAAGTGGGTGAGGGTTGGCCGTCTGCCCGCCGACAGAATGTCTCCTGACGGAACGGGTGAATTCGAGGTAACAGGACTCATTCCTGGATCTGACTATAAATTCAGAGTCACCGCAGTTAATAACGAAGGCGATTCAGAACCTTTGGTGTCTGACAAACCAACCTTGGCCAAAAATCCATTCGGTACGTACCTCTGAATGTATTCGGTGAACCGAGTTTGGCAATAATAACAATACTTGTTTTTAGATGAACCGGGCAAACCTGGTACTCCTGAAATCACCGACTATGACAACAAGGGTGTCAATCTCAAATGGACTCCTCCAGAGAACGATGGTGGTGCGCCAATTGAGAAATATATTATTGAAAAGAAGGACAGGTACAAGCCCGACTGGGAAAAGGCAACCGAGGTTCCTGCAGATCAGCTGGAAGCGCGTGTTGAGGATCTGAAAGAACGTGGTGAATATCAATTCAGAGTGGTAGCCGTGAACAAAGCTGGACCGGGTAAACCTTCAGATGCATCGAAAATGCAGATTATCAAACACAGAGCTCGTGAGTATCCCGCCTAATACTGATATCACTCACCGTTGCCAATTATTTATGTTTATTCTCTTTCAGTTAAGCCAAGGATTGACCGAACCAATCTCAAACCTATTATCGTGCGAGCTGGAAAGCCGATCAAATACGACGTCGACGTCAAAGGCGAACCTGCTCCAACATGCACCTGGTTCCAAATCGAAAAGGAACTTAAATCTGAAGGAAACATTGAAATCATTAATGTCGACTACAACACTAAAATCAGCATAACAAATTCAGTCAGAAAAAATACCGGTGTGTACAAAATAAAAGCCGTAAACCAGCACGGTTCTGACGAAGCTGAGGTCGAAGTGACAGTACTGTCGTCCCCGTCCAAACCAAAAGGACCACTGAAAGTGACGGATGTCACGAAAGGAGGCTGCAAACTCAAATGGGATAAACCAGAAGATGATGGTGGTAAACCAATTACAGGTTATGTAGTAGAGAAATTCGATAAACAAACAGGACGTTGGGTGCCGGTGGGCAGAACCAACGATAACGAAATGGATGTTAAAGGACTGCAGGAAGGTCACGAGTATGACTTCCGTGTTAAAGCTGTCAACGAAGAAGGCGAATCTGAACCTTTGGAAACAGACGAATCCATCATCGCCAAAAACCCATACGATATTCCTGGGAAGCCTGGAACTCCAGAAATCGTCGATTGGGATTCTGATCGTGTGGACCTGAAATGGACAGCTCCTAAGCTCACAGGAGGAGCGCCTATTACGGGATACGTTATTGAGAAGAAGGAGAAATTCTCAACATCTTGGGACGAGATTCTTACAACAGATGTAAGTTTCATCGACAAATATTTGTTTGAAATTGTTAAATGAAAATGTTATTTTCAGACTCCCGCTTGTGACGCGCTCGTTACTGGCCTCAAAGAAGGAAACACCTACCAGTTTCGTGTCCGAGCTGTTAACAAAGCCGGACCCGGTGAACCTTCAGAACCTACTGGACAACACGTTGCTAAGCCCAGACATCGTAAGTCCAAGTTCATAAATGTATTCTTACATACCATGATTTGATAAATCTATCTGCTTTATGAAAACATTTTTAATTTTTCAGTACGTCCACTCATCAACCGCGAGAAGCTGCACACTGTCAAGGTTCGTGCTGGACAGCTTGTCAAGTTTGATGTTGATGTAAAGGGTGAACCTCCACCGGTATGCACGTGGAGTTTTGCACACAAACCACTGGAAAATGGCGCTCACGTCAAAGTAGGAAATGAGGACTATAACACGAAACTCGCGTTGACCGACACCAAGAGAATGCACACTGGAACATACACGATTAGGGCTGAAAATCCTTCTGGATTTGATGAAGCAACTGTTGATGTAATCATCCTAGACAAACCAGGCAAACCCGAAGGACCACTGGAAGTCAGTGACGTCCATAAAGAGGGCTGCAAATTGAAATGGAACAAACCAAAAGATGATGGAGGACTACCAATCACTGGCTACGTCGTAGAAAAGCAAGACGCTGCAACTGGCCGCTGGGTTCCAGCAGGTTTCGTAGACGCAGATAAGACCGACCTTGAAGTAACTGGTCTTGATCCCAATAAAAAATATAACTTCAGAGTTAAAGCAGTCAATGAGGAAGGCGAATCAGAACCTCTAGAAACCGACTCATCCATCCTCGCCAAGAATCCGTACGATATATCATCACCTCCTGGTCTTCCAGAAATCGTCGACTGGGATGAACATTCCGTAAAACTGAAATGGGATAAGCCAGTCAGAGACGGGGGTGCTCCTATTACTGGATACATCATCGAAGCTATGGACAAATTTGGAGGTCAATTTGTGAAGGTAGCAGAGGTTGGACCACAATGTACTGGCACTGTGCCAAAGCTTGAGGAGGGAAATCAGTACAAGTTCAGAGTACGAGCTGTTAATAAAGCTGGACCATCTGAACCATCCGAGCAGACCAACTGGCACACCGCTAAAGCTCGATTCCGTAAGTTCCACACAAATATTTTTCCTTTAAACCCTTAATCTAACGCCTAATTCATATTTTCCGGTATTTGTTCACCACTAGACCTAGGATTCATCAAGAGTGCGTGGTTTACTTGTCTTACTTATCTGAACCCCTTCGAACCATTTCATTATCAGCTATGTTCATTTGTATATTCCTTTATCCAACATTTATACAATCAATAGTTTGGGAATCATTTACTATCATTAGTTGCCCTACGGTAATCACTATTATTTTGGAATACAAGACTATTTCCGCCACTAGAATAGTAATGAGTTTTTTTTGTTTCAGTCAAACCACTCATTGATCGTACCAACTTGAAAGCACTGACTGTGAAATCAGGACTGTCCATAAGTTTAGACGTGAACATTCAAGGTGAACCACCACCAGTAGTAATCTGGTTATTCAATGGACAGGAAATAACTCCTTCCGAAGAAATCCGAATCGACAATATCGACTACAACACCAAATTCTTCGTATTACGCGCTAAAAGAGCACAGTCTGGAAAGTACACGATTATTGCCAAGAATGAAGTTGGAGAAGATCAAGCAGATATTGAAATTTCTGTCCTTGGCAAACCGTCTTCGCCGAAAGGGCCTCTGGATGTCAGTGACGTCACCAAGCATGGATGTAAACTGAAATGGAAGAAACCAGATGATGATGGTGGTACTCCTATTGACCATTACGAAATTGAAAAACTTGATCCACTAACTGGACAATGGATAACTTGTGGAAGGAGCTCTGAACCAGAAGCCAACATAACTGGACTGCAAGAAGGCAAGCCCTACAAATTCAGGGTGAAGGCTGTGAATAAAGAAGGCGAGTCTGAGCCACTTGAAACTGAACAGACCATCATAGCCAAGAATCCATTCGGTGAGTGCATATTTTACCCCATTCATGAGAACTGCATGACCTCAAGTGCTTGCAACAAATAGATATCATTCTCAATAACAAAAGGGTTAACTACCTATGTTTTCTAGAAAGTTACAAACTTTTTCAACCGGTCTCTTTAAAAATTTCAATACCCATCAAGACAATGAGCCCAGTTCTAACCCAAATATGTTTTTAGATGAACCCAGCAAACCTGGAAGACCAGAGGCCAGAGACTGGGACAAAGACTTCGTTGAGCTTGCGTGGAAACCGCCAATCAGCGATGGAGGAGCTCCAATTGAGAAATATATTATCCAAATGCATGACAAAGCAGGTCGTGGCTGGATTGATGCTGCTTCTGTTCCTGGAGACAGGAGCACTGGAAGAGTGGAAAATGTAGAAGAAGGTCACGAGTATGAGTTTCGTATAGTTGCAGTAAACAAAGCAGGTCCTAGTGAACCCAGCGATCCATCTAAACCAGTAATTGCTAAACCAAGATTTTGTAAGTATTTTTGAATTTTTTCTTAAATCGTACTCAAACTGATTACTATTTTCAGTGGCTCCCAAGATTGATCGTAAAAATCTTGGCAAGAAGGTCTTACGCACAGGTCAGCTATTGCGTTTAGAGGCTGACGTCAAAGGAGAACCAGCTCCAGTTGTCACTTGGACACTGAAGGAACAGACTTTGAAGAGCAACGACAGGTTCAAAATTGACAACGAAGATTACCACACTAGCTTCGTTTTACAGAAAGTCCAGAGAAGTGATACAGGATTCTACATCGTCACTGCTAGAAATGACTCGGGAGTTGACACGGTTGAGGTAGAGCTTCAAATAATTGGAAAGCCGTCAAAACCCAAAGGCCCACTCAAGGTATCCGATGTTACCGCAGATGGTTGCAAACTCAAATGGGAAGCACCTGAAGATGATGGTGGTGAACCTATCACGGGCTATTTAGTAGAACGTATGGATACTGAAACCGGAAGATGGGTTCCAGTAACTACAACGAAAACACCAGAGGTTGATGTGACCGGACTGAACGAAGGAAAGGACTACCAGTTCCGTGTGAAGGCTATAAACTCAGAAGGGGAATCTGAACCGCTGGTGACAGATGCTCCAACAACAGCAAAGAATCCTTATACAGAGCCGGATACTCCTGGAAAACCAGAGCTCAAAGATTGGTCGAAGAATCATGCTGATCTGAAATGGGCGCCACCCAAAAATGATGGAGGAGCACCGGTTGAAAAATATATCATCGAAAAGAAGGATCCTTTTACTGGTAAATGGCAGAAGGCTGTAGAAGTTCCTGGTAATAAAACAGAGGCAAAAGTACCTGACCTACAAGAAGGCCAGAAGTATCAATTCCGAGTGAAAGCTGTTAATAAGGGAGGTGAGAGTAAACCTTCACCACCCTCAGAAACAATAACAGCCAAAGATAGATTTGTACCACCCAAAATTGACCGTACGAACCTAAAAGACATCACAGTTAGAGCGGGTCAGCACATCAGGTTGGACGTTAAGGTCAGTGGGGAACCACCACCGACTAAGACATGGTTCCTGAATAAGGCACGTATTGAGAAACGTGACGACATCACTGTTGATATTGAAGACTACAGAACAAAACTGGTAATTGGAGTAGCTAAGAGAGAACACACTGGTACTCTCGTTCTCAAAGCGGAAAATGATTCTGGACGAGACGAAGCTAGTATTGAAATAAAAGTATTGGATAAACCATCTAAACCAGAAGGACCACTCAGAATCAGCGATGTACACAAAGAAGGGTGTACTCTCAAGTGGAACCCACCACAGGATGACGGTGGAGTACCCATTGAATATTACGCCGTTGAAAAATTGGATACTTCCACAGGCCGCTGGGTACCAGCTGGTAGATCGAAAGAACCGAAGATCGACTTGAACAACCTAGAACCAGGCCAGGAATACAAATTCAGAGTATCAGCAGTTAATGCTGAAGGAGAATCAGAACCTTTGGAAGCTGAAAAGACAATTGTCGCTAAGAATCCATTCGATGAACCAGACGCGCCTGGCACACCTGAAGTCACTGATTGGGATAAGGATCGTGTCGATCTTAGATGGACTCCACCTGTAAATGATGGTGGATCTCCAATCACTGGATATATAATCGAGAAAAGAGAGAAGGGATCCCCGAAATGGACGAAAGCAGGTGAAACTGGACCGTTCGAAACAAAAGGAACCGCTGATAATTTGGATGAAGGAACCGAGTACGAATTCAGAGTTCGGGCTGTCAATGCTGCAGGTCCTGGCGAACCCAGTCAAGCATCTAAATCTGTTATTACGAAGCCCAGAAGACGTAAGTATATCATCAATCAAGTTCTCAGAGTCCGATGCTAACCTAGAGTTTTTTTGTTTCAGTGGCTCCTAAGATTGATCGCCGCAACTTGTTCGATTTGACAGTTAAAGAGGGCGAACCAATTTACATTGATGTGAAAGTCAGCGGTGAACCTGCTCCCGATGTTACGTGGTACCAAGATGGAAAGACTGTTACTGGTACGGGGCATAAGCGCATCGATAACATCCCATATAATTCCAAGTTCTTCAACGATAAACCCGAACGAAAGGACACTGGAGTTTATAAGATTGTCGCTATAAATAAATATGGACAAGATCAGGCTGAAATTGAAATAACAGTTATTTGTGAGTACATCAGCTCTGTGTTATGAAATAACGCTAAATTGTCTTTTTTTTTCAGCCAAGCCAGGACAACCCGAAGGGCCACTGGAAGTTTCTGATATCCACAAGGATAACTGTACTTTGAAATGGAAGAGACCAAAGGACGACGGAGGCGAACCAATTGATAACTACGTGGTTGAGAAACTTGATCCTGAAACTGGTATCTGGCTGCCTGTGGGTAAAACCAATGGTGCCATACCAGAAATGAAAGTTGATGGACTCATTCCCGGACACGATTACAAATTCCGCGTCAAAGCAGTGAACAAAGAAGGAGAATCTGAACCCCTCGAGACCGCTGGAACAATCACTGCTAAAGATCCTTACAGTAAGAAATTTTCAAAATAATTGATTTTTATACTCACGTTCTATTTTTATTCAGCTACTGCCGCCAAGCCTGGAACACCGGAACCACAAGATTGGTCAGCCAACCACGTGGACCTAAAATGGACGGAACCAGTGTCAGACGGTGGTGCACCTATCACCGGTTACATAATCGAAATGAAAGACAAATACAGTCCTATGTGGGAGAAAGCTCTGGAAACAACAACTCCCAGTCCTACCGCAACTATCAGTGGACTCATCGAAGGAAACGAATATCAGTTCAGAGTCATTGCTGTCAATGACGCTGGCCTGAGCTCTCCTTCTGATGCTAGTAAAACATTCACTGCTAAACCCAGATTCTGTAAGTCTGAAAATATATTAAACGAAATTGTTGCCTGAACAACTTTCTCTTTTTCAGTGGCACCCAAAATTGACAGGCGCTACCTTCACGACGTCACAATATCAGCTGGATCGCCTCTCAAATTCGAGGCTAATATTATTGGTGAACCACCACCAACAGTTGAGTGGAGGTTCAATGGCAGCGCTCTTAAAAATGACAACCGCACAACAATCGACAACGCTGATTACAGCACCAAGATTGCCATTCGTCCCGTCAATCGTGACGATACAGGAGAATACAAAGTTACGGCATCAAATAGTTCCGGAAAAGACTCTCATGTCATCAATGTTACCGTTACCGATAAACCCACACCTCCACAAGGACCACTACAAGTGTCCGATGTCAATAAAAATGGTTGCAAACTGAAATGGAAGCGTCCCAAAGATGATGGTGGTACTCCAATCGAGTACTATCAAGTTGACAGGATGGACCCAGAAACTGGATGCTGGGTGCCCTGTGGAAGAGCGACTGAACCAAGTGAGTAAACCTACAAGTTGATCAGACTTCTCCATATTAACCAATATGTTGAGAGGCAGTGTCCCTACATTCCTGACATTCAGTGAGGTCAATACAAATTTTATACCGCGTATATATTTTGTTTTTCTCTTCCAATGCAAAAGCATCTTTGGTTTTAATCAATATTTCTTTCACAGACTTCGAGGTATCTGGCTTGACTCCTGGTCACGAGTACAAATTTAGAGTTGCTGCTGTGAACTCTGAAGGTGAATCGAAACCTTTAGAAACAGAGACAACAATCGTTGCTAAAAATCCGTTTGATGAACCCGGTGCGCCTGGACATCTTAAGGCAACTGACTGGGATAAAGACCACGTTGATTTGGCTTGGTCGCCACCTAAAGATGATGGTGGTGCACCAGTTACTGGTTATATTGTTGAAAAGAAAGATAAGTTTGGCGACTGGGAAAAAGCCATTGAGATACCAGGGGATCAATTGAAAGCTACAGTTTTCGATTTAATTGAAGGACAACCCTATCAGTTCCGTGTTCGAGCTGTCAATGCAGCTGGACCTGGTGACCATAGTAACGAAACACCTACTATCATTGCCAAGCCACGCAACCTCGCACCTAAAATCGACAGAACCAATCTCAATGAAGTTAAAATACGTGCCGGACAGACATTTGGCTTTGACGTTAAAGTATCTGGTGAGCCGATGCCAACAACGAAATGGTTGATGAAGAACAAGGAAATCAAAACAGGCGATGGAACAAAAGTACAACATGGCGATTATAACACCAAGATAAATGTTCGTAACGCTACTAGGGCAGAGTCTGGAACTTACACAGTTACAGCTGAAAATGTCAACGGCAAAGACATCGCTGAAGTTGAAGTCATCGTCTTGGATGTACCAAGTCCACCAGGAGGACCGCTGAAGGTATCTGATGTACACGCCAATGGAGCAAAACTGAGCTGGAGACCTCCTGCAGATGACGGAGGTCAACCGATTGAAAGATACATCGTGGAAAAAATGGATGAAGCCACCGGTCGCTGGGTCAACGCTGGAGAAACTGACGGCCCAGAAACGTCGTTGCCAATAGACGGACTGGTGCCTGGACACAAATATAAGTTCCGAGTTAAGGCGGTCAATAGACAAGGAAAATCAGAACCCCTCCAAACAACACAAGCTGTTGAGGCTAAGAATCCATTCGACCAACCTGGTAAGACGAATGCACCAGAAATAACGGATTATGACAAAGACTTCGTGGAACTCAAATGGGATAAACCAGAAAATGACGGAGGCTCTCCTATAACTGGCTACATCATTGAAAAACGGGATAAATTCAATCCCAGTTGGGAAAAATGTGCCGAAGTTGATGGTGACACACCAAAAGGTAAAGTCAAAGATCTTATCGAAGGAACTCCATACGAATTCAGGATTCGAGCTATCAACAAAGCAGGACCCGGAGAACCTAGTGATGCATCCAAGATACATGTCGCTAGACCTAAAAACCGTAAGTGGATTTTTCAAACTGTGGTATAACTGTCCTGACCTGTAACTCTTTTTTTTCAGTCGCTCCAAGAATCGATAGGAACTACTTTGCCGACCTCAAGATCAAAGTTGGTTCTTCGATTGAGTACAATGTACCTGTTAATGGGGAACCTCCACCATCGAAAGAATGGAGACATAAAGAGGATGTGCTGTTTAACAATGATCGTGTTAAAATTGTAAATGAAGACTACAAAACAAGCATCAAGATCATAGATGCTAAACGATCTGATAGTGGAATTTACACACTCATTGTTAAAAATAACAATGGAAGAGATGAAGCAACAGTGAAAGTTACTGTTCTTGACGTACCTACGCCACCAGAGGGTCCACTCAGAGCAGACAATGTCACGAAGAACTCGATGACCCTCCATTGGAAACCACCCAAAGACAATGGTGGAAGTGAAATCACACATTATACCGTTGAAAAGTTAGATACGGAGAATATGCGATGGGTACCAGTTGGCGACGCCATTGGTACTTCAATGAGAGTAGATCATTTAACTGAAGGACATGATTATCAGTTCAGGGTCAAAGCTTGTAACAAGGAAGGTGATTCCGCTCCTTTGCAAACAATCGAAAGTATTACAGCTAAAGATCCATTCACACGGCCAGACAGACCTGGAGTGCCACAAGCTACTGACTGGGACAAAGATCACGTTGATCTTGAATGGACCCCTCCAAAAAAAGACGGTGGGGCACCAATCAGTGAATATATCATTGAAAAGAGGCCAAGACATGGGTACGTATATTGAAGTATGAACAGGGGTTCTATGATTTTCACCACAACCAGAATTTCGATCGCAATTATTTCACAATTCGGAACAATTACTTAGCAAAAAATGAGGTCATAAAACATCTATCATAAATCTTCATGCTAATCCCTGAAACATTTTCTTTTGTATGTTCCCAAGGCATGGATACGATTGATAAACATCATTCATTTTCAAGACCTTCAGTACTGAAGTTTTGCATCCAATTTTCCCAAATCTTTGTTTCACTCAGGACGGTCTTCTTTAAAATGTGTGATATTTAAATTATAAAAATGGTACTGTACACTGTATCTTTCGAGTTTTTAGCGGTTCAACATCTCAATAGATCTCGTAGCTTCAATATTTTTTTATATACTTTGATGCTCTTTTAACAGTTAGTTCCAGTGATTTGTACTTCTTCCAAACGACCACTAATAACTGTTTTTTTTTTGAGAAAATTTTGTAATCTTCCTGCTATTCGGCTCTTCTGATTACATTATGATAATTTTTGTTTTTTCTTCTTCCTTCACATTTGATGGAAATGCATATGCTGATAGACACATGTTTTCAGAACTTGGGAAAAGGCATGTGAAGTACCTGGAAATACACCAAAAGCAACCGTACCTAACTTAGTCGAAGGTGAGGAATATGAATTCAGGGTAATTGCTGTCAACAAAGGTGGACACAGTGAACCCAGCGAAGCTAGTTTACCAGTTATTGCCAAACCAAGGTTCCAAGCACCAATGTTCAACAAGAGTCTTCTTGAAGATATCACAGTCAAAGCAGGCCAACGTTTCGGATGGACAATTCCAATCGAGGCCTCGCCAAAACCTACTGCTAAATGGACAGTTGACGGCAAAGAAATCAGATCCAGCGACAGAATTGACATGGCTGTTTACAATAACAAAGTTTCCTTCGACGTATCATCATCATTACGTTCAGACGCTGGAAGGTACACGCTAACACTTACCAACGATTTGGGTAGTTTCAGTGCTTCAGCACAGGTAACTGTATTGGATAAACCTAGCCCACCACAACCACCACTAGATGTCAGCAGTGTCACAAAAGATAGTGCAAGGCTTTCATGGAAGATACCCCTGGATGACGGTGGTACTCCAATCCTCCACTACATCGTTGAGAAAATGGATGTTTCTCGTGGTACTTGGTCAGATGCTGGAATGGCAACAATCACATCTCATGACATTACGCGACTGATCCACCGTAAGGAATATTATTTCAGAGTGAAAGCTGTCAACATTGTTGGAGAATCTGAGCCTTTGGACACTCAGAAAAGTATCATTGCTAAGAACGAATTTGGTGAGTGATTTTCATTATTGTCTATTTGAGTTGAACAGACGTACTGTTTACAATTATCTCATTTCTCAAAACACTAATCCAAAAAATCTTCTTTTAAAGCCTTCATTTACTTCATCTATGAATTTACCGTGGGGTCAGAAACTGTAATGTAACTTTATTTACTTGCAGATGAGCCAAGTGCTCCTGGTAAACCAGCCGTTACGGACTGGGATAAAGACCACGTTGACTTGGAATGGACATCACCCAAAAGCGATGGTGGATCACCAATTACCGGATACATCATCCAAAAGAAAGAAAAAGGCAGTCCATACTGGACCAATGCAGTTCATGTGCCGCCAAATAAAACTAACGCTACTGTGCCTGATCTTACAGAAGGACAAGAATATGAATTCCGAGTTGTGGCCAAGAATCCTGCTGGTCTAAGTGAACCGTCTGAACCATCAGATTTAGTAACAGCAAAGGCTCGATACAGTAAGTGAAGTAGTGTTCTAGTAGCATTCGATCATCTGAAACCTGGAAAGATAAAGATAAAAAATTTCATTCATTTTCAATTTCAGTGGCGCCTAAAATCAAAACACCGCTCAATGATATTCGTATCAAGGCTGGTCTCATTCTCCACATTGACATAGACTTTATTGGAGAACCTTGTCCTGATGTTTCCTGGACTGTAGGAAGTAGACCATTGGCAGCAAATGAACGTACAACTGTTACCTCAATAGGATATCATACAACTATACACACTGTGAATGCTAAACGTTCAGATAGTGGTTTGTATCATATATTACTCAAAAACAGCTCAGGAATTGATGAAGGATCGTTCCAAGTAACAGTACTTGGTAAGTACTCATTATTTTTCTTATTCTTTGTATTATTACGTTTTAATGAAATAAATTCGTTCTTGTTTCGAAAATATCATGCAGTTGAAGCTCTAACATTTTAAGAACGATAGATGAGGCGTAGCAAAAGGCTGTTCACTACTTTGAGCTTTTAAAGCCAATCTCCATTGACATCCAGTGATGAGGGGTGAATTCCTGTCTTCTTAGCTGCACAATGGACTTCTCGTTGGGCTATTCCATTGAGTTACGCTAAACTGCAGGGGCAGTGCATAACAAAAAGTCTGAAAAAATTATCATATGATACAGACTTCATAATCAGCCCTGTATAACAAATTAATATACTGGATTTTTAGATCGCCCTGGACCACCTGAGAGACCAATTGAATATGAGGAAGTCACAGCTCAAAGCGTAACATTATCATGGAAACCACCCAAAGATAACGGTGGTAGTGAAATCACGTAAGTATAAGTAATGACCTTCATTCTGAAAACCAATATAATTGATTTTTCCCAGTGGTTATGTAATAGAGAAGAGAGATTTGACACACGGTGGTGGTTGGGTACCAGCTGTCAACTACGTCAATCCTAAGTACACTCATTCGATTGTTCCAAGGCTGCTAGAAGGAACGAAATACGAGTTCAGAGTGTTTGCTGAGAATCTTCAAGGTCGATCTGACCCACTGGAGACAGAGAGACCAGTGGTTGCCAAGAACCAATATGGTAGGTGTATCAATTATTCCACCTTTGTCTAAGATCTTGGGATTATCGTTTTTCAATGTAACATAAGAATAGCATGGGAAAGATTCAGTGGGAGTTGAGTGATTACTGAGAGAAAGACTTTTTTGTGACTCAGTCACTCAACCACTGGATTTAGTAGCCAGCGCCATGTCTATTTTAGGGTCTATTTTAATGCAATGCATTTTTCAGATGTTCCTGGCAAACCTGGTAAACCAGAACTTGTCGACAGTGACAAGGACCACATCAAAATCAAATGGACTCCACCAATCAGTAACGGTGGATCTCCTATCATCGGGTATGACATCGAACGGCGAGACAGGGCTACAGGAAGGTGGGTTAAACTCAACAAAGAACCCAATCGTAGCAATGAATACTATGACGACAGAGTTCAAGATGGACATCAATATGAGTACAGGGTTTCTGCTGTTAATGCCGCAGGACCAGGAAAACCAAGTGACACATCGAGCGTATTCACTGCTAAGCCAATGAAAGGTAATATTAAAAATGGAAATTTTATTATTCTTATCGATGTAATATTACAGAAAAACCAAAACTGTGGCTTGACGGAATCATTGGGCGTAAAATCAAAGTACGGGCTGGAGAACCTATAAATGTCAACATACCTCTCTCTGGTGCACCAACACCTAAATGTGTTTGGACCAAAAACAAGATCTCTATTCCGGAGTCCAACAGAGTATATGTAAGTTTAATCACTGCTTCATTTCTCTAAACATTCAAAACAATATATGCTTGCTTCTTTCAGACCGAAACGACAAGTGAAAACACCAGGCTTCGTGTTGAAGCATCTAACAGGGACGACACTGGCACTTACACCATTCGTGCTTCGAATGAATACGGAACAGATGAAGCTGATATCGAAGTCACAGTTGTGGACAAGCCTGGAATACCGAAAGGTCCCCTTCAATACACCTCAACCTCGCAGGATACCATATCGCTATCCTGGAATCCACCTGCCGATGATGGCGGCGGCGACCTCACAGGCTATATAGTTGAAATCAGTGAGTTTGGCACAGACAGTTGGCGACCATGTCCAGGATTCTGTCCCAGACCATCGTTCACCGCACGCGGTCTAACTGAAGGAAAGAAATATGTATTCAGGGTTCGCGCTGAAAACATATATGGCGTTTCCGAACCACTAGAAGGAAAACCAGTGATTGCAAAGAGTCCATTTGATCCACCTGGTGCACCAAATCAACCAGAGGTTACAGGATATTCAGCCTCAACCTGCTCTCTCAAGTGGAATCCACCAGCTTCTACTGGAGGGAAACCAATTACAGGTTATTACGTTGAAAAACGAGAGCGCGGAGGGGACTGGGTCAAGGTCAACAGCTACCCAACTCCAAATACACAATATACTGTACAGGACTTACGCGAAGGCAATAAATATGAATTCCGCGTCATCGCAGTCAATGAAGCAGGACCAGGTGAGCCTAGCAGGCCTACAGAACCAATCATTGCTCAGCATCAAAGATTCAAGCCGGATGCACCAGAACCGCCAAAGGCTGATCGTATCACCAAAGACAGCGTTACACTTTCGTGGAGACCACCTAGAAGCGATGGTGGATCAAAGATCAAAGGTTACGTATTGCAGAAACGACCTATTAGTACTGATGATTGGACTGATATCAATACCATTCCAATAAATGACACAGTCTACACTGTACCCAATTTGAAGGAGGGTGAAACTTATCAATTCAGGCTAATGGCTGTGAATGATGTTGGCAGATCTGAACCCAGTAGACCAAGTAACAATATCAAAGTTGAAGAACAACCTAACAAGCCCTGCATGGATTTGGGAGGCGTTCGTGATATCACAGTCAAGGCTGGAGAAGATTTCAGTATCCATGTACCATACGTTGGATTCCCAAAACCAACGGCATCCTGGTATGCTAATGACAGAATTCTGGATGAATCTGACAGCAGGGTATTCCCACAGCTCGCTGATGATTATGCTAGTATTATCGTGAAAAATTCGAAGAGGACTGACAGTGGGCAGTATAGACTGCAGTTGAAGAATCCATCAGGTTTCGATACTGCCACGATAAACGTACGTGTATTGGATAGACCTGGTAAGCCTGACAATCTTAGGGCTGATGAATTTGCTGGAGATGCACTCACTCTTTACTGGACACCACCCAAAGACAACGGAGGTGCAGATATCACCAATTACATTATTGAGAAGAAAGAAGCTAAATCACAGACTTGGTCGAAAGTTAGTAGTTACGTTACTGTTCCATTCGTCAGGATTCGCAACCTCACACTTGGCAAGGATTACGATTTCAGAGTCATTGCTGAGAACCAATATGGACAATCAGAACCTGCCGTAACATCTGAACCAATTCGCGCTAGGCACCCATTCGATCCACCAGGTGCTCCAGGGGTACCTAGAGGAATCGAAACTACTGAAGATTCGATCACAATTACCTGGGCCAAGCCACGCCATGATGGCGGTTCTCCAATCACAGGTTATGTAGTGGAAAAACGACTTATTACTGAAGACAAATGGACTAAAGCTTCCCACGCACATGTTCCAGATCTAACACTGAAGGTTATCAGTCTTATAGAAAATCATGAGTATGAATTTAGAGTGGCAGCTATCAATGCGGCTGGTCAAGGAGCTTGGAGTTCGGCTTCTGATGCTATCTGCGCTAGAGCCGCTCCAAGTGCTCCAAAAATAACGTCAGATTTGAGCATAAGAGATATGATCGTGATTGCTGGTGAAGAACTGAAGATAACAGTTCCATATGTTGCTACTCCCAAGCCTAAAGCAATATGGACAATCAACGGAGATGAAGTTATATCTGACAGCAGAATCAAAATGGATACCACTGATATTGCCTCTATATTCCTCAATAAATCAGCCAAACGGTCAGACACCGGTAGTTATACAATCAAACTCACCAACTCTGAAGGATCAGATTCGGCTTCTTGCAGAGTTCTTGTAGTGGACAAACCGTTGCCACCACAAGGACCACTAGACATATCTGACATCACTCCAGACAATTGTTCGTTAGCTTGGAGACCACCACTTGATGATGGCGGCTCACCAATTACAAATTATATCGTTGAAAAACTAGACACCAACGGTATCTGGGTGAAAGTGAGTAGCTTCGTCCGAAACACTCATTACGACGTAATGGGCTTGGAACCAAATAAGAAATATACTTTCAGAATCCGAGCTGAAAATCAGTACGGTATCAGCGAACCTTTAGAAAGCACGGAGCCCATTGTTGCGAAGTATCCATTCACGGTTCCAGAAGCACCAGGAGCACCACGTGTTACAGACTGGGATTCCACTACAATTTACTTATCGTGGGACAGACCGAATAACGATGGCGGTTCCCGCATTCAGGGCTACAAACTTGAATATCGCGACATAGCTCACGATACCCACTGGCAGAGTGCTAGTGATTATCTTATCAAAGAAAATCACTTCGACTTGTTCAATATGACCAGCGGACACGAATACGAGTTCAGAGTCAGAGCCAAAAACGCAGCTGGATTCAGCAAGCCATCCGCCTCGTCGACCACATTCAAGCTCAAGGGTAAATTCAATGTACCCTCACCACCGCGTAATCCGAAAGTCATGAATGTTGGTAAGGGCTATGTCGACCTCACTTGGGAGCCACCAAGCAACGACGGAGGATCGAGAATCACGGGCTACGTCATCGAAAAGAGAGAAATTGGATCTCCTCTATGGACAAAATGCAATGACTATAATGTTACTGACACCAACTACACCGTACTTAACCTTATTGATCGTTCAGAATATGAATTCAGGATTTATGCAGTCAATTCAGCGGGTAAAAGCGAACCGAGCAACTGCACTACACCTGTTAAAGTCTGTGAAGTGCTTGGCGGTGAAAAACCAGAATGGATACGTCGTCTCAACAACACATCAGCACCTCTTGGCAAATCTATCACTTTAGAATGCGAAGCATACGGCAAACCAGAACCAGTATTCAGGTGGATCAAGAATGGCCGTGAAATTAAGCTTGGAGGAAGATTCAAAACCGAAGTAAAGGCAAGCACAGCATTCCTGCATATCTCTGACCTGCTTGATATTGATGAGGGAGACTACACTTGTGAGGCGAGTAACACGCTGGGAGCTGTTACCACTACAGCACGTCTAAAGATTGGCAGTAAGTAATATTTATATACCATCAGTAGTCTTACGGCCTCTGTCGCTTCCCAAATTTGAATAGTCATTGTTGTCTAATAAGTAAAATGTCTTTATTCAATGGCTCTTTTCAATCCATGATATAGCCGGTCTTTCTTTGATTTTGTCTTATGTCTCTTGGTGTTAGAATTGCCGTACAACCTTCGCATTCTTTCATATTCTCCAACTACTACAAATTATACGGCATTGAAAATAATTCTCTTTACAGCTCCTCCAAAGATTGAACGCCTTCCTGGAGATCTCTACCTAGCTGAAGGAGATAACACTAAGATCAAGATTTACTATTCAGGAGATCAACCTCTGGATGTCACCTTAACTAGAAACGGACAGATAATCGATGATACAACTCACATCAGATACACAGTATTTGACGATTATATCATAATCTTCATCAAAGATATAACCAAAATGGATGCTGGAGATTACAATTTAACCGTCAAGAACGATAGTGGAAGTGCTTCAGGAAGCTTCACTGTTTACATCACTGGACTACCCGGACCTCCAAATGGACCGTTGGAATCCTCAGACATCACCAAACATACCTGCAGGCTTGGCTGGAAACCACCCAGCTACGATGGTGGGCTCAGAGTAACGCATTACGTCGTTGAAAGAAAAGATGTGCTAGGAACTCACTGGATAACTGTGTCCAGTTCATGTCGAGACACGAATTTCGTAGTACAAGGACTGACCGAAGGACAAGAATACCTCTTCAGAGTCATGGCTGTTAACGGCAATGGAATGGGTCCACCACTGGCAGGAGTCAATCCAATAAAAGCTAGAGCTCCATTTGACCCACCAGGTCCACCAGGTATACCGAAGGTGACTCAAGTTGGAGGAGATTTCGTCAACCTAGAATGGACCAAGCCTGAGGTAGATGGAGGTGCAAGAATACAAGGGTACTGGATAGACAAACGAGAAGTAGGCAGCCTTGCCTGGCAGCGCGTCAACGTTTCACTATGCTTACCAACACAGATTAACATTTCGAATCTCATTGAGGGACGGCAGTATGAGTTCAGAGTATTTGCTCAGAATATCGCCGGTGTTTCTCAACCATCGTCAGCATCGTCAAGCGTTGAAATTAAAGACCCGCTTGCGGCTACGCCACCAGAGATCATTAAACCTCTCAAGAATGCCCAATGCATCCAGAACCATAATGCTAAGTTTGAATGTACGATAACTGGAAATCCAGCACCACACATCACTTGGTACAAGGGTGCAAGAGAAATAACAAATGGGTCGAGATATCACATTTACAGCGAAGGAGAAGTACACCATCTTGTGATACATGATGTATTCGGAGAAGACGCTGATGAATATGTATGCAGAGCTATTAACAAAGGTGGCGTCAAGTCTACTCGTGCAGAATTATTGATAATGAGTAAGTATTCGTTAGAATCTAATTTTATATGTTACATGTTTACGTGTTAATTTTACATGGAATAGGTAGCTGTGACTTCAGACTTAATATTTTTATTCAGCTAACGACTCCTTCCAATGATATTTTTGCCTATTTTGAAAACTGAGGAACTTTACGCTTAAGCATTCATTAACGACCTTGTATACATAGGGGTGTAATTAATGTTATTTTTTAATTTTCAGCTGCTCCAAAACTGAACATTCCTCCACGCTTCCGTGATTCAGCCTACTTCGACAAAGGTGAGAACGTAGTAATCAAAATTCCTTTCACTGGTTTCCCCAAGCCGAAGATCACTTGGGTGAGAGAAGGCGAGGTCATCGAGTCTGGTGGTCACTACCATGTAGAGGTCAAGGACAGGCACGCTATTCTCACGATTCGCGATGCTAGCAAGTTGGACAGTGGTCCATATAGAATAACAGCTGAGAACGAGCTTGGACAAGACACGGCTATTATAAAGATTCAAATTGCTGATCGACCAGATCCACCTAGATTCCCTGCAGCGGATAACATCGGAACCGATTCGTTGGCTCTTTCTTGGAAAGCTCCTGTATGGGATGGCGGTAGTAACATCACGAACTATGTAGTTGAAAGACGTGAACATCCTCTATCCACATGGATAAGGGTTGGAAACACACGTTTGACTACCATGGCTGTCAGTGGGCTCACTCCTGGGCATCAATACGAATTCAGGATATTCGCTGAAAATATCTACGGGCGCTCAGACCCGTCAGACGTCAGCAATCTCATTGCTACTAAGGATTCTGTGAAGAAACAGATACAGAAAAGGAAGTACGAAGTCGATGAGAACGGCAAAAAGATTCGTGAATCGCATAAAGAACCAATTAAAGACTACGATAACTATGTTTTCGATATCTATTCGAAATTCGTACCACAGCCGGTTGAAATAAAGACCAGATCTGTGTACGATGACTACGATATTTTGGAAGAAATCGGCACAGGCGCTTTTGGTGTGGTTCACCGCTGTCGCGAAAGAAAGACAGGAAACATCTTCGCAGCCAAATTCATACCGGTTTCCCATGCCATGGAGAAGGAATTAATACGCAAAGAAATTGACATAATGAATCAGTTGCACCATCCTAAGCTCATCAACCTCCACGATGCCTTCGAAGACGACGACGAAATGGTTTTGATCTACGAGTTCCTCTCCGGAGGAGAACTTTTCGAGAGGATCACAGCTGAGGGCTACCAAATGTCCGAAGCTGAGGTCATCAATTACATGAGACAAATATGCGAAGGCATCAAACATATGCATGAAAGAAATATCATCCACCTGGATATCAAGCCAGAAAATATCATGTGCCAAACTCGTAAGAGCACGAATATCAAACTAATCGACTTCGGATTGGCCACAAAGTTGGATCCAAATGAACTGGTCAAAATATCAACTGGTACAGCCGAATTTGCCGCACCAGAGATAGTCGAAAGGGAACCAGTCGGGTTCTATACAGACATGTGGGCTGTGGGAGTTTTAGGTTATGTACTGTTGAGTGGACTATCGCCATTCGCTGGTGAAAATGACATTGACACTCTGAAGAATGTGAAGGCATGTGACTGGGACTTCGACGAAGAGGCTTTCGCCAATGTATCGGAAGAAGGAAAAGACTTCATCCGAAGGCTACTATTGAAGAATAAAGAGTAAGACTGATGAAAATTGTCGAATAAGGTTTTACAGATTTTTATTTTATTTTTCAGGAAAAGAATGACCGCGCAAGAATGCTTGCTTCACGCTTGGCTCAGCGGTGATCACAGCGACAGAACGCAAGTAATTGACAGATCAAGATATATACGTATGCGTGATAGGATACGAGCTAAATATGACGCATGGGATTCATTCTCTCTACCCATCGGCAGGCTGTCAGAATATTCATCTCTAAGAAAGCTGCTGATAGAAAAGTACAAGATACATGACGCATACTTTGGTAAGTCATAAAAATTGACATTTTGTGTTGTTTAGTTTTCTCTGGTTCACATAAGAAGGAAAATCATGTATTTTCAAAGAACAGAGTGAGAACCATCAGTGATATGAAAAGAAAAAATCCTCCATATAGGTAGTCATTTCCGAAGCTGTGTCAGTCTTTGAAAGTGAGAGCTCAAAAAAGTTCTCGCTAAAGAAACTGCATTCGACATGTACCCAATGAATTATTGTCGTAGTGCGAATTGAGCAAAGGAATATCGTCAGCTAAAATCAGTACCGTTTATATAAAAAATGTATGAAATTTGTTGTTCTGGTTGGTTTCCGGGTTTTGCCGTGGTCTTCTTTGGTTAAAATATCCAAATATTTCAATTGCAACTGCGGCAGTCATATTCAGTGGCGTGGTCGAAGTACTCTTATTGGCGTATCAACTGCTGAAATGGTAGTTCTGATTATAGGGGTACTTGGTCGATAATTTGTAAAAATTCAACTCCAACTCTCTTTTTTGCAGATCGAAGGCAAGCGGCACCAAGATTCGTCATCAAACCACAAAGTGCATTCTGTTATGAAGGCCAAAGCGTCAAATTCTACTGTAGAGTCATTGGTGTTGCAACTCCTACAGTTAGCTGGTATCACAACAACGTGGAACTAAGACAAAGTGTCAAATTCATGAAAAGGTATGCCGGAGACGACTATTACTTCGTCATAAACAGGGCCAGGCTGCAAGACAGAGGAGAATATATCATCAGAGCCGAAAACCACTACGGATCTAGAGAAGAAGTCGTGTTCCTCAATGTTCAACGTAAGTTTTCAATAATAGTAGAGTTTCAAAGTGCTTATAGAGTTGTTTTCAGCTTTGCCGAGAGTGGTACCGGAATATAAACCGGAAACACATGTGATACGAAGGCGGGAACCACTACCATACATGTTCTGGCAAGAAGAACAAGAATGCGCACCAAGCTTCACTTTCCTGCTCAGGCCCAGGGTCATGCAAGAACGAGACACCTGCAAACTATTGTGTTGTCTGAGCGGAAAACCTTTCCCGACAGTGAAATGGTACAAAGAAAAACGCGAACTCAGCAAATACGAATACTCCATGTCACATTCTGATGGTGTGATTACGATGGAAATCAGCGGATGCAAGCCTTCAGACTCCGGAAAATACACCTGCGTAGCGACAAATATACACGGACAGGACGAAACATCTTGTGTGGTTATAGTTGAAGGGGAGTCTAGTACGGCAGAACAAACAGCGTTAGCCAACAAATTGATGTATTCTGGGGACAGAAAATATATCGAAAGTCATATCAAACCGGCACCCATACCAGTCACGATTCGAAAGCCTGCTCCAACGTATACTCCACATCCAATACAACCACGATCAAACAATGCCAGTATGAACAGTTTAACAAACTCTGCATCCAATCTCAGTGTTGGAGATGGTGAAAAACGCACACCTAGGAAATACGGAAGGCTAGATTCGACTGGAAGTCCTAATAGGTCTAGAAGTGCAACGAAAGAATTAGCACGTAAGTATAAAAATTAAAAGATGTACATAAAAATGTTTCATAAGATTCAAACTGAGATGTTCGTTAAAATATTGTAGAAAACGAAGCTGTTCGCAGGTCCCATTTTTAACGTAATTCCATAATTAGTGGATTGGTTCGTTTCTGTCTCAGAGTAATAAAAGACATAGAGATGCCATGCCTATGCCTACACAAATACCTGTTTTGAAGTGAACATGTATGTATCCTTTTCTCTACAATTTGTGGGCGAGGGGTGACGGGGGTGGTGAGACGTTATCGACAGTTTGTTTACATTTGGAGTAGGTTGGACCGTAAACAAACTACCCGAATGAATACGGACATAACATGGTATAAGTCCATCACTTGCCAACAAACAAAATAATGTCAGTTTTGTTGCCTTCAAGACAAGGATGGAAAAGGCCTCTCTATGTCTTTTCTGCAAAAAGCCGTCCAATGTCCAATTTTTCTATACTGCCTTTCAGTCCCCACCGAAATTAAGACCCTGGCTCATACTCATTTTTTGCTTCTAGTTCCTCCAGATGATTCAACGATGTGCAAACCACAGTTCACGAAAAATCTGGCTGACCTGACAGTGAACGATGGTGAAAGTCTGACATTGACAGCTCACGTGAAAGGCGATCCTGACCCTCAAATTGTTTGGACCAAAAACAACAAAGCACTAAGCTCGTCAGAGGTTGTCGACCTCAAATACAAAAATGGAATAGCGAAACTACATATCAACGAAGTATACCCTGAAGATGAAGGAGAATATGTATGCAAGGCGACCAACTCAATCGGCAGTGCTGAAACAAAATGCAATCTCACAATCAAACGTAAGTAATTTCCTCTCTCTAGAATTCAGCGATATTGGCATAAAATGCATAAAGTCCAATACAACATATGCACTCTGTGTAGATTCTCAATTTCAGTAGATAGGTATTACACATTTTTCCTTATCCCTGTTGTCCATCAATTACAATTATACAGATACAAGGTGGTATATCAATCTCCTCTCGGATCATAACTCCGTAAATCATAAAAAAATAGTTCAGTGTGCGAGAAGTTAGTTGTTTTTGTAGTACCTTACATTTTGATTAAACCTTATAAATTAATTCATTAAACCATCATACCCAAGATGAACACTTTCCGATACTGTATAGAGCATATCCAATAAAATACAGGAATGCTCTATATGTGACAGATTGTTTATACGTTCCGTCCAAATTTCAAATTTCTATAATGAAAAACTCAGCTTTTTGAACCAAAAACCCATAGAGTTATAGTTTCTGATATTTTTACTAAAAGAAGACACACGAAAAATATCTCTATAATGAAAAATATTCTCAAAACGTTTTATTAGTTGTTGATGTGTGTAATTCGTTTATAAATGAGGATGATAAGCTCTTCAGGGTGTCCCGTTAATAATGAATAACCTCACACCTGCGAATAGGTGACACTACGACGGTTCACAAAATATATTTAAGTGTTATAGAAAGTCCTACGATTTTCGAGTTATTTGGACTTTTATGAATTTGAAAAAAATTGGTACTCTTCGTGATACAACGGTTTTACGTACACTCTAGTTTTGTTTGGCCATTTCTATGTTTATTTGTTCGCCTTGAACACAGTACACGGAGTATGCAAATATGCATTTCATTTACGGCGAATGTCGAGGCAACGCCAATGCCGCCGCTGCACTTTATCAGGAAACATACCCTAACGTACGCCACCCCGACTACCGCGTTTTTATCAGAGTGCACAACGCGTTTTGTGAGGGAAGATTACTTGGACATGGTGTTGGAGGTACAGACGAAGGAAGACCTTTACATTATTAGGGTGACATCGTGTTGATGAAATTGAAGCAGATCCTTCTTCATCTGCCCGTGCTATATCACAGCGCACTGGAGTTGGGAAGACAACTGTACCTAATATCTCGAAAAAATACCAATTTCATCCTTTCCACATTTTTTTTATTCATAAAAGTCTAAATAACTCGATAATTGTGGGACTTTCTATAACACTATAATATATTTTCTGAATGGTCTAATTGTCCCCTATTCGCAGTTGAAAGGTTATCTATTATTTACGGGACACCCTGTATAAAAGTTTCTCGCGTTATTCGGCAAAGGAACTTTCTAAAAACCCTATTTTTAGTGTATATTGACTGAATTTTTTTCTAATCCACCGCTGTTATAGTTTCACTCGTGTGAGAAGTTACATAAATGTCAAATACCAAATCAAGATTTAATGCTATTCTGACAGATCCTAATGATTTTGTTTCAGCTATGGCAAACGCCGTTAACGGCAAGAAGAAAAGTTCAGATGACAAACCTCCGAGGATAGTGAGCCACCTTCAGTCAGCTTTCGTAGGAGACGGAGAACCCGTAACTCTATCCTGTCGCATTATAGGAAGCGACAAATTTGATGTCGTTTGGTTACATAACAACAAGGAAATCAAGCCATCCAAAGATTTCCAGTATACCAATGAAGCGAATATTTACAAGCTGAAGATTGCAGAAATATTCCCAGAAGATGCTGGCGCGTATACTTGTGAAGCATTTAATGATGCTGGTGAAAGCTTTAGTAGTTGTACACTAAATGTTGTTGTTCCAGGGGAACAGCCAAAGAGTCCCGTTTTCAAAACATTCCCGATTTCCGCCACGGTAAGATAGTTGCAGAGAGTAAATACTGTCCTAGATTTGGACTCCAGTGTAATGCTTTTCATGTTCTTGTTCCAGTGTTTTTGTAGATGATCTACGGCATATAACTTGAAGAAACGACTTGAAAGTTATTGCCACTAAAAGGCTGAAAATGATAGTGAGTGCGAATGGAGAGTTAATGGCCTAATAATACATACGAGAGTATGTTTAAAAGGTTTCTGTTATACAAATCAGGCCTTGTAATATCACTCCTACATACTTGCTATCTCGTGTCCAGTGGATGATATAGAAGGTACCCTTCCTATCGCTGTTCCATTAAGCTCAGAAATCAGCCTTCGAAACCAGAAAAGAACGGAGAAGGGACGTGGACCGTTCAAATATGGACTTGACAAAAATTACCCAATAACCCAATAGCTTGGTACAATTCAATGCAAACAAAACCCAAGCGTGTATTTTCTCTAGGAGAGCCGATCTCACATTGGCCAGCATAATTATGTCCAAATCAATGAAATCCTCCATTTTAATACTCCATCAACAGTGCCCTGTCATGGAAGAACCATGTGAAGTCCATTGTGAAAAGGGCCTCTCCAAAAAAAATCCCTGTCTTTTGTTTCAGGCCAATCGAGCCGGGATTGGCCAAAATAAAAATTCTGACTTCGCCACTTGCCTTAGCATTTCGATTTCCTCTTGCTGAACCTTTTTATACACCCTAGATCATGTTTTTGTAGTAATATTTTCTACCACTCTGTGGGTGCAGTTCACTATTTTCACACCTAATAGTGAATACTGTTACAGTAACGATACTTCCCTCTTTCTTTGATCATAAATAATAATAATAAAAATATTCCCTCATAAACACCCAAAGCATAGCCTGTGCGGGTAGAGGACGGATATTATTATTTTCCGTGGCGCTCCTGGGCTATTTTTTGTGGCGTATTCACTATTCAGCTGTAGGAAAACCCGGAAAACCTACAGCACTACCTCGGGTGGTCGATATGCACTCTGAGGTAGCACAAATGAAATCATGAGATATAGTATTAGTTAGAACTTGCATTGATCATTTTTTAAAGCCTCCTTGTCCTTTTAGGTGTCCGAAAGTGAATCTGCATCATTCATCGCAGAAACAGAAGACGAACCGTTACAAATAAATTGGTTGAAGGACGGCAAACCAATAAAGGAGAGCAGCGCGAAGTACAACTTTACTGCTGACGGAAAACTCTACACTCTTCAAATTCTATCCTGCAATTCCAATGATGTTGGACAGTATCAAGCCAAAGCCATAGGAAAGAAAGGAGAAACTTTAGCTGCCTTTTCACTGAACGTTGTTCCATCTGGTGAACTCTGAATAAAGCTCTGACTGCTCAACAAACGCAAACTAACGAACGACTTGCTCCAAAAATTTATTTTATGTAACATAGTATGTGTATAAATAATATATTTTTAAGTGTTTTATATGAAGTATTCGACGAGGGTTAGCATTTACTGGATATTCTATGCAATGCTACTGGCATCCTCTACCGTAACATCTTTCAGAAGAATTGCAGAGATATTCGGTATGCGCCCTCCCTTGTCAGAAATTTACATTAGTGCGATTATTTTTTTCGAAAAGGGAGCAGAACTGTCGATTTTTTTTTTTAATGGTATGGAATGAGAATATTTATTTAATCAGTGTGAGAGAGCTTCTGCCATTTTTTTCATCTCGCCATCGTTGTTCATTATTTAAGTTTCACAAAACGAACATTATTGCTTTTGCAATGCCCAAACACAATTGTACCATACGATGTAAACATGAAAAATAAAATATTATTTTTTATTTGCTCTTTCATTTCATTTACATTACAAATAAATCGGAGAATAAGTTTAGCCTATCTAATATACAAAAGTTTAGGTAAGAAAAAAGAAAGGAGAGAAAACAAAATCGACGAAAATAAAGAGGGTGATTCAAGTTAATTAACTAGATAATTGCTAGACTTTAATATTTTATGGGAGACCCTAGCAGAGTTGATACCAGCAACAGCTTAATTCAGCATTTCTGGTTTGAAGGATACATACAGTTACGAAGACTAATCTTAGTCAGTATGTTGGAAGTGTATAAGCTATACTGTAAAGGCCCAAGTATAGATCCTTGGAAAAAAGTCGAACGCTTTACTGTAGTCCAGTAAGACCATTAGCGAGATATTGCCTTTGTCAGTTGCTGCCAATATGTCATCCGTTATTTTGAGTAGAGCTGATGTGCCAAAATCCCCACTAAAAAGTAGGCAGTAGGCAGGTACTACATACGCGATTTTCCATTGAGTTGGGAAAAAGTTCTCAAGAATAAAGCTGTTGTAGGTAAAATATTTTTTATTACAGAAAAACATATTCTTATCATTGCCATAGTAACACCATCTACGCGAATGGCATCAGTTCTCAGGCAGGTTACTGCATCGATAATGTCATCTTCAAATACAAGATTGAATTCGAAATTATTTTCATCCACATTTGGGGCTAAGTTGTTATTATAAAATTCAATAAGTTCTAAGTTTTTTGTTTGAAACATTTAAGTTTTTGAGATCTTTCCACAGTTGCTTTGGTTTTTATTGGCACAAACACTATTGAAATATTTAATTTTTTTTTTATGTCTAATTGAAGCGTTAGTTGTGTTTCTAAGACTTTTATAATAACAAAGATTATCCTCGGTCTTAGTTCGCTCGTATTTCAGTTTTGCTTCGTCTCCGAGATTCATTAATTTTCTCAGATCATTACACAGCCAGGGAGCAATTTAGTCAATCTAACTGACCACATTGGGGCATGATGATCAAATACTGATAAAATAGATTCATTGAGTAATATCAATTTTTTATCAATATTTTTAATATAGTAAATTTTATCTAGATTCATTTCTTCTACTTTCGAGCAAACTTTATTAACATCAACATTTTTTTAAATGTTAGTTAATTAATAGATTAATCGACTTACCTAAGGAATATCAATATAAATTAATTGAACTGTGGATCTGTAACGTTTACCATGTAGTATACAATGTTAGCAAAATTGCTTTGGATTTGTGTGTCTAACTTTCAATTTTTGGAATGTTTGTCTCAGTTGCCTTAAATTGAAACTGAAATATTTTCAAGATGATGTCCAACAATAAAAACTCAAGATGCTCCATATACCCGTTTCTTACCAACAATTTTTTATTTATATTGATGGCTAGGAGGAAATATATTGTAAGTCCATTTTCGAAAATGTGATATTATGACTATCAATTCAATCGAGGGGAAATCTTTATGATGTACATCCACTTGAAACTGTTTACTGAAGTTACTAACACGACAATCAAGACTTTTCCAGTAGTAAAAACATAAATTGATAAATCTATAAATTGATTTTATACAAAACTACTTCTTTGCTCATACAATATTTGTCCTCTGAGCCATCGATATACAACATCCAAATTCCGAAAACTATAACTACATCTGACTTCCTTTACATTTGATTCTATCTTGTTTACAATACAGCCTGACGGTAGTGGCATAACATTGCACAGACATAATGTATTTCACCTTCCAAAGGTTCGCAGTAGCCTTTTAATTTATGCCTCAATATCTCATACATTTTTGACAATCCTATGAGTTTTTCTACATAATAACACTTTTTGAAACCTTTCTGATTTGACCAGTCATTGGCCAAATGACAGACCATCTGAGGAAATTCCGGGTCAACAGAGTCCTTTTCCTGACACATCTGTAGCAAATCAGGTATAGTTATTCCTTTTATGTAATGATCAACCAAACCTCTTGATGGCCAAGTGTTCAATTCAGACCACTCGGATGCCATAAATGGTATCCAGGAAACAATTATATTTTTGACATTTTTCATACTGATATTGAAAAATAGTGCTAGCTCAATGTCAGGGGTGTTCCTCCTTAGTTTCATGAGAGTTAGAAAAAACTGATCCTCTAGAGGAACAGATGCAGCTTGATTTCCTAGATGATCAACTGTCGGACCCAAAGTACTGTAAACGTAACTGAATTTCTCATGTGATTCCAAGCCTGTATAAAAATTCATATACGAGGGTCTATTTGTGAATTTCGAGTGTGAGAGTAATGAATTATTCTGGGTTTGAGAAGCAACTGATTTATAGCTAGGACTTTTCTTGTAGTGGACAGACAATTTTGTTTTTAGTGCTTTTTTTTCAGATTGTCTTTTGCGCTCTGAGTGATCCGTTTCCTTGACTGTAGGCAAATCTGAGATTTGGTTCCAGCTGAAGACTGATGGAATTGCATCTTTGACTAAAGGTCTTGTCCCTACAATAAGAGATAGTTTAGACTAGGCTCAATTTATGCATCACTGTCATAATCATAGTCCTAATCACTGTCTTAATCATAAAATTAAATTGTACATTTCAGTGAGAGCATTTATGCAATTTTAGTCTTAATCATAATCATAAGAACTGAAATGTATAGTTAAATTTGATTTTATGATTAAGACAGTGATTATGATTAGGACTATGATGATGACAGTGATGCATAAATTGGCCCTATTGAGTATTAGTTGTGTGGTAACAAATTCTATGTTAATTTTTAGGACCAAAGATTCCAGAAAACTTGTTGGTATAAAAGTGTTATTTATCACTAAAAAAACTTCACGCTGTAGGCATAACTAGCAACAGCAGGCTTACCTACGAAGTTTCCTTTTTCATAATCTTGCGCTGTGAAATGTTCAAGGCACACCTTGCTGTCGGGCGAAATTTTGAAAGATTCATTTTTTTTTGTTGCCAGCAACCACTTTTTTCGTAGCTTTTCATCTTTAGGAAAACAGTGGCCTTCCATATTCCAGCAGTCATCCACAATGCAATATGCCGTTGGCTCTACCATTGCCTACATACTCGAAACCAGAATGATACACATGCCTACTGAAAAAAATTAAACCATTAAACGTCAACTTCGTATAATTATTTCTTTCTCCCAGGGCAGCGGGCACAATTTCTTCGAGTTATTTTGTGGGCCCAACAAATAAAGCAGTGCGGTGATATAATCCTCGTCTCGTTCGTCTAATCCATAGACAAATTATTAAATTAATTATTTTTAGTTTCTCTATGGTCTAATCACTAATGAAAACAAAACACCACGATATAGCATATCAACATCAACACATCAACAGATTTGTTTTGGTTTTGACTTTTGATTTGGGTGAACGTCCTAGAACCGTCAAAATTAGTGGCACGGTTGAAGTCTGACAGCTTTGGGCTTGGGCAATTAGACCTCTAACGCCGGGTACACATGATAGTTCTCGCTTATGGAGTATTGTTTTCTGATTGGCCGCTGACTGAGAACATGTCGTTCTGTGTTATTCAGTGACCAATTCGAAAGCAATAAGCTGTAAGCCCATCAACAAAAAGCTGTCATATGAACCCAGCATAAGACTTAATAGACTTTGGTCACTTAGGTTGGATTTTTGGTGTGCCGTAAACGACATATTTCTGAAAACAATGTTGAAAAATCTCTGGTTGACCAGAATGGGCAGTCTGGATTTACCACTGTCATCAATTAAACGATCAAACGAACTTACCTGTGAAGTTCGATCGGGATTATATGACATCGCCTTGTCCGAGGATCATTATTTTTCACTATGTAGTTTGCGCTCTCGCAGTGCAAAGGCCACTGATTTTTAAAGAAGAAATAAGAAGAGGAGTATGTCTCCCGCCAACTGCCTGCCTAGCTAACTTCATTACGCTCGAAGTGCCTGCAATATTTGTTTAGGGCGGGAGTTTCAATTTCGGTTGTGGGATGATCCTCGGACAAGGCGATGTCATATAATCCCGATCGAACTTCACAGGTAAGTTCGTTTGATCGTTTAATTATATGACATCGCCTTGTCCTTCAGATCATTATTTTTCACTATGTAGCTGTTTAAAGATAGCGAAAATATTGCAGATAGTAATTGTTTTGCGGATATCATGGGCAAAGTTTAGTTATTTTCCTGTGAATTAATCGCTTCAGATTTTTATTAACGAATTACTTCAAAACTGTTCAACATCAGCTTCCGCAAGTTTTATGTGGTTGCTCAAAGGTTTATCATAGAATTTTTCAAATGATGTTTGTCCTTTCCGACATTTTCGGCACTTTTATTTCTGATTGCATCCACGACACGCCTTTGAGGTAAGCTATATTGCCTGTCGTGTCGAATGGGCAGAGAATATTTTGATATCAACGTGCACCTAATAGTATGAAGGGTTATTTTCTTAACCCATCTGATCAAATTTTTCTTTAGTTGACAGAGCCTATTTGTCATCAAGAATAAGTGAAACTTTGATTACTCCCACACCCTGGGCTCCACCGTTATAATCATGTAGGCAATTTACTAAGCACAAATATGGATCTTCGACTTTCCAAAGGGGTTGACACTTGGTGTCCTACTTGTTTTCACATGGTAAGTGATATTTGTCAGCACTCATGAACTACTGAATATGTTTTCTAACCTAATTTTGTGGAATGTCTGGTACTATGCCCTGCAGAGAGCTTGCATGGGATGATAAGTTTTCTGGGAAAATCTGAGATGCCTAATTTTCCATAAGACTTTATAGATGTTCGGTATTGTACCATTTTACTACTTCTGGATCCTATGTTACGCCATAATGCGGCTCATCTGAGTGTCTCATTCTTCCGATACAATTCAAGAACCTCTTCCAAAGAGAATTTTATTGTTACATAGCGCCTGGCAAGATAAGACCTAGTGCTGGACGCTGTTGGTTGAAAGTGTCACATTTCACAGGTATTATTAATTGTCCAACGGATTCTGGAAAAAATATAAGACAGCTGCTGCGTTTTCTGCAGAAGGGTCTATATATACCTGTCAAAAGTGAGATATTGCTTTTGTGTGATTGAAGATAATGATACTGTTTCAAGTTTCCTCTGAGAGTCCCTGTTTTATGGAAACCTTACGACGTTTTTTTTTTTTTTTTTTGAAATGGAGACAATTTATCGTTAGGTTCCATAACAAACATTTCTCTAATAAGACGTTTCTTAAACATTGGGAATCATGGTTGTGAGGGTACTACTACAATAGTGTGTAGTGTGACTTAGGATTAAGTTCAGTTTTATTTACAGTATTTTCACGTTTTATGTGTTCTGTGCACAAAGTGTGGTCCCTGGCAGAGGCAACACTGCGTTTGACATCGAAACTTTGACACGCCCTGAGTGGAAGTCCGACAAAAAACAAATTTACATTACAATAAAAAATGTTAGTGCCTACTTGAATATTTGCCCACAAGCTACAACCTAAACTAGTGTTGTACAACATTTACACCTCACACCTATAGCTTGATCCTCCTGGCACCTGCCGCATACGGATCTCTCGGCTGCGATATGAGCCCTGTGCATGCAACTTGGATGCAGATATCAGTGCTTGGTTTCACAGACTCTGAAACGACTTTAGAAGTGCAGCTCTGAGTCAACAACTTGAAAATTTCCATCAGCTCTATTCGCCTTCAGCAACATACACCACAGGAGGCAACCAACCAGACGCCTCTCTCTTAACACAGCCAAAATTGTACACTGCCAATTCTATTTATATAGGCTATGGCTGCTAATGGCGCTATGAACCAAGATATTATTATGTTGTGACAAGCAAGCCTGCAAAAACACTTGATTGCATAGGAGGCAGCCAGCAACAATAGATAGTTAATATGTTTCAAGGCCTCTGCTGCATTCCATCCACCATATGTATGTTCCCTTTTTATTGATGCACATTGAATGAATAAAAAAAATATTATTAAACCACCATTTTTAAGGTTTAATGAGGTTTGGTATACAATTTCGGTATCGTAGCCCTGGCCTATTCTCAATGCTAAAATTTTGTTGTCTAATGATTCTGAACATTCTGCCATACTGATTTTTGCAGTTTCTCTGATTTTTAATTTGTGTTTTGTACAACAGTTAATTACTGACCTAATGATTCTTGTTTTCCTCAGGTGGCAGCTCAGTTGTCAACTTTTAAGAATTCAGAGTTGATTTCGGCTAGTTTTCCTATAATTGTTGATAAATCCAATGCTTTTTTATAAAGTTGTTAGAGAACTAACATGAGACAAGGCGTTCCCGTTTAGTTCTAGCGGTAATCCAGAATCATTCAATTATGACCCACACACAAGTAACATCTTACTGTCTAAGAAAAATCCAATAGAGATTTGATTATTTTACAGAGATGACAAAGGGAAAGCAAGTGAACTGATAATAAGTGTCACATACTTTAAATGTTGGGTATTTTCTGAATTTTTCATGCACTGGCACCGAGTATGCATCTTTTAAAACAATCGTAGACAAAAAGAAGTTCTTTTCAATTTGCTTCAAAACTGTCCTTGTACTTTTCATTTTGAAGTGTTGAGGTTTGGGTATAAACCTATTATTTTTGAAAATCTGGGATGAATCTTTTCGATATTTCACTTATTGTGCTTACTTTCCATACTGTGCCTAGAGATCTGTGATCTTATTGCCTAGGTTTTATATAGAATGGGATTCGTACCATTTGATAATATACATAGTAGTCTTGGAGGTTGATATTTGTTCATTTCCCTGCTGTGATATACAAAAGTGTGTTATGGTGCCGATTATGGTTATTGACTATTGAAGCGGTTGGTTTTTTATTTATTTATTAATTTATTGCATCCAAATTATCTCTAAAAAGGAACCTGGAAAAAGGAGTTGAGAACTGCCTGGATTAATTTGTCTACTGTGAACAAATGTTCTTCTCATAGATAATGACTACCACAGTGGAGACTGATGATCATAACTGTGGTAATAATTAATGGTTATAGAACCTAATTTTTGATTGATTATCTAGTATTGTCTGTATATTTGGAAATTTTCACCTGGTAGGCAGACTTCCAGACTTTTCTGGGTCAAAGTTCTGGCAAATAAAAGCATGGCGGAGATTTTTTCATTGTCTCAAATTTTTTACCAATGTGAATGAGAAATTATTCTCTTTTTCTAAACCCCCAGACATAACATATATGTTTTATGCCACTTTTTTTTTTTTTTTTTTTTTTTGAGGAGCATCTGTGACTCCATTACACAGTGTGTTTTCTTTGTCAGTTCCAATTGGCTGTAAATAGTTGTCAAGGTCGTCAGTAAGTACCTTCAACTGAAATTCCATTTTTAACTATGGGAATTTCTTTGCCTGGAATTGTTTGGTAATACCTACCTACCTCTGGCATATGGCATCGATAGAGGGAACTGGGAGAATTTCTTCACCTGGAATTGTTTGGTAATACCTACCTACCTCTGGCCTATGGCATCAATAGAGGGAACTGGGAGAATTTCTTCATTTGGAATTGTTTGGTAATACCTACCTACCTCTGGCCTATGGCATCAATAGAGGGAACTGGGAGAATTTCTTCACCTGGAAATGTTTGGTAATACCTACCTACCTCTGGCCTATGAGCATCTATAGAGGGTCACTATCCCCAGCCTGTGGCTCTGGATGGGATTTCTCGTGTTTCTTCACTTGACTTTTTACCCTGGTCTGTGGCACTTGATGGGGTATCTCGAGTTGCTATTTGAACCATTTATCCCCGGGCCTGTGGCTGCTACGCGGGATATCTCGAGATGCTGTTTGGACCATTTATCCCCGGCCTGTGGCACCTGATGGGGTATCTCGAGCTGCTGTTGGAACCATTTATCCCCGGGCCAGTGGCTGCTACGCGGGATATCTCGAGTTGCTATTTGGACCATTTATCCCCGGCCTGTGGCACCTGATGGGGTATCTCGGGCTGCTGTTGGAACCATTTATCCCCGGGCCAGTAGCTGCTACGCGGGATATCTCGAGTTGCTATTTGGATAACGTGGTCGAGACCTAGCCCTTAACCTAAAAATAACACGGCTTCCACATTTTCGTGTCTGGAGCTGTTTTTCAAGTTTGCACGGTCAAGTCCCGTGGACTGGACCGTTCTCTTTTTCTTTTCTTCACCATTTTCGCAAAGGAATACTTTCAGTTTCTCAATTTAAGCAAAATAATTAAAAACACATCTATGGCCTTTCGCACTGAGAAGCGTAATGAAGTTAGCTAGGCAGGCAGTTGGCGGGAGACATACTCCTCTTCTTATTTCTTCTTTAAAAATCAGTGGCCTTTGCACTGCGAGAGCGCAAACTACATAGTGAAAAATAATGATCTGAAGGACAAGGCGATGTCATATAATCGTCGTTCATCGGTTTACCTTTAATCTTTGTTCCATTTAACATACAGAGCTGCCCAGAGTGTTTAACCATAGAAGTATTCAAGCGAATAACCGCAAAATACCACTGACAACTTGATCCGAATGAAATGAGCGGGCATACACGAAACTACCCGAATGAATACGGACAAGCCCTCGCTTGTAAACAAACAAAGTTATGTTGACTTCAAGACACGAATGGAGAAGGCATCTCTATGGTATTTTATTACTTTGAGCCTCGGGAAGATGTTTCATAAGAGTATGATGCATGTCTGGGGCCCTATTCTCAAATGTCGACTACCCTGTGTCGCATGTGACAAAATATTTCCATCACTTTTCTGGACCAAGCATCAAAAAGAGATAGAGATATTTTTGAGAATCGGGCCCCTGGTGTCATTTTTCAGTTGAAGGACGGTGAATAGTCAATTTCAATCGACAATTTTCCACAGACTAGTGGGAATTCAACATAAGGGATACTCCCTCTGGTGCCAAGTTTTGACACTATAGATAAGTACATTGAAATTATTGTTTTCGTCAAAAATTCCTAAGATTTTAGCTATGGTTTATGTGCATTTTGTTGAACCTGTAATCTCTATTGATAAGTGATGAATTTCTGGGGGTCTATTCTTGAACCATTCGGTTTCAAATCGTATACGAAAAAAAGAGAAAAACATACATGTTTCATGTGTATCGGTATGAAATAGTAGATCGAATTCGCATACCTAAAAACTCGAGTATAGCACCCCTGGTACATATAAATGGTGAATATTCTGTTCTTCTGTTGACATAGTGTATTCGAGAGTAGTTCAATTTCTGCCACTTTGGCGCTGGCATCTAATGTTGAATCCCCAATCAGTGATCGTTTTTTGTTGTCAGGTTGGTAATCTATTTTGTTTTTATATTTTTGCAACACTGTAATTTGTAAAACTGACATGTGTCAACAGTTTTAGGTACTTAAAGAAGAAGAAGTAGAATTTAAATTTAGATTCTCTATTGTTTTGTGACGTGAAGGACGGGTCAAAACCTTGAAAATTTTGAAAACCGTTAACGTGATACTCGTGATAGTAGAATCTTCAAAATTATAGCGTGTAATTAAGCGGATGATTGCCGAAATCCACCAAACAAGAAATAATCTTTCAATTTTTTTCTTCCATCCAGCTTAATACTGATAACTGAATATTCTTGAGTTTACTAATGACTGGTATGCAACCCTACCGAAGAACTAAACCTGTAAGAGTAAATAAGAGTGAAATAATGCAATTGTTTATAGTACTATAATAGGTACCTAGTAAAAGTCCCATGAACATGACGTTCCCGTTGTTTCCCTATATAGATGAACTCTCAATTCTTATTAGGTTTCGTTCTTAGCTATAGGTGCATAACATTAATAGTCCCAGTATATTATTACCTAAGTGTGAAATTCTTCAATTACCAGCTTCTAATTATACACGGTGTAATCTAACCTCTTGCACTCCCATTTTATAACAAATGGCAGGTGTGGAAAATAAAAAAAAATGTGGAAAGTTCAAATTGTGTTGGTAAATTCGTCGAAATTTTGGGAACCTCTGTCCGCTGAACGTCAGCGTCGTCAGCTGACCGGAGCAGAGCGCCAGAGCGGACAGAGCCGTAATAATACTGGAACTGCCGGAGGGCTCCGAGCAAATATAATTATTATTATTGCTCTGAGCCGGAGGGATGAAACTGTGTAATTTCGAACAGCGGTTTCCAAGATTTTCCGAATTTTCCAACAAAATTTAAATATCCACGATTTTTTTCGAATTTTTCATTTGTTATAAAATGGCATAATACACCTATCCTTCATTGGAGTGCAAGAGGTTAGATTACACCCTGTATACGTAGGTACCTACTTGTCCCTATCCTTTCATCAGGTCAACCTAAGTCGTAAAAGGTTCTTTTAGCCTTATACTGTGGTAAAAGTACCAAGTACCTGCGTATATATAGACAGCTACCATAAGTTTAAAAATGGCCATGAAGCTGCACATTTTATGAATAAGATAACAAAGTATTGCAGGGATTAGGCAAGGAAAACTTTCTCAGAATTTTCCGTATCAAGTATCAAAATACCTGCCTATATCTTCTATGATTCCAGGTGATGATGTTACTTCTGTTGTAGTTGTTGAACCGTGTCATTCAAAAATAGAGTAGGTAATGAATCTTTATTGTTCTTTTGGGAAAGTTGTTAATATTGGTAGGTACATAGGCATGAATCAATATTTATTCTTTAGCTAACGTGAAGTAATAACTTACCTAAACATTTCACATTACCTAACTTATTGACATCCTAAATGTTATTAATTAACATAGGTAAAAGTGGGTGGTCGACAAAAATTGGTATTTCAACAACATACTCATCCATAATTATTCATTATCCAATTCATATTTATTTTTCTTTGATAAAACCCATTTCTTCATTAAACATCAAAACTTATGAATTAACGAAATTTCAGTTTTGTTTCTTGGAATAATTAGCAAGAAATTACCTTCATTTGAAAAATAGGAAAGTTGAGTCATGTCATGTGCTTATAACAGCTGATTATTGTTTAAAAATAAAATCAGCTGATTCGAACGTGGAACTAATAAAGATGTAGATTTCTAGATTATCGACTTGCAGCTTCTTAGCCTGGGTGTACTTGTGAATTTTCGATATCATTTGTTTTTTATTTTAGGAAAGGAATTGAATATTTCAATGTCTCGCGTAGGGTTACTGCAAAGGTATGTTGTCACTATCTAAATGAAAAATGCAGACTTAAGGTAACAATGGAAATACGCCATTAACTGCAGTCGTTGGTGACCAATAAGAAAGAGGCATATCGGCAATGGGCATATCTCTTCGGCTCACAAATGTAATAGGTTCAATCTGGAATCTCAACATGTGGCAACAGTGAAGTGAAGGGAAGGCAAGGCTATGACACTGAACTGAGACTCATTTTGCTGCACCGAGTTGTTCTTTTCATTACCATCTCTTTTCAACTCGCATATTGGTGATACTCTCCTATTTCAATTTGTTTGGTCTTACCAATCTCGGTTCAATATCTGAACGTAGTTATTAAAAGTAGTGATAATATTATTTTGATCAGACTTTCAGCTGTTCATAATTTTGTTATTTGGGATGATGAATCGAAGTTCTTGAATAAATAATTTGAATTAAATAACTATTTTTTCTTTACAAAGCTTTAATTATTATGTGATAAAAAATACAATTTAAGGTTAGTTGGATGGCTGCCTTGTTGCCTATTTCTGAGTTATGTCTTATATGTTTAATTATTTTTTCTTCTAGTATAAAAATGGAAGACTATTTTGAAGGGTTTTCGGAAGATTTAACGAAATGGGAAATTGTTAAAGAAATGGTTGACCTAGATCTAGGTAAGTTGCCCTTGTTTCAACAATAAATTATTCTGTTTTTCATTTGTTTCCTTCAATATCACTTCCCCATCTATTCTCACAAATTACTGTTTCAAAAGCCTTTAAATTACAGATGATGAGCTCCAACAGGAACACAAAACGGTTCCAAGTGTTCAGCTGCTTCCAAGGCAAGATGTTTTCTTGTATGGGACAATTCCTAAAATGGAACAAAGAGTTTATACAAAATGTAAAGAGTGTAGGCTGGTTTTCAACCCTCGAGATATTTTATCACACAAAACATGCCCTGGAAAATCTCATTCATCTTCACACAGCCTGAAAAAGAAAGTCAAAAGCAAAGGCAGTAGTAGCAAAAAGTCTCATTCAAACCTACCTCCACCTCCACTTTTCAAGGTAAGATTTTTATATCTAAAATTTGCAAATTTTGTTTAACATTTGGTATTCTAAAGTGATGAGGAGTGGCAAGTGGCTCTTTATTTTTTTAAAGCTGTTGATTTTTATAGAATTTTGTTCAACTGTTATTTGATGTCAGTAGTTTTTTGTTATTTAAATGAAAGGTTGAAATTTATTTTTATATTTAAATTATTTGTTTTAACTGTGATTGATATTTGCAATAGTTTCAAAAAAATTCAAAGGATAAAAACACATTTTATCAGAAGTAAGAATGGCTATGATATAATTTATAGGATATCCCCAGCCGTAAAAGGTTGAGGTTGAGGTGGCAGATCATACCTATGGAAATGTTTAGATCTCGTCCGTTTTTGGTTATAAATTCTTGAATGTGGAAATATAGAAATCACGGAAGCAAGAATATTGACTAGTACATAGTGGCACTACAACTTTCTAGAGGTATGCTTTGTTTCTTGATTTCATTTTTAGATTAAGAAGTAAAATGCATTTTGTGAATTTACTCAAAAAATACATTTTCGCTGAACTATTTCATCCTAAATCAAATTATATAGCGCCTCTCTGGACTGTATTTACCTTTTCTGCATTGACAAAATCATAGTTTACATCAGAATGTCCCTGGAACTGGCCTATTGAATAATTTGTAAAAATTTCATACCTACCCTACTCTTCTTTTATTGGTAATATGGATTTTGGCTGAAACATCTCCATAACTGTAACATTTCACTATTCTTAGAAATATTCTGAATATGGTCCCCTTTCTTCCTGTTTTTCAAGAGGTTAATATAACCAGTATTTACTAAGTGATTTATTTGAGTTAATTGACATATTGGATTCCTAATTTAGCATATTCAAGTCCATCTGTGCTTTTTCCACTTTGTAAAAATACTACCCAACCATTGTTTGAAAAGAATAATTTTTGTAACTTTTCCGATCATATCTGCAGCATGCTTGATCTATAATTCCAAGACATTTGGGATGCCTTAACATAATTCTCCATTAGAAGCAAAAGTTGAGCAATTCACTGAATTGGTTGAAATTCTCATTTTCATTTACGCACTGACAGCTGGTGTAATTTTGATTTAGTTATACACAAAAAAATTTTGGTTTAGAAAGGAAATTTTTTGCAATGCACATGCTCTGGCCACTTTATGTTGGTTATTCATATCTGTTGTGTATAAAGATGTTTGACAATAAATAATATATTAGCGAATCTCTCATCTCTATAAATATTTTTTTATCCTTTTTTGTAATATGGACTGAGATGTCATATTTGTTTCATTTAGAATCCAAAGCTAAATTTTCATTTTTATCAGGCTATTGAGAAACTTGATGAAGAAGAAAAATGTCAAGGTGTAGTGAGAAACTTGTACTGTGACAATTTTTTGACACTGGTGATAGGCAATATGTGAAAATCAATTTTTAATCCTCAAATATTTATTATGAATTACAGAGAGTGGTGTTTTCACTATAAGTTGAGAAAATGAGTTTTTTTCAAGAATTTGTTTCACATTTGTTATATCTTCATTAGATATGAGACTTTTCAAGAGATAATATACAGTGACCTCCAAAAAGTATGTACCATATCGGAAAAAAGTTTATTATTAGAGTATTAGGAAAAAGATTCTAGGGAAAAGTTTGTGCATGTCCGATAACCTAAAAATCGATTTTGACACATGTCACGTGATCGCTGGTATGGCGGCAAATTAAAAAAAATTACTATGAAAAGTCAAAAAGTGGGGTAAAATGGCAAGATATCAAAAAAAGTTATTTGAAAAAGTGGCTTAGAATTACATTTTATACACATATACTTACTCAGTTTGAAAAGATAATGAGAGAAAATTGAAAATAGCATTTTTTTTAATATTCTCATAGCTGTATAAAAATATCAAATTATTATCCTATGAATAGCTTGACCTGAAACATTTGTATTTCAATGATAATGACAAAAATTTCTCATTTTCTCTACACCAGTGAGCACTAAATAAAAAAAATTGGATTTTGTTAAAACCCTGGCTGTTACATTGGTTCGTATCTAACAGCACCTGTGTAGGTTCCTCCAACCGTAGTTTCGAGAGTTCATTGGAAGATTTCTTTGTTGAATTGTGTTTGGTAGGTACCTTCGGTTCCTCTAGTTCCTTCATCCGGGGTGCCCCCTTCCGCATCTAGGTTTGCCATCTCAGAGGCACCCTTGACGGTTCCTCTGATTAGCACCCTCGAAACGGTTGACTTGGCACCCTTTCAATGGGTTTCATAAATCCCTTCTTCGGTTCCCCTAAGAAGGGTGCTCTTGGGAGTTGGTTACAGTGGTTTATTTGAAGGTTCCCCTGTAAACTTGTGTTTGGGGGTACCTTCGGTTCCTCTGGTTTCCTTTTCCAGGGTGCCCACCTCAGGACCTAGGTTTGCCATCTCAGAGGCACTTCTGGGGGTTCCTCTGATTGGCGCCCCTCGGGATGGTTGTTTTGGTTCCCTTCAAAGGGTTCCATAGGTCTCTGCTTCGGATCCCCCTAAAAGCGTGCTTTTGGTAGGTGGTTACAGGGGTCCCTTTAAAGGTTTCCTTGTAAACTTGTGTTTGGGGGTACCTTAGGTTCCACTGGTTCCCTTTTCCGGGGTGCCCACATCCGCACTCAGGTTTGCCTTGGTGTTCCTCTGGATAACACACTCGGGGCGGCTGACTTGGCTCACCTAGAGTGGGTTCTAGAGGTCCCTGCTTTAGTTCCCCTTGTAAATGTGGTCTTTTAGTCGCCTCTAAACAGACCCTACCTGGGATATTATCATTTCTAGCCCGAGTCTCCAGCATAAATAATAATAATAATAATAATAATGATATCAGTCCTCTATACGCATTGGGAAGTTAGTGTTTACAAGGGAGATTATTATTACACAATATTTGGTTATTCGTCGTTGGAATTTTTTTGTTGGGTTTGTTGGGATGGAATCATGAGCTTTTTTGTTCGTTCTTGTTTTTTTGGAACAATACAGGACTTCTCACTGACTACTGCAGATTTTCGCGCACTGGTGTCATTCTTTTGTACCCTGACTGATAACATGAATACATGTTACAGCAGACTAATAACTGAAATTATCTATGATGGTTTGGTTCACAAATGCTTTTTGGACGACCATTTATATAGAGAGACCAAATATTATGAGCTTATGAGCGAGGTGTCATTCAATTCGAAAATATAGCAATAAAGAATGTTCCGCTTGCAAAAATTGCAAAATTTATAAACAATTTAATAAAAAAAAAAGGTTTGGCTTTTCGCGAATATCTCGAACACTATTGCAGATATCCAAAATCGGAAAAAAGATCCATAGAGTCCACACTATCCGAGCATTTGCCACCTCGCTCATAATATTTGGTCCAAAAAGTATTTGTGAACCAGATTATAATTTACGCCTGGAAACCTACCTACTTTGTTGTATTAGCGGTTGATGTGGTTTTTAACGAACACGCAAATAACTATTATCAGTACATTTCCAAAGAACTATGAAAGGAAATGATGAAACGAATTGATAGAAACAGCAAACCATTGTATACTTCTTCGAGAACTTCACAGATAACCAGGTTCTGAAACGGACTCAAGATTTATTAAATATCTACCTTTTTTTTTCGCTGAAACAATTTAAAGCCTCTTCAGTTTTGATAATATATTTGTATTCTTTTTGTTATAAAAGTCTTTTTTATTGATTGATACCAGTGGCGCTCCACAAGGGAATTATTTGTCGCCTCGCTTAACATTGGCCACGTTTATACCGTGCGCGAATTTGGTACTCTGACCAAGTTGACCTTACCAAATTCGTACTAGTGGAATGAGTAACTGACTATTTACACCATGTTTAATCAGTAAACAGTTTGGTACTTACTTGGTTTGTTTGGTAATCATTTAGAAAGCATAACATTAACCTATAAAAAGGTTCGGAACTGTACTAACCCATATTTTATGACATAAACACATTAATGGCAATCTGATTTAGATATTTGAATGCAAATTAGAAACGTTATTATTCGAGGTTGTGTTTCTAGAAAAATTGGTAGATATAAGGGCACTCTTAGTAAATTAGAAACCGGACTTAGGGGCTAGGGCTCACCAAGCATTCAAACAAAATTTTGCAACTTGCTGGAAAGTTAGGGTCGTAAGTGTTTACACCATCTTGGTCATTTAACTATTTTGGTCTGGTACTCAACAATTTTCGGTACCAAATCAAGCTTGTTACCTGACTAAGTGTACTGTATACACCATGATGACTAAGACTATTTGGTTAAAATGAATACATTAGTCAGCTCACAATAAACGTGGCCACTATTATAACTAATCAATCTAAACATTTAACGTATATGCATTCTATAAGTTTATTTCACAGTAAAACAATATCTTTTCCTTGAATATTTATTATTGTTCTCGAAATATGTGCCGTTGGTTACGTAAATCTAAGAATTCTTGAAATACGTCGTTTACTTTTTGTCATAAAACTACGGAATCTACTTGGATAGCATCTGGATCAACAGTTTGTTAGATCTTATTCACGTGCCTATAATTTCACTGCAAAGTTGTAATTCATTATTCAGACAACTTATTACATGCTGTACTGTGACTCATTTACATGCAATATTTTCTGCTACCGGGCCGGCATTTTTTTTGGAAAATTTGTTTAAATTTCGGAAGTTTTTTAACTCAACGGAAACCCGCAGTTTTTTGGCGGTTCTTCAGGGTTTTCGCTCGTAGCTCTCGAACGATGCTTTTTCTATAATGACTAATTCTATACAAAATTAAAGTAGATTAAATTTCCTACAATTCATATAGGTGGACTTCGTGCATGGCATCACACGTTAAAATGTAAGGGCTGCGTCATCCTAGCTCGCCCAAGTCTCTCGAGGCTGCCGGTTGACGGATATAACAACAAAAAACAACAAGTTATTATTATTGAGTCGATATATCTGAATGGTAGGAAAGTTAATCTACTTTAATCATTATATATAAAAAAATTCGTTACGTCATTGAACTCCTAAACTGCGGGACCGATTTTGATGAAATTTTTTGTGTGTTGAAGAGGACTCGAGAATGGTTTCTTAGATTCAGAATTCGATCCGCTACAAAATGTTTTTTTATTTAATTTTTTATTCATAAGTTGAATGTAGTAGCTGCTCCCCGCGACTTCGCGATAAAGTGAGTTCTACGAATAACATCAATAAGAGTTAGTCGGCGAAACAGAAATACACACATAGATATACAGGACACCGTCTGCCGGACCCCTAGTTTTGTATAGAATAGCCGTTATCAAAACTTTGCAAGCTATAAAGGTACGTTTCCCTCCACGGTCGCTTGCGACTGGCGACCGCGGAGGAAAAACCTCGAAAAACCGCCAGAGAACGAGTACTGAAGTTCGGATTCAGCGACTAAAAATACATATAAAACTGCTGAGAAAAAACTTCCGCAAGTTTTTCCTGAAAACATCAGTTTCAGAACTCGTTTGCTTGGAGTATTACACAATGGGCTGGAACTTGGAAAGATCCAACCCATATCAGTACAGCGTACAATCAGTAACATTTGTCCTGGAAAACAGATTTCTTTCATAAGCTAGCTACAGCAGTTCCTCATTTGTTTGTTCTGATTGGCTCCTAGGTTTTGGCGTGGCCCTCTTTGGTTAAAATCTACAAACGTTTCAACTGCAATTGCGGCAGTCATCTTCAGTGGGGTGGTCGAAGTAATCTTAGCTGTGTGCCAGATCTTTATTGGATATGTTCTCTTTTTCTTTCTATTGAAGTTTTTTTGGTTCTTGTGTTTTTTGGTTCTTTTAATAGACAATGCCGTGGGAATACCTTTTAATTTTCCTTGGACGTGTAGAACGAATTATTTTTTTGTTGTAGTCATTCGCTTGTAACACAGTTGTTAGGTGTTTTATTTCGTCGTCGATGTGCCTTGGTTGACATATTCTCAACGCTCTGGTCACTGGGGTGTTGACAACGGTGCCTTTCTGTTTTGGACAATGGTTGGATCCATATGTTGAAATAGATCTGTGTGTTTTCTTCCTGTACACCTTATGGCCTAGTTGATTGCTTTCTTTGGTGACCAATACATCCAGAAATAGTCACGCCGCTGAAGATGAATGTCGCAGTTGCAGTTGAAACGTTTGGAGATTTTAACCAAAGAAGACCACGAAATCTCTGAAGACATTCAAACGATACATTTCGCCATCGTCGTGTCTGTGAGTCTTTCATCCGTTTCAGCCAGGTTAGCCATTTTGGCATATTTTCTAGCATTCTATCTTTCTATTCCCAATTCGATTTGATCATCCTGCATAGAATTCATAGAAAAGGTACTGACGCTTCATGAAGTTTGATCTTTTCTAAAGACTGGGGTTTCTACAATTCTTTTGATACCCATGTGACTTGATCTGGGTTACCGCCGAGTTCCATTCAAATGTAATTTGAACCATATACCATTCTCACCTTGAGTGAGAGGCTCAACAAGACTTCCCGTTTCTGTTTAGGTCGATTTAACTTCCGTTTTTCTCACACTAACCTATATATCTTTATTTCAAACGTCCCCTGTACCAAGGTGATATGCCAATTTGATGGGTGAATTCCGTTTTTATAGATTGCGAATATTTTTTATCAAGAACCGAATTGATTTTTCGATGATATTCAATACAAAATGTTGCCCTAATACTCTCACAAGTAATACAACCTTTTATTTTCACTCATGGTGGTGTTAAAATAATATTTTAGAAACATGGAATGTTACATCAATTACATGCAGTTGGTAGCTGGGTTGTCACAGCCTATAGCCCACACAACAGTCTTACACATAGTATTTTGCCACAAAACATCTTTTTCTCGTCTATGCTCACTATCTGTTTTAACATCTTATTCCTAAAGGATTAATATGCTAATTTTTGCTTTGAATGTGTGCAATCAAATTGTCAGTATTTCATTCTCATCACTATTATTTTTTTATTTTCTTCAGTTCTGGAAAATCTCGTATTCGGAGGTGTGGATGTAACCAGTATATTTCTGAAAGATGAAATTAAAAAAACTGTACACTAAGGTGTCCACGATGGTACTAAGCTAGGATCACAACTGTTAACGGTATACACTAAATTAATAAGTTTTTTAATAAGATATTCCCTACTTTTGTGAGTAGGTGATGTTACAAACTTTTCCATCTGTTATGCTTGAAAAAAGCAGAAAGATGGGATGAGATTCTGAAAAAATGTTTTGTTTTTGTATATGATTTGCTTTTGTTGATAATTAACAAAAACCGCATATTCTATTTAATTATTTGTATAGGTAACCGAATGTCATATTGGCAGCGCAGTGGCGGATCCAGGATTTCTTTCAGGGGGGGGCGCACAGTACCGAATTCACATGAAAGTTATACAGAAGGAATTGTACAAAATATTGAAAAGTAATTTTTCCATTTTTCAACATGAAATATAAAATATTTCATTCAAAAAAAATTATATATAGGGGAATGGGATAATGGGGATTTTCAGTCGATTACAAACGGCAAAATCTTTTTATTACAAAATCATCAAATTATATATATACAGAAAACTCATCGCGGGAGCGCGGGGATTCACATACCGTACGCGGGGATTCACACACCGTAGAGGATTTGGGTATATGTCGGATTGCGTCGCACGAAGACGAAGCATCATTTACCCGTCACCCTGTCGTCCCTTGTGTTTCTTTGCTTTCTTTTCGTGATGTCGAGTCCTCAACATTGTGAAACTCGCAAATTATTATGTATCCAGATCAAAATGTAAATCGCTCGGGGGGGGGGGGGGGGCGCCCCCCTGGATCCGCCACTGTGGCAGCGCACTTGCTGTAACCTGCTTGTGCTTTGTGCAATTCATTTTCATATGTCCTATTGAACTCTTCGTTCTGAACAGAGAAATTTCTATTTAAAAAAAAATGTGTTTTTCTGTTGAATTCATGGTTTCGGAAATCAAAGTATTATACAGGACGTATCTACATTATTAAAAAAAACTATTTTCATGCTTTCGATTATAGTCTGATTGCTATTAAGTCGAAGTATTGGAATCTTGGGCGTACTATACATTATTGCTTGGGCTTGAAAGAAAAAAACTCGGAAACCATTTACACTGAAGAAGTTGAAAACCATTTGTTGGTTTGTCACTTTTCCAGGGTATGCACGTGTTGTTTCCAGTTGTATTCGAAGTGTCTATAATTTTCTGCGAAACGATATTTCTTACTTGTAAGTGTCACAGTGTGTTTCAATATGACAGAAGTGAGTGTAACAACCATACATAAATATTGAAAAAAACAAAAACAACAGAAATGATGACTGCTCCGAAGAAGCATACCGAAAGAAAATTAAACTCGATGAATTTGAGACAAATGGTATTCGTCGTCACATGCATTATTTCTTCTTCAAAAATTAACAAAGTTTTTGCCGCTTATAATCCATATCCTGATATACCCCACATTACCAAAAGGGCACTGTGGAAAACATTGAGAAAAATCAACTTTATGTGTTTGAAAAGATATCGCAAATTTTTTTTCGCTGATAAGGAGGAAACTATTGTTTGGCTCAGGAAGTATTTACAAGCTGCAAGAGAGAGCGGAAAAAACTGTTTCTATTTGGACGAGACTTGGCTCAAAGAAGAAAAGGTTAGACGGATTAAAATATCCGCAGCAAGAGATAAGCATTTTTAAAGGCTGGTCCAATAGTCTCAAAGATCCATCTGGAAAAGGACATCGATTGATACTGACCTATATAAGCAGTGCTGATGGCTTCGTAGATGATGGACTAGTTCTGTTTGGGTCCAAGACTACTAGTAACTACCATGAGAAGAAGAATGAGTGTTATTTCGACGATTTGAAATTTTTTCCAACGACATCTTGACGAAAAGAGGAAATATACCTTTTCACAATCCATAAGAAAATGAATACCATGATATAACTCGTTTTTTTTTCAGTCTGCCAGTTTCTCTATTTTAAACACAAAAAGTGATTTTGTGACGTCACGTTTATCAAAGTTAAACTCGGCAGCGTTGTAAAAGTTGTGCACCATGGAAGCTCAAATTCTACAGACCTCTTAAATTTGACACGGGACCACGGCTCCTTAAAAATGGCCGCCTTGGAACACACACAAATTGTTATTTGTGTTTGGTGAGTTATGCTGCAGTGTGAAAATGACAATTGTGAAATTGAATGGTTCAATTTGAACTGTGTAGGACTGACTATCTGATGTACCATGTGCATGATGCTATAACTATCCATTTGTTGTTGTTTAATTTAATATATCATATTTTATAAGTTGAATAAAAGAGTAACTTTGTTTAAAAAAATGATTTCATTAACATTTCATTTTAGAAGTAACTAACTTGACTAAGGTAGTATTGATAGACACATATTAATTAAAACACAGCACACTGTTAGTATTTTATCTATAATGCGATCACCATCACCAGAAGAAAGCAGAAAAATTGGCATATCATTTGACAACATTCTATATTTTTGAAAAAAGCAACCTATTATTCTTCCTAAGTGAATAATAAAATGTGCGATGGAGGATCCAGTTGCTTTTAATTCTAATGGATACATCCGCTCTTTGCCTTTTGTAAAAGCTGGGTGAAGGGGTTATTTCAGTCTGACTGTTCTATTTATCATTTTCATTTGTTTCTCCTGATATTTCAAAATTAATTTCACCAGAACCTACAAATTCATAAAAAAAATATATTGATATTGGAATGAACAAAGGTCACCAATAAATGAACATTAGCTTCGATATAATTTATGGTATAATTTTTCATATTTCTACTGTTGTTTTTTTTGGCAGTTGCCACACGATTTTAAATGTTGAATGAAAATGAAACTATTGCAAATAAAAACAGCGTTAGCGTTAAATCACTATTTAACTTTTGCTCCGTGAGAAGTTATTACGATGTGTGGTGTCCAATGACCGTTCTTCATCAAAAGAAAGATGCGTGCAGAAAATTTGCAAATGATATAAAAAGTAGCTTATATGTAGAATAGTTGAACAAGTAAGTGTAAAGGTCCATTGTAGCATAGTTGGACAGCAACAAGTTTCCATTCGACAAAGGTTTATTAACATCAAAGCTCCTTTCAATTGCAATACAGCAATAATGGCTTTAGCTCTTAGGGTAACTGTACTACGTTTGCAGCCTTACCATTTCTGGCTAAACCCCATTTAGTTTATTTATCTGGGCCCAAGTAAAGCGACGTTTTACTCGTAATAATACGACTTTCAAATTGAAAGACGTGGAAAACTTCTAACTAGAAGCTCTTCGGAACAATGATGCAACTTCATGGAGAAAATTAACATACAAAAGAAGAAAGAGACTCGCATGTGGAAACTTGATAATCACATTGAAGTAACAGTAAAATTAATTGTGATTAATGTAACCAAAACGTATCTTCTACTGACAGTATATTATAATTATTATTTTAAATTTGGATTCTTTACTGTGGCACAATTCTCTTTGTCAAATTAAGGTATATTTCGAAACACAACAATTCATTACTTAACTCTTTTCATAGATAAATATGGTTGAACCCATGCAATGTAGTCTTTCCTACGTTTATGGTCGCACTCAAAAACAGCAAATGTCCACCGTAGCGAGTGTGGGGCAAAGCGAAGCGTTTGAAGCTCACCGTAATTCATGCATTGTTTTTTAAAGCGACAAAATGGATTTTACTGAGACAAAATTTTAGGTATAATTCTCAGATTATGAAGGTCGCTATGTAGAAAAACGCTTGTACGAGGGTCACACCAAACATTTTTAGATACTGAAAAAAACAAGATATCAGGACTAACACCTTTTTTTGTTTTTCGAAGTATTTACCTTGTAATCTTTTGCGTACGCTCGAACTTATTCTGGAATCACTTAATGTACTTGGGCATCTCAGGAAACCGGGATGGACCTGCTCATGGGATAGGAATTAAAACTGCCACTGCGTCGTTCTTGAGTTCCTTGGCACCAAGAATCTTGAAATGCTGAATGAGCAGTCGGTACCCACATACTTCACGCCGGGTCTCCAATCCGTCATATATCTCACACCATGTACTCGTGAATTGCTGACCAAAATTCACCTATGGAAGATGTTACAAGATGAATATTTTTCCGAATAAACTGAAGCACACCAAAGTACCTATACACTGATAATAATACAAATCTGCCCAAGCCCACAAAGAATCTATCGCGTTTGTCACCAGGGACTCCTTGCCAAGCTGTCAACTCATGAATTATCCCCTTCCCCAGTTGTGTTTCTTGCTATCTAGCTTGCTAACTAGCTTGCTAACTAGCTTTTTATCAGACAGATCTCTTCACGTGATGGTTGATGGAGTTTCATCCGACACTCTAAAAATGCTGGTATTCCAGCACCAACACTGTTTCCGGTTTTTTTTCCATTTTTTTCCGTTTTCTTTCCTAGATTTAGTGAAACCAATCTATGATTAGGTATGGAATCAGTAGGTCAGCTCCTCGCTTTAGTAGTACAGGTTGGATTTTTTCTGGTTGCTATAGCCTATTCTACCTTCCTGTACCCCTGCACTTCCTGTACTGTTTGTACTCTATGGGTTCGTCTGGTTCGGTTGTTTTCCTAGAGTCAGGAAAGTGATGTCCTTGTAAACATCGAATCCAAGCTGATTTTGGTCGTTTCTAATTGGTAAAACATGATTACGGCGTTTTCATTTTGTTTTATACTTGAATTACATGGTATGAAATAGGCTATTCAATTCTGAAACAAAATTGTCTAATCAACCTGTTTGTACCAAAGATAACGTCGTCCACAGATCTAACCCTATGAAAATAGCTGAAGTTCTCCTTTGCTTTCATCTCAAACCTACTCATGAACAAACTGGCTAGGAAAGGAAGTTAAGGATTACCCATTGCCTGTACCTTCTAGTTTGTCGTAAAAGAATTTGTTGAACTGAAAGCAATTCTGCGTCATGCAAAGTCTGGCCAGGTTAAAATACTCTCTATTTCGTTACTGAAACCGTTGGTTAGCATTAACTCGCTCAGATATTCCAAGGTTCTGGAATTGGAACCGAAACCTTACAGCAAATCAAATTAGAGATCAAAGTTAGTTGTGATGGTGGTTTACTTCTTTTGGCCACTGATAGTAGGATTTGAACCATTCAATTTTACGGTTGATTGTTCAGTTATTCAGTTTGTTGAAATATTCAAACAGTTCCGTCTTTGATAACTGACTATTTCTTCAATAACAATGCTAGGTCCAATAAAATATTACAGTGAATACAGACCCGATATGAACTATCTAAATCATTTAAATTTATCAACGTTATTGTTTTCTTTATCCAATTGGTTCTAATGTGCCACAATCGATTTGAAATTCTCGATATTTGAATCACCTGCTGCAGTCTTATTGGCAATGAAAACTAAACAATATTCGTCAGTAATCGACTGTGGGTTTTGGTACGTCAATTTCTCGGACGATTCAAGCAACCGCTACAATGTTGAGACTCTTGAGAAGTTATAGAAGAAACAAGAATACGAAGGTGTTCAACTGTACATGCGGAGTGGTACGTTTTTTTTTTGTCATTTTGGTTATTCAAAAATGGCCCGAACCTAATTATTATTGTCGTTGATATGAAATATTAATTTTTATTCAGTTATTACGTTTTTTTGAGTTGAAGTGAAAGGGATGTTTCACATATTGAATTGTTTTAGTTGAAATTGGCAATGAGAAATTTCATATGCGTATTAGAATTTGAGGATGTAGACGAAATGTTGTTTTCGATTCCCAGCTACATGAGAAGTACAGGACAGGACCGATAATAGAAAAGAGTATGGTTGAAGGGAGCTTCTAGAAAACAAGATTTTTGCAAAATAGAATAGATACATTTTGTTCCACGAACATTTACTTTCTAGGAAATTTTTATTGTAACTTTTCAACACGATCACTCATCATTTCTATCTTACAAGGTCTGTATCATGTTAAGAAATGTAAAATAATATAAATTTTTGAATTTATAGCAAATTTCTGTTCTATTTCTTGACCTGCTTTATATTAATTATGAACCGTGCACAATATTGATCAAATTTTAACGTAGGTACATAAAAATATTGTGCTTTATTATCAAAATTCCAAACAGAACTATATCACTTTCCTGCATACAAAAATGTTTATAAACGCTCCAAAACTGTGGAGAATACAACAATTCACATGCTGCAAAATTTTCTAGGCTCATAAAGAATAATAGTATCTCAAATGCGCCTGCTTCATATACCTATGATCATATTCCAATGCAAAATTTGGTCCAATTTATTATTTGCACTAGAATATCGACGTTTGTTGAAAATGGTTTGATTTTTTTTTTGTGCATATTTGATCCCAATTGAATTTCTTCGCGCTCGGTCTATCCATAAATACCAATGGCTCGAAAACTACGCAAGCTAGGATGGAAAATCCTTGAGTCCTTTCCATTTTTAATAGTAATAGGTATGTATAACTATACTACTGGTCCGAGCAGACGTTGTCCTGCTCGCCGACTAGCCCGTTGTCGATTTTATGACGAAGTCGTTTTATTCATTTTATGACGAAGTCGGTGGCGAAGGCCCTTGCTGCAGATTTCAACTTATAAATAAAAAATTAACCAAAAAAAACATTTTGTAGTGGACCGAATCGTGACTTTCAAACCATTCATGATTCCACTTGAACTTTCGTATGGATGCACATAATATTTTTATTTATAAAGATAATGGTGCATACGCCCTAGGAAAATTAAAGGACTTCAAAATGATTTATGAATGTGTTCAATCATAGTTGAATCATAGCTAAAGCGACATACTGTATTATACAATTCATCTATCATTATTATTTTAGTAAATTGATTATTTGATGGCTTTCGTCGTGCCACTAAACGTTTCGTTTAGTTTCTAAACACTCAAAGTATCAACACGTCCAACAGTTGAGTTAATGGGCCTTGGTGGTACGTAGGTAATTCGATAGCATTCTAATCCAAGGTACAGTAAAACAAACATAGCTTAAAACGTGAGAATATATTCACATATTCAGCTACAGCTTGGCAAATCTGGCAAGAAATATGGAATCGGCACGCCTATCGATACGCGGTAGCAGAAGACCTCAGTATACATTCTAACTGACTGTACAATTTATACTACGCCCTTTATCTTCCGAATACTGTCTCATTCTAATTCGCGCATCTCATAGGTTTAGCGACATTCCTTGCTAGAATTGCCAAGCTGTACGTTGGTAGAACTGTATACGGGTTCAATTCACCGCGCCGTCACCAGTCTCGTGCAGGGCATCACACGTTAAAAGGTAAGGGCTGCGTCTTCCCGAGCTCGCTCAAGTTTGTCGAGGACGTATAGGGTTGCTCGTAAGAGTGCAGCCGGTAGACAGAAATAACAATTTTAACAACGCCAATAACAATTCGGCTACAGAATGCTTCAAAATTAAAAACGTTTAGCTCCTGGTGCTAGCTTTGTTAGACAAACGTATGTCAACTCTAGCTGACGTGTTTTTGGTATTTGAGTAGTGTTTGATGTTTCGGATAACACAACACGCAAAAAACCTCTGAGAATGCGTTTCTAGAAGCAGCAGAGGTGGTGCTGTAGGTTTTCCGGGTTTTCCTGCAGCTGAAAAGTGAATACGCCACCAAAAATCAGTAAGTCGCCCCGGAGCGCCACGGCAAATAATAATAATAGCCGTCCTCTACCCGCACAGGCCATGCCTTTGGGTACACTCTACGAGTGTTTATGAGGGAGTATTATTATTATTATTATTATTATAGTTACGCTACTTTCAAATTTTTCAGCGTTGAGGCTAGTGATCTTCGTTGTCATGGAGCTCTATACGATCGATCTTTTTGTGTTCCATATATCAAGGCATATTGGTCTGGATAAAAGTATTACTATCTTACATCATGAATGATATTTCTGCCACCTTCATCGAAAGGTTTTGTCATCAACTCCCGCGCATTTCGTCTCGCAGAGTATTGCTAAGGAAACGGAAGAACAGGGTTAGGTTTTCCCTAGGTGGCGCTCATGACAAAATGTATATTGATCTGTTGTTGAATTGATTTGTATTCAAAGCATATCTCCTAGTCGTTAATGAATATGTGCCTCTGGCTCATTAAGTATTAGAATTCAAATTATTTTACGCATCGATTTTTTTGCCGGGGTTAAGTAATAATTGAATAAACGAGTGACTTCGTTCCATTACATCTCATCAATCGTTCTTTTCAATTACATGTTATAGCTTTCTTTCTTGGGAGCATTAAAAAGTAACTAAGATCGACCAGGAAAAGTAGAAACCACCCCCGATATATCGATCAATTCTGAATTTTTACCCCAGTATTGTGAATTGGGTTGCATCCATTGAGCTGCAAAAACTGACGGTTGGCTTTAATTGTTTATATTTTGGATAGTAGATATGCAGGGTTTGCCAATTTTTCGACTGAGTACTATGTGACCTGATCTGGGATAATGTCCTGTCAGTTAATTTGAAATTGCAACTTTCACATTCCCACTTCACCTCGCACTTCACAAAAATGTTGAGATATGGAGGGTTTAACACAAATTTCTTCTCGCTTCTGTTTTTCTGTGATCGTTGTCTGTTGAGAGAAAAAATCTATTAAAAAAATAACCTGAAAAGTGTTTTCGAAAACAAGGTTTTATTTATGAAGTATTGAACTAAAAAGTGAAAAATAATATTTCGTGTATCTAAAATGATTACTTTATGAATATTTTCTTAAAGGCTTGAGGCTTAATGTCAAGTATAATGACGTTTCTTGCCTCAATCTTTCAAGAAAATATTTAAATTTTCAAAGGTTCATTGTTTTTTATTCAAGAAATATTATTTTTTACTTTTTTCTAGTTTGAAAGTTTATAAATATAAATTTTGTAATGTTTAGCATTAGAGTTAGAGGGTCCCATGTTTTGCTCATTTTGAAACATTTTTTTGGAAGACGAGCGGATCCGAATCCCTCATAATTTTCCACGTTCAAAACCTTGGGAAATTTTTCCGAATTTCTGTGCGTTCTCCTTCTAATCTTCAGAGGGTTGGGGGCTGGGGAAATTCTATGACATGACTGTATGGTTTGTTCTTGTATCGTACACTCGCGTTTCGTATACCTTGAAAAATTACCTGAAACATTCTTGTTTCGCACACAGAACTAATGAGTTTTCGGCTTTTCGTTTCTTATACCCATCACTGCGCTAGCCCAAAGAGTTTAGGTGCCAGAAAGTGAGCAGATTAATTCTTTATATTAGTCTGATCCAACTAGAACGAACCAACCTTACGTAGACATTTCAGGGCGTGGAAAATAAACTCATACATTTTGCGAAGGGTAATTCTTTAGTCTGATCTGACCAGAACGAGTTAACCTTACGTAGACATTTGAGCGCGCAGTAATTGAACGCATAAATTTTGCGAGGTATAATTCTTTAGTCTGATCTAACCTGAACGAACTAACCTTACGTAGATATTTCACTGCGTAGAAATTGAATACATAAATTTTGCGAAGAGCAATTTCTTAGTCTGATCTAACCAGAACGAACATCGCAGTGGTCGGTGTAGGAAACGAGAAGCCGAAAACTCATTAATTAATTCAGTGTACGAAACAAGAATATTTCAGGTAATTTTTCGAGGTGTACGAAACAAGAAAACCCTTACTGTATTGGTTAATAGGTTTTTAAACGTGTAAAAATTCCAGTTAGTGGCATGGGTTTGTTTGCTATATTTTGACATCTAGTTTTTTGGCACGTACCTACCCCAACTTAACTGGATAAATACAGGGTTACATCCCATCTTGAGTATTTTCGAATTTCGAGTAAAAATCGTGCCATCTCGAGTAAAATTCTAACTGTTTCCTAGGTTCATCTCGAGTATCGCCCTTAATGAGCTACCTCAATACCTTAAAAGGTAGTTTTTGGAAATTATAAATAATATGAACCAAAGAATGATTGTCTTTATTGATTGCAAATTTGAGAGTTGCAAACTTTGTGTTCAATATTATATTCTTTTTCAATGCGAAAAATGTAATTTGAAGTTTTCGGAAGCATAAGGGGAAGCCGTGTTCTTGTAACGTCTGGTTTTCAGTATTTGTTTGAATGAAAAAACGTTAATTCTACATTGTTATGGATTTGTCCAAACAGAAAGATAAGCAATGGAAGCATTACTACAGGAAAAAAACTTCACTATTTTACAGATTTTTTCGGAAATATTTCAGCTCAATCAGATGTCAGCAAGTGCTCGAAAAATAGATTGCAAATTGTGAACTGGAAAGACAGACAGACATAATACAATCAAGCAAGTTAAATAAAAGCTTGTAGAAAGTGACAGATCACCAACATTTCCAAAAAATTATGTGTGTGACAGAAGCAATGCATCTTTTTTGAATGGAATCTAAAAGCTTCGATTAATCAGTTTGTCTTTCAGTCGCAGATGATTCCACAAAAGATTTTATGAATTTCCTATTCATATTTTCGAACTAAAATCGAAAAGAGTATTCTAACCCAACAGATTTAAGAGACAGTTTTGGAAATAATTACGTGGTTTTCCGAATAAAAGTTATGTGTGATGATAATTCCAAGAATTATTACTTTGCCAACCCCTGTGATATCGATTTTTCTGAGAAAAAACGTGCCTGGATTTTACCATTTTATTGAATCCCCATGCTAGGATGCTGTCAGGTCCATACTTATATCGTTCGCACTCTTCTCCTGTTAATTTTGTAATTCACGGGCTGATATTGAGGCTGCAGAGGGGAAAGTTTTATGATAGGAGGTAATACCTGTAAAGCTGTGTACTGAATATTACGCTTTCCCAACAAATCGTTTTGTGAAGTAGAAAGAGTGTGTTGGAGAAAGATGATCTCAGGACATTAACTCTAAATATGAACGATGTCTCCGGTGAACATGTTCGACAAAACACTGTTTTTTTTTTGGTCGAGGAGAAATTTCGTGAAATTTCATCCCACAGCTTTATCAAAAAACCAAAACGAACGGAACCACACACTGTGGCATTCAAAGAGTTTTGGTCACATTTTGGCGATTTGAGCTTCTTTCGAGAATCGGATTGTCTGTTTGCATATATTACTAGCCTCAACTTATTCTGCTCTTATCTCAGGGCCTGGATTTTTTCACCAACGGTGGTATGCTGCCTGTTTGGAGGTTATGGCTGAACCAGGGTTATCAGATGATGTTCTTCTTACCGTGTTTGGTATATATGTTCCCATCCCCAGCATGATAATCTCAGAAATTGTCTGGGCGCATCGTGTTGGATCTCAAGAAGAGAAACATACTGAGCAAAACATGCGATCACGATTTGCGTTGAGAATGCGTGTGAGTTTCTCAAGCACTTAACTGTTGTAGACCACGAGTGATAGCGAAGATCTCGGCGTTATAATAACTTCATATCATATTAATAAGGTTAGTATATCAATGGCTACTTCTGTCATGTGGGAACTATATATTTAAGATTTTTTTTATTTTTTTTACATAGTGAACATAAAATAAATATTTTTTTATAAGTTTAAAAGTTATAACATAGATAACAAATAAATCAAAATATCGATTCTGTACAACAAAAGGCATTATTATAAGTAGAAATTTTCCAGTGATCGATTTTCTCTAGTGTTGATTATAATTTTCCTTCCAATTTCTTGAACAATATCGAGACAACTTAGTCCAAATCCTCCCAAAGTATCAAATGCCAAAAGTGAAATAATTTGATTATTTTCGAATGACTTGTATTTTTTTTCGCTCTTCTGCCCGTTCTGCCATTTTTCTAGGAGCTATTATTGCTGTTCGAATTTGCAAAGACATCCACGAATATAACATCCCATATCGTTGCCTTTCCCTCTTGACCATGGTTTCAAAGTTGAGCCGTCTAGTCGTTTTATGTCATCAATGGAGGTTCCGCTAGGTTCTAAATTTAATCGAGAGTCAGCTAATACCAAAGTTCGCTTAATGGTGTCGTTGAGAGCATGATGACGGGAATGGCGCCCCGAACTGAGAGAACAACTAAGGCCATGAGTCGTCAACATGTGCTCCACAACGACAAAAATTATGAGGTTCGCAAATTTTTGCTCCCAAACGCAGAGCTACTGATATACGATATACTGATGTTGCAATTGATATGAGAGTTTCTTGCTAAACCTTCTTCAGAAGTCAAAATACGAATTGCTCCACGTACATCACCCTCAGCGATTTCGTTAATGATTTTCTTCAAATCTCCTTTATTACATTACATTGTTTTGATTCTTACCTGGAGATCTCATCCTACTCTTATATATTGGTACTCCTGATGTCATATAATCTTTAAAAATTTTTTTCGATTAGTGTGGTATATAAAAGAGACTTTGCGTGCTTTTGTCGTGTATAACCGGGCAATACTAAAACTCCATAAATATGAAAATGTTGTCAAGCTTTTCCAACTAGTGGTATCATTTTTTTCACATTATTCGAGTATTCCGTTTTGCTTCTGTCAAATAGGTAATAAACTCTTATGTACTCGAACCATGTTCCCTTTCAAAATATTCATTTTCAGAATTTAATGATTGGCAGAAACGTAAATGTTGCTTGACTTTTTTATGAAGTCCACTACATTTTGGGCAATGTGTGTATTTGCTTTTGTCATTGATATATTTTGCACTGTTTTCCGAATCTCCAGAAATTCATTATTCATTGTTAAGTGCCGTCAAAATTGGATCATTATCATTATTTTTGAGATTTTTGTGTTAATCCTTGGTTTACTACGGTCTATAGACGTTTGATCTTCTTTTTCTTTTTTCTAGTTTTTATGAACTTCACGTATTATGTCAGAAATAAACACCATATAGTTAACATGCCTCAAAACTTCAAATGGCTCTGTAATTGACAATTGAACGGCGCATCCTCGTCAGTTTCGTCTTCCGAAACATGTATATCCGGATTTAGGTCATTGTTATTGAAAACTTGGAAATTATAATAATTATCATTTTCATAATTGAGCCATTATAGCGGTGGAATCAATTTCCTAAGAGGAAAGCACCAAGATTTTCACGACGAAAGCAGTACGAGAACTAATCCAAGAAACAATTACGAATTATATTTTTGACCTCCTTCGGTTAAAATGGAAAATAATAGTTATAATTATGGTGCTTAGAAATTTTACCTTATAATAATAAAAATACTCAGTCATAAACACTCGGAGAGTGTACTCAAAGGCATCTTATGCGGGTAGAGGACGGCTATTATTATTATTTTCTATGGCGATCCCGGGCGACGTAATGATTTTTTGTGGCGTATTCACTTTTCAGCTGTAGGAAAACCCGGAAAATCTACAGCACGACCTCGGGTGGTCGGTGGTCGGAGATTGGCATTTAGACAACTCACAATACACTTGCTTTCCAACAAGCCATGTGGTCGCCTACCGATCCGATATAGAGTATTTAAGAAAAAAATCTCTTTTACCTACATTGGGCTCGAACCGATTATCGCTATGCTGAAGTTTCGAACGGCTTGCGCCTTAGACCGCTAAGCTACCGACCACATTTACGAAGTAAACACAGAAAAAATTATGTCGCAGTGGAAAACATCACCTTTCAGTTCTGCTAAACAACTTCTTGCCTTCCTTATTCCATTACACTAAACAATATGTCTGTTGATTTAGTGTAGATGAACAGAAATATTTTTTATATTTTCAAGTTACTGGTTAAAATAAAAATTATAGGTGTTTGTCTGGTCTTTCGTCGATATTTATACAAGTCTTCTATAGAAATTGTGTAAGCCATAATAAAATAAATATAGGTACTAAACTGTTGCACAACGCTGTGCCCATTTTACGTTCTTAAACGTAACTGAAATATCTACAACGAAAGTTCTATTTTATAAAAAAAGTTCTGTCGATCTTTATAAAATAGTAAATTGATAGTTGGGGGGGTGTGGGTATTCGGCCGGATAGGAGTGTCTCAGGAGTCAAGCCTGTCGTCACTTTTATATTAGCCATAAACATATGACAGATGTGTGATCAAACAAATATTTACCCTCATCATTCGACAATCTATGCTAGTGATGTCCGTAATGATTTTCCCTATTTTCGTGTTTTTTTTTAACATTTTAGAGGAAAAGTACTACAAAAATTTATCGGTCGAAGGGTTCGAACTTCGAACCCTACTTTCAATACCCGAGAGGATAGCTCGAACGGTAGAGCGCGTGGGTCATCGATATCAAAGCCAAGCAACGTGATGCGAAGTTATGGTTTGGATGGAGACTTACGGATGACCTCCTTTCGAGATCTATTCTCTAAATATACATATTTTAAAATATCACCAAAGTAATTTTTGCTCAAAGGCGCATAACCCTATATATTTTGGGTAGGGTACAAAATTTAACTCATCGGAAAAGAGAATCGACCTACCCCATAAGATTTTTTCGAAATATCTTTATTTTTATAAAAAATGAATTGTTTCCATACTTTACGCGGGTACTGTATAAGGCTTATGCCTCTTATATAGCCATTTCATGACGTGGTAGCACCGTTTCGTTATCGACCAGGAAGGGAATACATCGTAGATAAATGTCCATTCTCGAATCGTACTAAATAACGTTTGAAATTATACTGTATTAATTTGTTGGACGTTGTCCATAATCTTTGAGCAGGACCGTAGTCGAAATCCAAACTAGATGCTGAAATTATTCAACAAAAAGAATAACAAGAACAAGATACCACACACTGATATGTTCAATCTTTCAAAGCAATTATATTGAGGGGGGTATTCAGTGCCTGATTTATACTCAGTCGCGCCGGAGGCAGATTCTCAATATGCAGCCTTCAAAAAGTACTCATTTATGTTTTATTTATTCATAACTTGACGATAATATTAAATATAAGTAATGAATCAATTCATATCAACTGTTCGATTTTTCCAATCAATGACGTCATCAAAATTCTTCTGTTCATTTATATTCTGCCGTTTCCAGTATGCTTCCTTCGGAAAACTACAAAAACGAAGGAGAGCCAGAAATTTTAATTATTGTATTATACGGTTTTGTGTGACTGATACTCCTATGCGTATACGTAAAGGCGGGTTGAGGACGGCTATTATTATTATTATTATTTGCCGTTGCGAATGACTATCAGATAACTATAGTTGTTATAACAACCGAAGTATTAATTAACCTGGCTTCTCCTATCCACCTACAACTACCCCTTCTCTGGCTGATACTGCGACGGGTAAAGGAAAGGGAACACGCATGATTTTATTTTTTGCGTTTTCTTCATCAACTCGGTTCTCAAAAATTACATTTAGTGAAAATAATTTCTTGAATACCATTTTTTCCGAAATTTTAAGGTTTGAACGTGAATTGGGAAGGGTTACATCGGTGTGGTACACTGGTAGATGGAAGGGCTAGAGTGGCCGTTACGGGGTCAAGTTCCAGGCTCTCAAAACCCCTTAGTAACACTCCAACCATCTTTCAAGCAGTAGTATATACGAAAGGGGCGCCCGGGGGGGAAAAAATTATATACTGTCAGATAGTCCAACAGCACTTAAAGCTCTGAAGTCATACACTTTTGATCTAAGCCGACTTGGGACTGCAAACAATCCCTGAGACAACTGGCAGCAAACAGCCAGGTCAGTTTGATTTGGGTGCCAGGACACATAGGTGTTGGATGCAACGAGAAAGCAGACTGCGTTGCTAAAGAAGGGACGAACACAATTCCACAGCCCACTTGACTCACTGACTCACGCTGACTCACTGACTCACGCTGACTCACTGATGAGTCGAAATCTCACTGGAACAGAGTTCCAGAACATAGACAAGCAAAAAAAGGAAGTGAACCTATCTTGAGTTGGACAAGAAAGACTTGAAATTCGTAACGGAGCTCCTGAATGGACACTGTTCTCTGAGGTATCACCTCAAAGAAATTGGCAAATTCGCTACTGCGAGAACTTCGCTGAAACTGCAGAACATTTGATTTACAAATGCCCAGTGCTTTTTGGAAGAGGCTTAAGTTCCTGGAAGGGGCCTTCTTAACGCCCTCCGACATCAGGAACTTGGCTTTCAGGAAACTGACAAACTTGATACGAAGTTTAGAAATCCCGATCCTCAAATAGATTAAGGACCATCCACAAAGGGTCTGATAGGTCGAAGTGCTTGTGATACCGCATAGCCTTTACGGCACCCCTTATAATCTAATCTATATATTTTATTCATTATTAAGGATATTACAATTCAGTATAAATATCAGCACACTAGTCCCTGTTATTCATACGAACCTTAATCATACTCCCACTTATACACAATCTCAACCTTGGGTTTAATTTTGAAAATTTTAGTCAATATAACGTTCACATACTTCAATGGTGATAATAAGAGTAACGCATAAGATGCAGAATCAACTGTCTGCTGGTAGGCACATTTTGAAGTTGGATGTACTGCTCAAGACAAAAAACAGCGCTTACATGCTTTGTTCAGTCAAATATGTATGATGGCGATCTTTGGACTTTCTCATTCCATATTTTCACTGTTGATATTTTTCTTGTTTCTTCTGTGTGTGATAATTGAAATAAAGTCCATGTATTATTATCATTTCAGAAACCTCCCTCTCCATCAATAGCTGCCACGTCCGCACCTGCTGCCATCCCGGAAGTGACACCGCCAAAAGTATCCTCACCAAAACCCCCCAAAATAACAACAGTAACAACAGTAACATCCACTCCTTCTACCCATACCACCACATCTACTACATCCTCTAGTAAATCCGAAACGAGGGTATCCTCCAGTTCATCATCCTCATCGAAACCTATCTCCAATTCCCCCAAGTCACCTACGAAACCCACTTCTGATCATTCGCCAAAATCAAAGACTGCCACCACAACAGAAACTAGTTCAAGTAGCAGTAGTAGCAGTAGCAGCAGTAGGCATAAGAAATCCAGGAAAAGCAATAGTAATACTAAAATCACTAAGGAGTTCGATCCGGATGTTCATTGTGGCGTCGTCGAAGGCAATAGGGGGCCTTGCACTAGGTCCATCACTTGTTCCAGTCATAGAGTAAGTAGCTTTGGCTCATGTCATCAATCTGATTTCAAAATGCTATGATATTTCGTAAATCTGCCTTCTGGTGGGTGCACATCTCACCACTCCTTAATTTCTTTGGTATAGTCAAGGTCAAACTCAAAACCATACTTAGACAAACAATATTCACAAGCCCAGGTGTTCTAGTCGCCACGTCATCAAAACTTTGATAAGGTATGGATTAGTCTTGACGAGGTTGTATCGCAAGACAGAACCAGCTGATCTTCGGCTTTTTTTCCTCATATGTAGTAGTACTATTGGATAATAAAGACCTATGATTATTGTTATTATTCACAAGTTGGGGGATTCAATATTCCACACGGAAAGCATGCACAAGGTAGGAATTCCAATCTCTAAAACATTTACAGGTTCAGGGATTCGTCTCGACGAAAGGTTGAGTAATTCAATGTTCTCGACGGAACGCACAAGCCCAGGGATTATAGTCCTGAAGTCGTCCATAGCCTCTGGGAGTCTATAGTAATTTATAATCCCAGATATTCAAATCCCATCGGTACGAGAAACATTCACAGGATAGAAATTCTAGTCTCGACGACGTTCAGTGGCCATCGGGTTAGTCTTGACGGCATTCAGAACTTCGGTTTTGTTTCGACAGTATACACAAGTCCAGGTTTCTGGAGGTTCTGGCGGAAAGTATTCAAACGCCCATGGTTTTGTCTCGACGGTATACACAACTAGGTATTCTAGTCTTGACGGAATTCACAAGCTAGGGATTCTAGTCTCGATGACATTCACGTATTAGGGATTCATCTCGGCGGCGTTTCTCAGTTGGGTGGTTCAATATTTCGGCGGAAGACAAACTCAAGCCCAGCATCCCACTAGCCCACGGATTCGCTGTCACAATATCTGTGACTTTGTCCCCTCCTCCCCCCATGAAGGATTCATTCGTTGGTACTGGGATTCTTGTCGACGGTATTCTTGTGCTTATGGACGGAAGGTATTCACTATCTCAGTGATTCATTAGTTCCGACAGAAAATATTCACAAGACCAGAGATTTGCCTCAACGGTATTCACAAGTATATTCCTGGTGGTATTCAACAAGCTTCATAAGTTTCGACGGAAGGTACTCACAAGCCCTGGAATTTCGTTTAAAAAAATTATACCTATTATTGATGGTATCAAAGCGTCGACCAAAGGGCGCCGAAAGACAATTTTGCTCTACCTTGATTCAGAGCCAAGGCCGGCGCTGGGGATGTAGCAGCATCCTTTAACGTTTTCTTCTTGCGTAACTTACGATAATCCGCACCAGACAATTTTATTTTTTATGAACACTCGATCGATATCAAAAAAATGTTTACTCGTCAAAGTACCAAACCAAACTTCCACTGCCTGGCCAGGGTACAATTAATGTACAATCTCTTAGATAATAATCACAGAATGCATTATAGAGATGGAGAGAAAGAAAGAGAGAGACAGCGAGCAGTATGGGATTCACAACTGACAGAAAAATTGAAAGTGGATGCAGCCACGTATATTGGTTTTCCGTGATTTTTGTGGTAAAATTTGTTATGTACAACGTTGTAACACTACATTTGTCGAATATCTAATATAGAAGGGGGCGCTAAAAACGACATTTTGCTAAGGACAGGGTGGGGGCATACTGCCCCCTTTCTCTTTCGTCGCCTCCACTGTTTCTAGTTTCAGTAGTTTCGAAGAAACCTACTGTGGAATATTCTAAAAAAGATAGATTAGACCAATAAGTACCTATACCGATTCAAGGATCCAATCAAATTGAAGGAAATGCAAAAGAAACTTATAAAACAAAGTATGATTTCAAGTTTTTATCACTGACAAATATAATCGGTGGCTACACCCACTGTGAGAAAACCAACATACACAATTTGAACATTCAATTCAGTTTTTTTAAGCCATTTAATTGAGTATTTTGAAATAAAAAAAAAGAAAATTAAAAAATGTGCAACTTGATATTAAAATTTGTTGGTTTGATTGTTATTTCCGAAGGTAATTTGAACTTCAAATGAACTTCATTTACTATTAGCACTACATTTAAATATTTGTTATTTTTTACCATGTTTTTATTAACTCGCCTTCTTGTATGTCTATCCGGGTAGAATTTTTTTAAAATTGATTTTAAATTAACTTCCCAACTTCCCGATGAGCTAGATACTTGAAATTTGGACCATAGCTCAGAAGTGGATGACAATGCATGAAAATGCATGAAAATGCAAAAAAGGTGGTTTTACTAAAAATAATAATGATGTGAATTTTTGGATCTTGCAAAACGGCTTTAACGATTGGGATCAAATTTTGAATTTAGATAAAGATATGCTTCTTTAGTCCTTCTATATAGTCGTCTTCCCTGAAAAATATGTGGTTTTACTTATAATAATAATAATGATGATGCGAATTGTTGGATCTTGGAAACGGCTCTAAAGGTTTGGATCAAATTATGTATGAAGGTGAAGTTTTGCGTTTTAAGTTCATCTATATAGGCGTCTTTCTTGGAAAAACACGATTTCACTAATAATAATAATAATAATGTGAATTTTTGGATCTCGAAAACGGCTTCAACGATTTGGATAAAATTTTGTATTCAGATATGGTTTTGATTTTCAAGTTCATCCATTTATTTTCCAAACATCCGAATTATCTGAAATTTGACACACATATCAAAGACAGACATTACAAGAATTCCACAATGTTGATGTAATACGGTAATAATACAAAAGATAATGAGAATTTCAATTAATTTAACTTTCACCGAATAATCTAAAATTGGGCACACATTTCCAGAACCGACAACAAAACAAATTTCAAAATATTAATGTAATTATAATGAAATACAAGTAACTGAGCCCGATTAGTCCTCCAAGACCATCATAGTAGGACGAGTTTCATTTGAGTTTTCGGCACCTGGTGAAACGAAATCGTCCGAAAATATAAAAGAAAAAAAATACTGAAATAAATCTGAAATTTATCGCATATCTCTGTAATAATGACGCCATCAAAATGTTTTAAATCAATTTCAAAATTTCATGCACATAACCCTAAAAAGCAGAAAATAATAATAAAATAAAAAAAAATAATATACCATGTTTTATAACGGACTGAAAATAATAAAATGATTTCTCTAATCCTTATGAAGGATAAAACCCCATACAGATTTCTAACTTTTTTTAAATTATTCTGAAAATTCATAATTGGCAACTTTTGATAGCTATTAAAATACTTGTAAGATTGGAAACGAAAAACAGGCACATGCAAAACATAACTATAAAGAGTGTAGAGAGTAGCTACCAGTAAAGGAACTTAATTATCCTTATTTGCGGTGCAATAAAATTGTTAGTTGAGCTATTAATGCATCAATTATCTGCTGCATATGCACCCCATGTTTTTCGTTTCCAATCTTACAAGTAATTTAATAGCTATCAAAATTTGCCAAGTATTAATTTTCAGGATAATTTAGAAAGAGTTGGAAATTTGTATGTGTTTTATCCTTCATAAGGATTAGAGAAATTATTTTATTCTTTTTAGTCCGTTTTAAAAACATGGTACATTAAGGATTTTTTTTATTTTATTATTTTTATACCTCGAGTAATGATGATTATTTCAGATTCAATTACGTAAATTGGTCCCAGGCCGCAGCAAAGACATCCATCAGCTGATAGCGGAAAGAAAGACTGCCAAAGAGAAAGAGTTGAAACATGGCTCGAATTGTTCGTATACGTCCCCAAATCGTCAGGCCGAGGAAAAAGACTCTTTTTCTCAAAATACTACTTACGTACCGTTTGTCGCTGCCGTCGTAAGCACTAATGAATCATCAGACAAGACTTCCTATGTACCCATCATGCCTAAATCTAGCGACTCTACACATTCAAGACAAACTACTACCTCAGTTCTTACTGCTAAGGTATGTTCTATGTACTGTACAAATGATGTGGGTTCCACAAGGTTTTATTTTGGGACCACTTTCATTTTTTAGTTTTCAATAATGATCTACCCAAATTCATAAAAGATGGCAAATCGTTTATAAACACCAGGAAAATAAGAGGCACTTACACTGAACCCTGGGAAGATTATTATCTGCAAATTATTTTGAATGTGTGGCCTAATTTAACAATAATTTCAAGAGCTAGGTGTGACAAATACAATATGGCGGACGAGTTTTGCAATTATGATCCGATTCTATTCAAAATGGGTATCTGTGGGTTTTCTGGGTCGAAACTTATAATGCTTTCATCAAAATTGAAAAATTCAAGATGGCGACTTCAAAATGGCGGATGTGTTTTGTGATTATTGTCCGACTCGATTCTAGATTGGTATGTGGGGGTTTTCGTGGACAGATATTAAGAATTTTTCAGTCAAAATTCATAAAGTCAATATGGCGGCTCCAATATGGTGGATGAGTTTTGTGATTATGGTCCGATTCGATTCTAAATTGGGATGTGGGAGTTTTCGGGGTCGGAGATGAATTTTTTGTCAAAATTCATAAATTCAATATGGCGGTTCCAAGATGGCGGACGAGTTTTGTGATTATGGTCCGATTCGATCCTAAACTGATATGAGGGGGTTTTCGGGGTCGATGATTATGGATTTTTTGTCAAAATGCATTTATCCACGGTGGCGGACAAAATTGATATGTGGGCTATTCGGGGTCGAAGATTATGAATGTTTTGTTGAAAATCATATGATGGCGGACAAGTGAATATTTAGGTGGCCTCCTCATGAAGAGCTAGATAGCTCAAAACTCACGACCCTTGTAATAACCATTCTTTGTCTGAAATCCATAGATCAATGAGTACTAACTAAAAAGAACAGCACAAAATAAAATAATATCAAAAAAAAACTTTTCAAAGACAAGCTTTTATTCAAATGCGCTAAAAAGTAAAAAATTATTTCTTTAGATGTGAGTTACAGATTCAAAAACTTGCCTCTTTTGTATTCGAACCGAAAACTTCAGGCGGCAAGCTTTTAAATTTGTAAATCACATTCAAAGAAATATTTTTTTTGTTTTTAAGCGCATTTGAATAAAAGCTCTTCTTTGAAAAGTTTTTTTTTTATATTATTTTTATAAATAGGGTGACTTGTCCTAGTTTCGGGATATTTTCCTAGTTCAATAGACAAATGTATTTTATGACTATTGTGTAATGATTTTAATATCAAAAACACCAATAAATTCTATTCTATTCTATTCTATTAACCTTCATAAAGGTTCACTGATACAGCAAGCAATACAACCTAGGGGGAAACCGCTGTGGAATTTTGGTGTACATGTCTTGGGTATTAGTGGTATTACTCGGGTATTAGTCGGGAATTAAATGCATTACTTGAAAATTATTGGGTATTATAGGTATTTCTGGTGTATAACTCGGGCATTAGAGGGATTAGTTAAGAATGGGTATTACACTAGAAAAGAAGGTATTACTCGAGCATTACATGGGTATTACAGAAATCATTCGGAAGTGACAGATCAATTACTGCACAATTATAATCAAGCAAAAAAAAAGGTCTTGAAAACATGGGAATTGGAAATTACATGAATCATCCGAAAAATTAGAGAGCAGTGGAGGAAATCAGAATTGTGCAATGACAAAAAAAAGGTCTTCAGAATTGCACTTGAAAACAAACCTAGCATTAAGACACGATTTTATATTTTTACTACTTTTCTGACGGGCATTACTTGGGGGGTATTACTCGGGAATTACTGGGGTTTTAGAGGTATTACTTACGAATTTTGGGAATTACTGTACACAATATCCTCAGCGGGTTCCCCCTCGAATACAACGATCTTAGTTGAAATGCAAAACACTCCCACGAGTTCCATGTAAATGCATAATGAATATAACTCTTTTCTGTCACTTTTAGATTCAAATTGGAATTATTCTTCATTTTACAAATTACAATCTCGACTCCACTTTCACATACCAAGGTCTAATGGCAGAAAAGATCTATGCCTTTAGCTACCTACTTCAAGAATATATATGTTTACTAAGTCACTATTATTTGCAATGTGCAGTAAATTCAAACAGTTGTGTCCGGAACCTACTTCAATATTTCACATTATGTAATCCTGTCTAGACTATAAATTCTTTCTTTTTGAATTTGCTTAAGTTATTTCATTCAATAAGATTTTTCAGTAGTGAATAAGTGATAGAAAATAATAATAATAATAATAAATGGTTCTTGGAGTATTACATTGAATGTTTAATTTTTTTCAGCAACCAACTTTGACTGAATCTGAAACAACACCTTCAAAGACTATGGATAATAATTATATAATGAATATGCATTCTCAGGAAAGTGCTATTGGAACAGTCCCTGTCGTATACATGCCAATGAGTCCAATCTCTGTTGTTAGTCCCGTTCAAGTGAGTATCTACTAGATTTTTTGTCTCAGTTTTTTCATTTACCCATAGGAAAAGTTGCACAGGTCTTGTTTATTCGTCTGTATTTGTAACATGTAATTCATTATCACTCAGTGCCAATTTGAATACATTGCTAAGTTATTTATTTTTCATAAATATGCTTGATACCATTAAGTTACAGTACGGTGCAAATAAGAGGATTAATTTCATTATTTTCTAATAAAAATTTCTACTTTCTCTGAAAACCCAGATAAAAAGTGACGAAAGTTCTTGATTTTCCCATTTTTATTACTAAGAGACGCGCTCTGTGATTGGCAAGTAAAATGACTGAAAGTTTAAATGACAAGACAGCATGCAAACTTATTTAAAAATGTGTAAAGTAATGAAGGTTTGCTAATAGTTAACACATTTTCAGGTTAAAAGGTAAGGGCTGCATCTTCCCTAGCTAACACAAGTCTTTTGGGAACTTCTGAGAGTTCTTTGTAAGAGGCAGCCGTTGTTTCAACTATTACTATTGCTCTTTTTTACGTCGATTTGAGCAAGCCTGAAATATTTTCACTACGCAGTTTCTACCTCAAGTTCTAACTTCGTAGTTCGAGACGGTTTCGGACGTGGAAAATTACGACAAAGATTTGGTTAGTAATTGACGGTCCTAATATATCAAATTTCTGAAAAATCGTTTACTATTAAACCTGAAACTTTGGTGTCGTTAGTTTCAGGAATCGCTTGTCGTTTGTCAATTTGACTTGTTTCGGTTGAAATTTCGAGTCAGAATGTTCAAAAACCTTTTTAAAAATTTCTTGGACTTGAAAGCATTAAGCCCGTGACTCATCGTAAAATAACTTGATCAAGTGACGTAATTATTATAGTTAGAAACCATCTGTCTGACCATCAATTTAACCATTTCATCCCCGGCCTCTGCTACTTGTACAGTGAACTAAATCCCTAACATCAAGTATTTTGTTTCAGTTTGTTCAAATAGGGAAGAACGTCATATGTTTGGAATCTCCTCAGTCGGCAATGAGTCCACCGGTGACCTCGAACCGGTCCGTTTACTTGAGCATTCCTAACCACAACTCCAACGTGGACATGTACAAGTCGCACCCTAAACCGGTGGCGGTTCCCAACTATGGCACGAAGAAAGTCGGCGGGGCCATCCTACTGTCAAATCAGCACATTGAGTGCCAGAGGAACGACATTCTGATGGCAATGAGCAGCAAGCGTAAAAGCATGAACAATACTCACGGGTACCGGGCGATATCTTTACTTAACCACTCAAACATGCAACATAGACAAAACATTTTGAAAGTCAAAAGTATCAACAAAGTGAATTGCAAGAGATCCGCCATTGACAAACTCAACACAAGTGATAGTAAACAGATGAGGCTGACCACTAACGTGAATGGCTTGAACTCTGACATAAGTGAATCCGCTGAGGCTCCCCAATCCAACAATTGCATCCAAGAAAAAATCGCTCTTCTCAACATGAAATAATATACATCCAAAGTTTTTGTCTGTATATATGTATTATAATTTTAAGCTGTTTTTTTATTTATTTGTTTAAATTATTATTTATCATGAGAACAGTTCTTGAGTTTTAAATGTGTGTAAGACTCCCTTCACAATAATTCATATGCATGGCGAAATGTTGTTTGAATGTGCAGTGCTGCTTCTGTAGAGTTGGCCCCCTTTATTTACTCTTCGAGTGGTAGAGCTCGATCTTTTTTTTTTGGGATGATAATAATATTTGCTTCTCACTTTAAATAAAGTTAAAAGTCCGTGTTTGGAAAATTAAACGTTAATGATGTTTCCATTATTAAAATATTGATAATCAAGTTGTTACTGGGCACATTCTAAAAGCAGTCTTTATTCTTCAAAATCCTTGCAGTGAATGTCTCACTTACATTTCATTAGGAATTCAAACACTAGGTATATAAACTAATTGGCCCCGTGCTGGGCGCCAGTTTATACATTTTATTGAATACAATGGTTGGTGTTCAGATTTAATGAATTTTATGGAATCAACTATACAGAACAGCAAGCAATATGAAAATATTTTCAGACTTTCAAAGTTATTAGTGATTTATTGGCCGTGGTCTGGAGGTAATTCTACCTGACACAACCAGAACTGTGACAGACAGGGCGAAGCCTTCTTCGATTCTGAGTGATTACTTTCATTTGAAGCAGTCTGCTGCAGTTATGAACAAATAAGGTAGATTTGCCCCAATACCGCGGCGTAGTAACTCGAAAATTATTGGTAATTTGAACATTTTCGGTCGTGAAAGCTCCTCTGAGAATTTGAATTGTATGAATCGACATTTTGAGAAAATTGTCTTTATAGCCTTCAAAAATTTCGAAGTCCAATCTAATAAAATGTAAATGAGGATGTGTCTTGTTACAAAATACAAATGGTCGAGATTATTATGTTTTGATATCCTATATTACCCGCCAAATTTTTGATTGGGCTGACTTTATGGAGGCGTTGTTTAAAACTTGTTCACTGCTTACAGAAATTTTTGTTATCGACTATCCACCACATACGGACAAAAGTAATAGTCGATGGTATATGAGTTTGAATTATGGTGGAAACTCAGGTCTTGTCTCACTGTCCAGAAACAAAAGCATGAGCTTTGTATGTTTTGTTGTTGTTAATAAATAGCCCCAAAGTGAAAAATTTTGATTAATCTGAGTATTCACTGATATACAATGCCCGCCAAAAGTACATAACATATGGAAAAAAAATATATTATTAGATTATTATTGTGCATGTGTGACAACTTGTTGAAACCTGTCACGTGAACACTGGTAAAGCAACAAATTGATTTTAATTTAGTTATAACTATCTGGTGTGGAGAAAATGAGAAAATTCTGTCATTATTACCGAAATACAAGGGTTTCACTACAGTCAAGCTATGTAGAAGGAAAAAATTTAACATATGTGAGAGATCAGAAAATTTCTAAAAAAGTTTCAAAATTTTATTGGAAACTCTGTATACGAGTATATAATTCAAATAAAACAAAACAAAATTGCCCATGTACCAAAAATACGCAAATTTCACTTATTTCCTTCTATATTTCCTTCCCATTATTCTCTGCTGGAATAATAAGAGCAAACTTCCTATTCCATCGCAGTCTATCTTGTGCGATTTTCCGCATGCCCTATCATCTCTCCTTCGTTTACCCAAATCTTCGAATGTCGAAGGGGCGGTAACCTCAACAATACTGCGGTTGGGGTCATTCCCATTGCACCAGTTATCACCAAACAGGACAACCTCTGGACCTTACTAAGCTTTCGGCCTATTGTGCTGCTCTGTGCACCTGGCCACCATACAGGTGACCCATATTGGATGTTTGGTGTATAGCCAGCGCATAATCTCTGGATTGGTTCCAGAATTTTTCCCTACAACTCTCCTCAGTTGCCATAGGATTGCTACCGACTTTTGAATAACCCTATCAACATGCGGCCTCCATGAATCATCGGCGTATGCTTGTGCCTCTAAACCATCCTCTGTGAGTTTACGCAAGAGTTCGTCCATGAACAATCCCCATAGGTGGGGAGAGAGGCAGCTTCCCTGAGTGTAGCCCTTTCCCCACCTCGACATTCAGTCTGAGGTGCCCCTGGATACATCAACCCTCCTCTTCGTTGGTGACAACCCAGCTGACCATCGAGTGAGGTGTTCCTCTGGCCAAGTCTGGCCATTAGTGCTGCTTGTATAGTCGTCGTCTTCGCCTTGTCTCGTGGTAAGCTGACTAATGACTTTATTTCAACCAAATGGCCTTGGTCATCTTGGTGTAAACAGTACACTTGGTCCGGTAATCAGCTTAGATTGGTACCGAAAATTGTCGCATACCAGACCAAAATAGGTAAATGACCAAGATGGTGTAAACATCTACTGCGTGGACTTTCCAACAAGTTGCAAAATTTGGTTTGCATCATTGGTGAGCCATAAGTCTGTGTTCTGATGTACTCAGAGTGTGCTCATATCGATTTTCCTAGAACAACCTCGAATAATAATATTCCTAATTTACACTTGAATATCAAATTCGGAGTACCATTGATATTTTTATGTCTAAATGATTACCAAACGAAGAACCGAACTGTTACTGATTAAACATGGTGTGAATAGGAGGTAACTTATTCACTTGGTCATAATTTGGTATGGTCAACTTGGAGGGCCGATTCAGTCGACCGCCCGTTACTGACAAAAATTAATTTCTTTCAAGACAGCAGTCTTGTGAACGCAGTAACTTATCGGTCAAATTAATTAATTTGTCCTTCTACACTTGTACAGATTTCTTTGGATTAACATTTTTTTTTATTTTCAAATTGTGGAAGGTTACAAACCCAAAAAATCATGTCAAGAATCGGATTTCCTTCACAAAATCAAACTTTCAATCAATACCCATTAAGTGATTTTCTCTCACGTATATGAAGTTGGTTTGCATATTATTACGTTCCTTCTACTTAATCCATTGGTATCGAATAGTAACATTAAATTACTCTTAGTTAACTTAAATGTACTGGGTGTTCGTTTCAAATTTGATTTTATATATAGGTTTATAATTTTGTGATTAATTCCGATTTCTTAGTTCTTTAGGGCGAAGTTAGTATTAAACCTGCTGTGGAAGGAAACGGTGGGACCATATTTTTTAACAGATGAGGTAAATTATTCTGTCACATGATCGCTCAACGGTTTCTACCATCCACCATCTCCACTTAGCGTAGCCGAGAGCATGCAGTCCCATAGACAAACCCTTGGTAACATTCAACGCCCTGTAGTCAACCTTCAACCCTCGCAAACAGAGTTACATTACAATTTGGCGCACAAACGTTAAAAGAATGGGCATAATTCAGATGTAATATAATTGATTATCTTACATTATATCCACATTCCGTGAAGATGGTTCTCGTGGTGTTTAGAGCCGCCATCTATTATTCAGTAGCCAAATCTGATTACCTATGAGTGGCATTTGTCATTATTGAAAAATATAGTATTCTGTAGAACAATGTCTGTTGGAAAAAGTTGGTTATGCTCGTTTAGTGTGGCTACTGAACCACAGATGGCGGTGAGTCCTAAAAAATTATTCCCATGTAATTGATGGGATCCCGACCGAACCCAGATTGTATCGGATTATTAGAGACCGAGGAATGTCAAAGAAGTACAAAAGTTCTTAGGAGTTTGTAATTACGATAGGTTTTTCTTGGATCGTTTTGCAGAGATAGCCGAGCCGATAACTCGCTTATTAAGGAAAAAAGTTACGTGGAAGTGGGGTGTTGACATGCCTCGTTTTTATAGACATTTTCATAGGCGATGCTCTTCTGAAAATTTGAAATACAAATAATCAATCTAGGAATGTAGGCTTTCACGGCTGGCGTCAATATTATGGTTGATTTTCGGGTTTTGCTGTGGTCTTTTTTGATTAAAATAATGATAATAATAATAAAAAATTTTCTTTATTTGTCCCCAAAAAGAAAATACATACAGAGCGCAAATGGGCGAAGTCTAGTCATGACTAGACGAATATTGTTAATTCCTACTCAACTCAACCATACTCAACTCAACTCAACCCAATCTCCAAACGTTTTAACTGCATCTGCGGCATTCACCTTCAGTGGTGTGGTCGAAGTACTGATGTACTGGAACAGTTTCAGTTGATACGTCGAGAAGAGAACTCCGACCACGCCACTGAAGATGACTGTCGCAGTTGCAGTTGAAACGATGGAGATTTTAACCAAAGAAGACTACAACAAAACCCGGAATCCAACCAAAACATAGCAACTCCAGAAGTTTGTGGAAACCGTCAATTTCCACCTACTGCTTCTTGGTTTCTCAATGTTTTCTGAAGATTTTAGGATATTTGTTTTCGCAGAATCCAGAAGATAACGAAAAATCTTCTCACTTGGCCTTTCTTCATTAAAATTAATTATTCTCACAGTTCGCTCCCTCCTTAATTTAAATTTATGTTTACGTACACGTCACTGAATGCTCAATATCAGTTACTGAATTTGAGAAAAAACACAACTTGTGTACTCTTAATCTATGCAAAACATAACTGATAAGAAGCAAAATGCAATAAACATTTCTGTTAGATTTTTTTATGAAACTGTCTTTGTTACAACATAATTAACTATAATTAAATTTAGTCCACTTCTATTTTGTGAGAATTGTTGGCATATCCAGGGTAACCCAGAGGTGCGGCTAGCTTTAGAACTATTTTCTGTCCAAGCTATCGACTTGATTTTGTTTAAACGAGAGGTCCAACAATGAGACACATTCTAAAAATATTTTATTTATATTCAGAATGTCCCAAAATGAGAAAAACAAAAATAAGTTTTTTTTTAATGGCAATTGCAATTTTTTGTTAAGTACTTACATTTTTGGATTCACGACTGAATTGTCGTTATAGCGCTATGTCGTAGACTTACCTGAAATAGTTTTTGAGTCAATTCAGGTATCAAAATACCGTGGTGCATAGATCCACAGAAAAATTATTAACTTCAGAACCATTCAAGTTATCTCTATCAGCTTTTTTACAGTCGGTTCCTTGAGCTTTGGCGCATCTTTTCATTTTATCTTTTCAGTAAGTTTACTGTGTTGTACTTTGACTGCATTTCATACTATATCATGTACAATGTTTTCCTGACCTTTAAATCACTTTTTTTGGTGTTTTCTTTTCTTATTATACTGGGCGACCGCGAGGTGACGTACGCCCCAAATATTTCTATAGTTTTGAAAATACAGATTTCAAATTTGGTATGTCGCTATAGTACTTGAAATATGCGTATTTTGATGCCACTAGAGAAAAATTCATTGTACATTTTTTTTCATTATTCGGAAAAGCACGCAATTTGTAATAACACTGATCTCCAATTTTGGATATCTGTAGTAGTTTTTGAGATATTCGCGAAAAACCTAACCCTTATTTTTTTTATTAAATTGTTTATAACTTTTGCAATTTTTGTAAGCAAAAGTTTCTTTCTATAGCTACTTTTTTCTATATGCCATTACGAATCGACACCTCGCTTATAATTTTTGCTCCCTCCACAAAAATAGTAATCCAAAAAGCACCTGTGAACCAGAACTATATAAAATACAAGGAACGACCTGTAGTATATTTGCAAGAAAACTTATTTAAAAAAAATTTGAGACATAGCTACAAAAATTATCCGAATTTCTTTGATATAGATCGTCTTCATTTTGTTTGGGTGCATTTGCAGGAAAATATTTTCCTACTTCGGAAGACACGTATCTGTACTAAGAAAAGTAAGAGTTCTCATTATCAATTCCAAACACATTTTTCTCAAGAACGAACTGATAAAAGTTTTAAATTTCCAGAGAACAATTATCTCGCAAAACAAACCAGTGACCTCCTATGGAAGAGGTCAATGTTATAAAACTAACTTATACCATATTTAAAAGCAGTAATAATTATACGTGAGCTAGTCATCGAAGGCGTGTTCTCGTGTGTGTAGACATTTTATACTTTTGCAGATAGGTAAGCTTTTAAACATTTTTACAAATTTTTAAGATATATCTATCGTACCTTCAGTTCCCATGGCCAATCACTACTTATCCAACTCCAAAGGCACAAGATATTAACAGTGACGGCGGCAATATGGATTAGGTACTTTTGGGATAAATAGAAAAAAACACATTTTACATGTATAAGTAATTTTTTTTTTCAAAATTTGTTCTCTCCATCAACCAGCTGCATCCTACCAAGCAAGTCACAGAATTCTTCAAAGTATTTGTGCGAGCCCAAGGTGTTCTGTCCCTAACCTTTTCTAGCAGTTCATTCCTGCTTACAGGTGGCAGAAATATTTACAGAATCTTAAGGGATGAATGAATTAGCAAACTTATAAGCCTTCGCCGAGCATCATTTGGGCATCATTTTTCGGAATTTGACTTCCACATATATTTCTAAATTTACAGCTCATCTTTCAAGGCAAATCATCATTAATGTAGTCATTTTTTAGATCTGGTGATAACAGACGCTGCAGCTTACAGCATTTCAACTCCATCTTTGGAAACCTTGCACTCAATTCATTGATCATGAAATCCAGCTAAGATATATATATCATCCGGTGATATTCCTCATAGCTGACTCTGTACAGTGGATCATTTTTTTTTTTTGGGCCGTTGTCCTAGGCTTACGAATGACTGGTGCATATTTCTTCCGCCAACTTAGCTGACTGTATAATATGTAGCTCCTTGAAAGTGTTGACACTCTTGTCTCGTTTTTTTTTGCATACTTGATATAGTTCTACAAACTGCCTGCTAAGCTAAGAATAAAGTTATTCCAAGAACCTCATCAGCCAACACTACTATACACTAATGACAAACTCTTATGAACAGATAGATTGCATGAAAGCAAATGCATTGCTTCCTCTACCTTCCGGTGAACTAGCAATACCTTCTAGAACAGTGTCTTTGCATCCATCTTGTGTCACACATCAGCTTTTTCAAACTGTGTTTTTCTATACACTACTATACACTAATTACAAACTCTTATGAACGGATAGATTGCATGAAAGCGAATTGCCTTCTATCCAGTTGTTGTATCCCCATTCTAGAACTATTGCTAAGTCCATATTATTCAATTCGTTCACGTTCCTTCCCTTATCTTTTCTGGTTTCACGGACTGTTTTAAGAGCTACGGAAGAGAAAGCGGTATGAAGGGTAGGTACTATCATCCGCAAAGCTGTGCACTTGACATGAGATACAGTAAGGCAAACATAGTTGTATATAAGAAAAAGAAAATAACTTTTGCCTAATTTCCACTATGACTTTTATTCGTTACGACCGGTTTCGGTTTGATGAGCCTATACTGTTCACTAATTCTGTTTTTTCACCTGCGGAGCATCTGTAAACCAGCTGATTAATCTGTCATTAGCTTATCATATATAGCTAGTGTGCATCATAGTCTCGTAGCTGAATTACTGAACACTTAATTCAATCAACTTCGACAAATCATTAGAACATCTGGGACTCTTTGGATCCTTGGAAGTTGTGCATCTATTTATATTATGATTTTAACTGGCGATAAATCTGCTTACACCCGTGAACATTCCTATCGGTACAGCGGCAGAGACTAAGGTACCTAATGGTGTGAGATACTGAATTATTGTACTACTACAAATACTACAGTCAAATTAGAACCCAAAATCGATCTCACGTACATGAAATAAGGCAGAAGCGATTTTTTCACACAATGTGAGATGATGTGGGAATACTTTGACCTCGAGTCCCCCCGGAACTCACTTTCCCGGCCCAAAATATGCAATTTTTTGCATCTTTTTCAGTTTTGGACCATGAAGGAGTGTTTTTTCGACGATGACCATGAATACTATTTTTAAACTACATGAAATTTGTTAAATTTTGAGACTTTTTTGTTTCTGTGGACTCAATAGTTTTAGAGATACAACTATTCAAAGTTTGGTAATTTTTTCAAATTTGAAAATTTCTCATGTTCATGAAACCATGTAATCTTCCTAAGTAGGCTTATTTGTCGTGAAGATTCTAAACAGATTTATCTGGGGAACTTTTCCAATTACCAGAGACTTTCAGATTTTTATTTTTATGAGTTAATATCTTAGGATCAGGCCTTGGTAATTTTATTCAGCGTGCAATTCAAACATGCTATTTTGCACAATAGGTCTGCTGCCTGATGAAACAGTTAGTTATCTGACATCGAAGAGAGAACATCTTTCTCGACTCAACCAGAGTTTGTTATCCGACACCGACGAGACATTTTCTGCTCCCGACACACAATCATCCAATAACATATTTTATAAACATTAACTCAGTTTTTGGCTTTGCTACAGAAGTGAAAGTTACAAACGAAAATATTAATAGGTGATACGGTTATAAGCCGCCGATAGCGCCAATCATTTTAAAACATCGGTGGCATTCGAATTACTTTTCTCACTCGCCCATTAAAATATTCGGAAGTCGGCGTTTATGAAGCAGCTATTCCTATGATTTATTTCTAGAATAGAGTATAGAACTGGCATGAAAAACAAAAAAGTACGAAACACATGTGCCGTGCCATTAATATTAGGTTCTTCCCGTTGACATACAGGAAAACTGTGATTGTTTTCTCGCAACTGCCAACAGGACCGGACCTGTACAAAAACAATTATTTGGATTGTCAAGTATCGGTAAAATATTACTATATCGCTCTACAGCTGGACAAATCTAGCAATGAATGTCGAAAAACGTATGAGATGCGCGAATTTAGAATGAGAAAGTATATGACTTAATAAATAGATATACAAGATATCAGATAAGCTAGATGTTGGCTTGACCTTCAAAAAAACATAATATTTGACATAGAATTGTACTATTTCCGACTCTCATATAGGTACAGTTCTACTCACATAGCTGAAACTGTGAAAATATGCACATCCATGATGCGCATTCGTCGTACAAGGTACTACAGTGTGTAATATATCCAGTGATAAAGCACAAGAAATGAGAATTTCACATGTTCAGCTATGTGGGTCGAAATGTAATATTAAACATTTTGTTGAAAAGAATTTTTCATATTTTGTAGTTTTTACCTGGATGTGGTTTACTGATTTGATGAAATTTGTCATACGGTTGCAGCACTGTTTTTCTTGAAAAAATAATCATGATTATTTCAACCCTTTTCGTAACTGAAGAAATTGTTGCAGAAAAAAACTTCAAAAAAATGGGTACTAGACGGCTGAAAAGACTTCCCTCAACTTTTCGTATTTTATATGAAGTGATTTAACAACTTGCACTCTGCACTCGGATCATATTTTGAGTGTTTCTGAAAAACTTTCGTGTTTATAAAAATATACTGGGAAAGCATACGTAAATCAATGGAATGACAAACAAAACTGACAGAAAACATGAATAAAATACAGATAAACAGTCAAACAAATCAGTCAAGTTTATGATTCAAGAACATAATTTTTGGCATTGATTCATTGCGTAGTATATTCTCAAATAATTACTTTGGATTCGATCTTTTTCAAATGACGTGATATGCAGGGTGTTCAAAGGCTTTTTATTATTGAGTAGTTATTGTTATATTTCTAAATATTTTTTTTGCTTATTTTGAAACCTCATGAATTGCGTTTTGGCACTATTCAGATATAAACATGTTGGAAAACAAAAAAATTAATTTCACCAAATTCTTGGGTGGAGTTGATATTAGTCTGAATTTATAAAAAAGCGGTAAATATCTTTGCCAGAAGTAATTGAGTACCTATTTTTCTGGTGGTTTTTACTTTCAAATAAGTCTAGTTTTACTACACATTCCTATTTTTTCCTCATTCCTATAAATATATACTGAGTGATGGAAGGTTTTAAAGAAATTCCTTTGCTGCTGTCAGAGACGATATCCGTTGTTCCTAAAAACGACAGCCGCTGTTATTGACTTATTCACCACTGAAGTGAGTTAGCAAAGTGTAATCAAGCTATTCGCGAAGAACCACACACTGAATCACAATGTACAAAGCTTTCCATTTTGAAAAAACACTCTGTGAATATGCTGATCAGCTATTTTAAGAACCGCCAAGTGATTCACTGGGGAGTCTTTGGAAATTCTAGTACTAAATAAACGATGCCATCAGAAGTTCACTATGGAATAACAGGTTCAAAAATAAATCTAGAATTACTGCCAATAAAATTCATCACCCATAAAACAAGGAAAAAATATCTATTTTTTGTACAGTCAGTCGTTTGTTATTTTCGAAATTAATGCTTTCAGCTTTTAATCCAAGGATTTACGAATGAATGTTATCGATAAATTGGTACAATTGAGTTTGTGGCTCGAAAAATATTGAATCCACTAAAACATCGATAAGACGTATTATTTGTTTTAAATATTTTTCACAACAAATAAAAAGTTTTTTTTATGTTCTCGTTCCCACGTTATGTTCAGGGATCATCGTGAGAGCCGAGGAAAAGTAGGTAGGAAATGGTGTTATGTACACCTCTCGAGGCAGCGATTTCCTAATCTATGCAGTTTGTTGAAAGAAAGATGTTCGGCATGTCTCCAAAGTGACGAAAATTTGATGTGAGGACTGAGCTCGACAGGTCAGTCTCGATGGGACCGCTAACGGTGGAACGATTGATGATATTTCAGAAAAGCATCGTCCATGAATATATCTATAATAAAGATAGAGATCGCCAACCTTTCTGCGGTATTCCACGAGCTTGTAAACATCATTGACGAGGCGGATGGACCTTTTTTTAGTGCAGAATTTTATGTTCCAAAGTCTATTTAGGAGCTGTACTCCATAGGTGAATGGGAACAGTATTCCAAAACAGGTCGGATTTGTGCCTTATGAATCATAATCTGAAACAGCTCTTGGAACGAAACAGCAAACCAAGATTTTGAGATGTACTTTTGCCAAATATAGACCTCTTTAGGTTTTCCTATGAACGGGTTCTGTTGATGGTAATACCAAGCATTGAAATTGAGAATTTCATTGATAAGGTACTATCATCCGAAAAGCTGCAAAAGAGGTAGCTCCCAACAGATCATTGATGTGATAAAAAAACAGTGTTGGTGCTAGAATGGATTCCTACGGAACACCAGTATTTATAGTTAGAGTGTCGGATGAAATTCGATCAACCACTACGTAGAGACTTGAGAGGGATCTGTCTGATAGAAAGCCAGATAGCAAGGAACGCAACTGGGGGGGGGGGCAAGCCATAAGATGGAAGCTTGGTGAGAGCAGTCCCTGGTGCCAAACTCGAAAAAAAAACTCCTTGGATATATCTAATGCAACGGCCAGATTTCACCATATGTTTTCTCTAGATTGTTGCCATATATTTGAGACATAAGCAAGCAGGTCACCAGTTGATTTTTGACTACGAAAACCATATTGTCGATTATTTTCAATTCCTGATCGTTCTAGATATTTCATGAGCTCGATGTTGTAGGCATTCTCCACGACCTTCAAGTTAACAGATAACAGTGCGCCTGTAGTTTCTAGTTAGACTGGTTTTCGCTTTTTTTGGGGACTAGTAAATACACTCCAAATTATAAGACTTTTACTCAAATTGCAATTTCTATCAGGGGTTGATCTGAAGTGGAGAGATCTATTATGCAGGGTATCACTGCTTATGGTACAAGATGAGTGTAAAAACGCAACTAGCCAGTTTTTCTTGTTTCCTCTTCACCCTCAAAAATAGCATCTGGTTGTGGAAATCTCAGAATGAACACATGGAAAAAAGTTAGGGATATTGAAGAAGAGGCTAGGATGTACTAGAAGTACTTAACAAATATCAATACATTTTTTTCCATGCCTTTATTTCACTAATTTGATAAGTGCTCTGATTTACTCATTTCTGACGGTTTCGAATTTCTTCAAAGAATCAGCTAATTTACTGAAATATTCACTTCTCTAACTAATATATAATCAACATGAAACATGAAACGGGGAACGGGAAACTTGAAACGGGAAATGGCAAACATGAAACGGAAAAAACGGAAACATGAAACGGTAAACATGAAACGGGAAACATGAAGCGGGAAAAACGGGAAATATGAAATGGAAAGCGGGAAACATGAAACAAAAAATTTCTGAGCATCCATATCGATGTACAGGACAACGTCTGTCGGGACCGCTAGTATATATATATTAGTTTGAACTAATCTAATATATACAGCTTGGCAAGTATATAAAGGAATATCGATAAATTCCTTTTCCACCAAGTTTTAGAGTTTGTTTTTCCCCATAGAGTTCACCTGATTTTGTGTGTTTTTAGAGTCTGAAATTTCTGAGATCCAGAATCATAACACTAGCAGAATCATAACACTAGATACCTATATTTCTCCTGAGTTGACATAGCACCCAATGCTCGTTTTTGAAGCTCGCGAATACAAACTTATTTCAGTGACAAAAAGTAAAACGATATAGGTATCTCCCTCAGAATAATATTACTCTGAGGTATCTACTAAATTATCGCGCTCGATCACGCTATAGTTTCCTAACTTGGTTGATCTTTCGTTAATCTTTTTATCAGCTAATTGTAAATATTTTGTTGCAGATCACGCATGCGCACCATGAATCAAACAGGTGCGACGCGCCGGCAATCGCGAAACGGTTTGTTTCTCTGTTTTGCATTGCTAGTTGTTCATCTGGAAGGTTGTCGCGGACTTACATCTACACGGAGAACGTCCTCATCCTCACTGCCAGCAGCGAAACGGCAGAAAACCGGTCACGTCATGGAACCAGCTTTTGAAAACGCCGGCCAACAAGCAGGAGTGGAAATTTGGAGAATCGAAGTGAGTACATGCATGGCTTGCTAGATTATCCAGAGGGAGACTTTTGTTGTTGATATTGTCTTTTTAGATGTCAGTAGCTCGACTTATGGGTTTGACAAAATGCGTGGTTTTTATGTCGAACTGTTAACATTTGGAATAATTACACCTTGTGATATACAGGGGAAAAAAATTAATAATTTGGTAAAACTTAGCAAATGGTCACCAGAGCGATTTTTCTGAAATTTTCACATATGCTGCGGAACACCTTAAAAAACAATTATAGTTAGAATCTTTCCCGCGGGAATTATCAATTTGCAAGTTACATCTTTGCAAATGTCCAGAGAGGGTGGGTTTTCAAATGAGTGAATCTTCCGTTAGAGTGAGCATAAGTATGAATTTTCAGAAAAATAATTTTGAAAAAAATGTCTCCTTCTTTTCACCAGCACATTCCACATACTGGAACTCACTCGTTTCACCCTTTTTTTATTGAAAACGGCACTTTTTATCAAAAAATTCGACCTTATAACCTACAAATTGGTTAGCTTGGAATTCATCGTGGATCTTATATATCCAATGTGGTCAAATAACCATAACAATGTAAAAGGTATTTGCGGTTATATAAGAATGAGGCCTTTTGGATTATTTTTTCACTTTTATGGAGATTTGGCAACATCGGAGAATTCCGATAATGGCCATGATGTGTTATTTGACATCTGTCAGGTTTGACATCACTAATGAAACGAATTATGAATTGCCACAGTGGAAATGTAAATATGAAAATTATTGGTTTCCCAGTCATTTCCGCAAGTTACTTTCGTTTTATTAGGTGTTCTGTAACATCTGTAATAATTTTTGAAAAATACCTACCTTTGGTGACCAATATGCTTGAGTTTTTTTTTTTTTTTTTAAATTGTTAATTGAGCTGTTTCTTCGAAACTAGGACCATCAAAAAATACATAGTATACAATGTGTTATATATAGTCAACTTGAACTATTTATTCCTGAGAAAAATCCTTAATTTTGTATGGCTATGTGCCACCGAATCATTAGCAATGATCTCCGATTTCTAATATTGAGAAGTTTCGAAAACATTTACGGGAAATCTCCAAGAAAGAGAAGCAGTTTCTTGATTCGTCCTGATATGGAACACGCTTATAACCGAACTTTCGGTGATTTTCGGGTTTGTTGTATCCCCTGTTAGCAGAGCATGCTCTGCAACCGCGGATTTCTTGGAGTGCCATGCTTGCAGTTCCTTTTAAGCTCCTTTTTGTCATGCCGATATATACGTCACCACAGCTGCATCAAGGAATGCATTAAACACCTGAGCTAGGGAGCGGGTCTCTTTGGTCTTTTGCTGATCGTTTTGGATACTTCATGAGCTCGATGTTGATGGCTTTTTCATTGGCCTTCGAGATAACAGATATAGCAACACAATAGGTCTGTACTTACTAGGTAGGGTCTTTTTTCGTTTTTTGGCGGAATAGCTTTACTATCACAATTTTACAGTTGTGTTAGGTCGGGAGCACATTTGTTGAGAACGATCGGCAGATTTCCGCCAGATCCACTAACGTTTTTAGTGTTAATACCCCGAAAAATATATAGGGTTATGACTGCCAATGGGTTTGATGTTCTGGGGTTGTTTTTCGATGAATCCAGGGTAGAATTTGCAGCAGGCATTGGCAAAAATATTGGCTTTTCCTGGGCGTTCGTCGCTAGTGTTCCACCTTCCATCTTGATATAGGCAGGAAATGAGTTGGACGTGAAATTTTTTTCCACAGCTTTGGCAAACGTCGATCTTGGAGTTGTAAGCCTCTTTCGATCATTCGATTGTCTCCTTTCACATGTTTCTATCTTCAACATATTTTATGCTAGACTTCTTGCTAGAAAATGCTGAAAAAGCATACGGAGACCACATGAGACGGGGCAGTGTTGTGTTGCTCGTAGATGTATACATAGAGCAAAAAATGGAGACGAGGTTGTGATCGGAGTTCCCAGGTGGACTACAAACTTCCATACTATATGGATTAGGATTAGTCGTGAGAAAATAAAGATCAAATGTATTCGCGTACTGGTTGGTGACATCAGGAATGTGTGTGGATAGCTCGACCAGCTGTTGTATATCATATACGTGTTGAGAATGCCTCAGTTTGACGACCTGCTTTTGTTGGAAAATTTGAGCCATGTAGAGTTATGAGTATGGAAGTCCCTCATTATGACCATTTCAGCTGTTGGAAAGTTTTGCTAGATGAAGTCCAATTCAAGACAAGTGATGAAAACTCGATGGGGTCGCTATAGGATGTTATTAGATGACAGCAGAGAAATTTGGACCGTTTGATATTAACCAGCTTGAACCACGTCACGTCAAAGTCTTTCGGCTCCAAACTCCCTTCGCGTTGGAGAAAAGGTAAGTCTTAGAGTGAAGCACCATCTTTGAATCAGATTCGAGAATGGAGTTCGTAATCATGACAAAGCATGAGGACGTTTTTGGTGGAGGAGTTCAGTTCTGTTTTCGTTAGGGCCAGAATATCAGAATTTTTACGCCTATAGGTGATGCTGGACTTGATGATCCTTTTCTGTCCACGGATGTGACGAAGGCGAATTTCCAAATTGTTTAATGGTGAGTACCTCTCGCTCGGAAATCCGGATGAAGAGGTATTTTGCTTCCGGAGTATTTCACTCGAGGAGACCTTATTATCATTACTGTTGGAATCAGACCTAAAAATTTGGGGAAGGATAAAAAAGGTGGCCGGAAGTTATCGACTAAACACTGAAACATGGAACAATCCATTTCCAAGCAGGTATAGTCGATATGGTGGTATTTCACCAGGCGATCGTGGAGACCATCTACCACCTAGGTTATTCTTTTAGTCTAATGGGGCTAATCTTAGTCTGACGCCATATGGATTGGGCTTGTTAGAGAGGCCAGAAGAATTTGGAAGTATCAAACGTCAGTAGACCCCAATAAAAAGATACAAACGTACCATGAGGCATGGGCGTCGCTAAGGGAAAAGCTTCCCCCAACATTGAGGCTCTCACTTTTATAAAGTGAAACCCTAGACCTAACTTCAAACGCAATTTTATCGTATATCAGTTCAAAACTAAACTGAAGAAAACTCGTTGTTTTCAGTTATCAACGTGTACGCTTTTCTCATATTCAACTTCTGTAGTTGTCTGTTCTGAGTATAGATATTCAATTCGATCCGCATTTTATCTCTGATTCACAAAAAAAACTGTTTGTTTATAAGAAGTGATTCACTGTGCAAATAGTGTTGAAATCTAATGTGTTTACCGCTCTTGTTACATTATTACAAACATTATTGCATTTATCTATTCCTGATATTAATGTCTTCCAGAAATAGATTTTGTGATTTTGTTTTCTGGAAAGGTGGTTATTTTGATATAGTCACTGATAATAATAATTCACTCTGAGAGATAGTACTATTGATATAGTAGTAAATGAGTTCTTAATGATACCCAAGGTTGACATGGGGAAAATGGAATAGATTCATTATATCAATGTTGCAAATTATCTGAATCCACATTTTGAAAACTTCATACCATAGAGACATTCATAAAATATTTTAGGATTTGCAAATGGAATACGGTCTAAACATTTTCAGCATTTCCGACTTCATGTGGTTTGGTGATTAAAATTGTTATGTCTTATCAAGTTTTAAATTCCAGTGGGGAATTCCTGTGAGGTATAATTCACGTTGAAATCATCAACTATTTTTTTGCGGAAGATACGGGTATTTCAGAATTAATGATACCTACTTGAGCTAGGTTGAAATTCTACCGAATTTATTCTATGTATGCAAAGCAAACGAGGTGCATTTACCCATGTTACAACTGAAGAATTGCAAGAGAGCTTCTACCGGCTTCTACCTAGAGACCACACTATTTTGTTGCGCATGTGCGAGCCCGCGATCAAACTATTGCATAGCCTAAACTGACCTGACGAGGTCAGTCTTTCCGCCCTTTTTTGTCAGCCCGGAGAACTGAGAAATCTCTCAAGGCTCGGTCTTTCAACGAACGAATATTATTAACCCTATTTCCCAGTCCTATCCTGCTTAGTCATAATTATCATTTGGCTCTGCGTTATTAAGTCGGTCTTAATTTTGCTAAGCTCAGAAAGAAGACTATTTCATTCGAATTGAACTCAACTTCAGATAACGAAAGTCTTCTTGTCACATGCCGAATCGTATTCTACATTATATGTCAAGAATTGTTTACTATCCCGGTAATTGCCTTAAACAATTATGTCATCTACAGAGCTTGAAATATGAAACATGTTTCTCTAAAGTGCTGTAGAACTTGGCATTTGCACGGGTAAATAAATCGAGCATTTGACGTGGAACTTTTAATTTTCTCATTAGTGTTGGAAACAAATGCATGTGTATTGGATTTCATCTCCTGTCTTTCCAGAGTTTTTCGTGGAACGATGAACACGCTGCTCTCAAATCTGGATATTTTATCGGCTTGCGATCAGTCTTGCTAAATGTGAAAAAGCTTACGACAGGTTCACAGATGTGCAACCAATTTCCGAAAATTAAGGGTGAAGAAAATATATCTGGAGATTTTTATTAATCTGAAGAAATTGACCAGTTTTGTTTTGTAGATTAACAACACCGACTTCATATGTCCCCAGAGAAACTATCTAATAGTGCGAGGTCTGTGGACCTTGCTGGGAATTCTACAGATCCCCTCGCATCTACACATTTTCCTAGATATCGGTGGTGCTGCGCCATGCTGGAAAAAAACATTTTCTGAAATTTACACATCACATGTATCTATGATATCTTTCATCATCAATCACATCAATTTTGGGAAATGGTTAAGTAACGATATAGTGTAGGCAATCATGGTAAATATCTGCTAGATATGCTATGAATCAAATTTTAGATGAAATTTGGCAAGAATTGTTTTATCACGCGATCAAAAGTTACTGGATGATAATCATCATTGCAGCTCTCTAAACTGGATATGTGGTATTATCAGGAAATAATTTCGGTATTTTTCGATCTCAATCTATGACTGGAAAAAGGGTAAATATTTTTGAATTTGGTTTTTATCTATATCTCTAATATTACCAAAATTTTGCTACCGAAACAGGTTTTGCTCTGCTTCTTTTGGAAGCTGTTCAAAATATAAGTTTTTGTTCTGTGTTGTTTTCATGACTATAAGTCAACTGGTGTTTTGCTTGCTGACGTCACTACTATTGGTATGACAGGTCTTCATCGAAAATTTAGCCTGGCTCCTATCTTAGAACTGGGATCTCCGAAGGATCTGATCGCGACAGGCAATTGGGGCTTTTTGTGAAACCTCTGTTTTTTCGAGGGGAACCACTTCACTCTCCAAGTTCCAAAGCTTTGCCCATTAGTCGAAGTACCAGTCCTAATAAAGTGATTTTCGGAAAGACAAAGGCTGCATGTTTGTGACAAGGATCTTTCGAATTTTCTTGACGGAAAAAGATTTTGAGTTCGCTGATTTTTTCAGGACCAAAGCAGTCACCATATAAAATTCGTGAAGTATAATTACCATAAGTAAAGAGCATGAGTTTTATTTCTATAAAAGCTGAAAAAAAAAATGTAGTTCCTGTCAGATTCTGAATGGGATAGTCGACAGGTGGTGTTTGAACAGGACAGAGATACGCATCTATTGACTTTGGGACAATATGGGATCCAATATTTGGAGCTAGTTTGATTGATCAATATCTATCTGTGTAAGAACGAGAAATGCTTTTAAAGACTTGAGACTGGGATAAAAGTTAAATATAAAAACTTGGAAAAGCTTCACCTGACTTACTACGGCAACCGCTACTAAAATGTCATGCAGACAAATTAAAGAGAGGTAGATATTCGAGAAAAGTAGTATTTTTCCTATACGCAGTGTTTTGTCATGCTGTTAGATTATTCCAATTTGGTAAATTTGGAGAAATATTCACAATGGTGGCGTATTCATGCGGGTAATTACAAATTGAAACACCTTCAATGCATTTTTTTCATGAAATAACCTCGCCCGCTTAACTGCAGAGTTCCAATTGAATTAAAATTCAGAATATGCGACCTTCCAATGTTATCTCCATAAAATTACAGTTGTTCGGATAACGATTGACTGATGTCGCATGTACAGTGGATGACTGTATAACTTGTATCCCACCACCTGTATACCAGGTCCGCTGTAGTTACTCGTCTTCATAAGAAAGCAGCTTTCAGCAGGAAAATGTCTTAATTCCTAGCTTTGGTCAGGAGGATAACCGAAGAACAGTCAACTCAGGTTAGGAACTTCATATGAAAATGCAACATATCGCAAGTATTTCTTATAAAAATTCACGAATTCAGTTTTTTCGGGGTTGAAACAATCTTGTTTCTCTAAAAATAAAATATGGTCAATTGATCCATGTGGATACTAAACTGCTGTACCACTATTATGATTTCCTGCGAGAGTATATACACTGTCTATGAAAAGTGCGGATGGAGTTTTTTGTGTGTTCCTGTTTTGCCTTTCAACCTCGCACAAATGTGACTCATTTATGACAAGGACAGGAGATGGGTCCAAAAACCATCCTATTAGATCTGGAAGCCTATGTGTTGCACTGACTTTGGGTACCTTTTGCGAGTGAGAGTTCAGATGAAACCATTTTCTCGCCTTTGGGCCATATCCCAGGTTTTGGAAATTCATTTAATTTTATTTGTATTCCTTGAATTGCACACTCATTTATTATGAGCGTTTTGTGAAGTTGATATCATACGTTTTGTAATCCTTCATAACCAGTACAATCTCTAACCTACTAGGATATGGTGCATATATGAGTCATACTTTCGTTATCTCATCCGATATATGTGGTATTGCAACGACAATAAAGCGAACCGAAGGATGCGGCAAACACCAAAAAAACCACATTTGAGGAAGTTGTAAGGAGAGTTTTCCTAACGAGTAAAGAGGTATTTTTTGTAAAAATCCAGACTCATTAGATAGTTCAGAATGATCGCTAGACAATCTGATGCTTTCGAAGCATTTTCATAAGTATTGCTTAAGGTTTTTCCTTTGGTGATCATCACAGCACATAAAAACGAAAAAAGGGTTTTAGATAGTAAGGACTGAAAAACGCTATAGACATGTCAACTACCATATCCTAAGACCCCTTCGATTTGACCGATTTTGACACTTTAAGATCTATTTGGATAGTTATTTTATCGATGGAACGGCACGTCTCTGGCTGTATCAGTACCAGATTTGCGAGACTCAACTCATTGTGAGGTAGCAGGCATGTCTCAAACAGAATAGTTAGGACTATTCTTTGAGACTCTTTCATCCTCTCTAAGACTCTAAGAGTAATTTCTGTGACTCCATATACGGTCCATGTATCGACTGTACACATGAATTATTTTCTTGATCATCGGAATACGCAGACGACAAATAATAATCTTGGCCGAACGAATACAGAAGCCTGTCATCCTCGCTTCATTCCCTCTGCTCAGAGCACACGATTCCCGGACCCAATAGCTGCTTACCCCATCATTTGGGGAGTGGTTATTGCCGTAATGATTAACTCAGCACGCCTTCCTACGATTGTGATGCAAGCTTCTCTGAAGATGCGTCATTTTACAATTTTTTTCGTCGAGTTGTATCAGCCTTTCTCGAGTCCACTGGTAAAGGCGATTTATTATTATTATTACTATTATTTCGAAATATACCAAAATAAATGAATGTATGCCATGAAGTTGCTATCTACATAATGAATTTGTGGCAATTTTCCAATAAATTCCAAGTGATGCGTTATCTTTTTGCAGATTCAAAATAATTATTTATGAAAGACATCATTATTGAATACACTCCAATCATTTCAGATTTCGTTATTAGAAGTGAATTCGACAAACATCATCATTATGTTTTTCGATATGAAAAACAAAATCTGCGACGTCGTGTCATATGTGATTTACTTGGCAGGCGCATAATGAGACTATTTATTCATATTTTTTTATATGTCGGCGATATAAATCTTTCACACCACTTGTATTTTATTAGATGTGCATTTATCTTTGCTCTTCTCATTGCCAAATATTTGATAGTTTTCGATTAAAGACCACTCCGAGGTCTTCGATCGGTTAATACCGTTCCGATATAATTATCGGAACGAGGTACCAAGAGTACAATCACGTTTTCCTAATCATAAATTGTAATCAAAGATAGTTCTCCAAATATTTGCAAATCATATGATCCGATCAAGCTCAAAATATCATCAAGATAATATCACAAAATACTGATGGACAGTACACCTGAGTATCTGTTCAGGAGAGTAACCTTCAGAGCAGATGTACATAATCTGAAAAATATGATAACGATACCTAAACATAAAAAAAAATTTCAAGCCATGTTTTGTTTGATAGTATTTCACAATTTGGCGAAGTTCTGGATGTACCAACGGAATTGTTCCTTGAAACCTCAGGCATTCAAAATTTCGTACATACGATATTTGTTTGGTAGACAACCCTCCAAGAGTTTATCTTGAACGATAGAAAATAGCGACTAAAATTTGTCTTTCAGCCAGAGATAGTTCCCCGTCTGATATTATAAACATCCTTATTTCGAAAAAAAATTAAATCACACGCATAATATAATGTGGAATTCCTGAGATAGCTGAAGTGGCTGAAGTGAAGACACAACAATGTCGTAAAAATTAAGCTGGCTTGCACAATACACGAGAGGTAAAATATTACGCCTCCGTGTTCCAACCACAGAACAGTAAATTTCATGCAGTGAAATTAGTTCAGCTGTACAACTGATAGCTATCATTTAATATTTATGATATGTGCAGCAATTGCTTTTTCTTATAAAACTGAAGTAATTGCTTGAAACCCAATGAATAAAAACCGAAATAATTGATTTCGCTTTCAGCAATTACTTAAAAGTTCAGGAAATATTTCTGGTCAAAAGCCTTTTCTTAAAAAATAGAAGCAATTGCTACCATTGAATGAATAAATTAAGGAATCACTTTGTCTAGGTTTCGTTTTAAGAACAAATCGGCATAAATTTTACACATATAAGTTTAATTGTCTGTAATTTCTTCTTCGATATCAAATTCTTCACTTTCACTCAAATTTGTTATACCACAACTTATTTTTCACCAAAACGTTTACATCAGTATCGGAAAGTTTTCATATGGGGTATGGTGGTTTTATGAGAGCGTGAAGAATAGCTTGCTAAATGTTGAGAGAGCATTACAATTTCTCCTCTACTCGCTCGAAGAAGGGATATCGATTGAGCTGTTAATTCGTCGAGCGAGGTGATAGGAGAGGTGCGCAGTCTCTCTTATTTTATGTGGTATTATCATATCATTGCGTTCCTTTTGTTGCTCCCGTAGATTTCTGTCTATACCCCAGATGAAAAGTTTCCGATACTGTATACTAAATAAAATTAACCGTGTTTTTAGTCAACCCTACGTCTGGACTTGTGAGGAGACCAATTGTTACTGCGATGTGAGAAAAGCAGCATTTGTTTTATTCATATCAAGATCTAGCTATTGCTTTTACTCATAGCATTTGCTAGTTAAGCAATTGCTTTAAGCGATTGCTTAATTTTCATTCATCAGGCTCAATGTGTTTTCTAGTGGTGAGATGTTTTCATTGAAATCAGTTGCCGCATCAATTTTATCGGCAAGATTTTTTCCTAATTCACTGAAGTATCTGTTGAATCTTTCAACTATCAAGTTTTCGTCAATTAGCTTATAATTCACGGTTTGGATAATATATATTTTGGTTTCCGATTTCAACTTTCCACATATATTATATACGCATTTGCCTCTTCGATGAGTTTTTTATTTTGAATGATGTTGTTTATCTTCATTTAAAGCACACCATACATGCTAAAAAGTTGAAAATGATTTTTTTTTGTAATATCTATAAAAAAAAACTACTTTCCCGGCTAAAGCCACGCTGAACATTGAACTACATCTAATAGATATTGTGATGGACTAAACTTAAGTATTCTTTCAGCTGCAGATGATTACACAACTGATTTTATGAACATCGTATTCATATTTTCAAACAAAAATTAAAATACACACCATACATATTCTAATTATGAACCACTAAATTCAGGAAACCTGCCGTTATCTTCACGATAACGGTTATCAGTAATGTAATAAATTGACAGCTGGTACATATTGTTATGATATTGGATTTCATGCCGACAGAACAACTAACAGTTGAGATTTTTGATGACCTGAAAGGGAACATTGAATATGGTATGAGTTTCCGAGCTTAAAGCATAATTGATTTGAAAAAAAGTTGTATAAAAATATCTAAAATTTTTATATTATCTCTCTGTTTAATATGATAACTTAGTAGTTGAAGTGGTTCTGAGAGTCGAGTATATTATTATTTTAAAAAGGAAAATCAAGTTCATACTATCAACAAATGATTTTAAATTTATCATGGTTGATATTTGGCAGTAATTGAAGATATTCTAGCTTAATCCAAACTGATTGAGATTTTTGCCACAATTTCTGATATATGAAGATTAAAGCTCATTACATATTTCTCTTTTGAAATCTCTATTGCTCAGTTCATATTCAGATCGTCCGCAAACATGAGGAATTCTGAATATTTGAAAATAAACTTTGCCAGAGACAAGTAAATGGAACAGCAATGTACCTTATAGGAATCATAACTTCTCCTGACACTATAAACTACAGGGGGTCTATTCTTGAACCATTCGGTTTCAAATCGTATACGAAAAAAAGAGAGAAACATACATGTTTCATGTGTATTAGTATGAAATAGCAAATCGAATTCGCATACGTAAAAACTCGAGAATAGCACCCCAGGCATGTTTATCGCTTGCATGGAGGTATAGCAATTTGGCAACAGTTGTTACCCACCCACTTTTGATTGATGGCATAAAATGCTTGACAAAATATAGACCAGTTTGTCAACAGAGCTTATTATGAATGATAATCGACTTGTTAAGGATTAAAGTTTTATCATAAATAAATAATATACTTGGTGACTCAAAAAACAAACAATTGGCCGAGTAATAACCAAAACTAAGGCTTTCCATGCATTCGGCCGATGTTTACTATATGTTAAGCCTTTCTCAGAAAAAAATTTAAGCAAAACCCTTCATCACTATTTTTTTCGGTTCCATACAATATTTTGACACCGGAATGAGTGTCTACATTTTTTTCAGGAGCATAGCTCCAGTGAGAAGCCCTAAAGTGATCTTCAACTGATTTTTGCTTATATGTGGCAGCAAATTAGAATTTTTTTCTGGCGGGTCAATAAATTATCTCTCACACTCATTAAGCTTATGGATGAAATAAATTGCGATAGCTCCGTAGTCATTAGAGATAATAGCATCAAGCTTGGTATTGTTAGATTCTTTATGATCATCCCTAACCGATCATGTAATGATGTACAGGGCGTCCAATTTAAAAAAATAAACTTTCAAGTCGCTGCGCTTTTTCGAGACACTCAGTGTAAATGAAACTTAAACCATTAAAGAGATCGAATGAAACCCTACAACCTATGAATTAAACATTTTTTTGTAATATGTAAAATAAAGAAGTTACGGGTGGGGGCGACTGACTTTTGGTCCTCACTGTATAGTTTAGATAGTACAACTTCCTCTTAATTGCCATATATTATGATCGTCGGTCGTGGGTACAAAAACTATTCCATCGCAGCTAAAATAAAACTGTCAGACGATTAAGACTGATTCACAAATTTACTAGACAAGCGCGACTTGATGGTATTCGCTCTGTTCGGAATTTATTTCAGATTTAGAATTTTGAATGGGGTCAATGTATCCATTACCGCCCCTTAGAAATCGGCCCAGTGCCTTTGGGAATATGATTCTTAGCGAGATAAAAGGACAAAAATAGTTAAAAGATCGATATGGCTATTCCATTCGGGAATTGAAATTAGCAGAAAAGTTCACGTACGAATAAGGCGAATCCAGGACAGTATCGAGGGCGGGACAATGTTTTATATAATCTATATTGGGGCGCCGCTTCGTCTGTAATCTGTTTTTGAAGTACACCGGGTGACGCACGGAATCAATTTCGGAGCAACTACAAATTATAATGGGATATTTTCTTTTATCTGTTTTCACCAAAACGTAAACCGACTCGTACGAGAGGCCATCGAGATCCACAAACATACGCAAAATTCCAACAGAAAAAAGGAGACCCCAAAGTTGAACCAAATATGCTAGGTTGGCAACAATTAATAACGACCCAGAACGGTTGGTTGGTATCACTGAACACCGAAGACTGCGCACTGTCTATGCCAAAATAACCTATTTCCGGAAATAGTAATAAAGGGGTCATTAGCGCAACGGTACCTGATACCCGTATATACAGGGTGTTTCCGAAATTGGGGAAATAAACCAAATGGTAGAAGAATATAGAATGATAGAATACTTTTTGTCGAAAAAAAAAAATTATTTTGGGAGATATTGAATTTTAAAGTTTTCAAGACTTTTTTTAGTAATCACCGTGCTGAAACACTGTCAGCGGTCAAACACGCTGTATCCTGGAGAATCAAACTAGTGCCTCCCAAACAAAGATATCTGAAAGCGATTTCATAAAATTTTTCGAACATTATTTACTGCTTCAAAAACGAAAATTGTTGCCATTTATTGATACATTATGTTCTATATAACAACCCATTTTCTTAATGACCCCAATTTCGGAAACACCCTGTATAACCTCCGGCAGCCCAGGACATCAATCATAGGAGAGTAAACAGATTACAGAACCCTGAAGAAACCAGCCACGCACGCTGGCGAAACGTCAGGAAGAAAAATCCACCTAGCGAGCATAGCAAATAGCGAGCATAGCAAAAAGCACTTCGATTCTCTCGGTTCGGTTAGGTTACCTACTGGAAACAACTACTTCTCTGACTAATACTGCGACGGGTATTGAATTATATCGAATAGATTATTTTTTGTTCAAAATTTATTCTAACCGTCATAAGACTGCACCCCTACGAGCACGTAAACTTGAAATAGGACTGTTTTTTTCAACTAGTCCTAGTAAGAATACATGGTACCAAGTAGGTGTTCCTTAAAAAACTAATACACCAATTTTAATGAATACCATGAAAATATAATTGCTCGAACAATATAATCAAGAACGTATCTAGCACCAATACCTACTGTCATGATTCGTATTGAAAAATATTCTTATATGAGATTTAAAATCATATCAAACGATTTCGGGAATGTCCACTTGATTTAACGAGCATATTGTGTTGAAACTGAGAAGTGGATACTTTGAAAAGAACCCATACACATTATAAAGAGTTCATTCCATATTTCTGTTTGAAGTTTTGGTTACAGTAATTAACTCCTCATCCTACACGGATTATAAATACGTCCGTTAGATGAGCATCATTTTTCAAACAGATAGGTCTCACAAAAATAAAAATAGAAGTTGTGCTGGAGAATGTATTTTTAATGCGCGAGTCTATTTTCGACTGACGTGTTCTTATGACAATTTTTCACCTATCTCGAAATTATACGAAACATCTACATTTATTGGACCGGAGAGTATAGGAAACTCTGACAAACTTGAGCATGGCAGATTGATCTTGCATTCTATTACAGAACTATTATGATAATAGCTTCTACAAATGAATTCTCAATATCTCCAGAAACACTGAATTTGAAGACGAACAGTCTGTCCATTAACTGTTAACTTTTGAATGGATTGAAATTTTTCTTTGAATTTAATTGTTGGTCTAACGGCAGTTCATTAACTCCTCTGAAATAACAATAAAAATGGCGTGGGGCCGCCTTTTCGAAAGATTTTTCTAAATGGCATTGGTGGTCGAGTGGTGCCTCATGTCTCAAAACTCAAATCTGCCCAGGAACGATCATTGAATTAGAGAAACGCATATGAGACGTATGTAGGAATATTACGCCAGAAACTTTTGTAAATATGAGGCGCAAATTTCAGAATCTTCTCATTGTATGCAAGAAAGTCAGTGGCATGATATTGTCAGTCTTTTGAAAGGAAAATCTTTACTGTTTTACGTTGCAGCAAATCAGAATGAATAGCAGTGACTTTTTAAAATCAGATCTCGCGTTTCCTAATCTTTCGGAAATCCAGTCCGTGTAGAACTTACTTATTCATCAATATAGCCTACTGCTTTTATATGAGATTCACACAGACATCGTTCTCTGTTGCTCTGGAATTGATTCTGGCCACTACTACACTTTAGCCAAAGACAGAACGAACTGGTACAAATTTGATGACCACCACCAGGCTCCTCCTAAGGTTGAGGCCCGAAATAAGGAACTACCAAACATTGCAAATGCCCGAAGGCCCTCTCCCCCATTTCAACACCATTCCGCTTTCAGAGCGGATCCTACCCCTGCTCATTGGCGGTCAGCAATTTGAAATCTAACCATGATTTGAGGTGCTCAGCCTTTACGTACCTGCAGCTCCATTTTATCTAACATGAGTATAGTTTCGAAAGCAACGACTTTTGGATTTTTAGGTGCTCTCCTACCAAGAAGGCCTTGTTTACAACAGTTGAATGTTTATTCGAAGTTTGAGCCCTCTTGAGGTTGACTTCTTCAGAGATGTAGTCTGTCTGGTTGACTGGTCGTCTGTTGCTTTTCTCAGACAGAGGTTGAAGAAGTTCTGCTGTTCTTTCTGTTGTGTCGTGAGTAGCTTCAATTCTTCCATCAGCTAGCTAGTCGCGAAGTAGAACTGTCGCTTGTCCTCGGGGGTTAGTGTCCTTTGGTACCTTTTTTTCAGTCTACGCCTTTTCCTTATTAGTTCCTTGGTTTCCGGTGAGATCCCTTCTTGGAAGTCGAATTTGGTAATGAGAATCTCTTTCGACCTTCACTCCATGTGTTGCATGTTTTTTCGGGTTTCCCTGCGGCTGCAGAAGCGACTGTGCCACTGAATGCATTTAGGCCACCGACTGTGCCATCGAGGCCATTTAAGCCACCCCGGAGTGCCGAATACGTTTTTATATATTTTTACTTTGTTTTTCAATAATTTCATAAAGCTTTCCGCACTGTTTCTATGTACTTCTGGTCCGTCACAATGTTTTGTCTTTTTTACATATAACTAACTGAATTACCATAGCCAATTTTGATTTCACAGTGAGGTTTTTTCAAAGACCGTTAAATGTTTTACCACCATGGAGCAATTTCTTACTGAACAAATTAAATTTTCTCAGTTCACTAACTAGTGAAAACTGAAAAAAGAATTTTTTGATGTATGATATGTTTGAGAAGACTTCGATATACACTTTCTAAAATTCACTTTTCCACAATAAAATTAAAATTTCTTCATATTTTATGTTTAATGTTAATGTCGCCGAGTTGAAATAACTAATAACCCTTTTTTTGTTTCAGGATTTCAAGCCAGTGGCTTACCCCAAAAACCAATACGGAAAGTTTTATACTGGAGATTCATACATTATCCTGAATGTGAGTATACGATGTTTGTTTCATCAGAAATGCAGAAAAAATTGTAGTTCTTTGATTATACAGTTTGACAAAATTTATTTCAATCGCGGAATACGAAAATTGAGAACTGCTATAAGGCTATAAGGCATGGAAGATTGTCGCGAGCATGCTCAAAACTGGACAAGGTGTTGTCAAAAAATCCAGTGACTCCTGTAGGCTTGCTAATGCGAGCCGAAAGATCATAAACCAAGTCAGGAAAAGAATCTCTAGAAATAGTCCTTGATATTCACTTTCCTGACTAGGGGAATAAATGACCAAGTCGGACCATAGAGAGCACAAATAGTCGGGGCTAGGCCCACAAGAGGAACCTGGGATATACCGAAAGAATTCAACAACTACAGAAAGGTAGAATGGGCTATAGCAACCTTAAGTTCATTCAAATCTGGAGGGCCAGGCAAAAACCAAACCAATACAGCGAGAAGCAGACTGAATCCATACCTTGTCAGGCTTTTCAGGGCGAGCCTAGCACCCAGCACCTGACTAAGGTAGTCATACCAATCTGCTTTACATAGTTCACGCTAAAAATTATGGAAAAACTAGTTAATAGGAATATCTGAAATACTGCCACAGAGTTTTCAAACATGGGTATTCTGACCCACACATAAAGTATGAGGCTCTGCTGTGGTGACCAGAGGTAGAACCAGAGCCAACCAGAAGGAGGCTGGCTAGCTAACAAAGACAGGTCATACCTAGAATCACTGGTGCTATATCCAACACATTGACGATCAGCTTGGAGGTGATTGGACAGAATCTAAGAATTCCAATGCGTGCTTGCACTTCATAAATGGCAACAGTATTCCAAGACAGGTCAGGTTTGTTCCTTATAAATCATAATCAGTTGACGGGAAGTGAAATATTTCTTGGCACGAAAATTTACACAGAAAATTTAGTTTTTGAGAGGCACTTTTGGAAATGGTTCTCACATGGTGTTCCCATAAAATGGCGCTGCTGATGGTAATGCCAAGCATTGAAATGGAAGATTTCATTGGGATTGATTCTTCTGACATAGTTACGCTGGCCACTGTGAGATCGGCCTTTCCAGAGAAGATACATGTTTCGATTTTATTCGCAATGAATTCCACCATGTTGTTGGATCCCCATTCTAGAATTTTTGCCAAGTCCGTATTTACTCCATTCACGATTCTTCCCCGTTCATTTCTGCTTTCTCTGGCTGATATCGGAGCTTTAGAAGAGAAAGCGGTATGAATTAAGCGTACTACTATCATCCGCAGAGCTGTGCACCGGACATGAGGTAGCTTCCAACAAATCATCGATGTGAAGAAGAAACAGTGATGGAGCTAGAATGGATCCCTGCGGAACACCAGCATTTATTGGTAGAGTATTGGATGATCCTACATCGACCACCACGTGGAGAAATCGGTCTGAGAGAAAGCCAAATATCAAGGAACACTAGCCATAAGATGGAAGTTTGGCAAGGAGTCCCTGGTGCCAATCGCAATCAAACGCTTCGGAGATATATGATGCAACGGCCAGAGTTTCACCAAATTGTTCGATAGATTGCTGTCAAATGTGTGAGTAATAAGCAATCAGGTCACCAGTTGATATCTAATGCCGGAGATCATATTGTCGATCATTGATAATTCCTGAGCGTTCTTGATATTTCATGAGCTAGATGTGTATAGCTTTTGTGCTATAGGTCTGTAGTTACTGGGTAGGGACTTTTTTCCCATTTTGGGGATTGGTTATAGTCTTGCAATTTTCTAGTTGGACTGCAGAGGTTTTTATAAAGAAAAGAATACGTTTTTTGACCATACACAGTGTACAAAAGTATTGAATAGAAACATTAAAAATGAAGATATGCACAGGATTTTATGGTGAATAACTTTTTCTGAGAAATTCCGAATGGAAAAATGTATCCATCTGTAACCCAAATTCTGCTGAACATTTTATCTAAATAAACTGAGTCACGTGATATTAAAGATTCATAACATTAAAAATTATTTCCTTAACATAAATCACTTTGTTTATGACAAACTTTTTTTTCAGACAAAAATCAGAAACGGTGGCCAGAAAACATATGATCTGCACTTCTGGTTGGGATCAGAAACAAGTCAGGTATGAGTTGAATCATTTTTTATTATTATGTCTCTATTTTAATACGTTGTATTAAACTACTCTTTTCCACTAGGAAATATATATTGTTGATTTTCAATTTATCATTTGAAATGTGTAGCATATTGAAAACCCAAAACACCTACCGCACTATAATCTCATTGTGTAATAAATATCTTCCCTATCAGTTATATCTATGACACTACTTACCCCCACACAATTTGAGATCAGGGCCGCCCATGGCTGGAAACGTCTACGAAGGCAAATGTGCAAAAGTAAAAAAATGATCAAGAAAGGTCCTGATCTAGGCTGATGACATTTTCGTATGCTCCTATTCTGGGATGGATAATTAAAAGTAGACCTTGGAGTTCAACTACCAATTCACATCTTGTGAATCATAATAGCAAATGGCATCGCGCAAAGTCATTATGGTGGCCCTGACCATGGTCGTTGTTGAAATGCGTTCAAGCAGAAAACGGATATGAAGTAGTGGGATTTTTTCTTCAAAGTGGTAATGGGAATGATGAATCCAACCATGTAAATGTTCTTGAATATTTACCATGTTATATTTATTGTTTGATGCTTAACAATGCTTTTATTACATCAGGAGCGGATCTAGATCAAATCTGAGGGGTAGGAAGACTGGATTGGACGGGTCAATTTTGATCAAACTGCTAACGATGGAACGTTTGATGATATTTCAGAAGAGCATTGGCAATGAAAATATCTATAAAATAGAGACTGCCATCAGCTTTTCTGCGGTGTTCCAGAGAAGTCAACAAGTTCATGAGCAGCGATAAAAAGAGATCACTGCCTCTGAACAGATTGATGAGCTTCAGTTTGGTACTGAAATTCATATATGCGAACAGAATTATAGTACCTACACGTCGGATTCTTTGCTCATATGAACAAAAAACCCAATAAGATGTGTAGTATCTCAGTAGCTTTGCATGGTTACAGAAAGCCAAGTTCATTCGTAACAAATGAAATGGACATACAATTTTACAACATCAATATTTTATAACAGTATTATCACGAATGCACAGGAAACCACATACAATGTCAAAGACTGCGATATCAGTTTATAACTGATTACTGAAATTGTACCAAGAAGTTCAAATGAATGAAATTTAAATTTACATTATGTAACAATGTGCAATACACAAAATCAACACTACTAAATACGAGACGTTGAACGCTATCATACAACTGCAGTTCAATATATGGATGACAATAAGCGAGCAATTCACCAACATTTTTGTTTATTGCCAGTTATATTTTTGGTTGTTGACTGGGGTTTCAACATTGTTTTTTTTTAATAGTGTAGCAGTGTACTCAATATATTTATTCAAATATAAAATTAATTCATATTATTTTTTTCACACAAAAATCACACTTGGATCCGAGTGAACATCTGTCACACACAATTTTTGCAGGCTTCATTTACCCAAATAACTACTCCTCATACGTCCGTGAGATGAGTGATTATTGGGTCCAAAAATCATGTACCCTGAGTAAAGGAAGCGAACCAAAGATGACGGCATTCTGCATTCGTCTGGCTGAGAAGTCTGTCATCTTACGCCAAGCTGGTATTATTTTGAAGGGTCCACCAAGGACTCCTATGATCCGAACTACCATTTCAATAGAATGGTTTGGGTATAGCCTGCGGAGTTCAAAGAGTGAATCTCGATAGTTGGCCTGTTTTTTTCTCTTGTTTTCAGACGATGTTTTCTTCGCCTGGAGCTTAAACGAAAATCGTCTTATTTTGATGGTCGGGGAGGACTACATCAGGCTTACTGGCTTGTATTTATTTGCTTGAAGGAGGAGAATGAGCAGATTCGGCACTTCTCAAACGCATAGAGACTAGGCAGATATGGGGATCTGAACTCCTCAGGACTCTACAGGCTCCATATAGTACCATTCTGTTATGAAGACAGTCCAAATTCAAAAGTCCACGCCCTCTATGTTCTCTGGGAAAGTATATCCCTGGAACGAACGATTTAGGATGCAATTGGCAGCATTTTGCGAGTTTTTACGTCGAGTTGTCGCAGCTCCTCTTCAGACCGTTTCACCACTTCAAAGCGACTAGAGTAGGAACTGCAAACATGTTAGTTGCAGCAACTTTCTTCTGCTCCGACAGTTCTGATGACCATGCTGATGCTGCAGAGAGAGTTTTTAACTCTCTTAACCTCGGTCTCAATATTATTATTATTTTCTTTATTATTCTAGGACGAATCTGGTGCAGCGGCCATACTCTCAGTCCAACTCGATGAGCAGTTGAATGGAGAACCAATTCAGCACCGAGAGGTTCAAGACCACGAATCACAGTTGTTCCTTTCGTACTTCAAGAGCGGTGGTGTGAGGTACCTTCCAGGGGGCGTCATCTCTGGTTTCCACCACGTCGACCCTAATGCCGCCGAGAAGAGATTATTCCAAGTCAAGGGTTCTAGAAATATTCGTGTGAAACAAGTAGTACCAAGCATCTCATCCATGAACGATGGCGACTGCTTTATCCTCGATGTTGGAAGGAATATTTACGTGTATGTTGGATCCAAGGCTAGGAGAGTGGAGAAACTGAAGGCAATCAACGCTGCCAATCAGATTAGAGATCAAGATCATGCTGGAAAGGCTAAAGTGACCATTGTTGGTGAGTTTCCTAGAAAAATATATCATAAAAATCTTTCTGGTTTGGAATATTCTTAGTAAGTATTGTAAAAGACACGAATCAAGCCAGGCACACACTTTGTCTATCATTTATTCCTAGTGATAGGAAATGATGTAACAGAGAGCAATGAGGCTCACATAGCATGGCTTTTGTTTCAGATGAATACAGTCCCGAACGTGACTACACCGATTTCTTCGAAGCCCTTGGCGAAGGCTCCAAAGGCGACGTCCCAGCAGACACCACCGGAGACGACGACCAACAATTCGAGTCCACTGAAGAGAACCACGTCACGTTGTACCGCGTGTCCGACAAATCTGGCTCAGTGCAAATCACTCCTGTGGCTCAAAAACCGTTGGAGGCCACATTATTGGACGCCAACGACTGTTTCATCTTAGATACCACGGATGCCATGTTATTCGTTTGGATTGGCAAACATTGCGATGACAGGGAGAAGAGAGAGGCTATGAGGAAAGCTGATGACTTCCTCAATTCCAAAAATCATCCCAAGTGGACGCAAGTTCAAAGGATTATACAAGGAGCTGAACCAACTGCATTTACGCAATATTTCAGGTATTTATCGAAAATGGGATATTGGGCGCCTGTTCAGAGAACAAAAAGTATCCTTCATCACACAAGTAATTCACTTCCTTTAAGTAATCCTTACTGATGAAGATAACGGATTCTTGTGTAGTAAATTTGGTTCTCATGTGTAGTACTTATCAAATCGATATTACTGATATGATCCGATCCAATTTTATAAAAAGTATTGAATGAATTTAAATGATTCCGTGAAAGTTTGTGTGTAATTTGCGTTTTTTTTTTATTTTTCAAGATCTTGGCAAGCCGTGGGTGAACTCCATCCTCGTCTATTACGGTCTGTCAGCTCCACCTGTCGTTTGTATCACTGCCAGGTGCGTGGAAAGTCTAGCAGATTGGCCGTTGAAGAAATCAAAAATTATGACCAGGAAGACCTTTGGGATGACGACATCATGGTTTTGGATGCAGATACAGAAGTTTTCGTTTGGATTGGTAAAGGCGCGTCTGATGATGAGAAGGAGAAAGGACCTTTATTTGCAGAGGTACTAACCCAAAATCAAAAGTTGAAGAAATTATATACGAATATACAGAGTCCCAAAATGATATCAACTAAGCATACCTACTCTAGAATCTTTTCTTTCATGTTATGGGTTTTATTAGGATTTTTCTAAACGATTCCCGATTTTTTTTTTCAGAAATTACTGAAACGTCATGGACGCGAAGATACCCCAATGAAAATCATCAACCAAGGCGAAGAACCAGAAGAATTTACCAGTCTCTTTCCTTCTTGGGATGCAGGGTTTTGGGACAACTTGCCTGATATCAGGGATTTCATCAAAAATGAACGGGAAGAAGACTGAATGTCGACTATTATTTAGTGGTTTTGCACACTTCATTTTATTATATTTTGTCACACAGCGAAATCTTTACATGTGTGCTTTTAGTGTGTTTAATGTTTAAATATCCAGTGCTTTTCTCAAATACTATTTATCTGGACAAACGTCACAGCTTCTTTTAAGAATGCACAAATAGAACTGTCTCGGAGATTTTTATGTTTTGCTTTATACAAATGTTTATATATATAAGTGTATGTGTTATATAGCTATATCAGGATATATAAGATTTTTATTATATTTTTTCGTTGTTTTCTCAGTGAACTTTCGCTTGTGATTTTTCAAGCAAAGATGTACTTTATATAAGACAAGAAACATTAAAAAAATTAAAAGTTTTACAATTTTTTATTCTAATATCTGTAACCTACATTGTTAAATTCACCTCATGGTATTTTCGGAAATAATAACCACTAGTGCTCGCAATACTATGGATAGTAATATAGGCGAGGACACGAAAAATAATATCGCTCCAAAAATATGCTTTAAAATGCACAACGCATATGAGCCCATAAATTTTGAAGTAAAATTTTGATTAGGTAGGTACAGCCGTTCCCATTCGTTTCTGAAAATCAACAAATTTCAAAGCTACTAATATTGGCGCTCTTTTTGTGATGTACTCTCCTGGGCTGGGACTCTGTAACTTTTATCGCATAGCGATAGCGAAGCGAAACAATCGCCATCTCTTTCCGGTACACCACTAAAGTGATAGCGTGTGCTTCGTTTAACTTCGTTTCGCTTCGCTTCGATATGCAAAACAAGTTACAGAGTCCCACCACAAATTCTTCTTGTGCCTTTCTCAGTCTTGAAAGGCAACATTACTTTGTTTGTTTACAAGCGAGGGCCTTGTACATGTTAAGTCCGTATTCAATTGGGTAGTTTCGTGTATGCCCGCTTCCCGCTTATTTCATTCGATTCAGGTTTTCATTCATAAATTGTATTATGACCCTACACTCTAATGTAAACAAACTGTCCATAACGTTTCACCACCCGTCACCCCCCTCGCCCACAAATTGTATAGAAAAGGATAGTCATATTCACTTCAAAACAGGTACCTATTTGTGTAGGTATGGGCAGGGTATCTCTATGTCTTTTATTACTCTGAGGTGCCTTTACTTACATGACGTCATTTTGCCATCATTATTATTTATTTATTTATTTAATTCATCTGCAAGTTCGAGTTGCACATTGTGAAAGCTTGTTGACTGACGAATTCCTGACATAATTCACCAATTCGCCAATCAGAATACGTCACACCTTCTTCACGCATTCTGATCATCGAAATGGTGTACCATAAAATTCTATCGACAATAGAATTCTATGGTACACCACTGATTCATCGAATATGTGAAGTTTCCACAATTAACTTTCTGTTTAAAACAAGCAACGAAAATCTTTGTTTGGAACCGGGGGTCGATTCTCGAGATCGATCGTTCCCGGAGCTACACGTTCGCGAACATCTGTTTCTTTTTGCGACATGTGAAAAATATATTTTTTTCTCACTTTTCGTTCACGAACGTGTACGCTCCGGAGAACGAACCTCGAGAATTATTGACCCGCCGGTCAAATACTATTTGACATTTTTGACATCACTACTTCCGATGAATCAAATATGTTTGGAGAAAATCTGACAACACTGCAAGACTTGCCATGCCAATACAAACATCTGATTTTGACGGATGTAAAATGTAAATACTAAATAGTCCCTTGGTTGTCATTTGAGATTTGAGAAAGTTTTATTTTTTTCAGAAGTTTGGTGTTCCAAATGAATAAAATATTGGGCAAATAATTTGACGTAATGTGAGTCTATATGTTTTTAGAATGGACTCAAAATATAGCGTTCCTATCATCCCACAAAATTTGTATAAACATGAGACCATTGTACAAATTGCAGATGTGTTGGATCATTTATCAAATATAACTGATGGAATATTTTCTCAAATCAACAAGAGACTGGAAAGTAGTACTGAAAAGTTAGCTGACATTTCAACTCGAGTCGATATTGTAAATAAGAAAATTAATACTCTCAAAGGGGCAAAGAAAGCCACCCAAGTTTTTTCTAGTAGCAAGTATCCTGCTAAGAACGTCTATAAAGAATATTCGTCTATTTTTCACGATGTTGCTCCCATAGAACTGAAGAAACATCATGTCAAAATGAAAAATATTCCTTCTGCATATGAACCATTAGAAAAATTGCAGTTCTTTCATGTAAACGTTAATAATAGAAAACAACAGAAAATGGAAGGATTAGGCGAGATGCCTCAAAACATAGACTTAGTGAATGATTTATTACTATACAATTCTGGAAAGAATTTGTACAAGAACTTTGTGATTTCCGATGCCTTGAAAGGCCCCCAGAATATTAGGGAAACAGAAGAAAATATATCAGAAATAGGTGCAGCTCCGCATTCCATAAGTGAGAGATCTACCATGATAAGATCTCATACTCAGAGTTACTTTTATGCCCCACAAGTAGGAGAAGTGCCTGCACTGGATGTGCCATTGGATTTGCCTGATTTACCAGGTATTGCCGATGATCTTCATTATGACAGTGAGCTAGGACCAGGTATTGCACCTTCTGCAGGTATTACACAATCTATTATAGAGCTAGATGTAGAACATCATGACTTGCCAACCATAACCCAGGTTGAGACTGAGCTTGAAAAAGAAGACATTTCAATAACAAATCTCCCCCCACTTCCTCCACCCCCGCCGGTGGAATTGCCCAAACCCCCTCCTGAACCTCCAAAACCCCTCAGTAATAAAAAAGAGGAGATTCAGAAGCCACCCGATATTATTCTCAGAAATCATGTGCCTCCACCTCAAGAAGATCTACGTTCTAGTTTAATGGAGGCCATTAGAAATGCCGGGGGTAAAGGAAAGGCAAAACTGAAGTCTGTTGAGGACACTAAGAAACCAGCAGCCACGGTATCTCAAGTGAGTATGATCAGCCCAGTTGAATAGTCGTGAGTTCATTTTGAATTCATGAAAAAAATTTATTATCTCTGAATAGACAGTAGATTTTGAACACATTATTTCGTAAAATATTACTTGAATGTGCAACGTACGACGTGTAATTTTCGCAAATGTAATGATTTGACCCCTATCATTGCTAACATCTAATAAATTGTTTCTGCACCAGACAAAAACAGGTTCAAGATCTTTTTGTACTATTTTGGCTTCTCTCTGGCAAGTAATTGCTCAATAAAGTTTCAGACCGTCCGCAAACATAAGAAATTCTGAATAATTGAAAACAAAATGTATGCCAGAGAAAAATAAGTTGTAGAGCAATGTGCCCATATGGTATCCTTGTGTCACCCCTGATGGAACCTGGATGGGCCTAGTTGTTATACCTATCTCATTATTTCACAGATAGAGTTGAACCAAGAAACTGTTGATTAATTGTATAATATTTACATCCATACCAAGCGCTTGAATTTGACTTCATCCAAGGCTTTAAAAAAGTTTATATTGTGCATTCCACTGTGAGCTTGTGAACCAAATCAATGAAATTGTTAACATTTGTGGATAAAAGCCTGAATATTTTGGACTTCTGTCCGGGGATTTTGGAGTTTTCCATATTGCTAGAGGATTGTTTCCATTAAGAATAAATAACTTCAGTTCTTGGCATGCATTTTTTTTCTTGTAGGGAGGAGATTTGATGGCCGACCTGCACAATAAACTGTTCATGCGAAGGAAGGGGATATCTGGAGCAAAGCAACCCCAGGAAAACATTATTGATGCAGATTCCACTTTATCAAGGATTTCAGCAATGATTCCTCCTCCAGATCCGAAACAAGAACAAGAAGTTGGATCAACTTCAAATGATGAAGACTGGGAAGAATAAAACAAATCATTTTTCAACAAAGGGAAAAACAGATGAGTTTCAACCTGATAATATAGTAAATACCCTTGCTGCTATGGTAATTTAATAGTTTTTCTACCAAAGAATTATATCGAAAAACAGATTGCAAGCTGTGAATTGCAAAATTCGCGACAATATATTTTAGTATGAAATTGATGTTATGCAAGATTTTTTACAGAAAGTTGTTATTACTATGATCTTATCAAGCAGAGTGGATTAGTTCCATTGTGTACCAAGCTGAAAGTCCACTAATTTAACCATGTGTACATCATGCAGGTTTTTTATAAAAATTTTTCAGTATGACTGTCAGAGGATTATTGTTGTTTTCCACTCTGCTAATCGAATGCATTTATTAAAGTGATAAGAATGTGCCATTCTGATCATTATTTCTCACAACCTTAAGCAGTATTTCGAAGAAAATGAAAAAAAAAGTAAGATTATTACTCTTGTGCCAAACTTGATGGGTAACACAGAAGAAGAAATGGTGGCGGATGTATTGACCATAAACCATTGAATTTTAATAAATACAACATGGGTTTGTTGTTTCCCAGTCAATGTGATGATGTTCTAGTGGGGGTATTGGAATGAAGAACAGCCTGTTCATTCGTTTCAACTGATTAATGATTGTCACCATGTATTGTTTGGATAGATGACGTTTGTAGTTGTTTCAGTATACGAAATAGCTGTCATATCTGATCTTGCTAGTTTTCTGTATAACTACACGTTATAAACTTAGTTTTATTCAACCCATTCAATCCATTTCATCAGGCCCAAGATTGTGGACGAGTTTTGAGACTATGGTCAGGTTCGATTCAAAATTGGTATGCGGGGTTTTCGGGGTCAAGGATTTCGATTTTTTAGTCAAAAAATAAAATAATAGTTTAAAAAACTAAAGAACACGCTTTACTTCCAACATCGACTAAAAAGTAAAAAATAATTACTCAATTGTAAACAAGGGGGATGCCTGACATAAGTTCTCTTGAGCTCTTGAACGAAAGCACTCACGTTTTTTTTACATACGAGTAATTACATTGTCAATTAGTTTTTACTTTTTAGTGCCCGGTCTGTAGTTTGGTTTCCCGTTTGAATCAGGCGAAGTTTCGCTATTTGTCTTAGAAAGTTCTTGCAAAGTTGTGACTTCCAAGGAAGGATCTTTGCTCATATATCTGACAGATATAATTCAATATCTGTCGAGATCTTGGACAGGAAAGTAACTGTTTTCTGTCAGACATATCCCATACAAACTAAGCAAAGTTATAGTTATTTCCCAAAGGATGTTTTTCGACTGTTTTACAGTTACAGTTACATATGGAGAAAAAAATTGTTCTTAAAATTTCAAGACCCCGACAACTAAAAATTCCGTTTCGACTTATATCACGTGACCTCAGATTTGGCGGGTATTTATAAAAAAAATTGTCTGAGGTGCCGAAAAATGGGTCAAATTGACAAGATATCGAAAATATTTATTGAGAAAGTATGTTTACAAGATTGAAAAAAAAAATTCTATTCCTCTACCCTTACTAATAAACTAAATATTAAATTTAGTAAGTCTATATAATGTATTATCAAGTTTAAATTACAAATATGAGTTGGTTTAAATTTTATTTACGGGTAGAGAATATTGAATAACCTCATGTGCATCAATTTACATGGCATGACTGCACTTAGTGACAAGACTTAATTGTGTTTTCATAATTTATCTCTAGCAAAATGTCTATTCCACAAATATTTGATTAGTTTTGACCCAAACTTATGTGATTTATGTATATGGGGTCCTTCTTGGATTCCAAGCACATTTCCTCAATAATTTTTTCGATATCTTGTCAACTTGACCCATTTTCCACTTCAATCAGAATTTGCAATTTAATGACTATATTGCTCAAAAGTTGTTTTTATCACCATTTCCAATCTGCCACCAATTTACCAAATGCTATAAACAGCAAAACGATAATAAAAACCATTAAATAATAATAATTTATTAGTTTTTCGAACATCACAATTTCTTCATCAGTAAGAATAGAGTATAAATATTCATGACAGGTGCGATATTAAAATATAAAAGAAAAAATAAAGTAAATATTCTAAAACATAACATAAACAAGAAAATAAAAGACCAAACATTCTCAAGATAACATTAAATATCAGTTATCACATACTAAATAAAAACAAAAGTTTAAAAAAAGGAAAATAAAGCGATGCTCCTGATATTTCGAGAACAAGTTGCATCTTAATATGTGGCATAGGGCTTTGGCTAAACAAATACTTCTGACAATTCTTTGATTATGAACAAGAAATACCACACACTAAAAAACAATAGCCCCAAAAAGAAACAAAAATGAAGCAAGGTCATTCTTCAACTTCTGAAGAAAAACAATGTACATTCAAATATACTGCATTTTCTACAGGCTTTCAGGTATAAAAGTTTTTATTTAAATATCAGTAGTGAATGTTACAAGTCTACTTCACTACATTGATTGTCTTTTTATTCAAATAACCAGTCAGTATTATATACAGTAGACATTCAGAGATCATATCTAGCTGCAAAAAAGCAGCAGTGGTTTGAAAATCACATGAAGGGAATAATTAAGGCTCACTTGGAATCTTGCCTCAATCTGTAGTTCTGACGCTAATTGCAGTATCACAATGTTTAATTGTAAAATATTTATACGGGGTCAAAATTCGCTTATTTTCATTACTTTTGGATCATTGCATCCGACAAATCAAACAATTACGTGTACTGGAAATTCTTGTGTAAGGTTCACGATGAGATCTTGGCTACGTTGTATTAGGAATAAAGGTAACTGATATATTTTTCAAATGGAAGGTTTTTGTCAACAAAAACTTTCGATACTGTGGTAAACTATTAGAGAACAACGTTGGTATTACAGCTGTCGCTTCAACCTCTGAGAGTCTTACCAAGTAAAACAAGTAAGCGACCTCCTAACTCCTAACTTGTGTATAACTTCAATGATCCAACTAGCGCATTTTTTATATAATGCCCATGACCTGATAATATATTTTTTTGTATAATATAGGTACGTTTCTTATTTATGCAAGTTCCTTACTTGCAATGCACTGTTTGGAACCTTTGGTGTAGTAATGAATACACTGGAATTTTATCCCAACACCTTGACACGTGTTTCACTAAGTGAACACTTCTGGAGGGAAGATTAAACTGAATCTAAATACAAAGTTGGCCTAATTTATAATTGGTTCATAGCTGCTAGGTACCCGCAACTTTATTAGAAACTATCTTAAATTGATTTAATGATGTTGCCAATTATATATTTAATCCTATCATTGAAAATTAAGCTTCCTTCAAGTTAAATCTTTATTACAAATTAATAACATCACAACAACACAATACATCGAAGAAATAGACTCGAAGGAAATGGAAATTGGGGAATGCCCTCGAAAACGACGAGAACAAATGTTTTACTATAAGAGGCCGTGCGAGTCTCCGTTTGACAAGTATTGAATAGGGAAGTATTTGAATTTTATAAATAAATTATAGTCCAGTGATTATGGTGTATATAGATTAGCAAGAATAAAGAATTTCAAAGTGAAATCAAAAAAGTTTAATACAATATAGTTACTTTATAATACCCTAGATACCAATGTGACAATAACCAAAGTTGTTGATTTTATTTTACTTCATCGTTGTCAATGAAGCTTTGAATGTATCTAGATTATTATGTAATTTAAATAAATCTCGAAAGTTGTATCAGGCGACTCGCTGCGATGCACCTCGTCGCCTGGCAACGTCCTCAATTATTATAAATCGCATAATAATCTCGTTACATTACATTAATAGCTATAAATTGATGGGATATGGTAATCACAAATGTGGTATAAAAAAATTTACGAAAAATATACGCCTGCAAACATACAGATTGTAACAAAATGATGGGTTTGATTTACTTCAAAGTTTATTTGATTTAGATAGAGAGGAATTCGCAAAAAAACCGGTATTCGAAAAAAAAACAGGAACTCAAAAAAAATCGCAACTTCGAAATAAAAAGAAATTCGAAAAAATCCCAACAGTTTCGGACATGGAAAATTACGAGGAAAGAAAATGTTGAAATGGGGCCTCGGACCCTACTCCTACATGAAAACTTTCGGAAATGAAATCGGAAAAATCTGTAAAAAAGTGAAAAATATAATAAGGTAGTCAAAAATATTTAATTTCACACAATTTCACCACCTTGTCTCCCTGAAGGATAGATTGAGAACGCAAAGAACATTTGGAACACCTTCGGATTTTTTTTGGACGAAAAAAATTACGACAAATCGGTCGGGGCCCAACCCCTCTACTTTGGCCGCCTTCGTTGGAGAATATCTAATTTTGAGAACACTCATGATAAAACATCTTGTATTTTCGATTTCTTTTGGAATTCTCCAAAACTTTTGTGAGCAATTTTTTATGGATACAATTTCGTTTTTAGGTAATTTTTTAATTGTTGAAATACATGGGAGCTGCAATTACATGAGAACCTCAGTTTTCAACTGTATTGTACTTTGAAGCTTCCTCTGGTAACTTCTGATGCTGTTTGTCAGTTGTGATGATTTAAGTTTGAATTTCATGGCCAACTTTATTCGACTGAACAATCAACTGTATCTCCGCCATTTTTTAACCGATTTTCAATTTTAAAGATCAGTGTTATCACAAATTGCGTCACTCCCATTGAACGGTTGTGGTGAATTTTCAGTAGTGCAGTCAAAATATGCGTATTCTAGTACTATAGCGACATACCAAATTTGAAATCTGTATCTTCAAAACTACAGAAAAATTGGGGGGGAGTACCTCACCTCGTGGTCACCCAGTATACTTGTAAATTATTGTATAATAAAATAAATTTGTTATCCATTATATTTTAAAGATACAATATGATTAAGACGCAGGTAGCTAGCAGGTATCAAACGATTATAAATTTTGTATTTAGATTTAGTACAAATCTTTTCTTCAGAAGATGGTCACTTGTTGATTCGAACAAAAATGTGAAAAATAGCGTTTTGGTGTTGGGTGTATCAAGTTTCTTCCTCTCCGATTACCATTATAATCCATGGAAACAAATTTGAATGAAAAATGAATACCTCAATGAGTTCATAAACCATAGTCATATAGTTTAACGTTAACGAGGATATCTCAAGTGCTAAATTTCCACTGAATTAAGTGTGGTGAACTAACACTAGAAGGCTTTTCCAAAAGTAATGAAGATACTGCTAGGTTTCGAGTATATTAGCAGGTACACCAAAATTATATGTAGACCTGTATAACACATATCAGATTGTTTATTCCAAATTTTATTTCTTAGGCATTCATGTAATTGAAAGGAAAGCGACAAGACACCTGTTGGAAGGTATATGAAATGATTCAGTTGACAATGCAAAAGTATTCCTATTTTATAATTTGGTTTTGGGCTTAATAATAATAATAATACACCAAGTTAGGAAATGCAACTTCCCAATAATTCTACTGCAACTACTCTTGTTTTGCTACACAAGCAATTCTAGTTTCATTCCACATTTTCACAAAAAAAGAAAAGAGGATATGGTAATATATTTAGCAATGTGTTGATCAGATTAAATGCTGACTACTAAACAAAATTAGTGAGAAATAATTATTCACATGGTTGGAGAAAAACATGTTTACTATTACGAATGTTCTGCAAGTAAACTAATGACTTGAGTTTAAAGAAAAAGTGCCATTCAGCGCATTTGCTCAAGGCAAGTACTTCAAAGGCTATGAATTTCGTTCTGATAAACAATAAACTCAATTTCCATTTATTTTATTTGAAAGCAATGTAAATTCACTAATATATTTACCTTTTTCCTACGTTTTCTTTTCTGGATTTGATTGATTTTCTATAGATTAGTACCAACTACAAGTTTAAAATTTCAATGATGATAAAATATATCATACCCAACATATTGATAGAATACAAATTTGTAACCAGTATGGGCCCCAAATTTCAAACTGTGTTTATTCAGCTTTGGATAAGTCAAGCAATTGGAAAGTTTAGATATCCCCATTATAAAAGTGGTGGTGAAAACCAGTAACATTAAATTAAAAATTATACATTACATTACCACCAAAATCAAATTGTATTTTTCCACAAAAACTCTTTTACAGGATTTCTGGAACAATAATTAAATTATTCAAAAAATTATATAAAGGGACCTGTTCATACAACATACATAAAAAGTAAATTCAATTATCTCTGGGACTTGCAAGTGATCTGAATGAAGCTAAAAAAAATCTCAGGAAGCTATTATAATTTGTCCAAGCATATGTTTGGTGGTACTTTGAAAGAAAAACATCTATAATCTGAAAACCTATTCATAACAAAGTGTATATTGTTCGTATATAAATTTAAAAAAATTACATTTGATTTATTGAAATATCCCTTTAACAACAAAATAATGAACCGGTAAATTGGCAAGTGATAATTGATGAAACTAGGTTGTTTTCAGCAAACTAGTCAGGTTTAAAGAATTATTACTTTCAATTTCAACAATACAACAATTTCTGACATTATTTTCTTCTGAATCAACAACTTGGACATATATAAAAAAATTCTCACAACCAGGATGATTATTGAAATAGTATGATCAAATAAAATGGTATGTACATCACTGGCAAGATTGTGCAGTAAAAAATGATTCAAAATAAGTTCCAACTGTATACCGAGTACCTATTCATCTTACAATCATGTGCAGAAATTTTGGTCAACTCATTGGTTAGTGAAATTATAGATTACTTTATACACCATTGAAGACATTTACCAATAATGAGCCATAAAATTATTACACCAAGTATTAGAATTTATACATCTATAGGAGTATTTTAATTATATTTATGATAAATATAAATATTTTAAAATTTTATACAGAATAAATAAAAAAAAAATGTAAAAAGTAACTAAAATGTTTAGGTCAACTCAAAAAGGTAATGCTGTTGACATTTGCATTACCTACTATATTTGATTAATCTGAGTACTATATGAACATTGGTTAGGACAATAGTTCCATTTGAACAAATTTATTTCAACCTGATATTTTGTTAAGACCTTCCACAATTCTCTCAAGACTTGGCATTTTTCAGTTGTTGAAGAAAAAGCCTGATAGGGATAATTTCAGTCATTCCTGTTAAATCAAGTTTTGCTATTAATTGGTACCAAAGTCTGTCAATGGATCTGTCTTTCAGAAATTTCACCCTAAACTTGTTTCAATATAGAATTTTCGTATTATTTATTGACCAATTCATTATAATCTGCAAGAACTGCTGAGTGACATTAGTGTCTTCTTTAATACGAGATGAGAATTCTGTAGCTCAAAATTGGATAATTTCTCCTGCTTACCGAAAAACTAGGACAAACTTGTGAGTTATTTTGTGATTCGTTAACAACAAGCTTGCGCTATCTCAGACACCCGAAACTGAGGACCGAATTGTCACTGGATCCCAAACTCTCGAATCTTTGTTGGTAAGTACATATCATCTTAAAAAATATCACTTGAATCATGCATTTCAACTGGTATTTCATACAAAACACCCTCAACCCTACCCCTCTATACCCTATAGTTAATACCATTTTTGAGCTCTACAAGAGCCATAGCACCCTGTATTTCATCGTTTGAAATCTCCTTACTCTTACCACCATGAACGCAGACCAATACTGAGGGACGAATCTGGTTTTCCGTTGCCACCTTTGGTGCACTCACATCTTTTTTTTCCTCTGGCGCGTCTGCTACAGCTTCCTCGCCCCAATTGATGGGGCAGGCGAGATCATTGGTGGAGTCCCAAAGACTTTGGTCCTGAACGGCTTCTCGGAGCCAGCGTTTTTTTGGCAACTCAGAAGGTGAGGAAGTGTTTTTCGGTGATGCGTCAGTATGAGGATCGAATTCCGAGCTGCTTGAGAAGTAGCTGGGAGTTTCGAGGTATTCTAGATCGGATTTTGGTGAGTTTTCAATGTCAGTCAAGCTGGTTTTCGAACAGTTTGAGAAATATTCGGAGCTGCCACTGCTGAATAGCGATTCTTCTGTTTTGAAGATAGACTTTTTTGGAGTGGTATCGAGGTTTTCGTTAGATTCGGGAGATGATTTGTTTCGCCTGAAATAGCAAAATCTTAATTTGTAAATTAATTAGATTTTTCATAATTGCATGAAGTTCCGGATCGTGTACAAGTTGGCAAATTAGTGAATGCATCAGAATTAAAATTTGTAACAAAGTTTAAAATTTTTTTTAATTATTCCGAGACCACCTTGATCAAAAAAATTATCAAGAATTAAAAAAATATATGTTCCGGTCAACGTAAAAGGTTGCAGAACTTTTGGAATCTTCTCTTATGGTATATCAAAGAAAAACATTACTTTTCGATAAAAAAAATGTTCCATACACTTGAGTTGGTTGCAAACTTGATTCGTGATATAAAATAATATATTCAATACTACTCTAAGTTTACTGAATTTTTGGAATTTTCTTAACGAGTATACAGCAAAATTCAAGTTGATTGTCATTTTGACAATGTTGCGTACTTCGGAAGAGGTTGCAAACTGAGATTTATTGCTTCCTCGCTGTAAAATTTTGACAAAATTTCGAACTCGATTTTCTCGTAAACTATATCTTATACAGAAAAATTAGCAAATAACTTTCTTTTTGAAAATATCGTAAGTTTTTTTTTCTATAAATAATAATTTTTTAATATTTTGAACTGTTGACGAGTTACAGGCGAAAACAGGGTTTTTTGACCAAAGGGTTGGTTTCTTAAGGGTGAAGCCATGTCCCACCAAAATGGACTATTGTGGTTTGATGATACATGGGACGTCTACTAACAGTTTATGAAAGAAATTTTCATGCTGATTTATTAGGTAGATAATATAATGTACTATGAAGTAGAAAGTGTGATTTGAATGTTAATTCAATCAAGCAGACCAAGCAGCCTAAAAAACAAATGAACAATTCAAAGTGTCATTTGAATTAATCACTTTTCTACTGTTGTTTATGCTCAAACAAATTTGCCACCAGAAGATGGTATGTATATCTCAGATCGAAAATTATACCAATGACGGTGATTTCTAATGTACTCACCTATCCCAGTTCTTTAGCCATTCTTGAACTTCAGCTTTGTGTCCATCATCATATGTTTTATTGAGGTTGGGTTCTGGCTTTGCAGAGAACCTTCTCAATGTAAACTCCGGATGGTCTGGGCAATGACGGTTAGCATGTGTAAAGCTTCTTGGACAATTTGGTGCTGGGCAGACAAAAGGTTTTTCACCAGTGTGCAATCTTTGATGAGTTTTCAATTGTCCAGACTGGGCGAATTTTCTGTTGCAGCGGGGATAGTCACAAGCATACGGTTTTTCACCTGAAAAGTGTGGATTAAATGACATTTGCACCAGATTTTTTAAAAAATAATGCAGTTTTGTGACCGCAAGCTCTGATACAGTTGTTGCTAAAATACTCCCTTATTTCAATTGTACAGTGTGGTTTTTTATAGCACCTCCCCCCAACCTTAACGTTCAACGTACAAACATGGGAGAAAAACCGTATGGGAGTACCACCGATACAATTTTTTGAAGTCAAAAACATTGTGGTTGCTTGACAGAGGGTGAACAACCACATCAACTTGAAAATTCAACAGTGGCATGGGGGGCCAAGTGACACATTGTTGAAAATAGAATTAAATTCTCTTTATAACCATCTCAATATTTTCGAAATACGTGAATACCTTTTTTTAGAATTTCGATTTTTATGCCTTTCGAAAATTTCAAGTTGATGTGCCGCAGTGCCATCTATCGAGTAATTACAATGTATTTTCTCTCATAAAGTAGTATCTCTTCAAAACAATAATAATAATAATAATAAATATCTTTATTTAAAAATTGAGCTGACCATACAATATTTGTAACAATGGCACAGAATGAAATGACGTCACAGGAGACAATTGTACACTTTATGTTTATGTACAAAGAACTTTATATGCTATTATTTATTGGGAAAAAAATATCTTTGATATTTTCATTTATGTGAAATTAGCCACACTTTTCCGGTCACGGTTTTTGTAGTATAGAAAAATACCAAAAATTTTTTCGTCTTTTTGTTGGTAGTCTGACAGAATTCTGAAAATTGTTCTTTCATGACAACTCAGTCTCCTCTTTCCAATAGTGTTTTCATTTTTATAATAGTTCAATGGTTCCTAAAGTTTTCAAAATTAGGATTATTATCTAAATTTTGTGTCGTCATATTTGTGGGCGTCCAGATATACTTTTCTAACACCATAGGTTTGAATTGGGATATTTTGTATACCTTCCTCAAATGGTTCCTAATTTTATTCATGATTCTATCAGAATGTTTGTCTGAATATATGATTTAAAGAAACAATAGGAATAATTGGGTCAAGAATCCATCAGAAAACAACTACTTTCCTGGCTAATACCACGACGAACGTTGAATTACCTCTATGAATTTCCGTGCAAGGCTTTCTCTGCAATTTCTTGACAACAAACATTTGGACCACCTACATGTAGATCACTAAACTACAAGTGCCAGCTCAACCTCAGCCTTTCAACTTTGAACACGGATCTGTGGGCGCAGTTTCAGCTGAGGCTTTGAAATGGAGATGTGATCGAAATATTTGTTGCAGATATTAGTTATTGTCTGCAAAGACCTACCCTATACTGATGAGGACAAAACCCAGAAATCCATCTATAGGTGGTCCAAAAGCATATGTACAGAAAGCCTTGTAGGAACTCTGCACGGAAATTCATTAGATGTAATTCAACGTTCGTCGTGGTATCAGCCAGGAAAGTAGTTGCTTTATGATGGATTTTTGACCCAATTATTCTTTTGTTTGAGATAATGGCAATGAGCAGTCCTGGTGGGGCAAGACATCTTGTTTCTTTCATGATAAGCTCATTGTGAACAATTGAAAAATCCTTCAACTGAAATATGATCTGTCCGTTGAAAAGTCAATGACTTAAAAATGTATGTCATTGTATTTATAGTTATTTACAAAACCAATGGTTGGTCTCTCATTCGATGAAACTGTAAGTGCATTGAATGAGTTTAGCAACTGCCAGCACACCGGAAATGAATGTTGTTGATGGTCTGATGGGTTTCCGCTGGTGGTATTTTGTTGGACATCATACCTAGCATAAGACTTTTAAACAGAATACATCTACATTAAATAAATAAGTTGTATTTTTTCTATACCTCAGAATGAATTATATAGAATCAAATTTCTCATTTAACTTCTACAAACTGGTTGAATGAATTTGAACAGGGAAGCTTTCATGATACCTTTTTGGTTATGCATGCCCATAAACTGTATCATGGAACTTTGGTATACAACCATTATGAATTGCAAATTATTTGAATCTGGATGTTTGAAGAGAATAACCTCTAATTGATAAATCATATCCTGTTTCAATTCAATTAAAAATAATTAATGGAATAATACAAATTCTATGACGGCCATAACAAAACACATTATTAAATTGCTTTGAAGTTGACTGACATCCAATATGCAAAAAATCAAACTTTCAATATATTATACAGCTAAAAATGCAAAGAGCGTTTTGAAATCCCCTAAAAACTTAAAACCCTTATGACAATTGACGAAAATAAACAACTGACGTGGGTGTTAAATATTCCAAAGATAACTAGACATTTAAATAACGGATAACGGCAACAAGTATTTAAAGTTCATCTGCCTCACCTGTATGCGTCCTGAGATGGGCGAAGAGAGACTTTTCTCTTGGAAAAACCCTCCCGCAATATGTGCACTTTATCGAACTGGGTGATATAGAACCTTCTAATATCAGGGCAGTCAACAGGTCAGCCCTAGGTCGACCTCTTCGCGTTTCATTAGGAGACAATACACCTTTTTCTAAACTTGGGCTTCGGCTGACCGGTCCTTTGTCCACGACATTTAGGGATTTTGCTTTGAATACTCGATTATCAGGTGTCAAGTCATATCCACTATCATTTTTGGGAGATAATTTATTTCTTTTAGGCGTTTGATACATATTATTCACTTATGTTTTAACCTTCATTTAAGCACAACACAAACCACCAACAAAGCACAGTCAAAACAAACGAAGATGGCGCTGCAAAATGGAGGGAATTAGGAATTGAGTTGAGATACGGCAGTGACTTACCGATAGAGAAGATTTTCTGGTAAATATTGGTAATTAGTACTTAGTTCCACAAATATGATTTTTAAATTTGTGTTGGGATGAACCATTCAATAGGAAAATGAATGAATGTGCTAACTTTATGATTACTATACGGATATTAGGAAGGTCGAAAGGTCTTTAAATTTAATGTTATTTTTCTCTTATAGATGTCACTACAGAAAATAGAAATCTGTATTACGAAGGTAACGGTCTGGCTTGAATACTTTTTCTCAAAACTAGATGTCGCTACATACACTTCTCTAAATGTTTTTGTAAAGTGCCAATGGCGTTCCAATAAAGGGTTAATTTGTGTCCAGGGCCGGCGGGCCCTAGGACTCCTAGGAGGCAAAATATTTCGGTCCCTTTCAATAATTAGGTACAATTCTATCAACATAGCTGAACACGTGAAATTCTCATTTATTGCGCAAAAGTTCATGTTGAGTGCCTTATCACGAGATATATTACAGACTAATAGTCCGTTGTATGACGAATGCGCATTATGGGCGTTCATGTTTTCACAGTTTCAACTATGTTAGTACAAATGTAATCGATGTTATTTAGTGTTGAAACTAGCAAAAATAGTACATTCATTATTCATATTCAAAGGTATCATCACCAAAGCTCAATTTTCGATAATTAGGATAAAAATGAATTGAAAACACATAAATATTTGATAGTAGTTTTATTGTTTCTCAGTTTTATGGTGAATGAAAATTTGTATTTGAAAAACTGAACAGATATGATCACTCAGTAGATAGTTTACAAATTGAATCTTTTTCCAATCCTCAAGAAGCTGTGGTCTATCCTCTTGCCGCTTGACAGTGCATTCGATTCTCCTAGTACCCCAGAATCTGTAAACGACATTTCATATGAAACTAGAATGTAAGAAGACAATAAATTATAAGAGTGTTTTCGTAAATTTATTCGTAAATAAATCTTTAACCTTATTCATATAAGTTTTCACAATATTGCATACAATAACTAACTGATCTGTTTTGAGAATTGACAATTGTCGCTGAACATCTTCAGTTACAGTTACACTGAAACTTTCAGCTTATGTAAAAAAAGATTCATTCGTCTCGTCGGTAATACCCCACTTACAAGGTCGCTCACTTCTCTGGAATACTACAGAAAGGGTAATAAACTTTCTCTGTTTCATACTTTCCTTCGATTCTCACTATATGTTCTCTGAACGTTACAGATATTTTTTTCGTAGGAACCACAACATAAAAAAACAAAAATTTCGAGATCGCATCTGTGAGTTTTAGGAGAGACCTGCTTATCGCCGCTTGGGCTGTCCTGAAATTAGGTTAGGTCAAGTCAGGTTGGTGTAGGTTTCATAGAAACACCCCACCTTTTCTCTGTACTTTTCGACATGGAATTGTAAAATTTACAGAATCAATAGATGTACAATTCTACGTCAGAAAGTACCTAACAGAAATTTTTCCATGGAAAGTGAGAAGCACTGTATACATTTATATAAAAAATATGGATACTCACAGGCTGCCTGCTGTGGAAAATCATCAACCATTTGTTCTAGGGTAGCGCAGAGTTGTCTCAGTCCAGGATTAGTTTGGTCTTGAATTGAGTTTGTGGTACAACTGATGATGTATGCATTTGCTTCCGAAGATAAAACAACTGCGAATAGAGATACTACGCAAGATACTATTGTAGAGAAGTGCATGTTGAAATCTGAAAATGAATTTTAAATGGTCTCCATTATAATGATCAGATCGCCTGCATATGTCTGTAGCCAGAAGTAGGTCTTCCACTACAAGCTACCATACTTTAGTGGTAAAAGGACACCGTTTTAAGGAAGCTTTGCAACTCGCCACTAGAAAAACGATCACCTGAAGTTTCAGAGTAGGTGAGTTCATCCTGAAAATATTCTACTTTATTCTGTAGTGGTGCAAGGGTCAGTTACCTGGTGCAAGAAATGTAGATACCTATCGCGGTGGCCCGTCAAATTGTCTTAGAAAAAATGAGGGCCGATTAGACGGCCTTTATGTCAACCACACCACTTGTTCACACCCCACATGGTTTGTAAATTGGTTTCTCTTATCCAGTGAGGGTTGTCCTGTGACCAACAGTGCATGTTATATCGGTGTCGGTTAACAGTACCTTCATGATGGAAGTGGGATTCGTCACTCCACAAGATTTGATTGAGGAAGTTGGGATTGTCATAGACTAAAACAATAAATGCCATTCGCCTTCCAAAATCTAGGTGTAAATGTACTGTTTGAAAATTGTTTGGACAGACGACTCACGGATCCCAATCTCCACCGCCAATACACGAACAGAAATATGAGGATGTACTAACACATTTATAAAATTTTTCTTAGTTCGCACAGGAGTAGAATGTGCTTGATGTGTTTTCCCTGAAAATGATCCTGGTCGCATTGTATTTTCTACATATATAAAAGTATTGCCACCTGGTTGTCGACGATCAGGAAAGCGTTGCTCATATAGCCTCTTTGCAGCACGTTTATTCTTTTATCAGCTGGGAGTGAAGGTAAAAGGCAGTTTGATACTAAACAACCATATCACGACTGATAGCAATTTATTATCCAGATACCGTAGAAATCAAGCGAAGCACAAAAAGATTCAACATTTTTTTTAACATCCACATTTTCTTGTCTCTACAACATGGAACAACTAATTCAGCTCAATTAATAGTATATACCCATTAACGAATTCAATTTTCTCTACTTCTATCTTCACAACTACATTTTATGATATATCGTTGATTAAGAAATAAAAAGGGCTGTGAGTTAGACAATAACGAACATGGGGATGCACTGTGAAAAAGAAAAGTAGGGGTGGATTTTGCTCTGCTGCATGAAAGGGCTTATTCATTTTTTTTCTGCAAATATCTGCTGGTCTAAAAGCTCTGGGACACCCGGTATACCATGTCAATGAAACGATTTTAATAAGCAGCTTGCTAAATGAATACATTAATAATAATGAAGTTGTTTCATAGTTCCACGAGAAATTTATAAAAAACCACCGAATAATGACAATGTCATTAAAAATGGTGAAAATTTGCTATACGAATTTTACTTAGGAATTATCTGAGATCTATGGTACAGACATTTTCAAGCGAATTTTTTGCCAATCCATATATATTATTTAGCGCAAACCTCTATCGAAGAAAAACGAATTGAGTCGAAACATGAATAATTTCACTTACCCGCGTGGATGAAGTTAAGATAGGAAATTCTCCAGGAAAGTATTTCAGAACTCTGATGTTTGAATTTAATGTAACGGCTTATATATTTGCCTACCCTTTGAGCGTGTCTACGTCATACTCTGCGCAATCTCTTCCACAATATTTCAGATTGAGGGATGAGAGTGAGACAAAGAGAAATATCTCTCGGATCTAACATGTTTAACGTATTTATCAAATGCATTTATCTGGGAAACGAATGAATCCACTCATTGATAATAGTTTGGTTATATTTTGATTACGGTGATTGTAGATATTCAATTAAAATCTGGGAACGTCTACCAAATGAGCCTCAGGTAACAATTTCATAAGGTTAAATTTTCCATGATAAGAAACGAAAAAGGTTCAAAATACAATAATTTTCAGTGAACGAAGAATATAATTATTGTCGTTTTTTAATTCGAACAGTTGGAAGTTGAATTGTCATTAGCCATATTTTAGAAAATTGTAATGGACATGCTTTAATTCATGCAAGTTTCACAAGTCAGAAACAAAAGAACAGTTCTAGTTTAAATTTTGATTTTGGTGAACAGCAATAACGATGACAAAAATGCCCAAAAATCTTGATCGTTGTATTTGATACGAATATATATATATATAATATTTGATACGAATATATATATATATATATATATATATATAAATTCGGAAACGTAGAAAATTTCACAAACTCCAGAACTACTTCGATACCAGTCGAGGAGCGTTTCGCCAACAATGTTAGCATCATCAGGAGCCGTAAAGTTTCTAATTTGAATTACTCTCTATACAGTGTGTCACTAGACAAGTGGGACAGTTGCATATCTCTTGGACAAATATGGCACTATGACAGCTATCTTCAGGAATAACTATTTTTTATACGACGGGTGTTAGAAAGGCTTTATGGAACACCCTATATATTTCAACATATGTTAAATCTCATTAATTTAGGCCAATTACTAGTTTTTACTTTTTGGAAATCTGTTGAAGGTTTTCCCAAGTTATAATGGTAGAATTAATAAAAACGTATTGAAAATACACTCAAGTGAAGTTTTCGGAAGGTAGGGCACCAGGAAGTTAGCGTGGAACTTTCAAGAGTATACACTTTTTTTAAATTTTTATTTCCATCAACCGGATAGGAAACTATTGAATATTCTTCAAGCGTCTGGAAAATTCGAGAAAATCATAAGATGAACCATAACATAAGATTGCGCTAATTCTAGAATGCGCTGAAAACACCTGAACAAGTGAAGTTCTTGGGAGGAGGCATGGTAGTGGAACTTAAAATTCGAGATCCCCGTGGAATCAACCAGAACAGAGGGTCCTGAAGATTATAGAATGTACTTACTGAAAAATAATCAAGTGAAGTTCTTGAAAATTCGACCAGCAGGGATGTGGCGTGGAAATTTCTAGAATGTGAGATAGGAATCTCTTGAATGCTCTCCAAACTTCTGGAAAGTTCTGGAGGATTTGAGAAAAGCGTGGAATAAACCAGAACCGAGCCTTCGGAAGATTCTAGAACATTATTTAAAAAAAAAATTGTTTTTTATTATTTCATTTTGCTTTCAGTTGTCACTTGGTGGAGAACTACCTCACCTAATCCAATAGATGGTCTTTACAAGTTCATTATAAAAAAAATCATAAAGGTATTTAGATTGAGATATTCAATACCAACATTTGTAACTTGAATTGTAAGCATTTTCAATGTCGCAGCCACACAGTGCGCTATGTACGCTAAGTTTGCGATGCTCGCGATGCATTACAAATATAGCTTGAATTATTTCAAATGTATCCGGCACACATACACCGTTCGCTATGCTCGCTCCGTTCTCTGTTGCCGAATATATTTGAAACAGTACGAGCTGAATTTGGAATGCATCGCGAGCATCGCAAACTTACCGTACATAGCGCTCTGTGTGGCCACGACATCATTAAGCTAGTCTGTTTAACTGGTATTACTAAAGCCATAAATTTCAATATAACACACAAACTGACACTATTATTGAGCCAAACTTACCTTCGCAATTGATTGAATCGGAATTTATCTCAAACGCATTGGATGTTTCCAGAGCTTCCATACTTTCAAAAAAAGTCAAATATTAGTTTGATTATTACTGATAATTATTATCGCTTTACAATCATTATTGTTTCCCTGATAATCATCAGTAAGTTAAGGGTAATAAAATGGGCAATTCAATAAAATAACCATTTCCATTAATATACGAATAAAAAAATAATGGAAGACAAATTGTTATTCTCGTTGTCAAAAATAGATCAAGAAATTGGAAGTTCAAAACAAGTAATAAACGACTTGGAAACAACAATAAATATTATAATTTGTCGTTTACATTTAGATGGAATTCATTACATATCAGGAACTTCGAATGTGAATACAAAGTGGAATATTGAATGTTTCTTCTGTTTTCTTGATAATACAATTATAGCTTATACAATTTTTACTTAACGTATTCACAGAATGTAGCGAACAATATGCAATTGGACTTATGAATATCCTATCTTCACTAGTGGAGGCATTAGTACAGGTAATGCAGCGAATAGACCTGGACAAGTTGATCCAGAAACCCTTAGTCGTTAACAGTCTCGATGTCTTTCCGTCCAACTAACGACTATGAAAAAATAAACCTAAAAAAATCTTTTTATGAAAAAGCTTTATTTAAATGCGCTAAAAGGAAGAAAATAATTTTTGAAGTAAAACCCATCATTTTGTTATATTATGAAATTTCATATGATATGAAAACTTGTCGCGAGAAGTATATAACTATGTATATTTCTTATAAATAAAATTTGAAATTATCTGTATCAAGATAGATGGGTTTATTTTCTTCTTTTCAGGACATCTCTGAAAAGTTTATTTTTATTTTTTTTTTTATTAGAATTTGTTTATCTGTTTCGATATAGGCGCGCCAGGTGCTATGCTTCTTGGCACGTTCCCCATCTTACTGTCAAGCTACGAAAATCATTCGATGATTCGGTTTTATCACAATTGTTACGGATTTTATTTTTGTCAGCTTTCGCAACTTTAGGAACTGTGACTTTATCCAATTCTCTACGCGTTCTCAATGTAGATTTCAGGGAGACGGAATGGAAAAATGTCCTGAAATTGAACTTCTTTCGAGAAGGAGGAGGTTCGAGGCCTCAAAACAACATTTATTGCCTTGTTATTTTTCTTGTCCGAAACTGTTGGGATTTTTTTCAAATTCCCACACGTTCTGTTGTGAAATTTCTGAAATTGAAATATTCCACTATCCGATGTTTTTTACTACTTTTCAGGATCTTCGGAATTCAATCATTCGACGGTCAGATATTTTAACGAATTTTGCTGATTTTAATTTCCCGAGTTTTGACGACTTTTTTTCTATAAGAAGGGGGGTCGGAAACCCTGTACCCTGAACCATATTTGTTTCGTCGTAATTTCCCTTTTCCTAAACCAATGTGAATTTTTTCAAATTCTAATGCTTTCTCTTTCTACAGCCTTCGAGGGTAGGCAGGGGGGGTAGAATTTTTTTAAGCTTCAACATTCAACAGATATTTCTCACTATTTTTACCGATTTTTCGATTTTAATTTTGCAAGAAGTTTTCGTAATTTTCTATATCTGAAACCATTGGAAATTTCTCATAATTCGTACGCGTTCCAGGGGCCAAAATTCGTAACTTTTTTCGAAAAGAGGGGAGGGTGATTCCATCGACAGACATTTTTTTTGAAATTTTCCATGTCCGAAATCGTTAGAAAATTTTTCGAATTTCCACGTTCCTAGCTTTTGAGGGTGGCAGAGATGTAAAATTGGCAACAATTGGCAATGCGAGGAAAAATAATTAGGATCATCATCATCAGGGATTGGTTGTACTCTCGCAATTTTCCAGGTGAAGATAGGAGGAACTGAATAACTTGCAAAGAACTGGTGTTTGCTCATTGGCACGTTTCTTGATCATGATTGGCGAAATTCCGTCAGATCCACTGGCTTAGTTATTGTTGAAAAACAACAGAGAGGTAATTTTATCAATGGGTCTCACGTGGTTTTCTCAAGCCTAAAACTCTGGAACGGAATATCAAATTTCGGTTAGAAAACAGCACGTCTTAGTTTATCGATAGAATTTGATGTTTTTTCATTTATAATTATTTTGTGTTTGTTAGGCAAAATGAAAGAAGTGACAACAATTATATTCGAAATTTAATTTGGTACTATACATTATAGAAATACTATTTATTGCAATACAAATATCAACTGATCAATACTAAATAAAATTAGATATTTCCTTCTTCCTTGTCTTATTGATTTCAAATTCGCGTATTGTCAGCGCGACATTTCTTGCCCAGTTTCAACTGAATATCTTCCAGACTCATTCTCCTGGTTTCTGGTACGTAGAAAAGCACGAAAAATATGCCAATAAATGAGAGAACCCCAAAAACGAGAAAAGAAACATGCATTCCGAGTGTACTGTTGATGAAATAAAACATTTTTGCTGATATTATGGACAGAATACTAAAATATATAGTACCAATACACGAAGCTATTGGTTTCACCCTTGGCGAGAAAATCTCCCCCATTATCAGAAGTGGGATATTCCTCATTCCAATGCCTAAAAATACCACGTTGAGGATAAGTACTACCAGAGGGATGAAACTCAATTTATTCGTGATGATACTGGTATTATCTTTCATAAAAAGGTATGCGCTCATCAGGAACAATGTCAAGGAACATCCAATGACTGACACCAGCAGCAGAGGCTTACGTCCGCAACAATCAACTAAAAAAATAGCAAAGATTGTCACACAGAGTTGTATAAAGAAATAAACGATAGTCGAGATATTAGCTGATAAAAGTGCCTGCTCTTCTTCAAATATTGATTTGCAATAGAATGTTATGGCAGTCGTTCCACAAAACTGCTGGATAGTCCTCAAGCCGTAGGCAATCATCGAAGCTTTCCTATTTACACTATCTAAAAAGAAATAACTGAAGAGGTTTCTGTCATCGGATTCTTCGATAATGTTTAGACTTAGTCTTTCTATTTCTTTTTGTGAATTTTCTTTACCACGTAAAATGTCTAAAGTTGCTTTGGCTTCTTCCAGTCTACCATTTTCAAAAAGAAAAGTTGGGCTTTCGGGCATTCCAATGAAGGCGAAGAAGAGAAATACTGGGAAGATGCAGGAAATTATAGCTGTAGTGTCGATCGGTAGATAGATTCCTATGATGTTGATGAGCAGAATTCCCAGAACTACACACACTGGACAAATGGAGGACAACATACCTGAAAAATATAAGGCCCTTGATATTGATGATATATACCAATGTTATTTAAAGAGGCATATTATAACGTATTCATTGAAATATATTGAGAATTGCTAACTGAAAATGTCTGTCAAAATCAGTACTTATATCTTCAAAGAACAAGGGAATCCAAAGAAGCTTCAGAAATGCTAAAAAAATTATACCACTTATCGTTCGAAATTTATTACTAGAATATACCTGGTGTCCCCGGAAAGCGGCTCGCACCTATAACTTTTTTGGTTTTGCAGATAGTGGAATGAAATTTGGAGGATTTCTGTACGACCTAGAATTGCATTTTTTGACAAGTGACTCAGCTTTGGTCAACTTCCAGTTTCACCGATCGATTTTTGAATGAGACACCAGGTACCTATATTTCCACCTCTTTTGTCATTTGACATTCTGAAAACAACCCTGTGTCACTTGTCAATTTTTGTGACCAAAATTTTTTAACACGCGTATATTGGCTTCACCTGTATGTATGTATGTCTCTATTTATCTATGTATATATGAGACCATCAGATGATGACAGTTTTTTCTGACTCATATTCTTTTCTGGGATTTTAACCACAGAAAATTATCTCAGTGTTGAGCTCAAAAAATGAAAATTTAGCGATCGGACGTGTGCTAGGAATATGGAAAATTCATTTTCCTTGTGCAGAAAAACATAGTATTTTTTCCAATCTCTCATTCATGCCATTTTAACACATTAAACAGGTAGGAACAATCTTATAGTGAAAAACCAAAGCCATAAGGTTTGCACGTTCTTTAAACATTATAAGTCGATGAAGAAATGTTCCTCACAATTGAATTGGTTGCAAACTTGATTCGTGATATGAAATAATATATTCAATACTACTCCTGTTGGAAGACTTTTGGAATTTTCTCAACGAGTATACAGCAAAATTCAAGTTAATTGACATTTTAACAATTTAAAACTTTTGGAATTATTGTTAAATTTTCGATATTTCATGTCTATCTAATAAGGAACTCAGTTTTCACTTAAATAAGTTATATTAGTTAGTTATTTTATGTCAAGCAATTTGTAAGGTGTGCGCAGGAAAGAAATATGTACGCCACTGAGCAGTCAGTTTTTTGCCTACCTCCGAAAAGAAGACGCCGACCAAGAACAAAAAAAGCAGTGCCGATCAGTTTCTCGTCACGGGCTTTCCTTCAATACGCACTCATTATTACAAATTTGTTTAACGCTATTTTCTTGTGCATCAAGAATCCCTGCGCTTCGCCTCAGTTGTGTTAGAACAATTACATATTTCATATTGAGTGTGTTGACCCCTTTTTGTCTTGTGCCCAACTTTCACGGATGCCTGGATGAAGAAGGGGCCTCAAACATAACGAAACCTACATCCAGACCAGGCTGACGATCTCCTAGTCCCCTTCGATTGGCTTAGGTAAGATTGTTCTGTGACTTCTGTGGTTCTCGTTACTTTTATTTCTATAATAAACGCCGCCTATCATAAATTGCATTACACAACCTGTGGTTCATTCATCTCACATTTGAGTTATCGAAGCTAAAAAACTCACAAACTTATTCCATAATATGGAAATCTGTTAATGTTCTGCTTCTACCTAAAATAATTAACCCATCTTCCTTCAACGATTTGATGCCATTATGCATTCTGCCTGCATTTGCAAAACCGTTTGAAAAAATTGTTGCGGAAAATGTAAATGGGTACCTACTTAAAATGATAGCGAGTTGCTACCATCTGTTCAATCGGGATTTGGGCAAAAATTTAGAACGAATGCAGTCTTAAAAGTAGCAAGCACATAAATCAGCTCTTATAGGCACTTGTTTGGTTTTGACCAATCCAAACATAGCGATTTTGATGAATACTGTAGCAAAAAAAGTAAAGACAAAAAAAGCAAAACAAAAAATTACCAGGCAGTGAAAAACCGAGGGGGAAACTACTCTTTCATTACGTGTACATCATAACATTTTCATTCATTTAATATTAATTTTAATTAAATTCTTTGTTCGAAATGTCAAAACTCGCCAGAAATTATTTTTGCGCAAAAAAAAAACATTTGAAAACTGATTCAGAGCTGACCAACTTGAGAACGGTTAGAGATAGACGAATTTTGCGAACTCCAATCGATTCAGAATGGCCGAATTAGTGTATACTGAGAATTTGAACGAAAAAAATCTACGGACAAAAAAGTCGAGTAATGATAGATAATTTTTTGAAATTCTTTATTTTTCACTTTTCGAATTTCAAATTTTTGTCCCCGAACGTATTTTGACGTGCTGATTCCGAATCTTCGAACGAAAATATCGAAAACTCATCAGAAATATTTTTGGCGCCAAAAAAAGATTGCTCATTTGGTGCTCATACGGAACGAATGCTCTAGTGAATACGCACCTTAAAAGCCAAAAAACTATGGGAGTAATTTGATACTCGGTTCACACTCGGTGACCATGTGAATCATATCACTGAAATATATTTTTTTCAAGTAAGTGTCTATGTATCATTTGAAATATCCAATAAATTAAAATACCTATCAAGTTATAATTCGTGATATTTCTGTATATTGATTACTGCTGCATGGTTCATTACTATTTTTCAACCTGCTTTAATCAGGAAAAACTACAGAAAATATGAAACACCTGTTTAAGATTTACTTGTAATATCCCATGTCTCATACAGATTTTCCAAATTTCATCTGTGTTTTCGAACAAAAAAGTTACAGGGTCGATCCGTGGACACCCGCGGTATAAACCTTGCCAAATAAAAATGTTTCCAGTTTGTACCTACAACAATTTATAATATGAATACCTAATGTTTTCGATATAAGTACGTATCAACCTAATGTCAATTATAAAATAAAAAATATATATAGGTTTTATTAGACTGTAGGCAGCGAGACCCGCGGGGAAACCAAAAAGCAATCCTCGGTAGCAAATACTCCAGATATTGAACAGAGTTCAATGTCGAAGAACCCTTCTCTGCAAATGCTTATTGTAATTACACAGCAGATTATTCTTCATTTGGCTGGGGAAGACCACCTGCAGACGCGATTCGTGGTTATTTCTTTTATTACGCCCGGTACACATGATAGCTCTCGCTTAAGGCGTATTGTTTTTTGATTGGCCACTGACTGAGAATATGTCGTTCTGTGTCATTCATAAAAGAAATCCAATATCTAATTTTGCACTTCAAGAATGCTTCTGAAAATGTAAAAGTAAACTTTGATAAAAACAAAATCGTGGTTTGTAGCACCTGATATGATATGACTGACTCATTTGAAATATGCACGCTATTAGTGATATAGGTAATACATAACACTATTCATTCAAACAATAGCCAATACAATTCGATTCGTAAACATTTCAAGCAGTTTAATGTCGTCAGAGATTTATTGTTGGATTTTCATTCTTATACCGTGGAAATTTTCATTGAACAAAAAATATAATAATCGTTAAAATATTATTCATGAATACTAATATATACTATAAAGGTATAGCCTGTATAGGTGTAGGGGATAGCGATTATTATTATTTTCGGGGACGTAATATTAAATTTGGTAGACATTCACAACAGAGGAATTGGAGGAATGAAAAAAAACAACAACACATAATTTGGCTCTTCTTATTATACGGTGCGGCTATTTATAGTCGTAGTAAAGGTAGAGGGCGTGGAGGGGGGGGCACATTACTTTAACAACGATGTTACAAGTGTCACATCGTTGAAAAGAGAATCCATTTCTCTTTTCAACCATCTACATTTTCTTGATTTCGTTGATATTTTTTTGTAATTCGCATTCGAAATATCAAGCATAGGTGCGTTTCTGAATGGCACTCATACCTTGATAAATTTGAACGGTTTGATGTGGAACAATGGAAACGAAAATATTTTAAAGGGTGTATTACCGATACTAGATATATTTTGCAATTACTCGACAGATGGCGCTGGGGGCACATCAACTTGAAAATTTCGATAACCTATAGCGATTTTTTTAGAAAAAATATGACTACACCAATGGATTCGTGATATATTCAAAATATTTTTATCAGAATTACGTAGGAAATCATCCAACAATAAGAAAGTTATAGGAGAATGAAATCTGAAAATTATGCCGTTGAATTAACCCATCATTTCAATTTCAGAACTTCTATCAAAATTCTGACTATACTACTGGATTCCTGTAGTTTCAAAATATCACAGAACAGAATTTTATCGCAATCTGTTCATGAATACAAAAATTGTAGGATAATAATATTTGAACTATATATTGTTTAATAATTAATAATTTTTTCATTTATCAACAGATTTCACTGAAATTCTGATCAGAAAAATCCCAATGGTGTAGTCAGAATTTTGATAAAAGTTCTGAAATTAAGTGATCGGCATAATTTTCAAACCTTATTTTCCAATAACTTTTTTTTATGGACATCTTCCTACGTTATTTTGACATAAACTGTTTGAAAATGTCGTGAATCCAGTGGTGTAGTAAATTTTTTTCTATAAAAAGGGTTAGTTTTTTTTTAAATTTTTTGACTTCGAAAAGAATAGTTGGCTCTGAAAATGAAGATCCTAATAAAAAAAATCGTTCCAATCGGTTGAAAATTCGTGTTTTATAAGGCTGCTTCCATTTCAAATTTGAAAACTTACCTCTTATGCTCGGCTCGGCAATCTCCCCCAAATACATGGGAACCACGGTGAATGAAAGTCCGATAGATATTCCTGCTATGAACCTTGCCACATATAGAGTTACCACTTCATTTGCCAGTGCAATCAAAATCCATCCCAACAGAAGAGGCACAGTGGTGGTGAGTATAACTATCTTTCGGCCACAGGTCGCTGTGAATTTTCCAGCAATAATAGCCCCCAAAATGGTTCCTGGCAGCAAAGAAACGGCTAGCCAAGACGCATCGTCTCCATCAATGAGTATTCTGTAGGGGCCTTTAGTGAGGAGGGGGAGGGATGGGGAACTCCAACCGAAGTGCATTTCAGCCGACAAGATACAAACAGCAGCTGTAAAAACAGATCAGAATCAAGCAGGATGAAAGAAACAAATGTTGTTCACAGCAAGGGCGGATTTAGGCAACTTTTCTTTTGGGGGGTGGGGGGTGAAACATATCAAGGGGGTGCGCCCCTGTTTTTGGAAAGAATAAAATAAAATTGTTTCAAAGTATAGTGTGACCCACCCAAGATCGGAAGACATTTAAAAGTCTACTAGGACACCAACATTCATAAATAAATCTCCATTTCCAGGGCCATCTAATCTGATTTTTCAAGGTAAAAAATCTAAAAAAATGATTTTTTTTGAAAAACTCCAACTACACCACTGGATTCGCGACATTTTTTAATGGTTCATATATAGATTACGTTGGAATGCGTCAATCAATAAAACAATTATAGGGGAATGAAATTTGAGAAATATGCCGTTTAATCAACCCACCATTTGGATTTCAGAACTTTTATCAGAACTTTGACTACACCACTGGATTCAGGGAGTCTCGAAATATCACTGACCATAATTTCATCGAAATCTGTTGATAAATAAATTTTTTTACAAATTTGGAGATAAATAAATGACAGTTTCCTGAAATTCCATTAACATATTTTTCAAATTTTATTATCTTGATTTTCTTATTAACTGATTTCGATGAAGTTTTGGCCCGTGATATATTGAGATCTGAATACAGAGGTGTATTCCGAAATTTGATGAGAGTTCTGAAATTGAATTGGTGAGTTGATTAAGCGGCATATTTTTCAAAATTCATTCCCTGCTAACTTATTTATTGATCGATGCATTTCAACGTTATTTACATATGAACCATTTGAAAATGTCGCCAATCCAGTGTTGTTAGTTTAGATTTTTTACCTTGAATAATCAGATTAGTTGACCCTGTGGGTTACACTGTACATATTGTAAAGCATGAAACAAGAAAGCGATTTACTAATTTGTCAATTATTGCTTTTAAGACCATTAATATTGTATACATTTCGAGCATTAAACATTAAATAAATTTTAAATCAAACTAAGAATTTAAAAGCGGTGCATTATAACTTTGGCATGAAGTTAAAAAAGGAACATGAAACTAAAAAAAATAAACATATCAGTTAGTCATTAGTGAGAAAAATCTTAACGAAAAAGAACAATAAACAAAATCTTAGTTGAAAAGATTAAAAAGGCCTACTGAACTTCCATCAGTCATGTTTGATCTGAGCTATGTTTTTAACCGTTTTAATGCCGGAAAGGACTTTAAAGGACTTTTCGGCAGAAGAAACACTACATAGATCAGCCAGTAGACACATATACACAAATAATCTGTATTACCTTTGAAAAGTTAGTTTGTAGATGAAAACCCCGGTGTCGGCCACAGCGGTTTGTGAATTTTTTTTCAAAAATGACTACTCAAAACGATCGTGCGCGAATATAAAGTACTGTGATAAACTGCAGGAGAATACTGGTCATAATGATATTGGTAACTGCAAATAAAAAACAAAATAATTTATGGTAGATCCTGCAATTCGGTCAAAATCAAGGCAGGTATTATCTTAAACTGAGACAATTCATATACACGAAATAAACTGAAGATTAGGGACTTTCTCTGTTCTTATATAACTATGTCTATAAATGAAAAAATATTCAACTTGATTACATAAAGAATCTATGAGTAAAAAAAATATTGATAGAGATAAACAACGGAACTGTTTGTTTCACAAGAATAGTTACTTGATTTACTATCGAATTACATGCATGAATCGAAAATATTTAAGGTCTGAAGGAAGTTCGAACTTAAAAAAATATAAAGCTGTGGAACCCCAGTTGATAACTTTCAATAAATGAATTCATAATTATGAGGCCGTGGAAAGAACATTTTTTCACATAGATCAAACAAATTCTAACAGCTATTTTGCTTCAGAGGTGATACAGTTTTATTTTTCATCAATTCACGATAATTATGAATATATTACCTATGTTTCAAATGTAAATGTTATGTAATATTCTGAATTTGTGACAACAAAAATTCCTATTACATGAAATTTCAAAAAACTATTGATTTTCTTCGTAGATTCATTTGCAATATTTCAACCCAAGAAAATTACCATTTGTTAACCAGGAATTGTCGAAATCTAGAATAATACTACACATTATTGTTAAAGTTAGATGAACATAAAAAAAAATTTAAGAGAAAACGAATTTCAAAATTTAGTTTTTTTTTTAATGCGCGGTCCTTACTGCGGAAGTATTGATGAAAAATGTTATCAAATACCTGTAATGGCAGCCAAAAATTGGTAGACTTTTGGTCCAAAAATACTGTACCAGCTCTTCATTGTAACACGTCCGCTTTGTTTGCAATCATTGAATCAAATGTAACAACAAATTTCAAATGAATCATTACCATTCAGTCGAAGATTAAATACCAATAGCACTAAAGTGAGCCAATAATGTGCCGGGGCACCTATACCCGTGCATATGCTTATCACGATATTTTCATTTAAGCAAGTGAATAACCCCGATAATTATCGACCGATCTCTTGTTGGAAAATCGATTGAAATTGTACAAAAAAATGTTTCACTAGCCTCTTCGAAATATTTGTGAAAATCGTTTCAGTTTTATTTCTGGAAGAATATAAGTAAGCGAATCTAATTATATCTTGCCCTGTACACTATTACCAAAATTGCGCAATATTCCCAATGGGAAACACTTCGTTTTCGGTTTTATCTCAATTTCTTTAATGTTTTTTTAAATTCTTCCAACGATTTTTGAATCATTCCACATCATCAACATGAAATATTAAGGCTTTGAAGCGGCGAGTATGCATGGTAAGGTAACGAGTGCAGGAAATACACTTCCCAACGAGTTATGTACACTATTTTTCCTACGACCATGAATATTCAAGTTATGTGAATTGTGAGTGTTAAAAAATGAATTCTGAGTAGGTAGTAAATATCATCTAGTCATATTCAACCTCAAAAAGATATACCAAACTATTACTAATAGATAGTTATAATAAATCAATCAATTACGAAAAAAACATTTCTTCGCCCAAGTAGCAATTTATGGCAAAATTCGGGCACAATTTTCTAGTGCCTGAATTGTGTCGACTCTTTTTAGAGCACTTTAGTAGCAATTTATGGCAAAATTCGGGCACAATTTTCTAGTGCCTGAATTGTGTCGACTCTTTTTAGAGCACTTTAGTAGCAATTTATGGCAAAATTCGGGCACAATTTTCTAGTGCCTGAATTGTGTCGACTCTTTTTAGAGCACTTTAGTAGCAATTTATGGCAAAATTCGGGCACAATTTTCTAGTGCCTGAATTGTGTCGACTCTTTTTAGAGCACTTTAGTAGCAATTTATGGCAAAATTCGGGCACAATTTTCTAGTGCCTCAATTGTGTCGACTCTTTTTAGAGCACTTTAGTAGCAATTTATGGCAAAATTCGGGCACAATTTTCTAGTGCCTGAATTGTGTCGACTCTTTTTAGAGCACTTTAGTAGCAATTTATGGCAAAATTCGGGCACAATTTTCTAGTGCCTGAATTGTGTCGACTCTTTTTAGAGCACTTTAGTAGCAATTTATGGCAAAATTCGGGCACAATTTTCTAGTGCCTGAATTGTGTCGACTCTTTTTAGAGCACTTCTGCTCAGTGGAAATTATGTCCAAAATTATTCAAGTTGTGTCGACATTTTTCCAACTCATTGTATCAAAAGGATATGCGTGTCTTAATAGCAACATATAACATGTGTTTAAAATTTCGACCCAGGTGGGTCGACACTGAATAGACTCAAGTTTGTCTGATTTGTTTCGTAACAAGGCAATTTTATTTTGTTACTGAAATGAGTTGAGTAGACACAATATTTTCTATTCGGGTACATATTAAACCTAGAGTTTCTTTATTGTTTCTACAGGGTGTCGTACGGGCACATACGTATCCATATATTCATTTCACACAGATAGTTTCCAATTTGTTTCTATAAAACATAACTTCAGTGTTATATATTCTGGAAGGAAAACAATTAAATATCGAAGACGTGCTATTCATTTCTTTGTCTGAAACGAAGAATTTTTTTCAAAAACCCCCACTAGGATATCGTTCATTAATATAATAAATTCTATTTTTTATACAGAAATGTACCCACCAATTAATGTATGTGATTTTGTTGTGCAGATTTTTTCCCTTTTCAGTTAGAGTCTTTTCACAATATCTATCAGATGTAGTTCAATGTCCAGCGTGGCTTGTGCCGGGGAAGTAGTTGTTTTCTGTTAGATATTACAAATAAATCACATTTTTCATTTTTCAATTTTCATGGAGAATGTTCCCCTTTTCAACATGAATACCTCCCAAGAGGTTATCTCGAACGATGGAAAATAGCGACTAAAGTTTGTCTTTCAGTCGCAGATGATGCCACAACAGATTTTATGAATTTCCAATTCATATTTTCGAACTAAAATAGAATACCATCTTTCTCCCACGCTGTTGGCACAATACGCAGTCGAACTGTATAATTTTCTATCGTTTTAATGATTTCAAATGACATTATTAAAAAAACCTTCGAAAGAGAAAAGTAACGTGGAGTTGAACTCCATGTAAATAAATCTCTGAAAGGTGAGGTTATGCTATAAGAAGGTGTTTGAATCTTGGTCGCATTTCAGACTCAACCCTTCCGATATTTACACCAAAAATCTAAGAAAGTGTACGAAAAACTTTATCAGCGGTTGATGGATTGGAGAAATCAAATAATATTTCGACTTCCTACGAAAATGTTTTGATTGCTTATTTTCAAGAATTGATGGAAACTATGGAATTATCTAGGACATGGACACATTATTCAATAATAAAATCGTTGGTTGGTAATACCATTAATTGCAATTTTGTAAAAATACGACCCCCTGAATAAGTGATAATTCGCAAACTTTGGTGTGAATACAATTCATGAAACAGAAACTACTACCGCGCGTTTCGCCAAGAAGTTAGCATCTTCAGGAGCTCATAGATTTAAGTAGTAAACATTGAGCTCCTGGAGGATGCTTACTTTGTTGAAGAAACGCACGTCGAGTAAAATTTACGTAGTTTTGGTGTTTTCGGTAGTTTATATTTTTTGAAAAGCATCCCCCACAAAAATAGATAATTATTTATTTTGTATATGTTAATTCGATTAGCTTGGCTGAATACGAAAGCAATTCACTTTTAAAGGTATGTAGCTCCTATATACAATAACTCATTTCTTTATTCTTTCATAGAATGCAAATCGATTAATGCAAAATAAATATAACATATATTTCCCAGAAATCAATATGAGTGATTATCTAGGAACCAAACGATAACAAAATGCTCTGAATTAATTAATCAACATTCCATTCTTTTCGCAATTGATCCCTACTTTGACTTTCACCAGGCGTTATTTTGACACCCTTAAGGCCTTTTCTGAGACCAGCTTCCATTTTCTCCCAAATATATTGATATTCCACCAAATCGGAGTTTTTTAGTATTGTGATTTGTGGCAAAATTATTTCGTTTAAGAAAGAAATTTATCCGATAAAAAAAAAGCTCTTATGCTTTTACTGTTGAAAAAACGCCTCCGAAACAAAAAATGTCACAGAGGAAAACGGTGTCGAACTAGGTCCAATAAAGTCATACAGAAAGTTTGGAGAGAGTGCCTATCAGTAAAATTTTTGCCGATGGGCACCCTAACTATATTAGTTTGGTACAGTGATGGATGTATTATGTATAGCTACGGATGCAGGATTTTTAACGTTTTTTTACAAACCGTACACCTCTTATGAAAAATCTGTCTCTGTCAAATTTTATGTTGTTATTTCGAATTCGTCGACCTCAAAGGAAAGGTTCCATAGGCATTCGAGTAGAAATCGAGGGGCCTGTGTTCAAATCCTAGCTGCTCCACATTTTCGATATATTGTCAAGCTTAAATTGCCGTTAACCATTTTTCTTTATATTGATTAACAGACACAGAAACCCAATTCTTCACCTTAGAAAAAAACTCAGTCAGTTGTTGACTGAAGAGAGTTAATAAAACCATTCAGTAAGTAGAGTGCGGTTGATTTCTATTCTCAATTTGAGAATTTACAGTTTGAAAATATTACCCCCCTCTTGCACCCCCTCTGAATTATGAGCACCGATATGAGCTTCGAAAATTTTAAATGACATGAATGGCACCTTGTTTGAAAGTGATTTTCATTGTTTGTTCAGCAATATTAAGTTTTTCCAATTTGGTGCAATCGTAACTGAAAAAAATTACTTTGAAAACGTAAAATTTTAATTCATTTTCAGCATCATGTATTTGTTCGAAAAAATCTGAAACAGGTCGATTTCTATTCCCAATTGGATAATTCACAATATGGAAATATTATCTTTTTGAACCTCCTCTGAATTATGAGCACCCCCTCAAAAAAATTCAATGAGAGCGGGGGGGTAGTATGGCACCTTGTTCGAAAGAGATTTCCATTCTCTGTTCAGCAATATTAAATTTTCAAATTTGTTGTAATCATAATTGAGAAAATTTATTTTGAAAATATGTAATTCTGATACTTTTTGATAAAATTTGGCAAAAATAGCTGTGAGTGAGAAATTCCCACTTCATGCGCGAACTATCACGTGTTGTTAAGGGCCTTATCACTGGAGTCGTACGACTAATGCGCATCATGGGCATCATGGGCTCTTTTGCATCTATGTTTGCCAAACTGTAACTTCAGCCAAATTTTACTATCAAATGTCCTATGTTTTTTTATACATAATAATGCCATAATTATTCTTGTTTCTTCTTTATCCAGATAACTTGAATTTACACCTGTATCACTAATGGATTGATACTGATAACAATTATACACAAGTGGCAGACAAAACAAAAACTGTGTTCGTTGATGGGTTCTTGAAAACAAAAGTTTTACGTATGTCGCACATAACATATAAATATTATATTTTTTCGAATGGTAGATCACTGGTCTGTATTAAGATATTACTGAGACTACTAATGTTTCTTTCGGTAACTGTTGAGAATTTCCTGGACATAACCAATCCTTCAAAATGGAATAAAACCCAATCTAATAACTGCAAACCTGTCGGCGTTGTCATCATCCTATCAAGTGAAACTACAGAAAGAACGAATGATCTTGTTAATTCAGAATTAATGGTTTTAATGATTAGTGTTATAGGAACAGACTTTAGTGAACTTGGAGAAAACTGTTTGTATGGAATTTGTAAACTCATCCCGAAGCCTACATAATTTCAACTTCTTATTCCGGAGTCCTTAGCACCAACATGCTCGACGAAATTTCTGGGAAAAATACACATCAGTTTTAATTTTTGAAGGTCCATCTCGCGATATACATGAAAGAGACAAGAGACGTTACGTCACAGTTGTTGGTATATTGTCGTAATCGATGATTTTTTCAAATACAAACTGGGGTCATGTGACATCTTATATAAAAGGTCTACGAATCCATCTATTCAACGGTATAATTATTCGAATATTTATTTATACAGGGTAAACTGAATGATCGACAATATGGTTTCCGGCAACAAAGATCAACTGGTTACCTGTTTGCTTATATCTCCCATATTCGGCAGCAATCTATCGTACAATATGGTGAAACTCTGTTCGTTGCATATCTCCAAAGCGTTTGATCGCGTTTGGCATCATGGACTCCCTGCCAAACTACCATCATATGGTTTGCCATCCTAACCTAACTAACCTAACTAACCTAACCTAACCTAACCTAACTTATGCCCACTGCATAGCTTTGCGGATGATATTAACCTTCATATGGCTTCCTCATCCAAAGCTCCTATATCAGCCAACGAAAGCACTAATAAACGGGGTGGAAGAATCGCGTTGATACTTCGCTCACAATCTCGCTCACTAGTCTGGAAAACCGCAGAAGGGTTGGCGATCTGTTCCTGTTTTATAGATATTTTCATGGACGATGCTCTTCCGAAATATCATCAATCGTTCCACCGTTAGCGATCCCATCGAGACTGACGCGTCAAGCTCAGTCCTCACATCCATATGCCGTCACTTTGGAGATAACAGTATCAAACTTGGTATTGTTGGATTCCCTATGATCATCCCTGATCGATCATACAATGATATACAAGGTGTTCTACTTAAAATAATTAACTTCTAGGTCGCTACGCTTTTTTGAGACACCATGTATAAATGAAACTCAAACCATTGAAGAGATCGAATAAAACCCTACAACTCATGTAAGAATTCAACATTTTTTTGTTATATGTAAAATAAGGAAGTTACAGGGGAGCGACGGACTTTTGGTCCTGTATAATTCGACTTTTTTAAAAATATTGAATAATCTCTAAATGTAAATGTAACTGATGACTATAACTTCATGGTATGATCGTTTTGGGAATCAATACTAATTATTCCATTTACATATTTATTTATTCGAAGTAATCAGGTAAATACAGTATACATATATTAATAAAGGTATCATTGTTTATTGAATAATATAATACATACATAAATAAAATCTTAATAAAAAGTGACCTCTTATAGGATTTGAAAAATCAGACGGTATTTTAAATACGTTTATTTGAACTCAAAAACGATCGCATCATTCTTAAGATATTCAATTTAACATTTATAGATAAAAACATTATCAGTTCCGATTCCACCATCTTATAAACCAAATCTTCTTCCGAATCTTAAGAAAACGTGGTCCACATCTTGTCTCTTGGTGTTCAGATTGGTGTTCCTTTCCTCTAGTCTACCAGCAACTGAAATGAATGAGACAAATTCAGTGAAATATTCCACAGTTTACTTGAAATAGCATAAGGGCGAAAAGCACATTTGGTTTTATATGTATACAGTGTCCAGCATAAAGTTCGCAGGATTTGGAAAACCTCTGCCTCGTCCCAAACCTCATCGCGAACACCAAAATTTAATTTTATGTGACCGACCCTATAATACGAGAAAGATTGAAAAATTGCTTCAATTGTTTGCAGAGTAATATGATCCTATCACTTTATTTTTCACGGTAGAATTAAAAGTCAGAGTCAGAGAAATATTGTTCAGAATCGAAAGTTGACCTATCAGAAATTCAAATCATAGCCACCTATGACCAATTTAAATTTTCAACTTATAGATATGATGATATCACTCAATAGTTGTTCTCTCCTTTTTCCCGTTCACCAAAAAGTTATATTAATTAAAATTTGTGAGGGAATTTCACAAAATCTTACTGCAAATAGTAAGTAAGTAAAACTGAATTGTCTACGAGGTATGATACCAGAATGAGAATGAATTCATTTTCACACTACGAAAATATGCCCCATTATTGTATGTGGAGGGCTAAATTTTCAATACACTGCATTTTACGGCGTGCATTATGGACATATTTTAGTATCTGGTATTTTTATTTTTCAAGCGCGACATCAGAATGTTAGTCAAATGTAAAAAAAGCACCCACGCTTCTTTTACATTTGAGTAGCTTCTTTTACATTTGAGTAATTACATTGTAAATTATTTTTTACTTTTTAGTCCATGTTGGAAGTAAAGCGTGCTCTTTAATTTTTAAACTATTATTTTGAGTTTTTTTTATTTGACCTAGTTGACCAATATTCTTCTCTTTCAAATAATGACGTCATGTTGACAATAAATAACGTCATATTATAGCATATGGTTGAATTCAAAATGGAATGAAAAATATTGGGGGAATTCCATTTGAAATTGAAGAGTTGATGTCACTTCCGGTGAAACGGAAGTCCTATTTCAGGTTGGAAAGTGGACTACACACAGAAAATAATAAAATTAAAATGTCTATCTTTAAAAATAACCATCACGCAACAAATCTCGTGGCTACCCAGTATATTTTTTGTTTGAATTGAAAGTTTGTATTTCCTCTCTACTCATAAGTGAAGATACATTTACATGTAATTATTGCCAATACGATGAAACTGGTATCAGCATTAATAATTATTGTCCCAGCAGTTTATCCCATAAAATTCTTAGGTTCACTGTAGTTCAGAAAATTAGGTGGTCTTTATTGTTTAATCTTTGAGTGGATCAAATTTTTGGTTATTTTATGAAACGTGATCATCCAGCACGTCTTTGTGATGATAGTTCTGATCCCCTGATCCCCATAATCATCATGAGTAATAATGGCCACGGAAGCCTTAGAAAAGTTTCGTGTTTTTGAAATCATCACCAACCAACCACATCCCGTTATAAATTTCCAGTGCGAATACTTACAAGCTTGCTGTTGCGAAATGTCTACGATGGCCTGTTCTATAGCATCGCAAACTTGTCGCAGAGCTGGATGGACTTGTTCTTGGAGCGGGTTCGGTGGGCAACTGATGATGGATGCTCTCGCAACTGACGAAAATAGGATTGCGATTACTGTTCCGAGTACACAAGACACGATTGTGGATGAGTGCATTTTGGAATCTGAAATGAATAGGTATGTAAATACAGAGAAGAACTCGTTCATTAGAGGATACTGGTAGGGTTGGAGTGAAAAATGATGATAATAAATGAGAGAAACGGGTAAAGTATTGATTTGTTGAACTATATTTTCTTATTACTAAAAATAAATATTTGTGGAGAATTTTGAACATAATTATATGCTCCATTATTGGATGAAAGATTACTTATAATAAGTACTCCCAAAAGTGGATCTGGTGAAAGAACTGTTACATGATAAAAAAAAGGACAAAGAAGAGGGTGGCTGAATGCAAGTATAAATCACATTATGATTACCTGGATTCATTATTGCCAGGGGTTTGAAACATCATACATCATACATAGCACATCTCAATAAACGGTTATCGTTATTCTAAGGCCTGTTTCCTTCTGAGCTATATAGCTCTTCAATGAGTTACGAAACTCGTACGCCATCTTGGATTTATGAATTTCGAAAAAAAAATACTGATCTTTGATCTCGAAAACCTTCATATACCAAATTTGAATAGCTGCAAACCATAATCACAACAATTTTCAGCCATATTGGAATTATGGATTCAAAAAAAATATTGTTATGTCCGATACCGAAAACCCCGACACCAATTTTCTATCGAATTGGACCATAATCACAAAACAAGTACGCCATTTTGGAACCGCCATTTTGAATTCATGAATTGTGACAACAAATTCATAATATCCGATCCAAAATCCTGCATATGCCAATTTTAAATCGATTGGGAGCAAAATCACAAAACTCAACCGCCATATTGAAGCCGACATCTTGAGTTCATGACCGTCATCAAATAATTCATTACCTCCGTCCTCAAAAACCCTTTCATACCAATTTTCAATGGAATCGAACCATAGGCAATCCTATTTATGGGTTTATACATTTTTACAACAAATTCATAATGCCCGATTTCGTGAATCATCAAATACCAATTTTGAATCAAATCGGAATACCATCAAAGAACTAGTACGCAATCATGAAGCCGCCATTCTGAACTCATGAATTTACAAATTCATAATTTCCGATTCCCTGAACCTCCAAATATAAGTCCTGAATCAAATGGTATCGTAATTACAAAACTGCTCCGCCATCTTAGAGCCGCCATCTTGAATTTACCAATTTTAACTGAAACCTCATAATCTCCGAACTTATAAATACCCACGTCCAATTTTGAATTGAATCGGACCATGATCGCAAAACTCGTCCAGCATCTTGGATCATGTTGTCAGTTTGGATGGGCAATCTGAGTTTAAGGATATACATTGTTGGGAAGAAATATTTTCTGAAATATTCCAGGTGAGAATGCTTTCCATTTGTTTCCGAAAATCTGCCGATCAATGTATTACTATATTTTATGGCACCGGTATAACGCGGAAATTTCAATAATTTTGGTGCAGGAGGTTATGGAACAGTAAATTTTTTATTGAAATTTTATGAAATTCATTGACAATATAGTAAGCTAGTGGAATATTCATATCAGCTGTAGAATCCGAACAGATTAGACTTTGAATACTTCTCCGACTTCTTATCTTCATTTCTGTTTCAGAATATCCCGGACTAAATGCACCGTGAGCACTGTAGATACTTCGGCCAACATCGCCCAACAGAATAAACAATAAATTCATCTTGATTCAATCCCTCATGGACGGAAACGATCCGGTACAAGTTTCAGAAATGAGATTAGGAGCAAATATTCCAAACATAGCAGTAGTTCGTCTTTTTTTTGCTTTTTGTTGGTTGGACGCAATATGATTTAAATGCCAATTTCTGTTACTAAAACCAAATGAAATATTTGATGAAAAAAATGTATGTGATGATATTTCTTTATGATGATGTAGACGTTGCAGACCGATGTTTTGCCCTTTTTACTTCCATATACACCTATAACTTAGGCTTATTGTGGCAAATATTGATTTTGTGAGTATGGAATACAATAAAATCATAATTGTTGGTGACTCGATCGAGTAAAAACTCGCAAATAAGATTTGGTTGGATATAATAGAATAATATGGGTTGAAATTCACCCACTCAACTCTCCCACCAGAGTAACTCTCATATCATCGAAATGTATTGATAATATTAGGCTTGTTTTGGTTATAAATTAGAACCATCCTAGAACCGTCCAAAGTAGTGGCACAGTGGAAGTCTAACCAGCTTTGGGCAATTCAACTTCCAAGACTTGATTGTGCGACTGTTCAGAACTGGTTCAGAATCAGTAATGAAAGGAACCAAAACAAACCTCTTCTAACCAATAAACACCCTGACAAAGTCAGGGTAATGATCAAGGAACCTTGTGTTTCACCGTTCTGTAGGGGGACGAGAACTGGTTAATGTAAAAAACAATATTAACAATTTTAGTTTCAGCTGAGACAATATGAATAAATCATGAAACATTATTAGATTGGAGTATATTTTATGACCTGTAACAAAATGCTGAACTACTAGCTGAATTTCTAATGAATATTTACTGCAATTGAAAGTACTGAGGTCACGAATATTATCCAATCATATTTTCGCTTGGCGAACAGAAATGTTTTCCTTCTCTCCAAGATGGAGGTTGGGTTCAATACGAAATTAAACAATAATGAGTTTCATGGTACTGAGGCAATATTGCAGTTATTGTGAAATACACAATGAATGAATTATTCTTAGCAATAATATCGTAATTACTGTGGAATAACAAAGTTTTTTCTTATTTTTTCAGTATATGAGTTTCCAATAGAAAATTAAAACAACTGAATCAGACTTCTGTTCAATCGACGTTTTTTTTACCTTCTATTTTTGAGTTTCATTTATTTCACGTGTAAGCATTCTTGACTTCATTCTAGAAAACACACCAAGCCTATAATGTATATGTCTGCATAATAATTAAAATTGACAGCTGTTTCAACAATATCTATGCAAAAAGACCTGTTGTTGCCGTTCATGATTATTACAAATATTATTTCGATGAACTGGATCATGAGCTATTGAAAATATTTTGAAAGACAACATTTGCAGTCCATTATTTTCGATAATAGCTGACATAATGTAAATATCGTTAGAGCTATACATTCCACAAATGGAGCAGAAGATTTTAAGCAGTCACAACAATTCCAAACTTTTCTTTCCGAATGGTCCATATTTGGACTACATATACCACAATGAGGGGTTGAAGCGAGTCGATTTCTAAAAAAACAGCATTACACGGATGCCGGATTCATTAATTAGAGTTGGAAGAAACTGTTTATCGCAAAGATCAAAGAGAAAATATTTCGGAGAACATTTCCGCCTATAGAAATGTGGAAAGTGAATGAATCGCTTTAAATTCCATTTGAAAATGTCAATACCTCGCTCAAAGATATAACAATAAGATTAATTATAGAATGTAGTGGAATTCTTTTCTTCAAAGAATTACCTTTCTACAAATTAAATTATCTTCTGCTCTCTCTGTCTTTAGGTATAGAGTGGTACAAAATGATGTCTATCAGTATTAGTATTCGTTCCCAGACGTTTCAAGCGATTCATCACGATTTCGTGACTTAATTTTTACTAGTTTTTCATTCGGAGTTTATTTACATGAGCACTTCTGATCCGGATCAGTGTAAGTTGTGTGATTGCAGTACGAGTATAGTTTCATTCAGGTGTTTTGATAAATGTGACGAAATGTGGTGTAGTGGGATTAAAGTTGTTTGTGGGTCTTTATACATGACTAACGGACCGGGCAGACGTTGAACAGAATGAAAATGTCGGAAGAGTGTTAATTATCCATGAAATTATGTTTTTTTCTAATGTGTTTATTTTTAATTTGCCAACTAAGGCTGGCATCACACCGAAATATCAAAAACGCCGCAAAGTCGAAACTTTGGCGCCTGATAATTCAAAAAGTAGCCATAGAAGGCAGATACAATATTGGACTCCCATTTAAATATCGCCACTCAATAAAATAATGGAAAAATCAAAGATTTCAACCGACCAATAAAATAGTCACATTCAAGCATCAGAATATTGTTTTGGGTGATATGAATGACGAACGCTAGAAAAAAAATTATTTAACCTTTTAATTGCCTAATCTAACCTAACCCATATTTCGAAACCTAGTCATAGGATCGTGTTGGGCCAATGGACACTTTTGAAAAGTTGATCGATTACTCTAACATAGCAAAATTTCAAAAAATTCCGTAATAGAATTATGCGGGGTCGTGTTTACTTTAGTGTCATAAGTTGACGAAGCTATCACAATACATCTTTGTTGCGCCCCTGTTATGGCGTTCCATTACGGATATAAAATATATATCTGAAAAAAAAAAAACAAATACAAATCGACTACCTTTTGATGATGTACAGTGTATACAGAAAGCTAGTGGAGTTGGTTGACTGACGAGAAGTTTGAAAAGATAAGTTCGATCTGGAATAAAAACTATTTCTCTCAAAGTGCTGAACGAATGATGGAAACAAACAGAAAATGAAATGTTGATCACGTCAGTCCTTCGTGTGGTCAGTGGTCACAGCGCATCCCTGAGGGAGTTGAGGGAAAGGAAACAACGACAACTAAATGTCACAGCCGGAACTAGAAGACGGCGAAGAGTTTTCGGCAATGTTCCTACAAATTCAGAAGAAAAAATGATAAAAAAAATCTTTTTAAAAACAAGCTTTCATTCAAATGCGCCAAAATGTAAAAATAATTTCTTCAGATGTGTTTTGTAGGTTATTCTGGTTACAGTTTCAAAGACCGCGCAAAGTTTTCGTTTCGAATACGAAAGCGGAAGCTTTTGAATGTGTTACTCACAGAATAACCTACAATATATATCCTATAATTATTTTTCACTTTTTAGAGTATGTGAATGAAAGCTTGGCTTTAAAAAGTTTTAGTTTCATTATATTATTTTGTGCGTTTTAGTTAGTACGCATTAATGGATTTCAGAGAAAGCATGATTATTATTTACAGGGGCCGTTTCCTGCGAGTTTTGAGCTATCTAACTCTACAATATGGAGGCCATCTAAATATTCACTCGTCCGCCATCATATTAAGAATTTTAATAAAACATTCATGTCCTTCGACCTCAATAACCATTAAAAAGTTTTTTTCATTAAAATTGTATTTTCTGCTTTTTAGTTAGTACACATTGAACTATAGATTTCTGATAGAGAATGGTTATTACAAGGCCTGTAGTTTATGGAGCTCTTGAATGAAGAGGCCACCTAAATATTTACTTGTAGCCATCCTGAAACCGCCAAATATTTATGAATTTTAACAAAAACTTCATCATCCCGATCCCGAAAACACCCACATACCAATTTAGAATCAAATCGTACCGTAATCACAAAACTCGTCCACCATCTTGGAGCCGCCATATTGAATTCATGAAGTTTGAGAAGAAAATCATAATCTTCGACCCCGAAAACTCCTAGACACCAATTGAGAATTGAATCGGACCATAATCACAAAACTCATACGCCATATTGAAGCCCCTGCAATTTTTTATTTTTCTAAAAAAAAATCGAAATGCACTGTCGCCGGAGTTATGATCACCTGCCAAATTTCAACTCAATCAGACAACTAGAAGTTGGTCAAAATTCAGTTGCAAGATGTTGGGCAAACTCCATTGTCTCGATTTTTTCGGTCTTGAAAACTTTACCTGCGTAATATTTTCTTCGACCTGTGTGTTCATGACCCTTTTAATTTGATCGAAATACTTTCTATTCGCAATATTTACAACTAATTTAATAAATCTCGGATTTTTCCACTTTTTAATTCATTTTCAAGATTCCCCAATATTTTCTCGAGTTCTAACGATGTGTTTCATACAAATTTCATATTGGAAGATCTGAAAACGCCTTCAAAACCCCGAGTAACTCGAGTTTCGTAGGAATAAGGTTAAATATACAGTGACCGCCAAAAAGTATGTACTCACCATATGGCAAAAAAAATCTGGGGAAGTATGTGCATGCCCAATAAACTAAAAATCGATTTTGACACATGTTTAAAGCGCAAAATTTAAAAAAATTGCCATAAAAAGGCAAACAGTGGGATAAGAGGGCAAAATTTCAAAAAAATTTATTTTAAAAAGTTGCTTGGAATTCCATCTATATAAAAATATATTTTTTTCTGTTATGAATAGCCTAAACATACCGACGCATTCGTATTTCAATGATTATGACAAAACTTTCTCAAATTCTCCACACCAGAGAGCACTAAATTCAAAACACTCGATTTTGCCAGAACCATTGCTGTCACATTGGCTCGTATAATAAAAATAATAATAATATTCAATTTTCAATGATAATCCTGTACGAGGGTTTCATTTCGCACCTAATCTTAAAAATAATGCGTCAAATTAAAGAGGCTTAGAATTTTCAAGATTGTATGCGAAGTGAAACGCTGTTGCACGATTATCATCGAAACTCAATTGAAATCTGGAAAATATCATGTTTTTGTCATGGCATTACAATGGTCGTGGAATTCTGATATAACTGTTGGATATGAACCAATGTAACAGCAAGGATTCTGACAAAATCTTATTTTTTAAATTTAGTGCTCTTTGGCGTGAAGAAAATAGATATTTTTATATAGCTGAGAGAATATAAAAAAATAGCTATTTTCAGTTTTCCTGCATTATTTCTTCAAACTCGTTTTTGTGTATAAATTTGAATTCTAAGCAAATCTTTCAACGACTTTTTTCGATATCTTGCCATCTCACCCCACTTTTTATCTTTTTATAGCAAATTTTTCAAATTTTTTAATAACTCACGATCTAGTTCAACGAATAATTATTTTGTCAAAACCAATGTAGGTATTAAGTTTAGGTCACTGTGAGCTCGACTGTTGACCAAAAGTTATAGATTGAAGCATTTCTATGACTATGTTCCATTGTTTGGAGAAATTTTGCAAAAAATGAGTTGATGAATACATTTATTTTGAAACGTACATTGTGGAAATAATTCAGACTAATTTTCTGATAGCCATTGCAGAAATATTCGAACTATAGATAAATCATGACACTTTTTAAGATTTCTCCTGGAATCATTATTTACAAACATTTGCGGACCCTATTTAAAACACTTGAAGCACAGTAAATGCCTTGCGAAATCTAAAGTATTATGTTCTCCAACATCTCGTTAACACATTTTGAACATAACGCAAAATCTGACCACTATATTTTTAGTAGGTATAAACACGATATCATCACTGAAAATTCTAAGAGTCGCATAACTTTTCACAATAACCGACACCAAATAATTCAAAAAATTCACTTACATGACGAAGCAAGAGGAAGCAAGAGAGGGATAATTTCTTGTAAACTCTTATAACAATTGGTCGGAATTGGAGAACGAAGCTTTTATATGTATAGTGTGTCGCGCCTACGTAGAGTGGCCATACTTTTGTGCGCATCTCGTCTATTTTTTGGATGGGTACAGATAGGTGAGGAATTTACCACGCAAATATGGGAAACCTGTGACAAATTGGATGGTAATTTTTTGAAATCAATCTGGCACCATGTTTAAAGGGGATTTCGTTAAATCATCAGAGGTCTATAGTGTGTCTAGATGTTCTACAGAGTTTTTGGGAATATAGACGGAACTAAAAATGTATTTGTTTTAATCAAAGAAGATCAAAAATCCCGGAAACAAGATTACTATATAATAATGTATCTGCTTTCCAAGAGGGCATAGTTTTCAAAACAATAAGTTCAATTTGTAATTGTATTTTACAATTGTTCGGTTACAGAGTGCCCTATGAAACAAATAACGCATATATAATCAATTTACAGGAGGGTCTCTTACGTCTCCCACAGCATCCAGCTGCTGGTTTTCACTGAAGCCAGCTCAAATTTCGAAGTTATCAGCTAATCACTAGGTGCATGGCCTTATTCTCCATGGCCATCTGGGAGCAGTTCTCCACTGACGGGGGTTACCGGTCCTTGGATGCTAAAGCTTCCTCCCGGTTCCCCGTTTCATTACTAATTTTTTCTAATTTCTATTTCTGACAAGATTGGCATTGATTAGAAGAATATATCGTGTCTATTATTGTGTAAATTGGATGCCCTTATATTTTCCATTTTATATTCGAAGATCTTCCATCATGCATTGCAAATATTCGATCTTTTCTTACTTCAAATTGATTTTTAAGTGCTCGCAGTTCATTTTATGGCACTCTGCTCACAGTATCAGCATGTTCTGATCAATATTGAATACAAATGTTAACAAAGGCAGTGGCGTTCCCAAGGGGGGGTTAGAACCCCCCCAAGATCCGACCGATAGAATAGTTCACGACATTTCTTAGATCTGGAAGCGTCGTTTCCTAACGGTGGTTATCGTGCTGTCGCGAGCCGTCGAAGCGTTGTCCTAGTTATATGGATTTTTTGTTCTTACTAAAGACATCTTTTATTTTATATTTATCATTTAGTTTATTTTCATGTTGCTAGCAGCTGTAAGCCTGTAGTCCGGGTGTTTTCAAAATAAAATGTTTTTTTTTCTATGAAAGTATTGAACCATTGATTGAACTGATAACCCCCCCAGAAAAAAATCTTGGGTACGCCACTGAACAAAGGTTGTCTTTTTATAATATATTGAAACGTGGCAACGGGTGTTTCTATATGCAATCTGACGCGTATACACATTCTCTGACTATTTTGTCTTATACGATACTTTTTTTATTGAGTTGGAAATTTTGTCTCGTTCAAAAAAAAATAAAAACAACTATTGAACATTTTCGTGCAATGCTTTTTATTCGATATTGCCTCGACTTTGACTTCTGATTAAACCCACACAAACACATTGTGTATTGTTGATTCAATAAATTCAATGTTTCTGAAATGGAATTTCAGATATATTTTCATTATTTGTAACTTCCATTAATAAGATCTGCACAATAAAAAATTGTGTGACTTGTGTTCACCAATATTTTAAGTGTTTCAGAATATCTATATACTATGAATTTTTTGGAAGTCGGTTGTTTCTGCGAAAGATTTCTAGGTGCAGTGATATGGAACATTTGACCGTTTCTTTCAAAGTACCCTCCACTCAAAAACGTAGATTCATTTTATATTTGTACATATTTGGTCGGGATCTTTACAAAATGGCGGTAAGCTCCTCGCCTACTAAATCGTAGACATTATCAGAAAATAGTGTCAATGTACAATTAGTAGATATGAATAAGAGATAACATTAATGGATATGTTTTGTGTAAACAAATCTGTGTGAAACTATCAATGAAATATCAATTAGGGAGCAATTTTTAGGTCAAATTCTGTCAAAGTATGAATTATCCCGAACCGAAAAAACTAGCTGAAACTGTTTACTTTTGGTCGATGTTATTCGATTCATGAAAGGGTTGCCAGATGATTGAGTGTAATAATAAGAACACTTTCCCTTATCAAACACTCGAATGAGTGTACGCAAAACAGAGTTTGGGTGCGTGAAGCACGGATATTTTGATAATTTGTCACTATACGCCCCTTCCCTGAACATTGCATTACACTATGTAACACATGAGGAACAAATTTGATGTTTTTCTCATAGAAAACACCACTAAACCAGGTCAACAGGCATATCATGGTAAGGGTATCGATAAATATCCCATTTAATTCTTTAAATTAAGGACATGATAATAATAATGAACTTATCTCATTCTGACACAAATCGGTGTGTCACCGAATAAGAACTTTTTCGCAAAAAGCCAGCTGCAGAGAAGGTGGGACTCTCACAGATTCACACTCTTCAATAAGTTAGCAGAGAACGATAGCAACTAAAGTGAAATGTATTGGAAACTTATCAAATAATTTTTCGAACTAAAATCTATGAAAAAATAAATAAGTATATTAGATTTACACAAACGATACTTCGAAATGTTTCGAATTGTTGAAGTTCCTGATGTGCGCTGTATGACTGGAAGATCTTCCACAGTGAAAGAATCTGCTGGATATTTCTTTGATCCAGCAAGATCTAGATAGACTCAATTAACATTGCGCTGAAAACGCTTTATATTTGAACCTCAGCAAATGTCATCAAATTACCCTCAAAAGAAATAATGACCTAATTATTTGCAATTGCAGATTATCAAGTCATTTTCTCTGATGCTAGGCTTCATCATTAGAACAAACATTTCTTTCATATTGGTTAATAATATTATCGACTCAGTTCCTATGAATAATTCTACCCATTTGATCGATCCGCAATATCCTACTCGTATCTGACAATTATTTCACACAACAATGGCTAACAGAAATTATCATTTCTGACCTTTCATCATCGTTATTACAAAAACTATAATTCCATATCGAATTTCATCTACATGTAGGTATATTTCTTAATTCATTTACCGCCTTTATAATTATTTAAACTGATATCATATTTTTTCCAAGCTCTGAATTTTATTAATATCATGCACATTTCCACGTTTTAATTTCTTTTCTTTATTACGTTATCGACAACATAAATGTATGAATACGCCACTAAATTTTTTAGTTTTCAATTTCGAAGACAAAACAATTGTCTAAATCTATGATACAACCAACCAAAAGAAAGCCTTGAGCTTGGGTGGTTTAGATTGTTGCCCATCGCAGCCTGAGCTGTCTGTGTTGCCGAAGAAGTTGAATGTGGAGAGTTTTTCAAAGCAAGAAAACTTCGAATATCGACGTCAGTGATGCGAGGAGCAAGGTTGACCCACAAAGAATTAATGCACGATGACCAAGACGAACGACACATGTGAAGTCCTCACTGTTAACCATAGAAACAGATCAGACCGTAAACATCATCGTTCGAAGTCCAGATATTTTTATCATTATAAGGATGCGCAGAAGTACTCTAGCAGATCCACTAGAATAACCAAAGAAGCCGACAGACCATTACGTCGATTCTAGACTTCGCAAAAAGTATTCAGTTTGGAAAATGCCTTGGAAAAGAACGTGAACCATACCAGTCTTTTCCCCGAAAACGGGGTGGATAATTTCGACCGCCAAACATATTTGTACGACGACAGAACGGAAATGGATTATACGTATATAGAAAGGTAGCATAAAGATTTTTCCAGAGCATTCAAAAACCAATGTGTCACCTTATTCCTGATCGGAGGAAGCCTGTGTGGAATACTGCTGGTATCATTGCTGATATGGTTAGTGTTTGGACACAATTTACTCCACTACTTCTTCACACCCAGGGAACATGACCACGGTCTGAACAAATATGTTAAATACTTGGCAGGCGGAATCATCAAAATAGTGACGACTTTTTTCCTTGTAACAGGGACCGTTTTGACAATACCAACCCACCAAGTGTACCTGTCACAACCCGAGAACTTCAGGTGGCGTACAAACCAGCAGGTGGATTGACAAATTGTCTATATATATACATATATGAATTAAACAATAAACAATAATAAAAAAAAATCAAAGCATCCATCAGACCGAGCATTTATTCTGGAGGATTACGGCTTCCTCAATGTGCAGATGCAGTGGAGGTAGGTTTGGAATCACCTTCGTGCTGACCGTTGATATGTTGGACATAATAGCAGTGACTCCGATCAGTAAGACTTCATAGCCTCCCTCTTGTTGTCACTTGGTAAACCATTAAATATCCCACCAGGGCTATATACATTATCAAGGGTCTCGCTATTGTTGTGATTAACCAAGGGGTGAGTAAACATATGTTATAAGTTCATAGAAACTACAGTGTTTTTGTAAGGGGAACATCGTCCGAGAATATTTGAGATATAATAGTGGACGCGGTATTTGCCAGATAAATGGTTGTTATTTAGATTTATGTCCAAATTTGTTTTTTTTCATCCTGTTTGGTTGAGCTATTTGACTTAGATTAGAATAGTATTTATTTAGAAAATTACATATTTGTGCTCCCACAACCAAACAACTGGAACATTGAGAGAAAGAACAAAAAATTGATTAAAAGTCTGACGTCGTCTTTTATCTCCTACGTATTGTGGCTGAAAAGGCTGTATATCTTTATTAAACTTGTATGAGCACACCTATGGGTTGTACGCGCAACTAATTGATGTGATGACCTTTGTGAAAACAGAGAAACTCTCATATAGAAAAAGTGGAATCTTTACCTTGCAGTTATTCTTAGAAAAATCTCGCCCAGAAATGTAATGAAAATTTTTCCGATTTTTTTTCAGACAGTTCCTACTGTGTGCGCTCCTGAACATCGTAATTTTTCATGAACAAATTGATACATAGTTTAGAATTTACAGTGTGTCCATAAAGTACCCCCACTGTTAACTTTTGAACGGATCGGAATTTTCCTTTGAAATTTTTTTTGGTGAAATGGTTGTTCATAGCAGAGATTATTTACCACCACTATGTTTTGGATGAATACTTTTGTCTGAAATTTCAAGGAAACATCCCAATCCGTTCAGAAGTTAACAGAGGGGGCGGGTACTTCATGGATACACAGTATGTGTGGATACGTCTGGTGGAGTTGATCTGAAAGCGAACCAACAGTGGCTGAGGTTGGATTATAGATAGATGAATATCATATTTAGAGGGGCATTTTCGAAAGATTTGACTCACTTTGGATGGCACATTAAAAGGTAAGGCCCTCGTAACGCCAGCTCTAGCGGGCACGAAGAACTTGGCTGCTCTAGGTGCGGATGAACTGGTAAACTACTGGTAGAAACAATTTACAGGCACCCACCACCATTTGGCCAGAGTTTTCAACCCATGGCTGAATGGGAAGCAGCAGATTCCAGGTTCGTTTGTCGAGGGGCGAACCGTGCTGATCCCAAAAACCGGAAATTTGTCGGAACCAAAGAACTACAGCCCGATAGCTTGCCTGAACGCATGTTATAAGATGTTTACTCGCATCTTATACTCAGCGCAGTTGACCACGAGTACGAACCGATATATGAGCAAAGAGGGTCGAAGAAGGGAGTCGCTGGCTGCAAGGAGAATCTGCTCATCGATAAATGTATTACGCAGGGCTCAGTGCAGTATAAGCGTAACCTTTCGATTGCCGGGATCGATTACTACAAGGCATCTGATACAACACTGTTGGGATATTTATGTTTAACAGTTAGCACCTGTGAGGAATGACATGGCCTTGACCTGTTTCTCATTGAAGTAGTAGTAGTACATGAACCGGTGTATGATTAAGACCTTTTCCCGTCTCTATATGAGTATACGCTCAGAATCTGCGACTTTTCAAATGTATTTTTGAGTTGAAGAATGGCGTAGTAGCCACTATTAAGTTTTTTATATAGAAATTCGTGTTTGTATATTGGAATTCAGATACGATTCTGAACATTTTGTACTGTCAATTACTTTGATTGCCTGTTTTTTCATACGGTTCCATATGTACCGTCAAACGGGGCTACTTGGTACAATTCACAAGTTTTTTAAGTTGCCATACCATACATCCTTACAATAATGTTTTGATTTCAAAACTCAAGTACGTACTTGTATTCCACCGAATGAATAAAAAAAGTATATTTGAATTTTTTTTGGTGTTCCATATTACCCACAAGATGGGTTAACATGAAACCCATCGCTTTTATTACCGTAATATCATTTTGACCATAGCTAGGGCTCCATTGGACACTTCTCGAACTTTTAAAAATATACTTGACGGATATTTTCCTGGAACATTAACCAAATGAAACTTTATTCAAAAAAAACTTAAAATTAACAATGTTTCTCTCCGAAAATGCTCTTTGGTTGCAAAATTCTCAAAATTCGACATATTTTAACTAATTACTCATCATTAACTGAAGGAAAAGTAATCTGGTTATAAATATATTCGAGCAAGGCCTAATGAAATTGCTCTGCAACTTTTCGTATCGATTGACCCCTGCTAACTCAACCTATAGCTTTCTGTAACTGCTCGTCTGTAAAATCCCTATGCTCTCTGCAAAAAAAATGGGGTAACTTGGGACGTGTCGTAAGTAACTTTTGATTAACATGTTTACCAAAAAATTAATAAAGACACACACACACAGTTAAATAAGTGTTTCCCGAACATACCTTTTCCGAATGTTCCACATATCAAGAGAAGTGTAAAAATTAGGTTACGGGCAAGAAGGAAACCAGTGAAAGCGTTGGTGCAAATGTGTTAAACGCAAGTGATCTGAATAGTAAAACATCGAAGGGATCAGACTGATAAGAACGGAACGTCTATTACAAAATAATTGTTGTTTATTGTGTAGAAAAGTCAATTAACCTTCCTGCGAGACAAGATGTTATACAGACGGGATCGACTTCATTTTCGAGTGTAGCGTACAGGGTAATTCTTTAGGGTGTTTGGTGGACTCATCTAAACAAAATGTCAGAGACCGGAATACCTTTGAGAGAAAATAATCTGATGGAGCTCTTCCCAGCTCTCAATGAAAAATGAAAAACATTTGAAGAAGGTGGAAATATAAAAATAAAATATCTTTTTTTGTCTTTCGGCTCCGACGAGGAGAAGAATTCAGTAATGCTCGGAAAACATTTTGAGAAACGAGAGAAAGGACGTAGTATGCCCCCGCGAACACCTCCCTATGCAACGAGTTCCCAAGTATTGCTGTTCGCCAAAAGAACGGACGATGATCATGAGATATTCGGCCAGAATAGGATAGAAATTAATTTATGGTTAAAAATGTCCATGTTCCATATCTTCCAAAGAGTCCACATAGAACACTTTTCTCGACCGAAATCAAGTTTTGTGGAAAAAGAAGAAAAACAATATGTATTCGACAGTACAACGTGGAATACTTGAGATTTTCCACCTTAGCTACTTCATTTTTGTTAATTTCTCAAAAAATGGAATAATTTCTCAAAAAATGGATATTGTTTTCCTTCTTTTTCAACAAAACTTGATTGAGGTCAAAATTTGGAATAGTAGTTTTGGAAAGTCAGAAAAATATTAATGAAAATGATTTTCAAACTCAAGAATGTCAATCCTGTCGAGATTTGTTTAGATCGAAAAGCATCGACGTCATGAATTGACACTGATGGTCTTCAGTGCAATATGGCGAAGGATCCCATTCGCCATATTGACACTGATGGTCTTCAGTGCAATATGGCGAAGGATCCCATTCGCCATATTGACACTGATGATGTTCAGTGTAATATGGCGAAGGAGACCATTCGCCATATCGACACTGATGGTCTTCAGTGCAATATGGCGAAGGATCCCATTCGCCATATTGACACTGATGGTCTTCAGTGCAATATGGCGAAGGAGCCCATTCGCCAAATCGATTCGAAATACCTTTAAGAATTTAGGTGAAGAAACTTAGAATTTCGTGAAAATGATAATATTTCTATGACCACACTGCGCAACTTTTAGCAAGATAAATATTTCCTATGATAGAAGAACTGGTATAACTAAGCAACTTCTTGTCGGATTTTCAAAAATGAAAAACTGGTAGGTAATTAGTCTAAATGAATGAGAATCCATATATGTGGAAATATATAAGGTATTCCCTAAAAAAACTGATGTAGATGTCATAATGCCGTATGATATGAAAAAATAATATTTAAAAAATTCCTGCTGGTCCAAAAAATATGTAAACTGTCCCACTGGTCTAGGGACATACTGTTTGTCAGCATTATCGATATATCGATCAAATACGCACTGTTGAGACACCTAGTATATTTGAATCAGAAATGAAATACAATTTCGGTATCTTGGATTTATATTTGCCTATATATCCTGTAAAGCAATATTCCAGAGAATCACTTAAACTTGATTAGGTAATTCAATCAATATTTACAAGTGAACACTTTTGCTTGCTTGAGTGGCCTTATTGCCTTTTTGTGTAGACTGTCTAGTCTCGTATTAGTTGATTAATACATGACAGTCTCTCATTGAGTTTCGTTCATGAAAAGACAATTATGATGTAATGAGCGATTGTGGGCATTATGGATAGTTTATTTTTCAATGGAACGGGTGGTATCTTGGTTTGAAATTGATGAATCGGTTCAGAATGTTTCTGGTGAATGAATTACTACGCCAATCCAATATTTCTGGATACAAATTTATATCAGAATCCACCATACTGCGTAAGTATGTCTAGAATTCGTATACGAAAAAGAGAGAAGAACATACATATTCCATGTGTATTGGTGTGGAACAGTAAAACAAAATCGCATATGTACAAACTCGAGAATAGCACCCCAGGGGCCCGATTCTCAAATGTCTACTACCCTATGTCACATGCGACAAAATATCTCTATCTCTTTTTGATGCTTGGTCCAGAAAAGTGATAGAAATATTTTGTCGCATGCGACATAGGGTAGTCGACATTTGAGAATAGGGCCCCAGAAGGACATTTCGAAGGATGAAATGGCAATTATGACAATGTATAGTTTGTATGGCAGACATATTGTCAGAAAACAACTACTTCCCTGGCTAATACCTCGACAGATATTGAATTATATCTGTCAGACAGATGTGCAAAGATCCTTCCTTGGAAGGAACAACTTTGCAAGAACTCTTCAAGACGAATAGCGGGACTTCGCCTGATTCAAACGTATTTGTTCATCGGACATGATAACTCTTGTTTTCTATTTTTAGGTAGTTCTCCGAAACGATGATTACGAAATCAAATATAATAACGTGAATGACTTTCATAAAAATCTCATCAAAACCATGTAATGACTAGTAGGTATTCATTGGCGAACTGTATTGAAAGCAACGCAGTGTTGATCCAAATATGTGTTCATCAAGAAGACAGTGTTTTCGAACATTTAATCCATTTAGGAAACTGAGAATTTAATCAAATTCGATTTATTATCATAAGCAAATAGAGAGTAGATGTACTAAACATACCAATCGCTCTCAGCGCAGTTGAACGTGATTCATGTGAACTCCCATTTGAAGTGCAAATAAGTCAGTTCTGAAAGTGCATAAATTTGTGTTATCGTGACAAACTGCTTCAGTGAAAACCATATTTCCTGATAAAGTTCCAGCTACACAATCGGACTTAACACAAAGAAATATTCGATTAATTCTCAGCCAAACAACCAAATAAGTAGTGAATAATTCAACATGAACATGAAACAAAAACTAGACTTGCTGAAATAGAAACAGATATAGAGGTGATCAAAAAAGATATGAGTAATCTTGTGCATGAAAATGCTGAACTCAGAAACAGGGTTAGTAAATTGGAAACAAAACTGATCTACATGGAGAAACAACAAAAACTCAACAGTATAATTTTCTACGGACTTCTAGAAACTGACTTCCCAATGAATGAGTCAGTAATGCAAAAAATCATATCAACTTTCAACATAAAACTGATTGTTACTCTTGATCCCTACCACATAGTAAATGTTCACAGAATTAGCGCCAAAAGATATAATAAAACTCGCCCAGTACTCTGGGCGACTAAATAATTCACAGAAAAAATATGAATTATTGAAAAATACCAAACAGCTCAAAGGAACTTCTTCTGCAATATCAGAGAATTACACACAAACCGTCATGGTGGAAAGGACAAGCCTTGCACCCTATCTCGATATTGCAAGGAAAATAGGAAATAATGCTTTTCTTAGGCAGAACGTATCGAAAATTAAAAATACACGCTTGAAGATATTGCAAAATACACACAAGGTCCTTTCGTCAACAAACAAAAAGCGTTCTCATTGCGTAAAACGACAGGGAAACCATAGGAATCAGCATTCTCAACGCCTCGCACTCCCCTTAGTGTACGGCCATGCTTGCGTCCTGGTCGCTGCGACACGAACCAGGTCGCAGTGATGTATTGCATTGATTGTTGCGACCAGCGACAGCGACTGAGTTTGAAAACGCTTTCATAAGCGTTTTGAAGAAGCCGCGACATAACGCTCCAAACGCGGCGTTCGACATCCGAACACGGCCTCCGCTTTAGAATGTAAATTTAAAGGATTATTCTAATAGGAACAGAATATCAAATGATGTTTGAAACTGCTGAGATATTAATCTCAGTGCGTTAACGGGATGAATACCGTGTTTTCTTCTCCTCCGCTTTTTCCGTAAATACTATAAGTGCCAACAATACATAATCTTCTATAGTTTGATATGAAGTGAAGTAGAAATACGCTAAGCGTGGCCATGTGCAAAGAATTTACAACGTAACGACCTGGTCGCAACGTTTGAGTCGCAGCGACCAGGACGCTAGCATGACCGTATACACTTATACTGATGCATCTGAACATTCAATCTTTGAGGAATAAGTTGGATGAAGTGAATTCATTTATAGATGATTACAAGAGAGAAGAAGATGAAGTGGCGTTCTACCAACCAGATGGATATTAATTAATTTCTTTTTTTTTTCTCGTGAAAGATTTATTCATGTTGTTGTTATTGTTTCTGCACGTAAAGATAATAATAAAAAAATATTGTGATTACTGAATCAGTCCCGATTGAAAAATACATCGAATTTACAGCAGCTTGCTGTCGTGAAATAAATGGGATTGTTCTGTGTATTTACAGGCAGGCCCAGATTCGGGATTTTTTTCGGCCCGAGCTTTGTGTTAAACCGGCCCATCGATAAAATATTTTAACAAAGTCAATAGTGACTCTTACGAAGCTGAGTTTTTTGTTGCTGGCTCTCGGTCTATTAATGGTGTCCCATTTTGAAGTAAAATCCTTTAATTAGCTTTCTATTATGCGTTCATTGCTGTCAAAGCTTGGGTTTTATGTTTTAATTTTTCAAGAAAGGAACTGAGAAGTCTTATTGGGAATTTTCTACAAATCTTCGGACTCGATACTTTCTGTCACACGATCATATATAATATTATGAACATTTATTCTGTATCTGTTTACTTCGTTAGTAAGAGCTTCATCTCTTGATTTTTTATCGGGCATAGTTTTCATCCTAGAAACTCTTTTTGCTAAAAAACTATCACATATGTTCATATCTGAGTCTTTCTCACTATATTTCGTATTATTCCAAGGAGAAAATCGTTTTGACTGTCCAAAGTCAAAGTGATTGTTCTTTTTCGAGGTTTGCTCGGTAGCTCGCCGCTACAATCCGGGCCTGTATAGAGGAGTCCCCTGGGTAAGTTTGACTCTTTCTGAAAGTTTTTCTGGGTTTGATGAGCGATCTGTCCAACAAATTCAGAAATTACAATTTTATTGTTTTCGGTGATTTCAACTTAAATTTCGACGTACCTATTTGAAATTTGTTCTCGATACGCTTAAACTAACCATAACTATCAATGAACCAACAAGAATAACCCAAACCTCATGTAACACCATCGTAAATATAAGGTTATATAATGAGGAAAATAATGTGAATTTCACTAGACTTCTAAGCAATATGAACTAGAATCAAATATATGAGGTCACAGAAATGAACAAGTCGCTTGATATATTTTACTCTTCATTTAATTCATGTTTCTCTAAATCACTTCCTCCAAAAACAGTAGTTCTAACAAAAAAACTAAATTCAAGGGGTGGTTAACCATTGGTATAAAAATATCCTGCAAAAATAAGCGTTTCCTCCTAACAATGAAAAAGTATACTGATGATAATACACGCATATTGAATTATATACAATTATATTAACATATTTTAAGAAAAATCATCAATATCTCCAAACTTTACTTTCATAGTAACACTATCACGGAGTCAAACAACAAAAGTAAAACTACATGGAATCTGGTTCAATCATTACACTAGAAAGAGGAGTAAAAATATCGAAAACATTTGCTTAACAAAAAACAATATGCTCATTTAAGATCCTCTACAAATCGAAAATGGATGTTTGGAACCTTTGGTGTGAATACAATTCAAGAAATAGAAGCTGCCCAAGACATGAAAACTACGTCACTTTCACTCGACGCGCGTTTCGCTAACGAAGTTAGCATTATCAAGAGCTATATTCTTACTATACTGTATCACTGTATACTATACTGTACTACAGTATAGTAAGCGTACAGCGTGAAAGTGACGTAGTCTTGGTGTTTTGGCTATATAGCTTCTATTTCTTGAATCCTCTACAAATTTCAGAAGAATTCGAACAACATTGTTTGAAAGTTTGATTTCGTGAAGGAAATTCGATTCTTGTCAAAGATAAGATAAGAGGTGCAAACAATTCAACATAGAATGAGTACCTAAATATCTACTCCAAAAGGAGGGTATGCTTTTGACAGGGAAATTTGGGTTATTCCTGAAAACATATTTGATTTCTTTTAAATGCTTAGAAATGAGTAATGTAGTGTCAAAATCTTATGACCGGGAGCAGATGGCCTAGAAAAGCATCCCCTCCTTTATTGATTCATTATTTATAAAACGATTGAATGAACATAATTCAATACCTTATGAAATTTGAGCCTATGATACTCTTATTTCAGTTCTATTATAAGTATTACGTAAGTAGCTATGGTTGAAATTACCGACACCAAAGTGTATCTGTTGATATGATAAAAGCCAACCACTGTGAATTTTGGAGCCAGTTTCTTCAAATAATTTATGAGATATACGAGTTCTTCGCTGACTGGCGATGCTACCATTTCGATTTGCAATTTATAGCATGTTTCGAGAATGTCCAGTCCACAACATTCTATCCTGTCACAGGCCATTATCAAAAATATTAATGGCGGCTGAAAAAAAATGTTTCAGTTGAGAAGTATCTACCGCTGCATGGAAGAATCATTTGCAAGGATACTTTTGTGAACATCCTGAAAAAACACGAGATAAGATCAATTTTCACGGCCAACAACTAAATATCCAAATTCCTCAGATCTCCCAAGGACCCAATACCAAATGATTCTCAAGGCATGTATGAAATCCCATGTTCAGAGTGTTCGAGAACCTATATCGGCCAAACTAACAGGCCAGTAACATTCAAAATCTACGAACATTTACTAGCAGTCCGACAATCATCTTCCACCTTCGCACTTCACAAACATCGTCAAGACACAGACCACAAAATAGATTTCAAAAACACCAAAACAATTGCCATCGAGAACACTCTGCAAACGAGGATCATCCGCGAAGCACTTGAGATAGAGAAATGCGCCAATTGCCTCAACACCCGGGATGACGGACGTAGACTCCCCAACACCTGGAAGCCTCTCATTGCTCGCATCCCCTCAATTCGCGCCAACTCAGTTCCCGCACACAGCTCATCTAGCGCCAACCCAGTTCCCGCACAAAGCTCACCACGAGCCAGCCCCGCCCACACAGCCATTGAAACAGGTATAAATACAGGTCCACAACTCGCAAATCTTCAGTTCTCTCGAAGGAGCAGGCAGATTGAGACCTTAGAGAGAGCCAGTGAAGAAACTGGGGAAGTAGGCAAGAGTCTTGGTCTCGAGAGTCTTGCTCTTGGTCTGGGAAAATCTTACTACCGAGAAGAACTCAATAAAGCTGAAGAAGCAATGAGAGCAACATACTGGCTAAGACTTCCAGGGCTGAGGCAGGCCAAAGACCTTCTCGGCAATTTCGACCGAGCAAGCTTGTAGACACTGATTAACCTCAGCAAAACTAGTCTGAAGACAATCATGGGATTTCTAACGGGGCATTGCAGACTCAAAGAACACCTGAGGAAGCTAGGCTTGGAGTAGGACATCACCTGCAGATTCTGTGGGGAACATGTTATACGCTGTATATCGTAAAAGATTGAATATTCTGGGATCACACCAGCTGACTGTGGAAGAAATACCACGAGTAGACCCCCTCAAAATCCCAACATTTCTGAAGGAATTGAGGCTTGAAGGGCTGCTGTAAACAAGAACACCTTGTGATAGCAGACGAAGATGGGGCACAATAGATCTAATCAGGTCGCAGCGCATCAGTCACCATCCATACTTACCAATACTAATACCAATACCAATGGTGCAAACTTTTGAAACTCACTGTATATCTTTGACTATCTGGTATATTAGAGGTAGGATCACTGCCACATTATAACTAACATTTATTTATAGTAATTATTCGTGGGGTATAAATAAGACAGGTCTTATTATTTACCTCAGTTTAGTACCTACTGATGCGGATAACGTGCGGTTATCGAAATGTGCATCTAGAAACTGAATTACTTGTGTGGTAAAGGGAAAAATACTTTTTGTTCTCATTGAGTGACACCACAGGCGTCCAATATTCAATTTTCGGCGAAACTATGAAATATTCTAAATTTTGAATAGTTACAGTTTAATTACATCAACAATTCAGCATTGTTAATTTATGCTAGTGAAACATCACGGTATTTCGATCAAATCAAGAGTACATTATTTTGACTTACCAAGAAACTAATGACAGTTTGAGCTACTCCTATCGAAAATCCCAATTGCTTTGAAGATGAATTTGAAAAATGCAAGAACATGTGGAAAAAATTTAGTATACCAAGTATATTGCGTAAAATCACTAGAAGAAATCCTGGTCCAAAGATCCTGTCAACTCCCACTACTAATTTGTGTAATTCTATATATTTGGATTTGATTCGCCTTATTTTCATTCTCAGGAATTTTTTACCAGTTTCATCAGTTGAATCAATAGAGAATGCATTTGCAATTGAAAATTTCAAGTTATCATAACGGATTTTAAGAATATTGGACATTTCCCATATCATAAGTACTGTCACGAATTCAGAATAAGGTATCATCGCACTGGGAACTATCGTGATGTAAGCTAGAGGATAAGCGAAGAATCCTCTATAAAGAAGATATAATAGGCCCCATGTCTTGATAATAAAAATAAAATGCAATCCACATATTTTAATAACGCTAGCCACACTTTTCTTCTCGTTATGAAACCCGTGGATATCGGATATGCTCGAAGGCAGAATAGCTTTAATGATCATTCTCCAAGTATCCCAACAGTGAAAACTATTTATAAACAATGAAGCAACACTAGCACACCCCATGAAGATTGAACCAACGGTGGCTACTGCTGACACTACCACAACTGTAACCCAGTTGTGTCTTGCCTTAGAAGATAAATAAATATTGCAGGCACTTAAGAAAATTATCACGCAAAACCATATCGCGGATGATACATTCAATAACAGTTTTTTCCACGGTCTATCATGTTTTCCACCGCGTGGAGTTATTGCTATACATTTGGCGATGGTCAGATATGCTCGGAAAGCTAGCGTATTTGCCGATTTTTCATTCTCAGAAATATTCATGGCTATTGCTGATGACTAACTGAACTGAATCGTATCCATTCGCTTCAATGTTCATAGAACTTGTTAATGTTTTCTATCTCCTTCCTCCCCTCTCTCTCTGAGCCATTAAACATAATAAATCATTTTCATGATAGCACCTAATAGCGAACATGACCCAAATAAAACAAAAGTTGAGTAAGCCTAATTCATTTCCATAATGCAGTCTTTCGTTCCATCAAATGATAATGAATGAGTAAAGATCCAGCTTTTTGTGATTTTCCAAAAGGCACTTATAAGAGCGTCGAACAAAAATTATTCCAACAGCTCCTTTCAACTGCCGAATCACCTTTGCCCAACACCTAGCAAAGTTTTTATACAAGAACACACTTTGCAACGATCCTTACCCCAAGTAGCAGCTGGTGATCAGAACGGAAGAATATCTGCAGACTAGTTTCATGCTTATGCCGATCATCAGTGCAGACGCGAGTAGATGAACAATGTACATACACATTCACCAACTAAAATATTCACCCACCAAATATATTTATCTTGTCTCATCTTATATTTTTAAACGAACAATTCTTGTATATACAGGGTGAGTCAGAATAATACCGACAAACTCCGAATACCAGATTCCTCACCAACTTGACATATACATATGAAAAATATTCCGAACAGTTGTGCAGATTTGCATATATTTTCTTAATTCGTGGTAATTTTTTTTATCAAGGTGGTCTCGAAATAAATGCAAAAGTTTTGAAACTTTGTTGCAAATTTTGAAAACATCTATTCTGATGCATTCACAAATTTGCAACCTTGTGCACGATCCGAAAATTCATGCAATTTGCAAAAATCTAATTTGTAAATTAATTAGATTTTTCAAAATTGCATGAAGTTCCGGATCGTGTGAATCAGAATTGTTGGAATGGAAGTCCAGATAAAAACTTATTCAAAGTGACCTCATTATTTGCTGCCAGTTATCTCAGAAATTGTTTAGAGTACCAAGTCAGCTTCAGACTCACAAATATATGACTTCAGGAATTTCAATGATGTTTAGCTACCTGACAGATTTTTTTTACTCCAGGTACCCTTTTCGAAGCACTTTTATCTGTATAGCAGGTACTTCTGCTTGAGGGGTGCTTGAGGAATTACCAAGAGGTTTTGAGAGCATGTAATTTGGCGCTGTAACACCCACTTCAGACATTTAAAAATTTTGTTAAAATTTGTTATTACGGATCTCCCAGGTTTTCGTAAAAAACCCATCAAAAGCAGAGCTTGTCCGAGCCACTTTAGCTCCGTGATGGCGTTGGGGATCGAACCCGGGCCGCCAGGGTGAGAACAAAACCTTTTAACACCTCGACCACTTCGCCATTTCATTCATGTTGGATATTATTATACCATACTTATGCATTCCTCTTCCCAGTTCGGACCTGTTCTCGGTGTGAATTTGGTGATTGTTTATGACCACTTCAAACTACATTTTTAAGTCGTGTCTAACTGACATATTATCTGTCGGTTTAGACATAGATCAGAATTTTAAAAACATTCTAAAACCTTTTGAAGCATTCTGGATGATGATTGACCATTGTTAATCATTTTAAACATTTTAGAAAACAAGGTAGTTAGGAGGATAGACTAAGGCAGCTAAGGGATGTGATTCTTATACTACAGAGGCCAACTGTGTGCAGTCCCTTATAAGGGGCATACCGAGGGTGAAAGAGGAAGTAGGTAGGGGTCTTCCACCCATTACTGGTGAACTGAACGCTTCTACCTTTCTTCTCTTGGTGAGGAATCTCTGTCTTAGTCGGATTGGCTGCAAGGCCAACTTCCTCGCACCACCATTCTATTTTCCTGCACGCTAATTGCATTCAATCACAGACGACACATTGGACCATCAGGACAAGCCCATCGTCGGCGTATGCCTTGGCCGTGGAAATCATTTGCGGCTAGTCTCTTGAGGAGTCCGTCTATGATCAGACAACAAAGGTGAGGGCAGAGACAGCTACCTTGCGGACAGTCGCCCCTCACCTCGATGTCAGCCAGGCTCTCTACCAGAGACACCGTCTCTTTCCTCCGCTAGATGGCATTTGCTACCCACCTGATTAGCGTGCGAGGAGTTTTCCTGATCTGCTGTGCTTACTTGCAGATGACATCTGTTCTTGCCTTGTCATAGGGCAACATGTGAACATTCGATTCCATGAATATTTTGAACGGAACCACACGTCATTTCCTATTCATGCATTGCGTTTTTCACTACTGTTTTTTCAATTGGGATGAAGTGTAAATAGCGAATTTAGCAAAAACTTCTGAGAATAGGTTAGAACTTTGACAGTCCTTCCATATTTTCCGGTATAGTATAACCCTGTACATAAAACTTGCCATTACTCACTAACTGAAATAGAAATCTTTTGTCATGGAAGGTTTGTTTTTACAGGAATGTTTTTCTAATTTTATGGCATCTGAGTATTATGACAAAATAATGGGATTGTCCCATCACTAGGTGACACCAGTGACAGCGACAAGATTGCTCTTATATTAAGTCTGAAACTCTGCACTTTTCATATTCAACAAAACGATGTACTGGGAGATCAAGAGTTTTACATTTTTATTTATATCATTGCCTTCTTTCCAAACAAATTTTATTTTACATATAATTTAATTAAGGTAGCTATTATAGGTATAGATGAACACCTTCAAATCGTAATTAGCAGGTAAGAAAAGCTAGGTAAACGTTGCCATGGATGATTATTCAATTTTTCTCCTAGGCATCGATCACTGTGTGTGGAAATGAATCCAGAAAAAATTAACGTAACTGACACAAGTGAATGAATAAAGAAATAATTTATACTGACGTCTGTGAACTATTCGACAATGTCCTAAACCAAATAGTACATCATGTAACAAGAGTTATAACGTCCTTTCCGTATTTTTTTCACGAACTCGTTTTAAAAGGACAAAATTGTATTTGCTGTCTCTTAGGTTATATCCGAACACCAAACCGCTATTTTCAACACCTCGACATGTGTTTCATCTTCTGAAGGGAAGATTAAACTAATTCTACATACAGAGTTGTCCTTATTTATAATTATCAGATAAATGCTTTGACCAAGTAAAAGCAAATCCTCTTTTTTATGAATACGGCCTATTATCTTGTACACGATGTGTTATTTTTGTGCTCCTTAGTGTTATTGAATTATCGAATATAAAATGAAACTTTTAAATTACTTCAACCTAGTAACCAATGACCATTAATTTTTCCCAATTAGCACACAAGAAAATAAAACTGAAGTATTATTTTCCTCCTAAGGATGGAAGAGTTATGTACACTAAAGATAGATTTAGGCACGTTTTATTATGCTTTGTGATTACTTTCAGCACGTTTCAACCTTGGTACTTTTATGTAGATATTTGGAACAGCCAAACATTAGTTTAGTTTTAATTCAGTCTTAGAATAGAACTCAACTAAGTTGTAAGCCTTGACCAACATTCGATGTAGCACTATAGTATGAGCATAAAGCTCCCTATACCCCGACAAATAAAAATTATTCAAAAAGTCAATCCTTTGGAATCCCGTTGAGAATATCAAATTATTCATTATAAAAAAGAAAGCTTGATAAATTTCCTCGAAGAAAATATGGATAAGCATGTGGATTTGTTCATTTAAATTTATCGAAAATCTTGAAAGTGATAAAAAATACTTGAAGTTGTTGCAATTATCAATGGTCACAGGTATGTATGAGTACATAATAAACCAAATTAAGTTTAATCATCTACTGATATTTTATGTTCATAACAGTATACGCCGGTCCCACGAAAAATATAGGGCTTCAATATCTTTTTTCTGTTCTGGTTCCTCCGAACAGGAAAATCCTGTATTGTTCAGAGAACATCGTGAGAGCCGAGGAAAAGTAGGTAGGAATTGGTGTTCTTCTTGAATACCTGGATGCATTCCTCAGGGAAAACCTTGCGAGGCAACGAGTTCCAAAGCTTTGCCATTCGTTGAAAAAATAAGCCCTGGGCAAGAAGTGTTCAGCATATCTCCAAAGTGACGGGACCGCTAACGATGGATTGATTATATTTTGGAAGAGCATCGCCAACTTTCCTGCGGTGTTCCAGACAAGTGAGCTAGCCTGTGAGAGAGGTATCACCCATGAGGCGAATGGCTCTTTTTTGGAAAGAATCTTAGTTTTAATGTTTGTTTGGATGCTGCACTTCATTTGGCAACAGTATTCCAATATAGGTCGGATTTGTGCCTTATAAATCATAACCAATTGACGGGAAGTGACATACTTCATGGCAAGAACCAGAATCCCAAGTTTTCGAGAGGCACTTTTGGCAGTGGACCTCACATGATGTTTTCAATAAAGGGTTCTGATGATGGTGATGGCTTTGGAATGGAGGATTTCATTAGTATGGATGATTCCAACATAGTAAGGCTGGCTACTGTGAGATCGGCATTTCTAGAGAAGAAACATGCTTGGGTTTTATTCACATTCTAACAAGTTGTTGGATCCCCATTCTAAAATTTTTCGTATTCATTTAATTTACAATGAGAAAGCGGTATGAAGGGTACTATTATATGAAAAGCTGCACATGTGCACCGGACGTGAGGAAGCTCCCAACAAATCATTGATGTGAAGAAGAAACAGTGTTGATGCTAAAGTGAATCCCTGCGGAACACCAACATTTATTGGTAGAGTATAGGATCATACTCCATCGACCATCACGTGGAGAGATCCATAAGATGGAATGTATGGCAAGTAGTCCCTGGTGCCAAACGCGATCAAACGTCTTGGAGATATATGATGCAACGGCCAGAGTTTGTCATCAGTGGTTAGTTGCAGTTAGTATGTTTTATTATATATTTAGGTATATCTACCTATGCCCATTAAAAATGGCAAGGGCTCCAAGTATTTTTGATCACCTTCATAACCTAATTCGATTATCCATCCTAGCTTGCGTAGTTTTCGAGCAGTTAGCTTTTATCGATAAGCCGTGCTCAAAGAAATTGAAATTAATAAATTCGCGTGCAAATTCATGTTGGGAAACTTGACAAATATTCGACATCGATTCTCTCGTAAACTGTGGCTTACAGAGAAAAATGATCAATGTGTCCATCATTATTGTAATGATTTTTTGAATTTTTAAAGGTATAGAAAATGGTTCTATTATTGATTGATAGATTGTTCATTTCAAGCACTATGGAGACTCCCCCCGCATTGTACAAAAATAATTATTTCTGACATCGAATCCAAGAGATCAATAATGACAGTGATAACTTCATTCGGAAGGTTCAAATTTATTTTATAATTTTTACTCAAAACATACTTGACCCGTTGACTCTTTATTTTGTACTACCAGTTTTACTCAGCCGTGGATTTGTCTCAGTGTACCTCGTTATGTATTCATCAAAATGTCTCTTAATATTTTCTATTATTTATACTTATGTGTTGATATCTTCCCAGGTACGTATACACTAAACCAAAGAAAAAGAAAACAATTTTTTTGCAAAATAGAATATAGTTACTGTGTATGACGTACTTGAATGAATATACTGGAGTTTCATCTAAACACCAAAGTGCTATTTTTAAACCTTTTGAGGTCTAAGTTTTAAAAAGTACACTCTTAAAGGGGCTGGCTCCTGAGGGGGGTAAGGATTTTTGTTATTTCCAAAGCTATAGATCTCTGAAACTTTTATTTTACCTACTTGATTGAAATCGACACGTATTTCAGAATATTTGAAAATGAAACCCTTACATAGTCTTTCGCCAGCGCGGCGACTTTCCAGAGGTGCGCTGTTATAATTATAAAATATAATTTGTGTAGCGAGCGGTGCACATCTGAAGAGTCGCCACGCTGGCAAAAGAGTATGCATACGGCTGTTATAGTGGTGAAATAGCTGATGGAAATTTGTATTTTATTTTTGAAACAAGTGCTATAAAACTTTTATTTCAGGCACTTGAGTAAAAGCATTTTTGGTAGTTCTGTCCTTAAGGGGTGAAATAGGGAATCACACTTCGTGTGAAACTTTTTTTATTTTTACTTTCGATACGAAATAAGTAAACACGTGTTTCAAAAACCCTTGAGAGGGTGAAATGAAATAGCTTAACGGGAAATAAATAATAGGGTGAAATGAGTGATGAATATTTGTTGTGCGTCTCTCTTATTTATGTGGTATCATCATATCATTGCGTTCCTTGTTACTCGCGTAGATTTCTGTGCACTATATATGGTCCAAACAGGTCGCAGTTTCGATAAAAGATTCGGAGAGCATCTGAGAAGTTGCAGGTTGGATGAACAGCTTTTAAACTACGCCAAACACCTCATTGACAATAACCATAACTTCTCACGGAATCCTGAAATTCTACATATGTTAATCTTTCACTTAATATTTGACCTTCCTTTACAAAAACACGTATTTCTCTTTTGATGACGAATTTTATGAACAAACTTTTGGGACTCGCATGGGAACTTCATTTCTACCAATTTTGTCAATCTTCCTAATGGATGATGTGTTTAGGACAGTATTGCCTGTTCTACTTTCAAGTCTAACTTCAACAAAAAATATGTTATACGACGTCATCATTTCACTACCAGATGATGGCATCAGTAAAATTCTCGACACTTTCAACAGTTTTGACCCACATTTGACCCACTATTGACTGAAGATGACCTACAGGCTATGCAATTTCTTGACATAAAGTTCATTCGAACAAAAGAATATAAAATCATGACAGATTGGAATAGAAAACTCTGAAGTTCACGTAGACACATCAAGTAGGTACCAATCTTATCACAAACAATCGATAAAAGGAAAATCGGTCAAATTAATGAAAAACAGGGTGTTAAAAATCTCAGGCGTTAGTTTTCACACCGGTTTTCACAAAAAAAAATACTTAACATGCACAATCTACCACCTTTACATTTTCCCCATTCGCCAATAATGAAGTTTTTTCTCATATAAGAAAAAATACTTTTCAGGACAATGTTAAGGTGTCTCTCTACTATGAAGCCTTGTGTCCATATAGCAAAGATTTCATAAATGATCAGCTATATCCTGGGTACCAATTGTTGGGAGATGCACTAACTCTGGAGATGGTTCCATATGGTATTGCCTGGGTAAGTGAACGACCAGAGATTATATAAAACATGAAGGAGTAATAGGTTGCATTTCAGTAAAGGTCAAATCAAAATTTGTTATATTTGTTTGGAAAATGACAACTCAGGAACGAAGTGAACAGAGTATTGTTCTAAACTGAGTCTCATTGTCAAAAGGGTTCCTCAAAATCTCAGTTTTCTATTTCTTATCAAGGACTACTTTATATTTCGACTTGTCCTACAATACGGCTAAAATATTTCGAGTTTTGTTCCTACACATACACCACAACTCTTTTTGTTATGGTGACTTTTCACTCACGCATTCGCATTTTTCTCTGGATTACCACAAAAAAGTTTGTGATCTGTCTCTTTCATGCATTTTTTTCATAGCCAGTTCTCTCCTAAAGTATAATCAATTGTTTCATCGTTAGCTGTTCCATTGAGATTTACCTGAAGAGTTCATTCTTCACACCACTTTGATGATAGCCAATTATATATTTTGCAGGGACCAATTTTGCAATAAATGGCAAGCTGGAAAAGTATTCTTTCGAGTCAACTACCTCGAGAAGTGTAAAATATTAGTTGCATGGAAAACCAAACTTGGTAGATTTCCCATATCTAAGAAATTGAAGATATTGCTATTCCAGTTTGTGATGAAAAAAAATTAAATAACCACATTAATCGTTGTTCTTTTCTCTAAAAATTCATTCTATTATCTTTTTCCTAGTTTTCCGAATAAGCCGAGAAATTCAATTAAAGAAATAATGAGTAGGACGTCAAATTGCTCTCCATGCGGTGTTGCCGATTTTCTCACCACGGCTTGGGAGATTGAGTCGGCTGTGATTCGACCGAAAAAATGCAATCGTTTCAAACGTCAACATGGGGGGGTTAATCCATGGACAGAGTGTATATTCAAAATAACGAAGTTGACATGATTCATTCTCAGCTTAATCATTCCTACAATGAATTCAATCGACCAAATTTGATATATCCGCTATCAATTCCATACGAATTACAAAACAGTGCAGATGTGCATGATTCACCGCATACACAATTGATAAGAATTCGTGACTTGCAGCTGATATATGATTTCATTCATAGGAGTTTATGTCCTACTAAGTAGAGCATTATCTTTCGTATTGGCATTACTAGAAAATAAAAATGAAGAAAGAGTCGAACGAGCCCTTATTTCTCTCCTTCTCATCACTCACTTCATTTGCAACCAATTAACTAAATATGTCTCAAAGTAATTCTCTTTTATTACTTTATTTTTAACCAAGTACATATCTAATAGAATATAATGAAACTAATTGTTATTTAAGCACGAGAAAGTTGATGGGAACTGGAAAATTTCTTGTCAACATGGACCAAATGAATGCTATGCTAACAAATTACAAGCATGTGTCCTCGGGATGAACCATACACAAGCAGAATCTATGGATTTCATTGGATGTATAATGTCAACAAAAAAACCTGAAATTCAAGATAACGCAAGGATGGTAAATACTATTTTCAAATGTGCTGGAATCTTTTTTGATCTCATACTCACGCATGCAATATTTTTCGCAACCGATTTATTTCATTGGGGAGATTTGAGTCATGGTCAAGATACTTAAGGACGGACAATTCTAAAATTGTAGATTGGCCAGTTAAAATCTACATTGAAATGTACTTATTGTGGTCACTGTTCAGTCACTTTCGATCCGTTCTGGGACTTTTCCCTTCCAATACCTCGAAGAACAAGTCAATTTCATCTAAATCCCTCATGAGCGGAGATGCCTTATCTTCTATGAGCAGGAAGAGAAAGGCACTATATCACACCTTTTAGATTATACTCAGTTTTATTTTATGCTTCATTTGTATTTTACATTAAGTTCTATGAACACTGTCATAAATGTTCTTTTGTTCTGTCTGAAGAATTCTTCTTTCTTTCTTTTTTTTTCAGTGTGCAAATAAAACAAAATTATCTTGGAGTGAAATCGAAACATGTTCAACTGGAAATCAAGGCACCGAACTGCTAGTCCAGTTCGGCGAGAAAACACAAAATTTGATTCCAGAACTGCGATATGTTCCACATATTATCTTCAACGACATATTTGACGTAGCCGCTGAAGATTCCGCTAGCGATGATTTCTTGAAGACAGTTTGTGGAAAGTTCACAAATAAACCTAGTGGGTGCTATAAATAATGATTTTATATTATATACTTCATTCTAATGGTGCTTAATCACACATATATCAATGTAACAAAGCCAAATAGATTAGGATGATGGTAAATTGTTATAGTATTAATAATATCAATTCAATTATTTAGGCTGAGTTTTTATTTTCAATGTAGAGTCACTGTGGTAAGTAGTTCATTTTCTGGTTATACTTCTGACAACATTGATTGTCAGCATGTCCAACATATGCAGTCTGAGCCTTTTTGAACATGCATAACTTGATGCTACCATCATTGAGTTACCATCACTTATACTCGTACGGTATAGACAAGACGTCTGTAATGACTTCACTAAGGGTAATATTGAGTCCATTGTGAAGAACGTTGAATTCCACATTCATTAGAAATACTTGTTTCGCCCCCTTTTTTTATTGAGGTCCCCTGTGAATTGAGCATCTGCTATTCCCAAAAATAGCTTGCCGTAAAACTGCAGGAGCCCTAGCCGGATGGATGTAGAATGATGTTATCCTTAATTCTCTAAATCTACTCAGGGTACATAATCCAAGAAATATGTGCAATATCCGACGCCAAACATTTCTTTGGCAAATTATCTTTTGCACGCCTCAAAGGGGAAATAAAACACAAACACGTCAAATAACATATTTTTATTTATAAATTGTCCAAAATTTGAGCATTCTGAGCGATGTAGAACCTTTTTACATAAAGGAATTTCAAAACAAAAACATAAACAACATTCAAATACAGAAAAATATATCCAAAAATCAATATAAATTGAATATAGAAGAAATTTTCCGCCTACAGAGTTTGTTAAAGAAATATTCAGAGGCGCTTTCCAGCAACGGAGTTTAAAGCCCCTGGGTACAGTTCAGATACAGCTTCTGTAGAGCTCTTTAGCGTTCCAGACTTTGGAGCTTCATGCACCTGAACAGCTCTTGTATTTGTTTCCCCTTCCCCTCGAGCCAAGATTTTAGCATTGGAGTCGGTTCACTTACGGAGCTGTCAGTTCAAACTTACATAGACAGGTTAAGTTTCAATGACAATATGATTATGAGGTTGGGAATAGGATCTAAAATGAAAATAACGAAATCATATTATGGGATTTTATTTCAGTGGTTGAGACCATTGTTGTCACAGGTCAAAGTCCCCAGGTACTCACTCCATTTAGGATAAATTATTGCCTCTATGTATTTGTTGGCCATGATGCCATAATTTATCTATTTTAATCATGCCATTAAATTGTCATTAGAAAGGCTATATTATAATAGCACACAGCAGAGATGACACATAGGATTATAACTTTGTTCCTTGTGTGCACTAAGTGTGCACCGTCTATGTGTAGCATTGGTGTCATTAAAAACCCTTCTAGTCAAGTCTTGACGCACATGGGCCGCCTAGGGACTGTTCAAGGGCTTCAAGCCCGTTGCTGGAAAGCGCCTTGGATGGAAAATTTTGTGAATGACTTTCATAAGTAATACTTTTCCTAGATAAACCTTCTGAACGACACTGATATAGGATCTGAATATAACCAGTTTTTACTACGGTACAAATTGCTCATCGCAAAAAAGCAACACCAAAAATACTGAATATTACTAATAACGAGTGACCATTACAACACAGCCATAGTTAAAAGTGTATTGGCTATGGGTAGCGAATACAACAAAAATACGAAGTCTCTACCTAGATAATAACAATAATGGCAATGAAGAATATATCAATAATAAATATGTGTATACAACAAAAAAAAATTAATTCAAAAGCATCTAATACTACGTGACGCGAAAAAACTTGTTTTTGTTTATATCGCAGTCGCAATTTCTGAAAAAAAAAAACTTTAAAAAAATTGAGTAGCTTTTCGATTCTTAAATACGATGAAGAGAGCAAAATAAGAGAGTTACAGTTTTAAGTCAAGCACCTATCAATTTTTGTGTATATCACACCACTGCGAAACTGGAGTGGTTTTGAGGGTGCGGCGATACTTCTGTTGGTTTTTACTATAGTACGTTTCAAGAATAACGTACAAAAATAAATTCCCAGAAAACAAACTAATTTGGTGTGCATATGCCTATGTATTTCTGAGAATCTACGTTATTCTTGAAATAGAGTATAGAGACCCAATTCAGTCGACTTGAAACGAAATTACAATTCGGTCAGATTTTAATATCATTGTACCAGTTATGGCAACTACACATAGAGAGTAAATTACCTTTGTTCCAATTATTGTTCGTTCCCAGTGTGTTTGTTGTTTTTATTTTTGTTTATTGTTAGGTAATTTGTTCCGATATTTTTTTATTTATATGCTTTATCTTGGTGGTTTTATTGATATTGGTGGAATTGTTTGATCCTGTGGAGGTAAAGCGGGGTGTTGAAAAAGCCAGGTGCAGAAAACAATTATGTGTGCGTTATACTTGCAAAGACTAGTACTTGCATACTGATTATAATCAGAGGAGAATGAAATCCTAGTTCTAAAGAAGTGTTTTCAATGATCCAACCTCAAAATAGAACAACTCTTTTATCTTTAGTAAATATTTTGTGTAACAGTTAACGGGTTTTTCAATTATCAACTTCAAAACCCATACTTCTCCTCGATCTCATCTTCATCACACACAGTTTTTCTTGTTAAAACTAAGGAAATACGTGGTTATTTTTAGCCCAACAATTACAAAGATGCAATGAACAATATACTTGTTTTGCATTGCCTAGACGGCCCTATCACAAAGCTCTTTTCACGTAAAAAATAATGACAGAACTGAGTTGATTATTATGAAAGTCGTAAAAAATTAAAGTGAAAAATGTTGTAACACCAATTTTAATGTCAGAAAAATGAACTGCAAAAATGTTTATTTTCTCAATTATTTTTTTCTACTCGATAATAATGCACTTTCACCGCCCAAAAATATATGATAACGACGTTGAAATAATACAAGGTGTCCCAAAATTAAAGGTAATCATAACGGATAATATTTTCTCATTGTTGTGAAAACACTGAAGTGGTTCTAGAATAGCCTAGACTATTCCGTAGGGTGGCCGGTAGCTTTAGCGGTCTAAAGCACAGGCAGTTCTCAACTTCAGCCTAGCGATAACTGGTTCGAGCCCGGTGTACGACAGTTTTATTTCTGGAGTACGCATTATCAGAATCGATCGGAGACCACATGCCTTGTTGAAAAGCAAGTGTATTAGTTGCCTGGATGCCAATTCCGTCTAGTGCAAGCTTAGAGTGCACACCGACCATATGAGGTGGTAGTGTAGGTTTTCTGGGTTTTCCTACAGCTGAAAAGTGAATACGCTATCAAAAATCGGTAAGACGCCCGGAGCGCCACGGCAAATAATAATAATAGCCGTCTTCTACCCGCACAGGCTATGCCTTTGGGTACACTCTATGAGTGTTTATGAGGATGTATTATTATTGTTATTATTTCAGTAATAAACATAATGCATAAATATTTGTTTCTATTCACAAAACTAAAATTGCATTTAGCGTAAATGATCGATTAATGACAGATTCATAATTTATGTTTGAAGCAAATTTTCAAAAACATTACCATGGTAACTTGATTTGTTAAATAGGTCACGTTGGTTACTGTTTAATTTCAAAAAATATCATTTTTTTGTTTCAGTGAGTTTGTAGAAAAAATACGCCATGTACCTCGTTTATAAACTTCTCTAGACACTAGTTTATCAAAAACTCGGTACTAAAAGGACAATTATAAAACTTTTAAAATAATATAACATCGCATATTGTAACTTTTTATCCCACCTAAAGAAACTCAATTTTTCAAACATATGAGTATTCTGATTGAGAATTAACTGAAATGGATCGTCTAATTCTAGTCTCACTATTGCTGGATTTTCAAAGATGATATTTGTCAAATAAAAGGTCAGAGTTAGAAATCACCGTAACCAGTACAATAACCAACACTCGTAGAAAAAAAATTATATGACGTAAACATTCTAAAATCAAGTTTTCACTTTTACGTGATCAACACAGGGACATTCTGATCTGAAATCAGTGGCGTTCAGGGATCACAAAATATACTAAACTAGGTATCTTCTTTGAAATAAGTGACTGACACTACATCCCCTCCAACGTTGATCAAACACTGTCCCTGAAATTCAATTCAATGGGTTAAATCATAGTAACGAATCAAATTTTTCAAGAAACAATTATTCAAAATACAGTGCTGTAAGTGCATTTTCCTTTCGATGGAAATTCTGCAGGTGACTGAATCGTTGACATTTGGACCAGACAAGATATGGAAGCCAGTGGAAAACAATGAATTTGGACTTTCTGCAGCACTTGTTGATGTGCAACTTAACATTTCAGCTGTCAAGGTTTTCATTTAAAAAATAAATTATGGTCTCAACTTTCTAAATGGTGAGGGTGATCATGTGTTTGAAAGTTATTTCAATTCACTTCATGAATATTTTTCGTTTCAAATTTTTCAATTAGTTGTCCAGTTTCAAGAAGTTTAGAATTGATTCCAGATAAGCTTGGCAGCAGAATTTCCAGCTAGCAAATGGTATGCTGTTTTTAAACCCTGAAACATTAAGTTTGCTATATGTATATAAAAAAATATTCCTCAGCTACGGATTGTTTGCCGTAAATCTGCGATTTCTATTATTGCCGGGCATGAGCCAATCCATCTGATAAGATAAAATCGATCCAGCCAGTCATGTCCACTTAAAATTAACCAAGATTCTGAACTACTGTATCATGGAAAAGTGCCTCAGTTAAACTGAATTCAAAAACTACATACCGATTCAACGGTAAATAAAACTATGTGTAAACACGGCGAGTTTACCCCTACAAAATTTCCGATAGATGTGAACTCCACACTGTGATATATTGGCTATATTGCCTGACGTTCAAAATTTCCGGTGGTGACGGAAATGTTACCAGACAGTGACAAGTTAGCACGTTTTTGCAAAACTGCCAGTGCATGTTCATGTCGTGCAGAATTGTTGGTTTTTCCAAAGGCGGCAGTTAAATTTTCTCCTAGAATTCATTTTAAACTGAACAAAAGTAAGCGGACTGTGTGAAAAGTTAGATGTGCAGACTATCACAATAGAATCATATTAAAAAATTATTGAGACGTATGACTGTCTGTGACTATAATGTTGAGTTTCACAAATTTTGGTTTGCAAAACCGCGACCATTGTGTCACCATGCAATGGTTTCTTCTAGTATAATAATAACTATACTAAGTTAAAATCACGACGTTATCCTTAAATACTCAAACCGTCTATCAATTAGGGGGCAGTTATCTCCCTGACCTCCAATCAATCGATGGTTAACCGATATTGGTTTTCGATTATAACATAATAACATTAATTTTTTATGCCTGCCAAATAAAAAAAGCAGAGTTATTAAGTTCTGTTTGGTCATAAATTAGGTTCTGAGCATTATTCCCTTCGTCCATTTCCAAACTTTATAACAGATTCAATTCATTCATTTGTTTTCAACATGAAGTATTTCAAAATTACGTTTGAGAGTATGCTTTTTTGTTAGTAGATGTAGATGTAGAAGTAGACTACATCGATTAAAAATTTGAAGAAATACATGCTCACCTGATTTTTGTGGAAGTTATGATTCAAGAAGAGTTCTGTTAAAAAGAAGGCTACCAAAGCGTTTCCACCTAGGGCTGCAACGTGAGCTCGTACTATAGCCAGCACTTCAGTGACGAAACTATGTAGAAATCCACTGAGGCCTCCTTCCTAAATGAAAATGTTAAAAATTATCTTCAATTTCAGTATGATTTTTTTTGTGTGAAGTGGCGAATGAGGGACGTGTTTCTTTCGGAATACCTGGCCATGGCTGCAAAATTCTCTTCAATACCTTCCAAACTTTTACCAAAAAGACCGCTGTCTTGACACACAGTGTTTGTTTTCTTCCTGTGAGGTTACGTTTCTTATGTTGACCAAGCGTCGCTACTACGAATCCAAAACACAGATGGTAACCTAGTTTTGTATAAAACTAGCATGTTTTGAACGCATCTGCTCTGTGCTCATAAACTGGCGCCGCACAGTGCGATATTATGACAGTCTAGCCGGATGAAATTAAATTTTGGAACTTGTATTATCAGGTGGTATAAATTCCAAGAATACAAGTTATACTACAGTAAAGTTAATTTTCCAGGAAGCTACTACGAACAAGAGTTGGTATAAAATGGTTGGAATGATCGGCTACCTGTGTTTACCCCGCCACGCGCTCCCAGAGATCGTGTCATTCGTCTGAGTTTGCTCGATGAATACGCTGTGTATCTGTGATCTAGTACCGATTTTGAGTTGATTTTGGTTCTGCGGTAGTGTTAAGGTAAATATCCATACCTTTTATGTGAGATGGATATACCATATATCATATGCAAGGACCGATATCAAATAAGGTATTTCTTCAGACAATAAAGCATATCATTATCTACCTATCTGATACACCTCATTTTCCTTATGAATTCAATTCATTTCCTAATGAAGAAACCTTTATTGCTAAAGAGAACGTGACTGAATTGTAACTTCAGCCAACCAAACGCCAATTTCGACAATAACTATGTAAGAATATAACAATGCCAATAATGTTGAAATAATATTACCTCTCGAATGGAAGTTGTTTCCCTTACAAAGAAGAAATTCAAATTTCCTAAATATTTGTCAATAGTGGCTCCGGGTACGTAAGATAAAGGTGTTATATCAACACCATGTGTTTCTTTGTGCGGGGTCTGCAAAAAAGAAATTAGTCAATTTTCTCGACACCAGGCTTCATTAACATTACATGTCTCTGCTTCATCGACTGCGGACGGTACTTTGAAGGAGATCTCTGTTTGAATTTGAGACTTTTATTTACTGTAACTACACTATTTTCCGGTATATTATCTTCATCTAATTTGAAAATCAAGTCGTCATCTGAAAAATAAAAAGATGTTTCATTGTTGGAAGGTTATACACAATCATCCCATTTTCTCTCATAAAGGTGAACTATGATTCGGTTTCAAATATATTTTAATTTACAAAAATTCGGTTTCGCGCTATTGTAAGCAATATACTTTTTTGTTCAGAGTTTTTCGAATAAGAAAATGAGTAAAAAGTGCAAAGAAAGTGCTTTTTCAGCAAGCCCATGATGATAGAAACTCTAAATTACGTCATGGAAAAGGTGTTAGGTTTGCCAAAGAATTTGGTTTATTATAAGAGACAGCTTAGCATTTACAATGAGGAAATTCATTGTGCATCAACTGATATACCAACGCCTTCACATGGAAAGAAGGTATTGCTGGAAGAAGGGCTCGAAAAGTGGGCATATTTGAAAAAGTTGTTTGAGGCACATTTAAGAAACGGCGTTCACAGGCTTATTCTTTGGTCAGACAGCTGCGGAGGCCTAAACCGCAATAACAAATTTATATTGCTTTTGAAAAAATGACGTTTGGTACCTTTTCAATAATACTGCCACAACAGTTTGGTTATCATTCAAACCAACAAACACATCTTCCCGAGAAGAGAAAATAAAATCGCCTGTGTTTTTATAGCTTTGGAATCCAAATCGAGGTTCGCAAAGTATACTGTTTACTCAAGAAGTTCAGTATTCTCTTCTTAATAGACTTTTCAATCATTTTTGAAATCTGCCAGAATTTGTCGAATTTGAATCGGACTGTATACTCTTTCTACTCACCATTTCGTTTCAATAGCATTCCCGACTTCGTCTTTCTTTGTTTCTTTCCTAATCCCAATGCCATACCTGAAAAGGAAGACAATCAGCGGCCAGAAGAACTTGAAAAGAGGCTTTACCATAAACCAACAATTGAACCTCGTCTGTTTCAGGAATATCACATCGAAACTGAATATTACATAAGGCACACGGAACCATTTGTCTCAATTTAAAATAAACGCTTTGTAACAGCTTTCGAAATTGCTCGTCGATACTAAGAGATGAATGGAATTTGAATCGTCGGATCTGTGTGAACATTTGAAGATTTTTGATTACTTCCAAATCTTCCAGACCGGGGATACTTTCAGTGTTAACGACATGAAAACCATCCGGCGGTCGCTCCTTCATTAACGAGAAGAGCACCTCCTCGTCTTCAGGATCATCCACCTGAAATAAAAGGAACTCGATAATCATGTGATTTGGAATATATCATGCGAACATTATGGAACGAATTAGTTTTTCCGTCACGATCTCAAGCAAATTATTTTATATGACCGTCAGCTTGAACACGACCTCATAGGTTATTAGTCTTGAATTTTCTTCTACTCGGACACAAAAACAATAAAATATTCAGGGTGTTGGGAGTATGATCACCATAAGTTCAACAGATGGCTCGAACTCAAATAAACAATTTAAATAGAACATTGATCATTGAAGTCTCAGCAAAAATTTGCCATATTCAAAAATCATTTAGAAAATTGAAAAATAATGCAGATCTTATCGAAGAAAAGTGCGGCAATCGCGCGCAAAATGCTCATTGTTAACATTTTCTTATCTAAAATAGTCGTATTTTTGTACGTAATCCTAGGACCATCAGTTCCACGTGACCCCAGCCAAGTTTATCGGATACCTCATAAACGTGAATTAAGCTGACCCCAAGACCAAGAGCTTGACACGAACTCATATAATAAATATGTATATCTGTTGGTATTTTGTACAAAAACTGTTCAACTGATTGACCTGAAATATTACATGAACATAGTTATTATATCACGAAATAACCTAGAAGTATTTACGTTCCAAAATATTTCACTTGCCTATATTCAACTTTACTATTGCCCAACCTTTGCCCGAATTTGAAGACAACGTGCACTATAAGTGTTCCCTACAGGGGGACATTTTATACGAAATGATAGGACATAATCGATTAAGGTATAGCAATTTGTCTGTATGTTGTGTATGAATAGTTACCTCCAACACGCAGCAATCCTTGTTACCAGAAGACAAATCTAATGAACTTGGCTCTTCTTCTGAATCCTCGTCAGACCAAACCCGACTATTCAATTGCTCATCCTAAAACATATCGGTAATAATCAAGAACAAAACCCGATATCTGGCAGCGAAAATAGCAGAAGACAACGTTATCACTAGCACCCCTATTTTGCCCTTTGTTTTTCAAGATATCCAAATGAAATTCGACACAGTTAATATGAATGTCAAATACCACGTTTTGACGTCTGGTTTGGCCGGAAGTGCAATCCTCGATATATAATTGGAACACCCTGTGTATTGCTACATTTTCTGTGTCACGTTTTATTTTAATATCTTGAATAACAAATGGCAAAGCAGGGGTGCTACTGATATCGTCGTCACCCGGCATATGCGACAAGTATAAATCACTCACGTCAATTTGATATATTTCCCTATTTTTCTTGACAGTATCAATCAGCTGCTTCTGAAGCATGACCAGTTTCAAATCGAGTATAGTTTCATCCGACACCAACTTTGGAACCGACGGGCTCGGCAACGAAGTCAAAAATACCGCAGTACCAGTAGCAAGGGCGATAATCATTTTTTCTCCCACCGTTATTCTAAATTTGAGTCCGAATACTGCGTTCATTCCTTTTATCTTCAATTTGTTTATCAACAGCCTATGCAATTCGTATTCTAGAAATGGCAATCCGTCAGATATTTCTTTGGCTATCCATTCGCCTTTCAAGTCTTTTAAAGGACGGCACACGTAGGATTCGATGAAACAGCCCCGTCCCGCAGTGGGCAATCCATCGGGTGGTTCTATCGTGGCTATTAATACTTCTGGAACTCTTCCTTTGCTGAATAAGGTTAAGTGATTTGAAATTATAGAAAACTACCCTGACTCCAACAGAACAATGGTTCATTAGGGTACGATTAGGGCAAGATCTCGTTTTCTCTTTGCCGTACGGCCAAACAGTGGCGGTTCCAATGATGATTTTATGAGACTCGTTTCTACCTCTGGATCAATGATTTATATGATGATAACTCGAGAACTGTGGCAAATTGTTTTGCTGACGTTTTCAAAATGGTGAAGGTTGAAAATGAAGAAATACCCATTATATTGGTAAATAAACTGAATTGAATTGAAAATGGTCATGACCATTTTTGGTCTCAATACAACTTCAATTTTCATTGGGGGTTTTCTCTTAGGTGAAAAGCAGAGTGGACCTTCTGACAGTAGAAGAAGAATTCAGTAGGTGTCTATGAATTGCTAGTGTCTCGCAAAAAAAAAACAATTTGTCTAATTGTAAGACATTATTTTATTCGTTAAGTAGTTCGCTCAGTTCTCAGGAACGCCGCAGAAAGGTTAGCGATATGTCACGGTTTTATAGCTATTTTCTCAGTCCTCGTCTCTTCGGAGACATGCCAAAAATCTCTATACAAGAATAACACCAATTCTTACCTACTTTACCTCGGCTTTCACGATGTTCTAAGTTCTCTAGATTTTCCTTTCCGTGGAAACCAGAACATAAAAAAAGTGTTTAATGAAAGCGACGATAAATTAAACTATTTACATTTTGAACCCCAATTATACACGGTTTTAGGAAAACTCATGAAATATGTGCTTATTTATATTGCCAACATTCACCAGAACAAGAGAAGAGTGGAATTTAGTAAGCAAGAAACAAAAAATACCGCATTTGTCAAAAATGGCACAACTTCTCGCGGATACTGCTTTGAAACTATAAGTCCCATAAAAAAATGATAAGGAACTATTTCGTATAGAATTTTGTCATCTACTGGGCCAGGCCATATGACAAAGAGATGACGAGATAAGAAATAAGCGAATGGGGTATCATTAGAACCATAAAACCATTTCCTCAAGAAGCAGGTAACTTGATTTTGAATCGATTAGAAACATTTTGGCCAAATAATATTTTGTTTTACAAATATCCATCAGAAACGGACTACAGTTATCTACTGGAAGTAAAAATAAGTATAATTTTTCTCTTCCTGAACTTAAATCAATACCTAGCAAAATTTTTAATCACACTCACCGACATAACAAACATTTTCCTACAGTAGCTTTTATAGGTACGTTATTGCTTTCATATGGAAGATGGGTGATTGTACAAACACTACTTGTGGAAATGTGCAGTGAGTTTTCCGGACTTTCGGAAATTTTATTGCTATTCTGAAAATAATTAAAATCATTAGTTCTGTGTTTGCCTTCAGACGGCACACATATTTAAAATTTAGAAAGAATTAATTCACAGATGTAAGATATTCTGGTAAAATTCAAAAGTATGTCTGAGCTGAGACACCAGAAATTGAGAAGTAGAAATTTTATCGATCAACCAGAAGCATAAAGTCACCCAGCCATTTTACATGGATGATCTAAAAATTCATGGCTCATGTGGGAAATACCCACAGCAGTCTTTAAGGGTGGTGGAACAGTACACGCCGGCTATCGGCATGGAGTTTACGATCGACAAATGTGCAACGGTTCATCTCCAAAGAGGATGATGAGAGGATTACGGATTACAGACGTCCAGCTCGTAGAAAAAAGCATCCTACGTCATCTGGATGCCGAAGAGACATATACCTACCTACTTGGGAAAGGAACAATGCCGCTCTCAAGAAGTTATTCCTGTCAAAAACTGTCTCCGCGGCAAGTTTCAGCATAAACTTCGAGATATCTGGTCATCAGAACTGTCGAAAAAGAGCAAAGTTGTTACTACAAATAAGCTTGTTGTTCCGATCTTACTCTACTTCTTCGCAGTAATGAAGTGAACACAGGAGGAGCTGGGACAACTCGATGTTCAGTCGCGCAAGATGATGTACCTATACAGGAGTCTGCATACTGAATTGTTCCCCCCCCCCCCCCACCCCGATAACAAGGTCTTTAGAACGGTACTGAATGTTGTTTGTAGAGTCATGTGGAGTTTGAATCCCCTTCTCTGCATGTTCCTTGCCATGAAAAAGCAGGGATTGGACCGTTTCTCTACAAGACAGCAGCTCCTGAACTCGGTATCATTTTCGACACCAAACGGTGCGACACAAAGCTCACAGGAAAACCCGGGTTTAGATACTGATCGCGTTTGTTTGTGTAAGTCCCGGAACGCAAAGTATCCAACTGAACGTACCTTCACTATTAGTGGCTACACGAAGTGTTCTATTCTAAGGTGTTATTCTCGAATCGTTCAGTTTCAATAAGTATACGAATAAAGGAGACAAATACACATATTTCATGTGGGTTGATGTGAAACACTGAATCGAATTCGCATACGTAAAAATATTGAGAATAGTACCCCTGCATTCTGTCAAAACTCAAGTTGAGTATTGTTCAGTTGCTAGGCGTATAACATTGCAGAATCAAATGTGTACGGGCGGCCCTTCCAAGTATTTGAAAAAAATAAATAACTTACCACATAACCTTTATCTTTTTCGAGTGAAGCGCTCACCATTTCTTTTGGAATAAAATTCTGCTTATACGAGGAAGACCTATCTTCTGGTTCATCGTTTTTGTGGAATTCTATAATAACGGCTGTCCCGCATGCACTCAATATACACACATCATCACTGAAAACATTACATTACAAAATCTGACTGATAAATTACACTGCTCAACAATCGAACTGGATAATTACAATTCACCTGAAATTTTATTTTGAGATAATGTTAAACGGGTCGCTTTTTATATCATCAATGAACACTACTCACAACGAATATTATTTAATTATTTAAAATTTAAATTTGAAATTTTATCCATTAAAAGGAAACAAACAGGAACGAATTCCTTTCTGTCATACAAAAATGTTTTCTGATTATTTCCAAACAAAAATGTTTTTGCTGCATTTACAATAAATATGTTGACTATCATTGTCTGGATTGTTAATATAAGCACGACGTTTCAATCGGTTCGGTATCAACGATCGTTATGAAGTATGTACTGTACACATTTGATAACGAGCGGAGATACTGAACCGATTAAAACGTCGTGTTCTTATTAAGAACCCAACAATGGTGAACCTGAAGCCGTTCAACATTTTCCAATGCTGAAGCTGTTCAACATTTTCGACTGCAAGAAGGCACCAAACATTCACAGCTCTAAGAATCAACATATTTTTTAGGCACGCTAGTGAAAGGATGACTTCTAGTCTGAGAACTTGAATAAGAGCTACATATATTTGTATACACGTGACAGTGGTTTGAAAACCAAAGGAGCACCGATACAGAAAAAAATATGATCCCTCTTTTTGGAGACGGATCAGTTTACGTCTAGGTTTTTTAAATGCTGCACTTACTTATTGGCCGCGATTAATAAAATGACTGTCGTAAGATATCGAGATACGGTCTAATGAGTATGCAATTGTTTGGTGCAATAGGCAAAACGTTTGCTTCATCTGCTGATATTGCCCGTCGTCTCCGTACGTGATTGATAACAAGAATAGAGGTATGAATGGCATTAAGCTTGTTTGTTTATACCATTGAACCAACTTCAACAGCCTCTCTGAAATTCTTAGACTAGTAATTGATGAGTTGTAGGTGATTTGGCAAGTGATACCTTAAGAATTCATTAACGATATAATGAGTATTTCAAATAGATTAATAGCACTAGGGCAACCAGAAATAATCCCATAATCCAATATGATTTGTTTTTCTAACACGGACACACACAATTTCAAGTTTCTTATAGTATCTGCTTCGATGATTGAGCAGTGTATAAGCTCCAACCTTACCAAATACTAGCTGATTCTGTATAACCCAGGACCGCATTACAATTCAAGCTGCGGGCGTGTGATCGAATCTCCGTTCGTAATTCTGACCACCATGTATCCCTTGATTCAGGCTCTTCGATGTTGCTGATAGTTTCCAGTCTTTTCACGGACCTAGCACTCACCACACCACCTTGGAAAATCAATTCTCGTCAATTGACTCAGTGAGGTCATGTCATGGGGTCAATTCCACCCAGCGTTAACTTTTTTTTTATATTAAAATGAAAAAAATACGCTTTACAAACAGATTATTTTTTGTTCTTCGGATAAATATCAAATAGTTCAATCTGAATAGAAATTTTGCATTTTACAGAGTGTGGATATAAACCACTTTCCGTGGGAGTGTACAGTGCGATAAACGTTACATTCCTATGTGGTCCTAGGAAAAATTCATCAAAACTTTCACTTTGAATATTATTGAGTTCTACCAAATCTCTCAGACATTCCAAAGTTCACTCACCTATTTGAGATATGAAGTCCGGCGGAAATTTCAAAACAGTCAAGAAGGGATACTCCAACATATCAAAATTTTCTTGATGTATCTTAGAGGGCAGTAGGTTGCTTCTTATGAAATATCCACTGGGTTGCCCTCCAGATTTGTCACTCCCAGATAGACTATTTCCTGGTAAAATTATGGTTAAAATGTTCATCATCAATTACAACATAGTATTGAAAATATACCGTCATGTAAAACCTAGCAGCTTTTGAGATTCGGAAGAGAGTGAAGAACGAAAATGGAAAACTTTATAAGGAGTAATCTCAACAAGAAAAGCTTTAGTAAAATACGCAGGACGTTTTCTTCTCTTCAACATGCATTAAACAAAAATGAAAGTTGAGTTCTGGGTACAATGAAACCTAAACCAGAAAAATTGTGTATTTTTGGAACATAAATATTCTCAAAGTCGATACTAGTATAATAGTTCAAAATTGGCAGATGTTTTCTGGTCTGGAAATGCCCCTCATGCATACGGCCCAATCAACATTTTTCAATATGATGTGATCTTAACTGATACATAGTGAAGCTTACAATAGGGGCGACTTTCAGTAAGAATCACATCAGTTACGTCTCTCCTTGACATAAGGCGATAATCTAGATCTATGCAAAAACGGCACCAATATGATAGTTTTTTTGGTGTATTCGTCTATTTAGAGGTTATATTCAACTATTAAACTACCAATTCGACAACTTGCCACGTCCCGAGATCTCAAATAGACTTTATAAAAATTACAGTACATCATGTCTAACGACGTTAGCCGTTGAATTTGGACAGTTCCATAGTCAAAAATATTTCAAACTAACTCTTGCTCTATTTAATTTCACACCGATGTTCAAAAAGGGGGTAACTACAAAAGCCGATATTGTCAAAGTAATTCAAAGTATCAAAATAGATGAAATGATCTAGACATTTCAGAATAGTTGAACCACAATGATTTTCGTAGGTACCAACAGACATTTAAACAACTTTAGACATGAAGATGCAACGATTATGCAAGCATCTTATACTCACTTTTTCTAAAGAATCCTAAGGTTAGAAATAATATCAAACAAAAAGAAAATGTAATGCCGAGTTGAACATTTCTGTCGAAGCTAGTTCGTATTATGGTAGATATGGTTTCATCAAATAAATTAAAGAAGTTTTTGATGGAATCGAATAACAATCCTTCAAGATATAACTATTAAAAGATAGCTGTAACTATATCTACCTAATATACCACCACTGAAACATCATTCAGTACTCCATATTATCAACTAAGTTTATAGCAGGTCGGTCATCTGGTCCAAAACGTTTGCTCGAATCCGAAAACCAAACTATCGATCGGTCATTCTCAAAATTACATATCCATTTTATTAAAAAAAAAAACAAATATACCAACAGGCACTATTATACAAAAAAATCCGAGGCACGTTGATAACTGAACTCAAGAGACAATCAATACCAGTTATCCCTCACAAACCAAAGCCGAAGAACCGCAAGCAGGACCAGGAAGTCCCAATAGCGACTGGCATCGTGGACTGAAGTGGGGACCTGAAGCGAGGAAAAGAAAGAAGTGGGAAAATAATCTTGTTCTCTCGATTGCCGAGGGCAGTGAGGGGCTACGGACCCAACCGGGACCCTCTTGAGGAGACCTCGGGTTCTAGACGCTCCGAACTGCCCCAGTAGAGCCATAGAGGCGCGAAGAAGATGCCTCGGGAGAAAGATACTCCTCCAGATCGGCCCGCGAAGAGGGGCGGAGAGGGTAGATCTTGGCCTAGTGACCTGAAGGCGAACGTCTCACCTCTATTCAGCGGAAAGATATCAGCTGCGGGCCATAGGGCGGGGACCCAAAATACCCGAATAACCTTATACAGCGCGGCCGTGAAGAGGTATATGCAGGTAGTCATTAGAAGCGACAGGGAGGACAGCATAGTTCTCCCAGACGAAAGCAAAGCCATCAGAAGCAACCTGAAAGAGTTGATGCTGCGGACCATGGAGGCCCAGAACTGCGCTTCAGAAACTCCGGCGTCGCTGGAATGGCTCTTCAATGGCTGGACTGCACCGACCAGTGCGGACATGCATTCACGGCAGTGCCCTCAGTGGACGCTTCGTGGCTGGTAAGGATCGGTTTCTAGTTCAGATGCCAAGAAGTGGAGCTCCCAAAGTTGACGCGGGGGCTGAGCTTCCAAAACCGTTCTCTGAATGTGAAGAGGTGGAAACACGATTGGAGGAGCAAGGCATGACGCCATATGTACCATATGTACCATATGTTTACAGGAAGAAAGTGGGTTTGAGAGGAAGCGGATACCAGCTACTGGTGGGTAAATCAGACGAAGAGGCAGTACCAAAGACGGCGATCCTGGCGTCCAGAGACCTCCAAGTAGTCCATATACCGCAGCTTGGGACTAAAGGCGCTACAGTTGCTGTCATGGAAATCAAGGTAAGAGGAATCAAGCTTACGGTAATGGTGGGAAGTGTGTATCTACCATACGACGATGTGCACTTGCCTCCAACGGAGGAATTATTAACAGCGTTACTCCAATATCTAGCGACGACCAGCTCGGAGATACTGAGTAGGGGTACGGGACCAACATTTTTCAACTGCATCCGACAGGGGGTAATTGGCGTTACGTTGGCAACGAGACGTAATAGGCAGACACCTATCATTAATAGGCATGGAAGACAGTCCCGCTTGCTACAAATGTGAAGAAGACGAAGAAGCTTCATCTCTCTTCCTTGGCGAGTGCAGGGCCTACGGGAGGCTGAGATTTGAAATCTTTGGAGTTGAAAGTCTCCAACAATAGGAACTAATCGACTTAAAGTGGACGAACATGCTGACCTTCGTCCTAAGGTCACGAAGGTTCGAAAAGGAAGACTAGAAATATAAGATATGCGGAGAACAGGGTATAGTAAAAAGGGCCCATTAGGCCCAGCGGCCTCCCCAACTGCACAATAAGTAAATCAAATTACTCATCATTGAAAATTGGTTTATGAATTTCTCTTCAATTCTATAGCGAGTGTCCGCAGAAAGTGGTGCGCCACTATGACTTTTTTGTTTTTGAAGATAATGGAATGAAATTTGAAGGATCTGTATACAGCACAAAACTGCATTTTTGACAAGCAGAATTAGAGTTCTGAAGGAACGAATTCTAGTATTTTTACGTCATGAAAAACGATACATTGTTGAAGCGATCGATAGGATCAGATTGACGACCCTTTTATAAACAAAACCACTATCAAGTACATTCAGCTGAATATATTAAAAAATATAGTAACTAACCTTTAGGTGTAATGCTCAGATCGGAATCCGAAGATCTTCTGTGAGCTAAAGTGTTGGCCCTAGCGGGAGAGTGTTCGCTTTTTGGTTGCTCTGCATTCTGTTGACAGTTACTTCGGTTTTGTTCTTGTTGTGGTGACATGTAATGCCTGTTCGAGGTTATGCATGCATGCTTAGTATTGCTACAAGAATTGCCTTGTTCAATTTTCGAGTTGACAGGCAGATTATTGGTAGAATTGTTAGTATTTGTTAATTCGATCTGGGAAGGAGAGGGCAAGGAGATATTCGACGACATAGAAAACTTGTCACCTTTATGTTTGTAGCTAAACATTCGAGTAATAATATTTCCTTTGTCTTTCTTATCACTCTCACTCGATTTTCGTCTGCGATGCAAAAACCCTAGCAGATTCTTCGGATCGTTTAACGATGATTCGTGACTGCAGGTGTTTCGCTTCAGGTGGAATATCCTGAATTTTTGTGATAGTTTCTTCTTCTGCAGCGATTCGTCCAACATTGTTTTAACCAGAGGCTTGTTCAACTGGTTATCCGAGAAGCAGTTCTGGCTTGCCTTGCTGAAGAGATCCATTCCGGTTTTGGTTGAAGAAAGCTCATCCAGGCGGCACGGGTGCGACTGGCGCTTTTTAAAGTACTCATCAGTGAATAACGAAGTGAACGGTACTCCGAGTACCGTGTCCTTTTGCTTCAAGTAATCGGCAAAAGAAACCGAACTGGCAGATTTAGGGATTCTCGCTTTCGGCGACGGAAAATTGAACTGCCCTTTTGCTGGGGTCGATTTTGCTTCTGACACGTTGCTAGGGACGGATCTGGCAGAAGGCGATGTAGGCGGGGTATAAGTCCCCATAAGACTAACTTTGTCCAGTAACATTGCCTGCATGGCCGTTTTTATCAGACCTTTGCCTTTCAGTTCGACACCCTTAATGGCCTCTGGGACTATACCTTGAAAGTCTGCATCGGGAACATGTTCAACATCCTCCGCTTCCTGGTTATTCTCGTTGTCTTCAGTGAGTTCGTTATTGTTGTCATCTTCAGTAGGAGTGCTGTTTGTATTGATTTCATCAAGACCTATTTCAAGCGAGGATCCTCCAGCAAATTCTTCCAATTTATACACATTCTCAGACAGAGAAGCGAGAGAATCCACCCTATTAGGGCCTAAGGCCGGCAATGAGTACTGTTTCTGCAACCGCGGCCTAATTTGCTTCAGTTGTAGCATTTCGACATCTTTGATAATATTGCTGATAGTATCGAGGTCATGGTCATTGTCATTGTTCTTGTACTTAACATCATCGTCATAATCTGAACACGAACTACTACTGTCAGAGCTTGAGAAACAACATTCGCTATCTGAACCGATCACAGGCTCGGATACAGTTTTGCTCAGTAAGTTGGCCAAAGGCTCAAGTTTGTCCAGGGTGTTCTCGCCCTCTTCCTCATCGTTAGAGGAACCCCTTACCTCTAAAATACAGCCTAAACTATTGTGAGCGTGGATGACAGATCTGGCCAAAACCTCGGCCATGAAGTTAGAATCACTAGTAGATCTCTTGAAGTGTTTCTTTTTGCTGGATACAGCAACACTCTCATCGGTTTCTTCTCCGATACTATCCGCTAACTTGGACTTCAAAGCCGACATTTTTTTCGAGAGAGAGTAACTCTGCGGATTTTTGAGTTTTTTTATTTTATTGGATAAACCATAACCCGTTTTTCCGCGTTCACTTTCTTGTTTGAACAAAGTCTTCAGCGAGGAGGCCTGCGAAATGTTTTCGGTCGATTTCGAAGACCTCTGACAGCCTGAATCGAGTGAGGAATAAAGCCGTTTTGAAAGTTGTTTATATTTCGGAGTCATTAGGTTTGGTAATATATCATGAGGTGACAGAGGAGAGGGAAAGGGAAATATTGCTCTTGGCGTAACGTTCAAGCTGAAGCCTTTGCCGTCACCAACGAATTCAAGGTAATTTTTAACATGCCTGTATACAGAAAAATTCAAAACTGTATTACTGGTTTATACGGCATCCCGGAAATAGATTATATTAGTGAGGTTATGATTTCTCTAGTTGCGCCATACTTAATAATTTTCACAAATGAGGCTTTAATCACAATACCATCTGCTGCAACGGTTTATAGAAATTTTATTATTTATTATTATTATATTAGAATAATTTGGGGTAGGAATTTTCACTATAAAGTATGCATGGGAAATGAACTGTGTACAAAAAAAACATAGGAATATTCAATGGATGAGTTTCGTCCAAGTTACCAACCTGTTTTTTCACGAAACACCTCTAATTATCTCTTCAACTGTAGAAATACCCGTGGTATCGGGTATAAAAATTACAATTACATCAGTTGCATGTCTTGATTTAGATCATAAGGTACCAAATACATATTTTATGGACAGAAACAGTTCTAGGAAATTTTGTTCGACACGTTTAATTTCTATGGATTTTTGACAGGAGACAATCTCCTATCTAGAACTAACTTCATTTACTATTTATTTTTCCCTTTTTGGTCCATGCTTGTACTGTTGAGGTATGGTTGTTTGTATTTTCAAGAATAAAATATTGTAGATAGAAAACGGACAAGGTATAAAACTGACAAGAAATAAAACGGGCCTTACGAAAAAGAACCACCAAGGAAGAGCATTTCTATAATACTTTCAGAATGACAAAATACATGGTGGGTTTGAACATAGAAACGGTTACTTAGTGCAGAAGCTGTCAGAAAGGTTCGGAGATGAAGTGATTGTTGTGCCTGGAACGAATCGACACAAGTCAATTACGATAAGCTGCAACTGAGCAGCAACTAGTATGAGGCCGTCAGCAGAGGGCTGACGAACGTTTGCGAATAAGTAGTAGAAACAGCAGCAGATATCGTACGCGAGGATATCAGATCCAAATAGAACTCATGTAATTTCAATTTTATACACGATAAAACAGATATGTTTACAATTGAAGAGATACAGTTTTTTCGTAAAAAATCGATGTTGGTAACATAGAAATTATATTATATATACTTACTCTAGAATGCCAATTCAATGGGACGAAAGTGTTGTAAAAAGTTCGAATAGTTTGATGCATTATTTAGTGCGCATGATCAGGACTATTTTCATTCATACCAGGGTGGGTTTCAGTGCGATTTTTAAATGATTCATGATATTGAGTAAAATCGATTTAATAATACGTTGGTGTCAGGGCAGTCTATGAGACACGAAAAGTTTTGGTGGGCATACCTATCTTGTGAAACTGATTATATACGAGGAATTCATCGAATAAAATAACAATGAAAAAATATATCTTGAGTAGGTAACTATTGGTGAAATTCTGATTCCCACGGAAAGAAACATCCTGTATTGTTCAGAGAACATCGTCAGAACCAAAGGAAGGTAGGTAGGAATTGATATTCTGGGAAACAGATGTTCGGCATGTCTCCAAAGTGACGGCATATGGATGTGCTGAGGACTGGAGCTCGACGAGTCAGTCTCGAAGGGACCGCTAACGGTGGAACGATTGATAATATTTCGGAAGAGCATCGTTCATGGAAATATCTATAAGACACAGACAGATCGCCAACCTTTCTGCGATGTTCCAGGAGTGAGCTAGCTTGTGAGTGAAGTTGTTGGATCACCATGCCATGTCATGCCTTTTGCTCTCGTCAAGCTTAAAATGATTTATATAAGCCAAACGTAAAGAAAGGATTAATATTATCAGTTTTATCAAAGATGGGAGTTATTTCTGCTCTATTTATGTTATTTATTAGATTTGCCATCAACAATTTATATTCAAGTAGGTACTAACTAAAAATAAGGGATTCCAGGAATAAATATTTCCTTTATTTCCACACCATAGAACCAAGCACGTCAACATTGTCAAAATTAAAATTTCACTACAGAAAAACCCGAAAACCATTAACATACACACTACCGATGAATAATTGAAGTAAACAACATTAATAAGAAAAGCACATCTAAATAAACACAATAACGTTAATGGTTAATTTCACAATGAACACAAATCGCCTAAACCACCAAACTAACCCAAACCGGCTCTAGCAAACTACCTTCCTTCCCCTGCGACAATTGAAAACTGTTAACACTGTTGCACGATCCCAACAATTCAACGGGAATTTGGGTAGGCTTCACAGTAATGTTAGATTATTTTCGACAGAATCTCGACTACAAAGATAAAATTTTCTGAAATTTGTCAACGCTGCAGAGCTAGGAGACCGGTTATGCGCATGCGCATTGATGAAAACATTTGGAATTTTACAACACTTTTCAGTGTCCCACGAAGAGGGGATTGGCATTCTAGAGTAAGTATATATATTATAATTTCTATGGTTGGTAACTTGAAAGAAACTCTCCCAGTTTTTTAATTATGCTATCCAAACTTTTATATGGTTAATTCTGCTATCAAAAATTCAGATTCGGTTCAGTGTATTCCTCTTGACCAAATTCATAAGATATATGCAAAAATGTTTTTGTAAAAAAAATTGAGAAAGTGATTCATTGCTTGTAGAGCTAAATTCTCATGCAAAAATCCCGATAACCTCACTAATATCGCCTATAGAATAACGATGCTATGTCCGATTTCATGCTAGACGATTTAACATTGAAGAATGTGAAGGAAAGTTTGTGAGTGGCTGATTTTTTCCCATATTGTCGACCAATAAATTACAAACTCACTGCAAAATTGTCAATCAATAACAAACCCATCAGAAGGGCCACCAAAGCAAAATCGCTTGGAACTGAAAGCTGGTAACATTTTACTGGCGACATTCTTCCTCCTCACTAACTGATCTTATCGCTTTTTTGACTGAACAGTGTCGACATTCCAGACAGAGTTTTTTTTCTAGAATAAGAATGTCGTCAACAAAATGCTACTCCATAAGCGAACAGGAATGGGTTCAATGAGTCCATTCTCCTAAAATATACGAGGCTTTTCACGATGATCGTGTATTAGACTTTTCTCGTGAAACAGGCAATGGACCACCCTGAAAATTTGCCTAGAGAAACGGTATTTTTCACGATGATGCAGATATATTCGAAAAACCAAATTCAGAGGATTGGTAGTTCTTGAATAGATTGTTAATTTCTGACTAACCAAAATCCGTATCAACTTTCCTGTTTTGAAAAAAAATATAATTTATTGTTAGAGAGAAGGAATATCTTTTCTATAAGCCGATATTTTAAAAAACCTAATTCAGAAGATTGCTAGTTCTCAAAAACAGTATTGATTTCTGACTAACCAAAATCCTTATCAACTGTCACGTTTGGAAAAAAAATATCTATTGTTAGAGAGACAGGGTATTTTTTTGCAGATGCCAATATTTTAGAAAAAGCAAAGTCAGAGGGTTGGTAGTGCTTGAATGGAGTGTTGATATTTGACTAATTTGATTCATGAAAAGTATGTGAATCAAGTTGTTTTCATAAATTTTTTTTTTTATTTCCATGATGTTGGGTAATGTTCCTACTGACTTTACCATATGCAAAAATAGTCTTGGTCACCAAGTGATATCTCAAATTCAAAACTCTGCTGTCAAACCACATACACTGAGGGGTAACAACTACGCAGAATTTTGTACACCATAATTAAATATCATGTACTGATAAAGTACTGAAATTCTGAATGAGGTACTGAAAAGTACTGAAACAGTGAGACTGAGGTACTGAATCAAGTACCTACTGAAGAGATACTTGTATTGACAATGGGTGTACTGAAATACTGAAAATTCTGAGATGAACACCTACTTTTTTTTTAAATTCTTGTTCCCACAAAAAGGAAAACCTGTATTGTTCACAGAACATCGTGAGAGCGGAGGGAAAGTAGGTAGGAATTGGTGTTCTTGACTTTCTGAAGGCTGTATGTTCATTCCTGCAGTCAGAGCTTTGGAAGAGAAAGCGGTATGAAGGGTACTATCATCTGCAAAGCTGTTCACTGGACATGAGATAAATCCCAACAAATCATTGATATGACGAAGGAACAGTGTTGGTGCTAGAATGGATCCCTGCAGAACACCAGCATTTATTGGTAAGTATATCAGTTGATACTCTATCTACCACCACGTGGAGAGATGGGTCTGAGAGAAAGCTAGATAGCAAGGAACACAACTGGATAGGAAAGCCATTAGATGGAAATTTGGCTAGGAGCCATCAAATGCCTTGGAGATATCTGAAAGAAGTTGTTACCCCCTCGACATACACCAACAAAATATCTTTAGGATCAACAGTATTTTGTGCAGTTGCTCAGTTACTTGTAGCAGATGAGATGAATATACAAGGTTATCAGTTACAGACAGTACTCACTCTTCTTTCATGTCATCATTTGCAGTTGGAACACAGATATTGGCCGATTTTACAAGAGTTACAGCACTTCCAATACCTCTAGCAACTATACCAGATTCTCCTTCCAAATCATAACTCTGCTTATAACCTATAACAGCATTGCCACCTAACTCTAATGTTTTCAAGCCGATTTTCCTTTGAAGTTCTCCAGACAATTTGAAAAATAATGTTTGCCTAGCTTCATTAGAAGCCCTTGGAGTTCGAATTTTGTCAATCCACTGGTACTCTGGATCATCAGATACTACTAGCTCTTCTACAAATCCATGAACCAATTTAGCATGATATCCTTGAGGTACCATGGGAGCTGCAAATAGCAAAACTTTCATCATTATGACACTTTATTGAGTGAATACTACTCACAATAAAAAAATTGAACACCACATGATGATTGTCTGAATCGATTGAAATCTGAGAAAAGCTCTACTTTCACTGTGATATTTACTTCTCCCCTGATACCGTGCATTGTATCATATACCGGTAGCCACCCTGATATTTCATGATGAGTCGTACTATCCCCATTGAATCCATACTTGATTACTTGACCATCTACTGGTAACAACAGAGGATTCAAATTCAGGTATACTTTTCCTATAGCATCGTTGGCTGAATACGTGTCATGATCCATTAGGCGTATTTGTAAAGGTTCATCTTGTAGCTCAGAATCTTCAACCTTCCATTCAAAATAATATTGTTAGTAATAATCACATAAGCCAGCAAAACTTATGGTGACACTTACTTCAAAACGATACCAATCCGTGTTCCACTGAGGATGTAAAGACTTTCGACACACATCAGTCTTGAAAGTGGTACCTCCTAGTTTTATTTCAACATAAGCATCTGTTGTATCACTTGATCGATCCATAACTGGCAAATTTCTACCAGAAGAGATTTTAACTTTGACTTTCCCTGGCATTTTGATGAATTTATTTATTTACTGAAAATAAGTAAGGTTAGAAATAGGACAAGTTTCAAAGATTTTGTTGAAAAAGCAGAAAACAATCATTACTTGCTTGATGGGGATACGATATATTTACATTTAAGTAGAACTTTTCAGTGGTTCTATTTTTAGTCAGAGAACTCAAATCTAGGTAGAAATTACGGTTCCTGAATTCCTAATGGACCACAAAATATTCCATTCCATTTACATGTTTTTAACAACATACAAACCTGAAATCTTAAATCATAGTGTAAGGACTTTAATGTGTATGAGTGTATGGCTATGGCTATGTGATTGCTGATAACAGTGGACAGTGATCACTGATCTGATCAGATCAGTGATGATACAATACAAAAAAAAATTTTTTAGAAAAAAACAAATTTTGTTTTGTTTCATAGCAGCATCTAGGATTTCTCCTTCAAACCATGTAACTTTAGGAAAATATTTTTAATCAATTTCGTGACGCTGTCGCTATCTATTATTGAATAGCCAGACTAGTGCACTAGTATATGGGTGAATATAATGCAAAATTAAAATCACCCTTTCTGAACATCAGCTCCGAACAAAAACCGGCAGCATCTATGATTCAATAAGCTATTAGTCTATTTTTTTAGTGGTTTTAGTCCATGATTCAATAGTTATTATACTTTTAGTCAGTGGTTCATTGTTTAAATAAGGTTATATCAAAAATTGTCTCATTAATTTCGAGGGAAAGAAACCTATTTTTATTTCAACAGGAACCTGTAATATGGGAGTTATTAGGTTGGTTACATCTGATAATTCTAGCACTCAATGGTAGATGGCGGCTAATTCCAATTTTCGTCCGCCACAAATCGATAGATATCTCGATTCTCGATTAATCAAAGTTCACCCAGATACATACTTTATTCTGTGAAATACCCCATACAACCCCCTTGTATGGTGTGTGGTTTAAATAAATTATAGGTGCATATGGAATTTGACCTCAAAACACCACTGTACTGTTTCTTACGACGGAGTGCTAGGGCCAATGTTTAGGTTTATTTTTCTAAAATTGTCACTTTGCAACCGACAATTGTCACTTTATTACTAACAATTATCTCTTTGGAGCTGCCAATTTTTTTGTAAAAATACGAATGTCTACATGCCAAACTATAATCCTTAAATTGCACATGCGCTTCCTTGGTAGTATTGAGGCGTGATTGGTCACTGTAATGGCGGGAGGTTTAAATGAAAGACAGAAAATAAAGACAAACTGTGTTGAAAATGCCTAAATTTAAAATTTGTTTTTACGCTCGGGTAGATTCTCGTGCACCCCCACTTTCGGAGTAAAACCTATCAAACCAGTGGCAACGATTGGGATTTAGATTACTCCGAATAGAGATTTCTAATGGCTTTGGACACCCTAATAAAAAGAGACGAAAGTTCTTGATTTTTCCATCCTTGTTGCCAGGGGATGTACTCTGTGATTGGTCACTATGACGGCAGGAAGTATAAATGTCATTTTCAACTGTAGCTGTCTTGTCATTCAAACTCCCCGCCATTATAGTGACCAATCACAGAGCGCGCCTTGGTCAACAAGAACGGAAAAATTAAGAACTTTTGTCTCTTTTTATTAGGGTGTCCAAAGCCATTAGAAATCTCTATTCATGAGATTCATAGGCGTAGTGACGATACGGTCGATAGGTAGTTTTTTTTATAAGTTGTGTGTTGCTGAGTTAAATTTAAATGCGCTTTCTGTTTTATTTTGGTTGTCTATGCATGGACATATCTTTTATCTGTAGTGCATATTCTTTTTGGAACACGGGAGTGCCATGTGCTGCCAGATTTACAAAAGTTAAAACTGTAATAAAAGTTTCTTCAGATTTCCCACTAATATTGCAAGGTAAGTAACTTTTTCTGAGAAGTGTAAATTATGCATCAGTAAAAAATACTTTTCGAGAGAGTGTGCTGGACATTTTGCTTTTCATTCTCCGTTGTGAAATTGTTATTGTTGAAATTTTCATTTCCGACAACCGGAAGTCCTCGAGAGACTTGTGCGAGCTAGAGAAGTCGTAGAAGACGTGTGATATGCCATTCACGAAATTGTAATTGGAAAGTAATGAGGTGATGAACTAGACCATCATTAAAGTCATCAAATAAGATACGTTGTAATAAATAGTAGTAAAAACAGATGAAATTGAAATCATTTTATCTCTATTGGGGGTATGGCAGTTCACCTGCCTTTGTTTTTCGGAATATTATAATCCAAAACCCTCTTAAATTCCCTTTGATAGCTTGGGAGTCAGTAGTCAGTCGAAAATGCTTGAATTAATTTTTGACACACAATCCTAACCTGAGCAAGCTAACCAGCTTGCGAGTCAGTCGAAAATGCGTGAATTAGTTTGCATGCAAACCGAGTTGAAAATGCATAAATTGCTAACCAACCATACCTGGCCTGACTACCCTTACCTAGACCTAATAACAACACAAAATTGTTACGAAATAACAACTATTAATCCAAAATTCAGAAAGAACAGGCGTGGAGCAGCCATATTTGATTTGACGGTTCACGTTCACCCCACTTCTAGCACAAACAAGAATGGTACGGCTAGACGCTTTTAATTCTGAGCGTCAATTAGCAGAAACAAATTTCACCAAAACCAAGTAGCTGAAATAACAGTTGTAAATTGATGATATTTTCTTTTTCCCTGAAATTCATGCAAATTGACTGATTGACCTACTAATTGTACATACGTTTTCAATGAAAAATGTATATTTATTACATGTGACTTGGTAGGTACTTCCAATGGTACTCGAGTTAAAAGCTGGTTGAAAAGCCATCCCCCCCCAATATCTTGAAAATAACGAGAAATGTTCAGGTAAAGGGGGATTTTTTTTCGAGCTAAAAAATATTCTTTGATTTGTTATCACAATGAAGTTTCAAGAACATTATTGGCATCTTATTCCTAGACAAGATAAATGAAATCAGATATAAATAAAAATTAATTTATTCCATAAAAAAATTAATACCAAAAATCATATTCTTCAAAAAACTTATTATAATTTACCTTAGTTGAAATCACATGCTATCATCACAGCTTTCTTGGCTCAGTAAATATAACTGTAAATGGGTGTTATTCAACTCCCAAGATCAACTCCATTATAGGAATAATAAGCATTAAATAAGATTAAACTTGTCACACAATCTTTCAAGAGTTCAGTAACATATACTGAACAAGGCAACATACCACTTTCAATTGTCTCAAAGGGGGGGAATAAAAAAGGATACTTTGTTTTAGGAGTCATTTTACTATTCCTTTTTCCCTTATGAAACTCTTTCTTTAAACTTGTGGGTTTTGCCAACTTCTCTTTTATAAGTATCTTACTTATGTCTATGAAGTCAGAAATGTGTTCCAAATGGACAACATTTATGAACACAATTTTACGAGTTGGATCAGTGACTTCCAACAAGCATAGTAATACTTTATTTGAAGTTAATTCATCAAATCTGTTTCTGACCTTTAAGGTCCAAGTATCTCCATCATATGGTTCCACTCCAAAAAGACAAGCTCGAATTGAGAGACATGAAACATATTTTTATTCATGTAGAATAAATCTTCTATATTTGCAGCAGCTAGGTATCCATAATCGAAGAGAAATACCATAACTTTAGGCCTAACCCTTCCAACATATGATATATTCAATATCAGCCCTCGATAGTATCCTCCATCTACAAAAGCTACACAGTAATGGTTTTTTTTTATTTCTTCTTCTGGGAGTCTCAATGCTGCTCCATTAATGTAGTAAAAGTGACCCAGGTATTCATGGAATAGATTTAATTCTTGTTCTTTAAGAACAATCCAAAATTTGGATACATCATATATGCTTCCAATACGAATACGATAATTTTCTCCAATGTTCCATGTATTTTTGTCATAAGACTGAGGAATTTCAAAGTTGTTTCTGTCTGAATGATTTAAAATGTAATCGAAATCAATTTCTTTCAAGATCTGTATTTTTTCTGGATTTATTTCTCTCTTTGGATGAGACTTCAGATTTGTCTCCATTGATTCCTGAAACTAGCCAAACCAGTAGTCTCTTCTAGTTCTAGTTATTTTGTTCATTAATATTTTCCAGTTGAATCTTTATTCTTAAATCACAGTTTACCATCCACTGTGCTTCAACTTAACCTCTAAATCCACATTTTCTTCAACCTTCTTCTTCTTCTATAATTATGGCCTTTTCTCGTCGGAGAAATTAGCCAGGTCGTCTCCTGGTTTTGCTTTTTTGAGGGCCACCGTAAAGTGTGTCTGAGATTACTCACACTCTCTATAAATATGTTTGTAGTTGCTGTAAATTGTGGGGGATAGGTATTACTCAGACGAAGAACACAACATAGGATACATTCAGACTTTTCTCGCTCCTGGGCAACGGGGGTTTCTTCAACCTTCAACTCAACCACACAACTAACCTGTTTAACCTACAATTTACCAAATTTAAGAAGAAGATGAAAACTTTCGTGTACTGCGTTGGTTGCTGCGGTGGGACTTTTTCGCACAGCGATAGCGATAAATGGGCTTATTCAGGTGTCGTTATTTCACACAGTTCAGGCTTTTACTGTTGGAGGGTTCTCAAAGGCTGTGTAATATTTGCATTATATTGCCAATATTCCGGAAACAACCACAAGGAGCGTCAGTGTTTGGGGAGTTATTCAACGTCAAGGTCAAATCAAATCGCAATTTCAAACGTTAAAATTTTGGGAAAAAATGGGATTTAGGACTAATTTTCACTAAATGTGATTTTTGAGACCCGAATTGATGCAGAAAACCCCCATGCCCCTTCCAGATCCCTAACCAGTGTTGCCACAACCAATTTTCGGTTTGATATGCTTGAACAAAACAATAAAAATTACGTCACATCAAGGCAGTTTGAGCAAACTATTCGTCCGTGACCCACAGGCTTTCTGCAACATATCTAATTCCATTGATACATTTTTTGACATTGAGTATTCTTCACCCTTTCCTAATATCCGATGAAAGTAAAGGACAGAGGAAAGGAGTTCGGCAACAATGGTACTCACGGAATCACTGAATGTTTCAATGGGATTTTCTATCAAGTGTCAAACTGCAACATGGAGAAAATGTCATACCAATAAAAGACTTCATAATAATGTGAAATTAAACTGGTTTTCCTGAAATGGCAACTCAAAAGCCTGGAGAATGGGCTAATACTTTAATTGTTCGGTTTGAGGAACAGGTTGGTATATACAAAATCCTTTTTGATTGTTAGTATCCTTACATGTTCAAACTGCCCACTTTCTAATCAATATTTATGTGATGGCCAATCAGTAATTTGAAATGATCTCTCAAATTTATGTTATTTCAGTTACCATGCCGAATTGGTCCTCAAACAACACACTCTAGTATCAATGAAGAACAAAACAAAAACTGCATTATACAGATTTCTAGGTATCGCTTTGCACTTGTTTTGGATGGATTTGTCAAAGTTCTTAAAAGAATACATGAGCTAGTAAGTAATCATTTTCACTTGTATTGTTTATAGAGATGAATGTTTTCTTTTATTCAACTAACAAAATATTGTTCAATTCTTCTGAGAATTATGTTTTTGTTCAGTGAACATAATCCTTTCAGAATCAAAATTCATTGAATATAAAGTATTCTTTCGAAGTACTTGGCTGCACATTCAGTTGTAAGTTGAAATCAACCCCTATAAAATCACACATGTAATATAATCGAACTACCCTTTATATGTATAAGAAAATATGCATCTTGTTGGTGAAATCAAAATTACATTGATCTTTGTTTGACTTCAATTTTCACGTAATAAAACTCATTGAGATTTATTAGCTGAAAAATGTACTCTGCTTTAATTTTCAGTACCAAATGGGTGCATTTGGTGTATCTCGTCAACATGGTCCAGAATTGGAAAAAAATTATTATGACAGTCTAATAATCGTTCTGGAAACATTGGAAAAATGTTTCAGTATACAACCTAAAGATTCTATTACACTAACAATGGAGGAAAATCAAAACTTGAAGTCTCTACTGAAGGAAATATGCTCGTTTTTAGTTGGAAAAGGTAATGGACATTTCATTGATTATATTTACTGTGGAAATGTTTTTTTTTCTTTTCAGATATGCCTCCTGACCATCCAAGTGTTCAGGCTATAAGATTATTGGCAAGTAAAGTTCTTTTTGCATTGAGTGTAAATTTTTTCAATGCCGTTTTCAACCGTATATCTTCAAAGTTACAAGAATTAGCATCGTGTCCAGATGAAAATCCAGATTTCAGTGATATCGAGTTGATACAACATATAAATGTCGACTTGGGAAGGTTAACAAAATTATTTCAAGAGGCAATATCAAAATTCAGGTTACTGAAAAAATCCGCACATCTCATATTGGTAAACTCATTGGAAAAGGCAGTTTGGAACTGGATGGAAACGTATCCGTATGAATTTGCAGAATTGCAGAAAAATCCCAATGAAGAGATGTCAAAGTGTGCAGAACAACTGTTTGATATTCTGGATGCTTTCGGTGATAATAAGAAAGGTCGCTCTTCTGTTTGGTCTTTACAGATGATGCTGTTGATACTAGCCCCTGTAAGTATTCCAAATTCTGATTTGTGTCTGACTATGAAAATTCCAAATGTCTGGTGTGTCTATGCTAAACAAGTATTATTGGGATTATTATAGAATGAGAACAGTTAGTACTACTTGGGAGTATTGCAAGGTTCTATTTTGGAACCACTTTTACTATAATTTATTCCATACATAACACAAGCACCTCGTCAAATCCAATAATTGTTCATACTGATGACATTAATATCCTTTAGGCCAACAATGAGCTGAAGAACTTCTGAAAATTTGTAATTCTGCCTTGATGAATTTAGTTTCCATTTCTATAATGACTTACAATGGTGATAGCCAGTATTGAACATTTTCTAGAATTATCCAACACAGAGTCCAGTTTGGCAAAGTTGGTGGGTATGACATTTTTATTGGTGTGTTACAAGGTATTGTATTGGGTTCAACACTTTTTCTGATTACATATTCACAACTATACTGGTGGTATGTGTAAATGTTCAATATTTGAGAAACTGAAATCCAATGGGAGTTATTCTGGGTTAGAATATGAAATGGATAATAATTAATAAATTTATTAAGAATAAATGATAAGAATATGAAATGTATAACCTAAGAGACACTTTAACTAAGAAATCATTTGAGTCAGTTCTTAAACACTGCATTATAATATGGATTTGTGAGTTTGAAAATGTTCTGAACATTGTACAAGTGATACGAACACGATTACGAAATTAAGCCACATAAAACTATTCAATGAAAGTAAACTTAAACTTATTTGTTTCTAGTTGTTTTATTGGGTCCATACTGATAAGTCCAGTTTTATTATTATCATAATCTGCAAGTATACAGTGTGATCCACTTGAGACCAGAGCACCCTTATTAAATCTATATTTTCCAACCCATTGGAATGACTTTTTTTCATTACGTAGACATTCAAAAAGTGTACTAGGACACCAAATTTCATGAATAAACCTCCATTTCCAGGGCCAACTGTACTGATTTTTCAAGGTCAAAAAATCTAAAAAAAATACTTTACACTGAACTGAACTTGAAATTGAGTTGGTGTGTTGATTAAATGGCATATTTTACAAATTTAACTCCCTTATAACTTTTTTATTGATTGACACATTTCAACGTAATTTACATATAACCATTTGAAAATGTCGCGAGTCCAGTGGTGTAGTTAGAATTTTTCTAAAAAAAACTGCTACACATTTTTTTTAGGTTTTTTGCCTTGAAAAATCAGATTAGTTGGCGTCCCTGAAAATGGAGATTTATTCATGAAATATAGTGTCCTAGTAGACTTTTTGAATGTCTACCTAGTGAAAAAAATAATCATTCTAATCGTGACATGTTTAAACATCGATTTTTAGGTTAGTTATCGGACATGCACAAACTTTTCCTTAGAATTTTTTTCCATTACTCGGTCATATAGTTAAAACTGTTTTTTCATGGATATTAAATTTTCAATGTTTTCCTTTTAATCTTCATACTTTGTTAATACGATTTTTTTGACAGTTAACTGTATTCGACTTTTACTTGACTTTTAGATTTTTAAATTTTAATTTGTCAGTGGCAGATGGTGTTAGAGATCATGGCATATTATTTGACTCCTAAAATAACATTTAATGACACACATTAATAATATTGTTTCTAAACACTTTTAAAATATTGTACTGCTATCTCGTTCGGTCTGTTATTGAGTATAATTGTATTATATAATTTCAATTACATATTAGTTATAGTATCTAAATTTTGGTCTGTATTTACCATCCATAGTTGAAGAATAAAGATCGTTATTAGCAGTATCATTATCATTCAAAAGGAGTTCATGCTCATTTTTTTATTTGTAGAATGTTTTGGAAGAAATCGTCAATGCTGATTCTGGTGCACCTTGTTCGCCTCGACACAATAAAAAGAAAATGTTCATAGATAACATAAAAAGGTGTTTGGGACCACATGGCAATAGTAAACAACTGACAGAAGCAGCCGCTGTAACTTGCGTTAAACTATGTAAATCATCTACATATATCAACATTCTCGATTCTAATAATGTTGCCTTCGTACTGGTCCAAAGCATCATAAATGATTTGAAGGTACTTGATAATGGCTTGAGTTACCAGAAAGCTTTACTGAAATTACTAATAGTTTCATTGTGACATTTTTTTATGAAGATAATATTTAATGAGAGAAAGGACTGGACACTGATATAATTTGATAGAATTCGCACCTATGTTATACCTATGGTCAAATAGAGTAATAATAGCACTCTACTTGACCACAATAAGAATTGCATTAGTTGATATACAAGGCGTTTCTAAAATAGCGTAAAATTTGGGTACAGACTCTACATGCAAAAATATGATAAACAGTTCCTAAGGGAGCTATGACCATTCGAAAGAGGCACCCATTAACTGATATCACAAATGAAAGTTGGTACCATATTTAATATCAGGTTATATTTCCTAATGAAATCAACCAATTCTAACCATTGGTGTGAGAAATCAGATAAACAGTAAAAATATACCCCTTCAAAAAAAAAAACGAGAAAAAAAACAAACAATAATAAAATTTGCACACACTAAAATGTCTACATAACGTTAGTACGTTCTGATTACGTCAAACTAAATAATTACTCCTCGTATTTTTTTTTTTCGAGTTTTTTTCCGTTTTTTTTTTTTTCGTTTTTTTTTTTTTCGTTTTTTCGTTTTTTCTTTTCTTTTTCGATTTTTTTTCGGTGATGTTTTTCCATTTTTTCCCTGGATTCATGAAATCAGGAGACAACATTTTCTTGCCGTATAATGAATGATAACCATTTTGAACAATTACTTTTGAAACGTCAATATCTATGATATTCAGCGTATTTTTTTATCGTTTGAGACCTTCAAATTTTCAATCAAAGACATGGCCTGCCGTCGAGCAATCACCTTATCTAAAGCTGCACTGTATAGACTGCATCCTGTCGTGGTCTCGTAGAATGCAATTGTTATTCTAATACACCTTAGGTGTAATATACCAGTATTTCAGCAAAGTCTGTGGATGTCTAAAAACTCTCTTATACCGGGTGGCCACGAGGTCAGGTACACCACCTAATTTTTCTGTAGTTTTGAAGATACAGAATTCAAATTTGGCATGTCCCTATAGTACCTAAATACGCATATTTTAACACCACTAATGGAAATTACTACTTAAACCGGAAGTTGACCCCAAACTTTATTTTTCAAATGACACCCTGTACATTTTTTATCCGAAAGAGACATTGTATTCCAAAATTGAAAATCGGTTGAAAAACCGCGGAGACAGTTGATTGTTCAATCGAACGAAGTTGGCCATAAAAATCAAGCTTCGAGAAAAGATACAGTTGAAAATAAAGGTTCTCATGTAAATGCGGCACCCATATTTTTCAACAATTATAAAAAAATTCCCACCCATAAAGAAATGCTCACAACTGCCATTTCTTAAATGGCAACATGCTCTTTACACTTCGTCATGATTAAAAATAAAGAATTATCAGATTCCTCTCGTGAAAAGTTTTGGAGAATTCCGAAACGGACCGAAGATAAAAATGTTTCATTATGAGTGTTCTATAAATTGGAGGTCCTTCAACGAAGGCAGCTTTTAAAATAAAAAAGTGAAGCAAAAAACAACATCTATCGAACAAGTAATTTGATAAATTATCATATTTTAACACGATGAAGTGAAAAGAGCCTGTTGCTATTCGAGAAATGGTTGCGAGCTTTCATTTGAGGGTAACCGTTTTGAGGTAATTTTCAGTATTTGTTGAGAAATATGGATGGTGCAATTCCATCAGAACCCCAATTTTCAATTGGATCTCTCCTTGATGCTTCCACTGATAACTGCCGATGTCTTTCGTCAGTTGAGATGATATGAGTTTGATTTTCATGACCAACTTAGGTTGATTGATTGATAAACTGTATCTCCGCCATTTTTCAATTGATTTTCGATGTCTAAACATAATCTTATCACAAATTCAAAGTTATTTCTAAAAACCAGAAACAGTGTGTCATTTAAAAAAAAAAGGTTGGGGTCACTTCCGGTTTGACAAATTTTCATTAGTGGTGTCAAAATATGCGTGTTCAATTACCATAGTGACATGCCAAATTTGAAACGTATCTTCAAAACTGTACAAACAATGGGAGGGCGTACCTCACCTCGTGGTCACCCGGTATACCTGCCTAGTCCTATCGCACCCAATAAACACAAACTCATGATCTGTTATAAGTATAAATAAATAATATATCATTTTAGAGTTTGTTGTTCAACCCTGTGAAACCGTTTTCAAGAGGTCAAAATTACATGTACCAAGACATGGATTTGATGATCGACTGTTTTGTTTCTGTGTTTCGTATCAAACCACACAACAATGAAGCCCTCAAAGTGTTGCTGAATCTGAATTCTCCATCCAGTTATCATTTTGTGTTGGTCAGGTCACTCTATAAGATCGTAACTCAACCCAGGTTACATTGGTGGCCACAAATCGACTTGGTTTACAACAAGTCTTCTGAACTAAGAGCCATGTTCACGGATACATTAAATAAGGTGTCTCAGGGGTATATTGCTCACACTCCATTAAGAATGATACAGATAACACTCAAAGGCAAGGACTGTCAGGGGAAATTCAAGGACCGCACCGAGGAAGTCCCCAACAGAAATTTGTTGTTGTACATGGTTAGACTAGTACACGCCGATCCCATGTTGATGTTAAACAACCAAGGAAAAGCCGGTCATGAAATACAAAGTTCCACCTTAGAACTAATTAACGGGTTGGTTTCCCTTGTTCATCAGCCGACAATGCCGGAAGTGGCGCAAGAAGCTATGGAGGCCCTGCTAGTGCTTCATCATCCTGAAAAAATCGAGGTTTGGAATCCAGAAGCTCCCATAAATACTTTTTGGGACGTCAGTTCCCAAGTGATGTTTTCCATCTCCCAAAAGCTGATTCAGCATCAGATCATGAACTACACAGACATTCTGAAGTGGCTGAGGGAAATTTTGATTTGCAGAAATGCTTTTTTATCGAAACACAAGGAGTATGCCAATTTGGGCAGTTCAATTGCAATTTGTAAGCAGGCGCACATAAAACTAGAAGTAAGTAAAGTTGATTCATTTGTATTTTTATTCTATGTGTTTTTCCATATAGCCATATCGCGCTCGGAATTTTCCACTCGCAATTTCCCACTCGCATCGAATTTTCATTCTAACCTTCTTTCAGAATATATCAGTCATAATTGAATAAAAATAATTTGAACTTGATCATGTCATCAAAGTTTTCATCTCATTTGGGAGTTTAATTGAAAATTTCAATTTCAATTATTTCTTGAGTCTTATAAGAGTGGTCGTAAATATTTTGAGAATAATAATGATATGAGGGTATTTTTTTTTAATAAAATGGTTACAATAACATATTATACCTTTACACTCGTTTATAAACTACTTACAGATTTCTGCTTCATCTAGTCATTCTGATGATAAAATTCTCTTCATTCACAGGTTGTATTTTTTATGTATCTGTGGAGTACTGATATGGATGCGGTTTTGGTAGCCATGAGCTGTTTTGCACTTCTATGTCAGGAAGCTGAGATAAGATGTGGCTCTGATGAAGTAACTGTAACATACTTGGTCCCAAATTACCATGTGTATCAAGAATTGGCACAAGCTTCGAATGTTCTTACAACAGGTTAGAATTGTTTCACTATTTGATATCCGACAAAATAATATTGTATATTTCTATTCATGCAGCATCTGGAGAAACAAGGCTATGTTTTCCAGATCACGTAAATGGTGAGTTGCTGGGAAATAAAAAAAATTCCTAGTAGGTTTTTATACAAAAATTTTGATTTGTTGAAAATCAAGGTTCATATTGAAAACGTGTGCAATTGTTAGCTAGTCTGCATGTATAATTGTCCTAGATTGAACCATGATAAAAACATACATTTGTTTCACGTACAACCTCACATTATTGTTCGATTGTCTGCTGGATAACTGATTATTGATTTCTCTCTTCAATGAAATGATATGTTGATGTTCTATTGCAACTAAGAATAATATAATATCGTACAGGCTATGACTTTGGGTACATCCTTGTTTCATTTGATGAAGAAAGCACATTTATCCTTATTTATTGTCATAATCAGGTCGTGCAGCCCTTCAAAAAAGGATCATGACCCTTTTGAGAAAAATAGAACATTGTGTCAATGGTGTCCAGCCTGCATGGGAAGAAACTTACATGAACTGGAATGGATTATGCAAGAACTTATCAACGTATCCCAAAGCGAGAACTGAAGAGGGTCAGGTTGAATCGTTTCATAGATCTGTAGGTAAAAGAAGAGCTTCTCACCAAAATTCGGAACATGAATTGGAGGTAAATATTTCTATATTAAGCTTCGTTGTTAGAAAACGTAATTTTAGACTGAAGACATGGTCCCATAAACGCCTGGCAGAATACAATAATTTTATAAATTGTTCCTCAGTAAGAAATACAGCAGGTGTTCAGCACCCCAAATAAATTTTTTTCACGATTTCTTCTGTCTTCTGTTATGATCATCGCAAAAATTCTACGACTACTATATTCTCAATTTTGTGTCGCTTAACTTTCTTATGGTCTTTACATCGGGAAAATCCGAGTGGAAAACTTTTTAGTAGGGCCCGGCCTCAGGATTGACCAAATAAATAAATTGAAAAACTCGCGGGAGCGGCTGAGATGAAAAACCAAAAACTGCACTTGGGTTCAATCTTGAACTTCTTGATCAAATATTGCATGGAGCTTCTTCGGAAGCCAGGAAACCTGATTTCCAAAAGGAAGACTTTTTGGGCAACTTTTCAGCCCTTCCCTCCCGTTTGAATTTCCTCTATTTTCTCTGTTTATTCAAAGGAGTGGGAAGGTGTGAAAAGTTGACCCAAAAGTCTTTCCTTTGGAAATCAGGTTTTCTGGTCCCTGAAGAAGCTCCCTGCAAAATTTGGAAACTCAAAATTGAACTCAAGTGCAGTTTTCAATTTTTCAACTCAGCCGCTTTCAAATATATTTGGAATTTGGAATTTTTGAGGGATGAACTTTCATCTCACCAAACGGAAGACGTATAGCTTTCCATCGCGGTTTTAGACCCGTGGCTCTCTAATATCACTGTGGTGGATTAAACAATATAGCTTTTGTTAATATCATTTTAATCAAATATACAATACATAAGATATTACTAGTTCAAATATACCGAGTGACAACTAAAACATTGTTCAAATTAGACTTTTGACATTTAAAATGAAGATATAGTTCTTTAGAACCCATATTTTCCATTAAAAAAAACAATGGAATATCACTTCCTGTTTTACAAGAAGTGGGCCTAATCTGAGAATTTTAAAGGAACCCTGTAGATATTTTTAAGATATTCGATAAAGCAAAAAATTTCCCTTTCAATAACATATCACAAGCAGACAATTTTTTTTGAAATGACGGCGCAGGAGACATTTTTTACTAAAATCAGTATGGTAGCACTATGGCGTTATCGATCGAATTTTTGTCAAGCAACTTAATAAAATAGCAAATAAATGAAGCAGTTTGATCAGTGTTTGATTCATCGCATTGTACACACTTTTTCTTTGAGAAAACCCTGTATAGAAAAGTCCATTGGAGTCGAGTCGGGCGATCTGGCTGGCCACCGGATTGGACCATTAGTACCCAACCAATTCTTTCCAAATCTTTCGTTACAGTTATTGTATTATGGGTGAGAGTGCCATCTTGTTGGAAGGTGATTCCATCATTTACATTGAATTGCAAGTTTCCGAAAACAAATTCAACTTTGTTTTGAAGGAATTCCAATTTAATTGTTTATTCATGGAAAATATGACACTCTGGCCAATGATTTCGTTGTCACCTGGTATAGTTAAAATATCACATAGTTGAAGTATTATATTGAAAACAATCTTATAGATACTAGACTGCATAGGATTTTATTTTTTGCTGCCAATTTTATTATTTATGAATATTTTGTAAATCTTTTTTTTCCTGGGGAGAAGGAACAAATAAACGAATGGGCCAATATGACTGGGTTTCTTTGTGCCCTTGGTGGAGTTTGCCTGCAGAGAAAGTCTCCTTCAAGGCCCACATTGTCTGCGAGCTCATACTGTAGTTTGTCAACGATGACAATAAGTTCAATAGGCAGCAATAATTTAACAAGTGAACAAAGCAATGTACCTGGTACCAAGAAGTCGGGTACACTTCAAAGTCAACAGAACCCCCCTGATCAAAGGCAGTACTGTCCTGTCACTTCGTAAGGATATTATTTTATTCATTTATTCATCCAAGCTCTTGTCAGTAATGTCTTAAAATTTTAGGTTTGTTGATTCACTGCTGCGACTCCTCGTATGCCCTAATGAAAAATTTGGCGCGCAAATACAGAAGCATGTAAAAGAGTTGATTGGACATGAGATGTCGTCAGCACTTTACCCTATACTGTTTGAACAAATAAAAGCTGTTGTTGAGAAATTCTTCGATCAACAAGGCCAGGTTATAGTAAGCGAAGTGAACACCCTGTTCATCGAACACATTATATTCATAATGAGAAATATATTAGACTGTGCCAAAAATGATCAACCTTCAGAACACTTGGGTGTAACTAGCATCGAGGGAATGATGTTAGCTCTCGTAAGATATGTGAGACATCTAGATATGACAGTTCATGCTATACATATAAAAACGAAGCTATGCCAGTTGATTGAGTCGATGATGAACAGAAGGGATGATTTGTCTTTTCGTCAAGAAATGAAATTCAGAAATAAGCTTGTGGAGTATTTATCCGATTGGGTAATGGGATCTTCTCATCAGATAGCACCTCCAAGTTCCGGTGATGTTACGATGCTCACGAGAGATTTGGATCAGGCCTGTATGGAGGGGGTCGCAGCCCTGCTTAGAGGTTTGCCATTGCAGCCTGAGGAATCAGACAGGGGCGACTTGATGGAAGCGAAAAGCCAACTTTTTCTGAAGTATTTCACATTATTCATCAATTTGTTGGGCGATTGCTCTGAAGCTGCTGAACTAGAGAAGGATTTGGGGAAACAGAAAGTCTACTCGGGAAAACTTAATGCTTTGAGAACTGCCACTATCCAGGCTATGTCCAATCTACTTTCAGCTAACATTGACAGTGGACTCATGCACTCTATATGTAAGGCATTTTTCAAGTTTTACTTGTAGCTCAGTTAGATACAGTGTGACCTATTTAAAATGGAACCACCCTTATAAAACTTACATTTTTCAACCGATTGGAATGATTTTTTTTTCATTAGGTAGACATTCAAAAAATTATTATAGTATTATTATTATAACTTTTCATAAAAATTTACCACGTATAATTTCGTTCTCAAGAGCCTCATATCTTCCAAAAAGCTATATCAGAGCCTATTTTTCAGATCTGGGCTATAATAAAGATCTGCAAACTAGGGCAGCATTCATGGAAGTCCTAACAAAAATCCTCCAGCAAGGAACAGAGTTTGACACTTTGGCAGAGACTGTGCTGGCAGATCGCTTCGAACAGCTTGTGCAGCTGGTAACGATGATAAGCGATAAAGGAGAGTTACCTATTGCTGTGGCCCTTGCAAACGTAGTAACCACCTCTCAAATGGATGAACTTGCCAGAGTGTTCGTTACTTTATTTGACGCCAAACATTTATTATCTCCACTTCTTTGGAACATGTTTTACCGAGAGGTAGAAATATCAGACTGCATGCAAACCCTTTTCCGCGGTAACTCCCTTGGAAGTAAAATTATGGCGTTCTGTTTCAAAATATACGGAGCCAGTTATTTGCAAACCTTGCTGGAGCCGCTAATCCAACCACTTTTAGAGGATTCGTCTTATAGCTTTGAAGTAGACCCGGCAAGGTTAGAGCTTACTGAAGACATCGAGGAAAATCGTCAGAATTTAACGGCTCTAACCCAAAGAGTGTTTGACGCCATTGTCAATTCGGCAGATAAATTTCCACCTCAGCTCAGATCTATGTGCCATTGTTTATACCAAGTTTTAAGCAAGAGGTTCCCACAGTTTCCACAAAACAACATTGGAGCCGTGGGGACAGTGATATTTTTACGCTTTATCAATCCTGCGATAGTGTCTCCTCAGGAAATGGGCATTGTTGCCAAGCAAGTACCTACTTCTATCAAAAGGGGGCTGATGTTGATGTCCAAAATTTTGCAAAACATCGCCAATCACGTCGAGTTCAGTAAAGAGCAACACATGCTGCCGTTCAATGATTTTTTACGTGCCCATTTTGAAATTGGCAGAAGGTTCTTCATTCAAATTGCATCTGATTGTGAAACTGTGGACCAAACCTCACATTCGATGTCGTTCATTTCCGATGCTAATGTTTTGGCGCTCCATCGTTTGTTGTATAGCCACCAAGAAAAAATTGGAGATTATCTTTCGAGTAGTAGAGATCATAAGGCAGTGGGTAGAAGACCGTTTGACAAAATGGCTACACTGTTGGCATATTTGGGCCCACCAGAACACAAACCTGTCGATTCTCAGTAAGTTTAATCTTTAATGCAAGGCTAGACTATTTCCTTAGGATATTAACGCCAAACTTTATTCATGCCACTTTTGTTATTGGATGTTAGTTATAACCTATGAAAATACTTTAAATTTGAAGTATACTTGTCTTGTCTTTCTTTATTTCTTATAGACAAAATGTTTTACATAGAGTGTTCCTAAATGTCATGAACATACGGAACATGGTTATTCTTTGATTTATTTCATGACTGAAAATGTATATTAACAAAAGTCCGCAAATGCTTAGTTAGCAATCTATAGGGTGTTGAAATTTCAAGATTTTTAACTCCTACAGTTTTTGAGATATTCAGCTCAAATTTGTAATACAGGTTACGCGGTAGAGCTTATTTTATTGGGCATGCCGAATGGTTGTGAGAATAATAGCTATCAAGTATGAATTTTCAAGATAATTTTAGAAAAAGTTAGATATCTGTATGTGGTTTTATCCTTCATAAGGAGTAGATAAATTATTTTATACTTTTTAGTCCGTTATAAAAACATGTACAGATCCATTCTATTGGAATATCGCTCCATGTACAGCTGTCTGGCTTTTATTCACGAGGCCATAGATAAAATGCATCTCATCTTTTTCAGAATTCGTAAAATTTGACATTGTTACGAGATTATACGAGTATGTGAAAGACTTTACAGTTTAAACTTGAACCTTTAATTTATAAACATATGCAGACACAAAAACTGTACTGGAACTACTGACTGTTTTGTACTGCATAAGCTATTAAACGAAAGAAATGTTATACATGTGAGTGGAATAATTCCCCACAAAATTAATGAAAACTAGAGATTATCTAAATGAAGTCAAAGCGAATTACAGAAAATCGATTTTTATTTTTTCTCTCGATAACGGTCACAGATACAAAAAAACTACAAGATAACAAAATTATTATACAAGATAACAAAAAAGTTCAGGGTGAGAAAAGGGAACATGACTCCTGAAAAAATGTCTCCCTGTAGATTATCACAACCATTTGGCATGTCCAGTGATGCGAGACCTACAGAGTAACCTGTACGGATCTGAGCAGAATATTATCTCAAATACTGGAGTATGAAGAAAAACTAAACAAATCTTGATATGTCAACATCCTGTAGATCGGTGACAATGCGTTTGTGGAACTACGTTTATATGAATTTTTAGTCATGAAATAAGTCAAGTCCTTCCGTATGTACATGACATTTTGGAACACCCTGTAATCCAGTAAAAATTAATAAACGGAACCTTCTGCTGTAATTTTTTAAAAAACAAATTACATGTTAGCAATCAAGGAGGGTGATGTAACCATTTTCAACTGTTTGAAAGGTGTTCCAATTGTCTTCATAAAGCATAGATTGGTTTTGAAAAGCTATCAGTTGGTTGCTGAGTTTTTGGAGTTCAAAATTGATTTCAAATAAATTTCAATAGTTTATGTGATATTTTCAAATACGAAGGACCTTGTTTGAAATAAATACATTTCGATTGTCTTCATGAAAGGTAGCTTGTATTTGAAATGCTGTCCATGAATATTGAAAAGTAAAGGTTTATAATTGATGAATAAAGACAAAATATTCGAAATAGTATTTTTGGCACAAATCAAGTTTAGTTTGAGTTGATCTCTTTTGGTTTAGCATTGAAAGATGTAATCTTGAGTTTATAGGATTGAAAGCAAACCTAAATTTTTCACAGCATGTTGTTTTCTTCATATGCAAGGTGGAGTTCGTTAGATATATCCTCGTCGAATTTTGAAGAATTGATGGCAAAACACAATGTACATGAAAAGGAGGAATTCAAATCTCTCAAAGCTCTGAATCTGTTTTACCAAGCTGGTACTAGCAAAGCTGGAAACCCCGTATTCTACTATATTCCTAGGAGATACAAGTAAGATATTTATGTTTCATGAATCAATGAACACTCTTATTTTATCAGTTTCAGGTTTGGTGAAACAAATGGGGATTTACTTATATATCATGTGTTGTTGACGCTAAAACCGTTTTACCATGCTCCCTATGAGTTGGTGATTGATTTCACTCATACTTGTGCTGAGAATCGGTTCAGAACGGAATATCTTCAAAAATGGTTTTGTGTTGTACCTGAAGTCGCTTGCACAAATATAAGTGGGATTTATATCTACAACTGCAATAGTTGGGTGAGAGAGTACACAAAATTCCATGACCGACTTTTTGCTCCTATGAAGGTAAGTAAATAAAAGACCATTGATATTGTGTTATACAGTTCATCGTTTGTACCATACAATTTTTATGTAAATTTTTTATTTTCAGGGAAGTAGGAAGATCGCATTTGTGGATTCGCCCACAAAACTGAGCGAGTTCATCGATCTCGATCAACAGAAGTTGCCCGGGGCGACTCTAAGCCTCGAGGAGGACTTGAAAGTGTTCGCGAACGCCTTGAAATTATCGCACAAAGACACGAAAGTTTCGATAAAAGTTGGCCCGACGGCCATACAAATAACCTCGGCAGAAAAAACCAAAGTTTTATCTCACGGAGTATTCCTCAATGATATTTATTATGCTTCGGAAATTGAAGAAGTGTGTTTAGTCGATGATAATCAGTTTACGTTGACTATAGTGAATGAAGGTGGCCCCCTTAGTTTTATTCATAATGACTGTGATAGTATCGTGCAAGCTATTGTACATATAAGGAACCGTTGGGAACTTAGTCAACCTGTAAGTATACGAAATTGGAAGTAACTGTTTGTGTTACAATGATTATTTTTCTTTATTTTTTTATCTCACTGCAAATGGCAACTTTTGATGATAAGTGGAACACGGATCATGTTTATTATAAATTCTTATTGCAATATTTTCTCCAGCTCTTTCATCCATCCACACTGATGCATCCCTTCCCAGTTGAAGTCTGTTCTCTAAGCAAATTTGGTGCTTGTTTACACAATGAATCGTGTTTTTTCAGGACTCTGTGACGGTCCATCAGAAAATTCGACCAAAGGATGTTCCCGGCACATTACTGAATATGGCTTTATTAAATTTAGGTTCATCTGATCCAAATTTACGTACAGCAGCTTACAACCAGCTATGTGCTCTGACTGCCACTTTTGATTTGAAAATCGAAGGGCAGCTATTGGAAACCCAAGGGCTGTGCATTCCCTCCAATAACACAATATTTATTAAATCTGTGTCGGAAAAATTAGCAACGAATGAACCGCACCTTACTTTAGAATTTTTAGAAGAGTGTATACAAGGATTTAGAGTATCTAGTATTGAACTGAAGCACTTATGTTTAGAGTATATGACTCCATGGTTGCCTAATCTTGTGAGGTAAGGATCTAAAAATATAATTTGATCTATGAATATTGTTTTATTTTTGTTCATTTTAGATTCTGCAAGGCAGCTGAAGAAAACAAAAGACAAAAACAAGTAGCTGGCATAATAGAAAAACTGATACTGTTAACCATAGAAGAGGTCCAAATGTATCCTTCCATTCAAGCAAAAATATGGGGATCTATAGGACAAGTACCTGAACTCATTGATATGGTGCTGGATAATTTCATACATAGATCAGTTAATTCTGGATTAGGTTCGCCAATGGTGGAAATAATGGCGGATACTGCTGTAGCTCTTGCATCCGCTAATGTTCCATTGGTGGCCAAAAAGATCATTGGACGACTATGCAGGGTAATAAACAAAGTATGCTTTCAGAAGAAACAGAAAATATTTTGAAATGATGAGCATTTTGACGTAAATCGTTTGGTTATCAAAATAATCTTCTGTAACTTCATAAATTGAAAGCTAATGATTGTGTTCTGAAATATGCTCCCTAAAATCAAAGTGTTTTTTGATGAAACTTTTTTTTTTAATTTTACTTTGAATTGTTTGAGTTTTATACATGGTGTTAGGGGTATAGCAGATGATAGCTTGAACGCGAACAATTTAGTAATGAATAATTTTATTTATTACATGAAAATCTACAACTTTAATAATTAATATTTATAGTGAAGTTTTGGCCGTCTGACTACAAGGTGAGGTACGACCCCGTTTTCTTCGTTATTTCTCTAGCTATATTTATGAAATTTAGAACATTGAATATGCTCACTAGGCGGCACTTTTTGACATAATTGGAAAAAAAATTCAACATCTGATTTTTTCCGGAAATGACATCAACTTAAGAATTTCTATTGAAATTTTACATTTGTTGTTTTGCATTGAAAAATTTATATTAGTTTTTTTTCTAAATTTAATTTTGACCTATATGTAATTGCCCTGAGGATGGCGAACTATATTGCCAAATCGTTGGCCTGTTGGAAAAAAACTGGGTTTCTTTAATACAATTCCCAACAACCTATGTTATTATTATTGTATTATATATTGATATGAAATAGGAACATCCTAATTAACATACATTTCTAATATTTGTAATTAGTAATGAAAATACTGAATTCTAAAAAAATACTGATGTGAAATATATATAGTTCGATAAACTTCGTAGGTAGTAGGGGATTTTAGCAGGTTCTGGGCCTCTCACTACCACTTTAACGTTATCAGTGACTTTTTTTGTATGCAGTTTTTTCTCAATGTTTATGTTTAAAGCATTATTTTTCAGGTCGTTGATAAAACGTGTCAGTCACCGACACCCCTGTTAGAGCAGCATATGATGTGGGACGACATAGCCATATTAGCAAGATATCTACTTATGTTATCCTTCAATAACAGTTTAGATGTAGTAAAACACTTACCTTACTTATTTCACACAGTCACATTCCTGGTATGCTCTGGATCTCTCAGTATGAGAGCCTCAACTCATGGTTTAGTCATAAACATAATTCATTCTCTTTGTACTTGCACGAAGCCTACGTTTTCAGAGGAAACTCAGAGGTTGTTGAGGTTATCGTTGGATGAATTTTCCCTTCCAAAATTCTATTTACTTTTCGGGATAAGCAAAGTGAAATCTGCAGCCGTGACTGCGTTCAGATCTAGCTACAGACACCCTAATGAAAAGTGGTACGGAAATGAAAGAAGTTTCTCGGGAGTTTCTAGCCAGGATAGAGAACGTTTATCCCTCACTTCGTTGGAAGTTATAACAGACGCCCTGTTAGAAATAATGGAGGCGTGTATGAGAGACATTCCGGATTGTGACTGGCTGACCAGTTGGACCAGTTTAGCGAAGAGTTTTGCGTTTTGCTTCAACCCCGCATTGCAGCCTAGAGCGCTGATTGTTTTTGGGTGTATCAGCAAAACTGTTACGGATTACGATATGACGCAGTTATTGAAGATTCTAGTCAAGGCCCTGGAAAGTTTTACAGATATTGTGCTGATAGAAGCTTTGGTTATGTGTTTGACAAGGCTTCAACCCTTGTTGCGATCGGAATCTCCCATTCATAAAGCTCTTTTTTGGGTAGCTACTTCGGTTTTACAGCTGGATGAAACATCTCTGTATGCCTCAGGTTTAGCGTTGTTGGAACAGAATTTGCACACTTTGGACTCGCAAGGAATATTCGACGAAAGGGTAAGTAGAACATTATAAAATGTAAAGATATAAAAATATGTTAGAGGCAATTCAGACATGAAAAATGGAATTCTAAAGAAATTTCGACCTGCCGGGATTAATGTAGCAATTAATTTTTTCTGCGATGTTTTATATGAAGAATTGAATTTTTTGTACCCATAAAACTTTTCAAAACATCCAATTTGGTTTTCTCAGGAATCAAAATCGCTAATCTTCAGGAAAAAACTACTATACAAAGAATTCAAAAAGACAAACGATGAACATTCTTATCATGAATTTTCCGAAGTTTGTAAAAAGCTGAGTAAAAACAGTTCTTCAATTTACGCAAAGCGTCAGTATACCCTCAATCAATGTATTTGCTGTAGTGAAAATGATTCAGTAAATTTGTTTGCACACCACTTCACAAAAGTTTATTCTTACACATACTGTACTACAGTTATGAAGATACAGTTGATATGAACAAAATTAATATTGGATTGGTTGATGTGTTTGATGGAATCCAGAACTTGAAGCTCAAGTATTCTTATGGGCCTGATGGTATTATTGAAGAGCTCTATTTGCACTTCAACTATTAGCATAGGAAACATAAAATTTCTCGAACTCAAGTTAAAATGTAATGAAAAAAAGATGATATAAACCTCGAAATATCGCTTTCCCAGTTCATGTCCATATGATTTCAATGAACACTTTTTTTACCGGTTCATCTAAACATAATCTCCTGTCCGATAATCAGAAAGGGAAGGTAAACTAAATATGCAATACTATAACTGACATCGCACATTTACAAATAACTCGACACCTCTGATCCGCCGCTTTGTACCTTTCAAAAGCATTTGATACTGTTTGTCACATAAGTCTTTCAAACAATTAGAAAAAATTTGAATGCGAGGTAAGCCGCATGATCTATTGAAATCATATGTGTGAAACTAAAATCTGATAGTCGATATTGAAGGTGTGGTGAGCACTCAGGAGACCATGACTTACAAGATTCCCCAAGGAACGGTCCGAGGTCCTCTACCGTTTAAATGATATCTGCAGGAACCATTCTATGTTTTGCTGATGACACATGACAACTGAAAGTAAAGTCGGAGAAATACTACAAAAAATAACTTTGATGGTGAAAAAGACCATATACTTACCCTGAACCATATGTTATGTCCGTTATGCAATATGATGTTTTGTGCAAAATGTAACTAATATTGATTGAAATTCCGGTCGTTTAATAGACATAATTCGATGAAAAATATCTTTTTGAGCTGCACATGATCTAAAGTTCTGGTTTGTTTTACAGCCTCTTGCATCTGTGTTGATGCAAACCAGGGAACCGTTAGAATGGCATTTCAAGCAATTGGATCACGCTGTTGGCCTAAGTTTTAAATCAAATTTTCACTTTGCGCTGGTAGGACATTTGCTCAAGGGATATCGACATCCCACCCCTACAACAGTATCTAGAACCGTTCGGATTTTAACTATGTTATTGACTATTGTCGCCAAATCCCACAAGAGGGATAAGTTCGAGGTGACGCCAGATAGCGTTGCTTACCTGACTGGTGAGTAGCTTTGAAAACCGTCATCCTAAATTTATAAGTAGAAGCTGTAGTAGGAGGGGCAGAGTGCTTTGCCAGTTACTTCTTAACAATTTTCTAAATAGAAAAAACGTATATATGAGAATGAAAACCTGTTTAGAATGCTTCCATGACTACTGTGGCATAGTGCATACACATGCGTTTCTTTGTGCTTTTTTTGTTTGTAAAATTTGTATTTGCTCTGCTGTATCATTTGAAAGGCCTTCACATACTCGATCATGTATCTAACCGTACAATTGGCTTTTGCCTAACATTGTTATATGTATTTTGGCAGCACTGGTTGGGTTTTCTGAAGAAGTGAAGAGTAGGTGTCACATAAAACATTCTTTTCCTCGTTATATGGTTGATTCCATATCCCAAGAGTTCATAATCGATAATGTTTTACATCCCAATGCTATTCAGCATGGAACTACCTCTTCCAGTAGCACGTCCACTAATGTAACCAGAAGGCAAAAATCTTGGGAGCTGATAGATCAAACGACGTTGGCACAGTCTAGTCATAAACAGCCTACAGTGCATCAGGTAAGATATCAGTAAGACTATTTTCTGTATTAAGTTCAATAAATTTATTATTATAAATGAAAATTTTATGAAAATACCGGGTGACAAAAAATCATTGGCCAGAGTTGTTTAATTTAGACTTTTGACATTTGAAACGAATATATAGTTTCTTGGAACCCATATATTCTATGAAAAAATAAATAATGAAATTGGGAAAAAAATTTAGATGGTTGTAAAGAAAATTGAATTATCTTTTCAATGATGTGACACTTGACCCCCTATGCCATTTAAAAATTTTGAGTTAATGCCCCCTCCCCCGCGCCCCTGTCAAAGAATCATCATATTTTTCATTTCAAAAAGTAGTATTGGTGAAACCCTCGAAATGGTTTTTTTTTCATGTGTCTACGTCAAACCGTTCAAAATTTAACAGGGGGAGGGGCTATTAAAAGCCGCACAGTATAACTACTAATTATTTGAGTGGTTAATTGCACTCATTATCAGTTTGAATTGACCCTCTATATTATCTTAAATTATCTACTCAACTTGTTTACCTTAAATTAGAAACGACCTGCTCTAAACTACTTGTTTGATAAATCCCCGACTTTTCTATGTCAACATCAAATTGTGAAAAAACTTTGGTGAGTTGGGTACACCCCCGCGGATGTTTCTGGGTTAGGTTTTTGAAAACAGTATTTTTTATGTGGACATATTTATTTATGTAGATGTAATGAAAAAGTCAAAAGTTTATTTATTTTTTAATTGAAAATAAAAAAGTGTGTCAAGCATTTATTTGTAGATAATACTTACACTTTAATGTTAATTTAGAAAAAGTACCATTTCCAATTTAAAATATTCGAGAAAATTCAAGAGAAAGATGATCCTGATTGGTGATGAATCAATTTTTCGTCAAAAACTAATCAAGTACTTCGTTTATTAGGTTGCTTTAAAGTTCTCGACCTAGGTGTATTTTCGGTAAAACCGGAAGTGATATTCCATTGTTTTTTCATGGAAAATATGGGTTCCAGGGAACTATATCTTCGTTCCAAATGTCAAAAGCTTTTGAAAAACAACTTAATGCCGCTCTTGCCAATGATTTCGTAGTCACCCGGTATATATATGTTGCTGTCTGTCTGTCGAATCTTGGAACTGTTGAGTCATCCTACCATTTATTTTAGGGTCGCAGTACTAGAGTTTCCGTCAGCAATGAAAATAATGTACTACTCGATCCAGAAGTACTAACAGACTTCTCAACACAGGCGTTAGTTTTGACAACCTTGGCCACTTTGGTCAAATACAGTACTGACGAAGGGGAAACTAGAACTTTATACCAATATCTGGCTGAAGGAGCAGTGGTTTTTCCTAAGGTGTTTCCAGTAATGTAAGTATATACTCTTCCAATTAAAAAACAAAAACTCAAAGCACCTGAAGTGACATCTGGATGAAGAAGAATTTAAAAGTTGCCTTCACTTCGCGAAATAATAATATTCTCCTTTTGATGCTCAATGACTATTATTCACCAGGGATATAAAATCTACAACATCCGCCAAACTCCATGAAAGAAATTCGACCACACAGTATTTTCAGACAAGCTATTATTACATGTTTGTTAGTAGATAAACCTCATTATTGACTGGATGAGTCTATGATATATTTGAATAATTGTACATCATGTGTTGAAAGATCCAGTTTTATTTTTGCAGAAGGTCCTCAGCCTCAGATGGTTTTCCTATGAAAGGGTACTGCTGATGGTATACCAGTAATAATTATAATAATATCTTTATTGTTATGAAATCATCAAGGACATGGACATTGTCAAAAAAAGAATAAAATACACTGATCACGTAACTAATGAGTAAAACTTTAACTTTACAAAAATACACACCTCAAAGACTCAACATGTAAATATAAAAACTTTGCTCAATAGACAGGAAACAATAATAATCATTTACTGAAATCAAACTTATAGAATACTTCTTCCTTCAAGCAATCAATGACTGAACTTCTGAATTTCTGAATATTGGGGTTGTTGCTGACCAAATCATAATGTGATTTGAAAATGTCAACAATGCATTGAAATGAAGAACTTCATTGGTATGGATACTCTTGATATAATATAGGCTTGCCATTGCGAGATCTGTGGGGAAAAGACTTGCATGGTTTTTGTTCGCAATGAATTCCACCAAGTTGTTGGATAGTTCACATTCCTCCCCCATTCTGTTCTTGTTCCAAATAGTGAGAGAAGAGCATTGGAGGAGAAAGCGGTATGAAGGGTACTTTCATCAGCAAAGCTGTAGACTGGACATGAAGTAGATCCCAACCAATCATTGATGTGAAGGAGAAACAGTGTTGGTGATAGAATGGATCTCTGCAGAATACTAGCATTAATAGGTAGAGTGTCAGATGAAACTTCATCAAACACCATGTGAAGAGGTCTGTATCAAAGGAAGGAGGATACCAAGAGACAGAACTGGGGCGGCAAGCTATAAGATGGAAACTTGGTGAGGAGTCCCTAGTGCCAAACATGATCAAACTTCTTGTAGATATCTAATTCCATCACCAGGTTTCAACATTTCCAATAGATACCTGGCATTTATGTGATACAATGCTGCCTGCATCGGCACAGATGACTTGAGACATGTTAGGGCGGTTTTTCATGCATACGATATCCGACGATCCGAAAATGCCCAGATTGGTTGAATTGGTAGGCATGACAACAATCCAACCAATCAGAACATTTTCGTACCATTGGATCGTCGGATATCATATGCATGAAAATGCGGCCTTCAGCTGGTCAAAAACTAATGATCTATTTTGTGTGTGAATTCTTTTATTTGTAATTGATACGATAAAAAATATTATTTCGATTTTTTTTTTTACTTAATTTTCTTCCTTTGTTTCAGATATAATTTGTTAGATATGAAAATAAATAATGTTTTGACTTCATGCCACGATGAAGAAATATTGGGTGCCGTCAGGAATATTATTCAAAATATGATAGCTTGTGAGGATACAGGTCAACAACAACTACATTATTTGCAGAGTTGTGGTTTTGGAGGGCTGTGGAGGTTTGCAGGACCATTTAATAAGGTAACAACATCATAACTTAGGCAAAATGTACAAGTATTTTAAATAGCCAACTCAGAATATTCTGAAATTATTTTTCATGTATTAATGTAACTTATTTACATGGATACTTACAGGGTAGGTCAATGCAAACGGCCATATATCAATTCACACAAAACATAACGATTATGATAGAGGGTGAATTGATAGCTCTCAGTATGTTCTTGGATCTATCCAAAGCATATCTGCTTGAATCATCAATTAATATTGATAAAATCAGAAATATATGACATATAGTACCTATCCGATCGCAGCCTTCATTCAGTAGAAATAAAACGAAATAGCAGAGCCTATGAGTCAGAAACTCTTCCCAAGGACGTGGGAATTTCGCAGGTAGTATTTCCGGCCCTCTATTGTTCGTCATCTACTTTTGAACGAATTATGCAATCTCAATCTAAACCAACATCCCTTTATAACTATTTCTGCAAATGACACAAGTCTGTTAGCAGGTGGTGAAACTTTCCCAGAGATGATGGTGAATAGTATAGAATAGTAGAATAGCACTAAGCACTAGTTCAACAAAAATAAACTTGTAATAAATTAATCTAAGACAAACCAAGACTACATTGATTATACAGTAATGGTAGACCTTCATAACTTCTTTTCGAACTGTCTTGCAATACGAAATTATTGGGAATCCACATCAATGAGAGCAAGAATTGGTCTTCTCTTATTGCTAATCTCACAAATATACTCAGTGGAATGCATGTAATTAGAGTTAAATCTGGTTATTATTATTCAAAATAATCCTCGTAAAAATTTTGGTGTGAATCATCAGTATTTAATCTGGATGACAAATATCTTTCTTTGCAGTATAACAACATGGCTGAGAGCAGTGAGCTGTTTGTGAATTGTCTCGAAGCAATGGTGGTGACGTGTCTTCCGGCAGAGGAAACCGAGGCAGAAAATGGAGAACTAACTCAATACCCGTCTATGTTGAGTGTAAGTTCGAATATGAACCTTTCATCTAGTCTATCGAGCTTGACCTTAGGATCGCCGACAGAAAAAGACATGAATCGTGACGTCGAAGGAGGCAGCACGACATCCTTGGGGCGTTGTTCATTCACAAAACAGCGTTGTGTCAAAAATAAGACTCACATTCACTCGGATAACTCTTCATATGACTAAAACAAAAATGGTTAGAAGAAATATTATCATTTTTGTTTGAAGTAAGTGCATACCTGGACAGTATCAACATTTGATCGTCGGTCATTGCTACTGAGAACTTGTGTGAGAGCACATTTGAAAGAATGTTTATTTTCCGAAACCCACTTTCTTGATTACTTGAATTTTGGACGTCTATCGTCTAAATATTTGAATGATTTCTACTTCTTTCACTTTTTCAAAACGTTTCGAGTGATCAAATCCGCAGCCGTCTTCAGGTAAATACTAAAAAGTCGTCGTGTTTTGAAATTGCTTCCTAATAGTCTGGTGGCAGGCAGGGTTTTCGTAGCCGAAGTGCGACGGGATCACCCAAGTTATTCTTATGTATTTTAACCCGCTGATTCTGAAATTCGAGGGTGATAAGCCGTGAAAGCACCCGGACCATTTTCCGAAGGAAATCGAAAAATCCATTTTTTCCAAAAACAAATGACGTCATAATATTTTGCATAACATTCTTTACAAAAAGGAATCTACAAGTGTTTCTCCAAAATGCACCGTTTTCGAGTAAAAAGTGCTCGAAATTCGAAAAAAATGCGATGTTCTCAATTTTCTGTGCTCTCTCATTTAATCACATAATGATATTTTCAGGATCATCTTGTCCCAAATTATTCATATATGTCTCGACTATGAATAACCCTTCTTGGGATTGGCCTTATTTTTACCCCTAAGATCATTAACTATAGTCCAGTTTTCTTTCGTTTTATTATTGGCAGTTTTTATTCTTTCTGCATTTGCCTAATTTTATTTTCTTGTATTAATTTTTTATTCGGGACAGATATATTTTTCTTTCAAAATTGCTGAACATGCGCTCAGCGAGGGAGGCTAAAATTGAATAGCTTGGCGTGTGTAGAATTCTACCGTGAAAGACGGTGTTATTGAAAGGGACATCAAGAACATTGTTTCTCAGTATTCTCCAATCCTTCTCGTGAAAAGTAAAGAAAATATGTCTACCTGACACCAATTTCTGAATTGGGTAGATGAGCCCTACTGCGCATGTCTGTTAAGTAAGTATGTTTGTTCAATGCAGATCCATGGCAATGCCAAAGGCAATGAATTCTGTAACCGGAATGTTATCCAATTCAACGATGACCCAAAGCTTTTACAAAAGGGCATCAGAAACAATAAATTCGAAATAATTACACTCTCATGCAACGAGTTTTGTCATGATGAAAATTTTAATTGCCTTCAGATGTGGTTTTCAGTGTCATTGGAATATCGTTATTTTTTTCTAGAATTCGAATATTCTATAACGGTGGAACACAAACCATCATTTGAACAAGGTTGAGGGAAACTGCTGGTAAAGGATACCCTCAATTTTTTATGACTGTCAACTTTTTTGCATAAACAAATTCATAGTGGTGTTAGGTGTGGGGTAATGTTTTCAGTGAGGTACTTCATAGTTTGTTAATTTGAAAGTGTATACTGGTTATTTATTAGAGGACGCAAAGTATTTCTCATGTCTATTGTAGTATTTAGTAGTGTTTTTTTATTTGTATACATCTGAATATTTAATTGTAGAAAACGTGAATTCACAGGAGTTTCAACATTTTGTTTTGACCAAAAACAAAGTATGTTTCCGAAAGGTCAGCTTGTCCCTTTATATAACGACTGTAGAATGGGAGTTATTTGATGAGCAGAACGTAATATTTCGTGAAAAACAAAAACGAATTTTAGAATCAATGACCATATTAATGTTGCTTCTTTTTTCTGTAAAGGAATATTTTGTCGTTTAAAGTGTATTTTTGTGGTGTTCAAATGAATAAGGTTCACCTAAAAAAAAAAAAATCGTTTAATGCATCAGTATATGCGTTTGCAAATAATTTCACAAGACCTTTTCAATGAAATGCTTAGGTCTCAGAATGTTAGTATATCACCGTTTCTACCGGCTCTGATTTTTTTTTTCATTTATTGATCGTTCACCCTCGTTTAAGACGTATATTGGGAGATTGAATCCAAGCTTGTTCTCTTCTGGTCGTTTAGAGACGATTACATTTTCAGTGGATTTGACCGATGTTTACTTTTGGCACTGCCCATTTCTGTGTGTGCTGCTACACTTGTGTTCAATTTGTTGATAATGAATTATGTTATTTAATGTTAACCCCATTGAAGACTGCTACTTTTATTGATTATATTAAGGTTAAAGTAAATTATAGATGGCATGCAAGTTTCTTCTAACTCTTAATATATCCTGAAATGAGCTGAAGGATATGTGAAACCAAATGTACAAAATATACTTTTAGTTTTATGCACCAGAATTATTTAATTTTAGTTTTTCATACACCTATTAATGTAAAATACATCTCAGTATTTTTAGGATTTCTGTTGTACATAAATCGTAAAAGTTAACAATCATATTAATGTTTATTTTGTTTGGATCATAACTTTGGTTATGATAATATATGAAGTTGTTTTTAGTTCATGTTGAAATTACGTATTTTTACTTCACTGTCACAATATTTTAAATGTAAATACTTGATCTACTAAATATTTTTGTATATTTAATTTATATATGACTAGTTCCTGAAAATTAAATGAAATCAAATTTCAGCTGTTTTTTATTTCAATTTCATTCTCCTCTAATCAATCAAAAATATGCTTTGTTTACGGAAAATGTTCATATTGACAAAGGGTTAAATTATTCTACTTATTATATACAGAGAGAGTTACTTCATCAATATGTAAATAGTAGAATGTAAAATCTAGAAACATAAAGATTAGTTTGAAATGGAAAAACAATGCAAAAAAGTAAAAATATACAGGGTGTTCCATTGGAGATTCCCAAGTTGTGATCGTTTCCGGTAAAAACGGAAGTGATGGAGGAGTATGAAATATCGGAAAATTTTCCAATACCAATAGTACAGTAGACATGAAGAGATATAACAAGTAAACAAAATGAGAGTCTACCACTAAGTAAAATTCCCTGATTTTTTCCTTGAGATCTTGTATTCCCAAATTCCCTGACGTTTCCAGGTAGCTAAGGACTCTGTGTCCCTACTAATTTTACAAAATTCAGAAGTTTCCATAATCAGTGGGACACACTGTATGGGTTCTTTTAAATTTCCATTTGAACCGATAACCTTCCCTATCTAGCACGTTGGCATCTTTCCAGTGGATATGGGTAATGTTCTGTCCGAGGGTGGCAGACTTTGATGTCTCTCCCCCTTATCTCCATCCTTATGGTGAGTGGTATTTTAGTCTCACCAATTTGAAGACTTCCTCATGGTATCTGGTTTGGTTTCAGTCAAAAATCTCCTCAATGTGCGGCCGAATTTGATGCAGCTTCTGACGTTGTGTTTGTCCCCAATCCTTGTTTGATACGCCTTTTATATATGGTAGAACTGGCCTGGTGTTTGATCATTGGTCCCTTTGTTGAGTATGCATTGTTTCAGAACCTCACCCTGTTCATCTTGGTAACCGTTTCATTTCATGACCCTCGATATGTTGGTTAGTTCCGTCTGTAGATTTCCTTTGCTGCTGTGTAAGGTCATTGCCATTTCCACAGGTGTCTTCACGATGCCTAATCCAATAACAATTACCTGCTACCAAAAAAGCGGATAATCAATAGACAACCACATGCTTTGTCTAGATGCCAATCCTGATGTCTAGAACTGAATATGCCCCCAAAAATCAGTAAGTGGCCTTGGTGCGCTACGGCAAATAATAATAATGATAGCCTTCCTATATCCACACAGGCAGTACTATTATTATTTAAGTCTACTTTTGAAATCTGCTAAAAACGTATTGTAAATTTCCAAAGAAAACGCCAAGGTAAATACTTTTCAAATGGAACATTTAATAAGGCTATTTTCCCACATTTTTCATTAAAATTATCTGGATCATGAAACTGATATGATACATTTAATCACATAACATGAATTTTGGAACACCTTGTGTATACTTCAGAAATTTGATAATTTAACAAACGCTTGAAGTATTTCAAATCATTTTAAAACAATAATAGTTGATCGCAAATATTTCATCTTGAAGAGCTGATTTGAAACTATAAATCTGTTGCCCTTCAAAATTGAAGTAACCAGATGAAAATCAAAGTCAACTCAGGTACATAATAAAATAAGTAAAAATTTAGGTTTTACCTGTTACTGACACTTGAAACCTTACAAGGTTTCCAATAAGTTTTTACAAAAAATCATTTGATTTCATTTTGGAAAAATTCAAGACATTTTTGGTTGCCCATTCGATCTCAAACAGAATTTTATTTGTTTTATATAGAATATTGATAAAATCTAATTTGTAGTACGGAAATGCATTTTTTCCAATTACTGCAACTCTGAGAGGTTCATATCTATGTATTTTGAAGACAGCTGGACACTAAGTCTAAAAATCACGGTTGTGTAATAATGGCTGAACTGTCTTTTAAAGCATTTTGATTATTACAGAAATTCTATTCTTCTATAACTATAGCAAAAAAATATTCACAACTATTAGAATATAAAAAACACCTATAAAATATTTATTTGTTCGGAGGCTGTATGTCCATAGTTTTACAAACCCATCCTGCTATGTCGACATGCTCTGATTCTGCTTTTTTAATCCAAGCATGGTTCTAAAAATAAAACTGGTTAATTTCCTGCTTACAATACACATCAATTTGTAACTATGATGTAACAATTGAGTCAAATAGATGAATAGCACAATTCAAAAGATAGAAACTACTCAAATCACCAAAACTATGTCAATTTCACTCGACGCGCGTTTCGCCAAGAAAGTTGGCATCATCAGGAGATCAAATCTTAGTAAACTACGTATGATACTCTAATCCTATTTATTGTACTGATCTGAGTTGTTAATTACGCTCATTATTCCCACCTACATACAATTTTTAACTTGCTTCCTTTCCAAGTAACGGGGTGTCAACTGCAACGCCACTTGAAGTAAAATTGATAATACAATTTCATGAAAAGAAGTCCATTGTTACTACTAGCACACGAAGTTTAATCAAAATTGGCCAAAAGAATTTTGAGTAAATCATAAAAAACCGATTTTTTATTAAATTTTTGACACCCCTTTCTGACACTCGGAAACGAATCAAGTTAGGACACACCTTTATATGAACTTTTCTTCATAAAATGTGACAAAGAATCGCCACCTGAAATTAAAGGCATCATTTAAGATACACTCTATATACCGCCATTGGAGATGGGTCCCTTGAGAGTAACATTCAAAATATTTCTTGGTGTTTTTAGATGGTGGTTAAATCTCATTGAATAACTGTGGTCATTACCATGAGTGCTAATGCTTTTTTTATTTTTAAATATGTAACACGATATTTCTAGAATAGAATTTGAAAGGTTCTTCAATTCTGGAACAAAACTGTCTACGTCAACCTGTTTTGTATCAAAAATAGCAAACATTTTACTGAAATTGATGTAGTATCTATTTTTTGAATAACATTTAAAACATCATTGACTTCTTGATAATATAATATCTTCAACTCACCATCAGAGTTTTGAGGTCAGCCCTATCATCAGGATTCTTCCTTAAACACCTATCAACAAAGTCTTTGAAATCATCAGTGAATATACCAGACGGTAGCTTGGGGGGAGGTTCATTGACAATATAGTCTAGGAGTTCAAATATTGCCATTGGTCTAGGACCCTTTGTGTGGTCTGGAGACTCACAGTCGTTCCTTGGACCAAAGATGGAAGCTAATGTTTTAGCATCTGGAGGCGGAATAGGATACATTCCAATGGCCATTTCCACTAAGGATAATCCCAATGACCATATGTCACTTTGGACTGAGTAGTGAGTTCCCTGTAACCTCTCTGGCTGGAAAATGAGTGAGATTACAAAAATTGAAGAACCATAGCTATTATACAAGGTACAAAAATAGCAGTTTTGAAACCACTTACTGACATATAACTTCTAGTTCCTACAAATGAATTGGCCATTGAATCAATCAGCTGCCCAGAAACACCAAAATCACATATTTTTATTTCTCCACTGCTGTTTACAAGTATATTACTGGGTTTCACATCTCTATGCATAATAGCATGCTTATCTCTCAAGTAGCTCAAGCCTTTTAATACTGCAGAAGTGATTTTCCCAAGTATATTCTCAGGAATTAGTCCAGCTTTCTTCAAAATTAAATCAAGTGAACCAGCATCCATGTATTCCATACAAATGCTAATTTCACCATCGCTATAAAATGCACAGTAGAAACCAACAATATGTGCGAAGTTACATTCATGCAAAACTTTCAGTTCACGGATGATCTGCTTTTTTATAGCTGGTTTCACTTCTAGATGAATGAGCTTCCTTGCCATTATAAGACCACTTTTGTGTCGGACCTTAGTTACAACTCCTCCATTACCAGAACCAAGTTCTCCTAGTTTTTCAAAATCATCATCTGCAAACTCTCCACCTATCTGTTCCTTTTGGCACAAAAATACTTCTATTCTTTTGCGCTGAGTATCATCCATATCTAGTTCTTCCAATCGTGCAGTCAAGTTATCAATGCTATTGTTTGTGTTGGATCTGAAAGACAAGCATAAGAGCCTTTGAATTAATATTGGTGCATAGACTTACACTGCAGGTTTTTCGGGAAACGAAGTCGGTGTTACTGTTGGTGTTTGGTCGATCGAACCAGGTGGCAGTGTTAAGTTTAATTTATTTTTGGACATCTTCGATTTTTGGTCACAAAAATGGTAATCACATTCCAACTACAAATTACAGTTTTTAGTACAAATAACTGTATTTATTGGAAAAGAACAAACACCTTGAGTACGGCATCAACAGCGCAAAGACGTAAATTACCAACCAGAAAACTTTTAACTCAAAATTTTTTATTTTTATGTAATTCACAACCACAGCCAACGTCCTCCGTTACATTACCAAAACTCGATAAAAAAATTTACAGTAGCAGTGGCCTTGAGATCAAAATCGAGTTCAAGTGTCAAGTATTCTTCTTCTATAATTTTTTGTGGACTTCGCGAAAGCTCAAAGCAATCTGGGCCCCTATTTTCAAATGTCGACTACCCTAGTCGCATGAGACAAAATATTTCTATCACTTTTCTCGACCAAGCATAAAAAAGAGATGGAGATATTTTGTCGCATGCGACATAGGGTAGTAGACATTTGAGAATCGGGCCCCTGTACCCGGATTACGAACTCTTGATTCGAGTAGAAACGATATATTCATCTTCTTTCTTTACATGCTATTAGTTGAAGAGGTATGTAACGTTTGACACGAATCGAGAGTTCGTAATTGGGAATTCAACATTAGGGATTTCGGCATATTCCCAAGATTTTAGCTATTGTTTATGTGCATCTTGTTGAACCTGTAATCTCTATTGATAAGTGATGAATTTCTGGTACATATAAATGGTGAATATTCTGTTCTTCTGTTGACATAATGTACTCGAGAGTAGTTCAATTTCTGCGACTTTGGCGCTGGCATCTAATGTTGAATCCCCAATCCGGGTGCAGATATTCGCAAAATGCGTTACCGCCAGGTGGAGCTAAAAATTTAGGCGTGGAACAAATGCTGATCAGCTGCTAAATTCCAAAAGAGACCATAAGGTATATTCGTTTGCATCGAGGTGTAGCACTTTCCTAAAGCTGGTGTAATTTACACTCGATTTTAGCATTCGTTCGCAAATGAATTTGACACATTCCTTTGTTTGAACTGCACTCAGCTAAACTCAATTCAAAATGTGGTGTAAATTACACTACACCTCGATGCAATCGAATGAATCTATCTATACCTACAAAAATACCTGTTTTGAAGTGAACATGAACTATCCTTTTCTACACAATTTATGGCAAGAGGGGTGACGGGTGGTGAAATGTAATGGACAGTTTGTTTACATTTAGAGTAAGAAGGTCCATAATACAAATGAAGAATGACTTGATCCCGAATGAGCGGGCATACACGAAACTACCCGAATGAATACGGACTTAACATGTATAAGGCCCTCACTTGTAAATAAAGTTATAGTATGTTGACTTCAAGACAAGGATAGAAAATGTTTCTATGTATTTTATTACTCTGAGTATTACTCCGAGGGTATCCAACGTTGCCAGATCTGCTACGCATTACACTCGCTCTGTGATTGATCACTGTAATGGCGGGAAATTTAAATGACAAATCATTAGCCGATCTAACCTGACCTGACTAAACTACCTTGTAAGTTGAAAATTGCGAAAATTATTAGAGTTAATGAGTTGAAAAATGCGTGAATTATTAGCCAAACCTAACCTGACCTTACTAACACCTAGCTTGCAAGTTATGAAAATACAGCACACCTCAGAGTAATAAAAGACAAAGAGATGCCCTGCCTATACCTACACAAATACCTGTTTTGAAGTGAACATGAACTATCCTTTTCTGTATAATTTGTTGGCGAGGGGGGAGACGGGTGGTGAAATGTTTAGGACAATTTGTTTACATTTAGAGCAAGAAGGGCCATAATACAAACGAAGAATGACAACTTGATCCGAATGGAATGAGCGGGCATACCCGAAACTACCCGAATGAATACGGACTTAACATGTATAAGGCCCACGCTTGTAAATATACAAAGTTATGTTGCCTTCAAGACAAGGATGGAGAAGGCATCTCTATAGTCTTTTATTAGTCCGAGCAGCACACCCATATTCATTGGTAACGTTGTCATGTCAAACTCGCATCGGATCGAGTGTTCATTTCACTTCTGGTTCAAAATCGGTAATGAAAGGAACCAAAAATAAACCCTATGTGAACTAGAACATGGTCTAATTCCGTGCGTGCTCACTCCGCGTTTTTTAAGCACACGACAGGCACAGGTGTAAATACATTTTTTTTTTTAATGAAATTTCAATAAAAAAATTATGGGTAGAATTGGATAAGAAAAACATATTTCCATGCTTTGTTTTTCATTTGTCAATGCCTTATATTGTTTATAAAAAAATAACATCCTAATTTTTCCAACGGGTATCGTTTCTTCGAGCCTTTGAAGAATAGCTGAGTCCAAGGTTCAAGAAAACAAAAAAATAATGAGATTTTGCTTTCCAAATATCAGGGTTTTTATGTTTGAATGCTCAACTTCTCAAAAATTGTTAATGAATAAAAGCATAACTAATATAAAAATTGCGGTAAAATTGTTTTGCCGACGGCTTAATGTTTATTCATGTATTCATTTAAATAATTGTTTTTCTATAAGCGTCCAATCCGGGCACATGACCCGTATTTTCACCGCGCAACTACCTTATAAATATTGGTGGTTCAGTTCGGGGACTTTTTTCAGGTAATTTCTTGCTCTCTCTGGAGCTCATTTCCGAACTTGGATACCTTTGGAGATATTGGGGCAATTTGCAATTTTCGCGAGCAGAACTTTCTTTTTTATACATTTTTCTATTGGTCATTACAAATTGAATGACACCTCGCTCACAATTTTCGGTCTCTCGAGAAAAATAGTCATCCAAAAAAACACCTGTGAACCAGATTAACAGCTGAAGAAAAAAAAAAAAAACAAGAAAAAAAGGGTAAGAAAATGCAGAACAAAGATTACTAATAAGCCCTCTAGATACACGTGATTTCTTGGAACCACTGGGATTAAACTAACGACTGAACCTGACCAACTAACAATTCAAAAAACCTATTTTACTGGGTACTACATGAATTTGGACAATCATACCGAAGAGCATTAGACATTCATCTACAGGAAACGCGCCAGAATTACACAGACATTTGAGACGTTAAAATTGCAACGAAGAGGACGGATCAATTCCTCGTAGATCAAAATCGAAAGAGAAAATACAAGGAAGTTGCATTCATCTAAGACACTAATTGTCATTTATCACATGACGACGTTACAAATAACAAAGAATAGGACAATGGACCTTCTAGACACTCATGCATGCTTATTGTTGTCAGTTATATTTGCCACTGTGATAGAAAAAGATACCCAACTCTTGGGACAGGTCAGAAAATCTCCCTGTGAAGGAGCAAGAATATTCAATGTACTTTTAATGCATTTGTCTGGTAGTACTAGTGAATCTATAGATTCAGCCATCTCAGTTTGCTGAAGAACACCTTGCTTTCCTTTCATGATGGGTACTAAATGATAACTACAAATGTTCACCACCAACTGAATAAAGAAAAAACTCAATTGAATATCTTTATTTACCCTCCAATTCTCTCCTTAATAATAATTCAAATACCAATAATTTTAAAAAATGCGACATCATTCTCATCAATGCAATAAAAAAGTTGAAAATTTTATTCAAAGCTTGTTTTCCTGACTAGAATAAAACTAAAACATTTTGGAAGTGAACAATCTGAATTATTAAAAACTAAATGACAAATAATTACCAATGACAATAAAGAACAACTCACATAAAACAAGATAAAATAACAACACCACTTCCTTTTCCATGGAAACAAATATTCAGGTCAGATGGAACCTTATCGTCAAATTCAACTTTTTATGGAATGGGTTATTTTCAACTGATTACACAAGGGTTTTCCGAAAATACCAGTTTATATTTCTACAACAGAATATGTTCATTTGAAAAATTTCAAAAATGATATATCCACAGACCCACATTTATGGGGATTGTTGAGCTAGTTCACTGGGAGATGTCACCTGCTGAAATATATGAATGGGCTTTTAGAAAACCGTGTATGTCCCAAAGTTCAAGATTCAAATATTCAGGATACTGACATGACCTTGTTTTCTACCTCTCCTGCAATGAAATGACCGATCACAATCGTTTTAACCGAGTACAATGGAAAGCTAGAGATACTAATTAATGTTAGTTTCATAACAAAGAGAATTGTTCCCTCTACTTCGAAAGAGTTGAAGAACGAGGCCATTTTCACCATACAGCATAACATCGGTACATTTAATGTGATTCTACAGAATCGTTGAAAAAATACAATCCCAAAAACATAGAAAAAGGGATCGATACAGAAGAACAAATGTTGGGAAACATTCAAAATTTTCAACAATTTCCCCATTACTACAAATGGAAAGTTGCAGACCAAGGCCATTCGTATTGTAACTATCAACTAGATATTTGATCCTATAAAAACAAACGTCAATAATATAATAAACTATCAATTCAATAATAAAGAAAAAAGAATTATACATGAGAACAATTCTTGGGAATTCTTTATAAAGGTTAGCTCATAGATAGCTGGCCAAGGGCCAATAATTTCTCTACAGCAGCATTTATATCCCCAAATGTAGCGATGAGTGCCTGTAAATTGGCTTCCCTGTTAAGAAAACCCATAGCAGCAAGTTGGTTGAGCTGTGACTGGTATCGCTCTTCTGGTGGTACTGAATTTTCTTGATTTCCCATACCAGCTGCTACTCTAGCCATAAACTGTAAAAAAAAACTTTCATCATTTAGCTCAGAGTATTAGTTTTAATATCCATACAATGCAAATAAAACACATTTTCAAATTTCAATTTTTGCTTTCCTATCAAGACGGTATATCAAAATATAAAGTTGATAAAAATTAAGCTATGAGTTTATTATGGACTTAACAAAAGCATACAACCGTAATCATCAACTTCTACTGAAAAAATTCAATCTCTACTGAATAAATGGTTTTGTACCAGAAAGATCTCAGCAAATAATAGTTACTAAACAGGGTGAAACTGTTAAGTCAAAAACCGAACTTGTTAAAATGGAAATTCCACAGGGTAGTATAATTGGTCCAATAATATTCAAACAGAATTGCAAGAATGATGGCCAAATTCACCTTCCAGAATAATTTTTTTTATATACATATATACATATATATATATATATTTATATACACTACTCACAATGAAATAAGAAAAATTGTAAAGACAAGATTGTAATCACTACTGGCTGAAGAACCTCGGTCGATGGCCATTTGGTTTTATTATTATTACCAATAAAGAACATTTATTATTATAATTCATCTTATAAAGTATGGGCCATAACGTTTGCAGCATATGGAAAATATTTTCATTGTCAGAGTTACTTACTCATAAACCTGTATGAATATCTTGTTTTTCAGAAGTTTGGACAAATAATCGTACCTACCACGAAATATAAAAAGTTCAATGAATTTGATATTCCAAAGGCGTATTGCTTGGTATTATTTAATCTGTTTTGATTTTATTATGAAATTTTGAGATTCTTGTAGAGGAAAATTTGAAAGACTTTCAATATCAAATGTGTTGGTTTCTAATGATTTATTAAAGATCAGCAGTAATGGCAGTGCCAGTATATGGGCGCTTTATAGAAATAGGCTGGAATTCCATCTAAGCCTATTGCTGCTTTTGGTTTCAAAGATCTGGGGGGCTATTTTTGACCGTTCGCAATATTAACGAAGACACGTATCGTTACAGTCTGAGTTATGGATATTATGTGAATAACATGGGGATAACATCAGAATGTGACGATACGAGTGCACGTTATCATTGCGAACGGTCAAAAATTGTACCCCTGATGGCATCTAGGATGTCTGAGAGTAGACTGACTGCAGATATATATATATAATTATATATATATATAATTGTAAGAGTGTCTAAGCCACAGTCTTTATACTCAACATCTTTTGTAATTGGAACACTTTTACTATAGACTGACTGGAAGTAATTTGCATAGGCATTTGTCTCAAAGATCTCACCATTATAAGTGAACCTGTGTGTTATAGTCGAATGGAATGGAGAGTGAATATGCACTAGAGGGTTCCCAGAAAGTGATAAAGTTGTTTCAGTTAAATTTGACAGTACATTGTTCACAGAATACGAATTATACTTACATTAAATGCCCAAAATAATTCTGTCCTTGGAAGACCCAGTTTCGAAATAAATAAAGATCATAATGATTTTAATTAGTTTTTACTCACCTCTGTGAACTGATTATTTGCAGAAACAGATGGAGTTGAAGTTGTTGGTGTTGTAGCTGAAGCAGTTGTACTTGTCACATTCGTAGTACTAGACTGGGTGGTTCCTGTTGAAGCACCAGTAGATACATTCCCTGGTACCATCGTGTTGAGCAGAGTTGGAGCTGTTTGCCTGAGAGTTTCCATGCCCTGCTGAATTTGCATAATGGCATTCATTGCTTGGGGATTCGACATAAGATTAGCAACCTCTGGATTCTGCATTTGCTGCATGATTTGCGGCAGCATGCCCCGCATTTGCTCCTGTAGAGCTGGATTGCCTGCGAACATTGGGTTACTTGCTAGGAGAGACTGGGTCAAGTTTGGATCAGCTACCAAAGCTTCCATCATAGACTGCATATTTGGAGATGACAACATGTTCTGGATCATCGAAGGATTTTCATTCATTTGCTGGTATAAATTGGAAATCGGTGGAGTATCTCGGGTTGTTGAGCTAGCTGTAGTTGTTGGTGGAGATGAACTTTGGTTTGGGTTCCATGGATTTGGGAGTGGCTCAGTGTTTACCCGTCCTTGTTGTGGATTATTAGCAGATGTGTTATCAACCAAACCCGCAAAAGGATTGCGAATCAACTGATCAGCTGTAGCAGATAACATGGGTTCTTGTATGTCACGGTACATTCTTTGCAGAGCATTATAACCCCCTGGAATACTCTCCAAGTTGCTTATGGCTCTATCATGGCTACGCATGAGTTCTTGCAGCATTGATGGATTGCGAGCAAGCTCCATTGTTTGCCTCAACAGCTCGGGATTGTTGAGCATATGATTGATTTCTGGATTCCTTTCCATCAGTTCTTGCATCTGTGGGTTTCTAGTGATGAGAGCCCTCATGTTATCAGGATTATACATTATTCTTTGCACCAATGGATTATCTAGTACAGTCCTGAGCATGTCAGGGTTGGAAAGTAGCTCATTTTGCATTCTAGATTGGAATTCTGAAAGATTACCACCTACGCCTAGGAGATCCAAGCCAGGCATCCCCCCTAAACCTCCGAGACCAGCTCCAAGACCAAAAGGATTTGCAGCTGGTGCTGAGGGTTCAACTGAAAAGAAATTACATCCTAAAATTTGTTTACAGGACTCTTTAATCAACAATAAATGAAAGTAAGTAGCCATGGGAGTAGTTGTTTTCTGACAGGTATTTATCACAATAAAACTAGGTTGTAGGTGTATATGGGAGTAAAAAGGGGCAAAATAAAAATAAATATTATGATAACATGTTCAAAAAAACAAAGATGAAATAATTGAATTGAAAACAATTTTATTTAATTTGTTTCACCTCAGTAAAAACAAAGCAACAATTCACACATTTTAACATACTGACCTCTATATTTCTTGAAATGATTCTATAAAAGTTTCCGATTTGTTTCTGAAAACCTGTAGAGTTGCGCTGTATTATACTTCAACTGTTATAGTCAGTAGTTTTTAACAGAAGTTGCTTATGGTGAAATGTTGAAAGACAAAGGTGCGCCTAACAAAATTAGTGAATGAATTATAGTTTAAAAAAAATAAAATCACGCTTTTATAGTAGGACGGACTAAAAATCTTTTTAAAAACAAATTTTTATTTGTAAACATAGAACTAAAAAGTAAAAAATAATTCAGATTAGTTGGATGTGGGTGAAAATTAACTTACCAAATTTTTTATTACTTGGTTTGTTAGTTATAAGTGAAATTGATAAAAGTGTGTTAAAAAGACTTCTTACACTATTAATCCATGACACACAAAAGAACTTATGGGTCGAGGTGTTTATGAGGCAGCACATTCTGTACGACCCCCCTACAATCTACTAATCCATTTATTGATGACATTTTCTCTCTTCGAACCCCCCACCTCTACGTCATCAAAAATAAGCAAAGCAAAGACCACCCACCCCTTATTCAATGGTTACCTAATACTTGAACAACCCCTTTTTAAATAATATTTGTTAGCCCTAGGAAATGCAAAATATCTTTGATATTACATAGAAAAAGGTGTTACTTGAATTATATAAGTACCAATAGACGTTGATGGACTATTTTCATAATAATTTTGGCAATATAAGTTTTCAGCCAAAAATGATTGAGAAAAAGCACATGTTACATATAGTGGTGGGTGTGGCCATACAAAATGAAGTAAGATATCTTGATCAATGAATCCCAATTTGAATATGTAACTTGGCTAGTTCTTCAATTTATTTACTCATTTGAGAAAAGAACATACGTTCTCACATACAACTTTCAAACACCTGTTTTGAGAACATTGAAATTGATTCGGAGATTTTTAAGTAGCTGATTAAATAGTGTAAAACCAACGAAAAAAATGTTATACTCTATTCTACTACACGAGAGGAAAGACATAAACTGCAGTAACTAAGGGTGTTAAACGCCGACAGTCACCAGAGTGCCCAGACTGGTAAACTAAAAGAAATTTTATAAATGAGGTTTTTCAGGAACATGACATTTTTGAGACACAAAATAACCATCCTAAGTCGATATACGGAACATGCCCCAACTAGATAAATGTACACATTCAGCAAGTCACAAGATTCCTTCTCTAAAGTCAACATTAGTGAAACTAGAAGTAATAACATGGAATATTTTGAGATGTTCAATTATTATGAGAGGTTAACTATAGGATGCAGATTCAGCCACAATTGTACCTCAATCCTATATAACTTAGTGAAGGAATCTACAATTCAATGAAAATTTCAACATATGAAAGTTTCAATATCAAAACCAACATCTTTTTAAAGAAAAGCTAGTAACCTGGAGTTCGTGGAGGTGCACTTTCCGTATTTCTTTGAGCTGCTCTGATAACCAAATGTAAAGTGAGTCCATCTTTGATGTTATGTTGTTTCAGACTGTCATTATCTTTCAAAATCTTTCCAGCAAAAATAAGGCATAGCTGATCAGGTTCTGCAGGAAATTTTTTCATTATTAACTCCTTGAACTGAAAATGAAGTAGTCAATAGATAATGAATTGGGCCTGGGTATTTTAACTTACATCTTTTACTAGACAATCTTCATCCACTAAAAACGATTCTTTCTCTTTGGGAGTTTTAACGTTAACCGTAATTTTGTGTGAAGCGTGTGCTTCGTCACTAGGTGTACTTTTTTGGGGCGTCTGATCATTTCCATTACTATTTACCGGAACGTCGTCAGCCATGTTTGCCTAGAATGACTATTATTTTTCTATCCTACTAAAATTTTGTGACTTTTTCTTGACAGTTTATTACTGAAATAATGACGTCGCCCAAGACAGTAAACAATTAACTGATATTATATTCAACTATTGAAGTACAATGTCCAAGAATAAAAATTCTTTAGAATATTCTCGTACTAGTGGTATATTTTTTATGTCTACGTCAGAAATCAGTCGGTCTTTGATGATGTCAATTGTCAAATATATTTTCAGTGTCGTGTACCGTTTTAACTGGTTTGACAGCTATATTTACAATCTCTCTCTCTTATCTCTCTGCCTTTCTCTCTTTATGGTATAACCATTGCTTCGTAATGGACGCCTTTGGACAGTTTTCCTTCAGATTCTATCGAAACGTGATTGAAACACAAGTTTTATTCTGTAGCGTATCTTTGATTTTGATAGCTATTACTATCCTGTGCTGTTCTTTCAATTCGGAGTCTGCGCAAATGGTGCGACATCTACAATTATTTGGTTGAACTAATACTAAGTAGATCACAGTGGAATTATGAACACTCAATTTGATCGAGTTTGACGTAACTCGTACCGAAAAGAATGTCGAGTCATACCATACGATAGTATGGTATCGTGACAGCTCTCGTATCGAGTCTTCATAATTCCACCTCGTCTTTCTTGCCATAAGCGGGAGTGTGTTTATTTCAATAGTTTTCTCTTTATTAATCGATTTTTGGACAATGAATTGGGTCAAGTGATATTCTTTAGTGTTCATAGTTTCAGAATAGAATAGTCAACTTGAAGAATGTGTGATAAACTCATTTCAACTTTCGACATTTCGAGTACTTCATTCAAATTTTAAAGTGACTGAAATAAACCCATTAGCAAAGCACCATATTGGATGCGACCCTCATGGTTGCCAACTGCGCAAATAGTTTTGTTACTTTTGTCTCTGTCTCTCCCATGGATTCAACCATAATGTAATCTCACTTATTCTGTTGAAAATAAAGTTCTATGGTTCACGGAACGGGTCGCCTAAATTTTTAGCGTCACCTAGCGTGAACGCATTTCGCGAATCTTATGAGGACTTCCTCGACTTTTCCATTTGGGTTTCTTCTTTGTGCTAAAACAGGGTTTAGTAGGTTAGACAACTCATATCTGAGGTTGGACAACTCATATCTGAGGTTGGACATGGCACAAAACAAAAATTTAGGTGATCTGAATATGAATATATACTGTAGAGTGTATACATAGTATCGGAATCTTTTCATCTGGGGTGCAGTCAGAAATTTACGCGACCAACAAGGAACGCAATGACATGACAATACCACATAAATAAGAGAGATGCACTACTGTGCGCATATCCTGTTACCCCACCCGACGAACTAACAGATCACGTCGATATCCCTTCCTCGAGCGAGTAGAGGAGAAATTTGAATGCTCTCTCAACATCAGAATCGGAAACTTTTTATCTGGGGTATACACAGAAATCTACGCGAGCAACAAGGAACGCAATGATATGATAATACCACATTTATAAGAGAGACACACTAATACTGTTCGCCTATTTTGTTACCCTACCTGACGAATTAACAGTTCACGTTGATATCCCTTCCTTGAGCGAGTAGAGGAGAAATTGTAATGCTCTCTCAACATATAGCAAGCTATTCTTTACGCTCTCATGAAACCACTATACCCAAGACGAAAACTTTTCCGATACTGTAAGTATTTAAAAAAATATATAAAAAATTACTAGTTGACCGTCAATTGACGTCACCGCGATTCCTTCCGCATGCTTTTCCATTCTATTTGTACCCTCGAGCCTATATGAAATTGGCTGCGAAGCCGAGCTGAGCCAGTTTACTAGTAGCCCGGCGAAGTGCCATACATTGTTTTTATTTTGGAATACTTAAATAAAGTTCTGTTTCTGTCTGTTGTGTTCTTTCATCCGTATATTATAGAGGTTAAAGCAGCCGGTATTCCTGCAAAGCAAGTGACTGCAATTAAAGCCTGCAGTCTCTTGAGTAATCGATATAGAGTTATACGAACTGACCCCTGGAATACCGCATCTCCATCTGTAGCTGCCCTGGGCCTCCCACCTTGTTCTAGACTGGGAGAGTGGAGCATATCGCTATAAAATAACTGGCGTCCGAGGGATTTATTGGGTTTTGATAGGTTCCCGGTGTTAGGGAACTGTAAATGATACAATAACCGAAAACTTTATAGTAACCTCCGCCGGCAGAACCACCGAAAGTACGTTACAGCTTGTGAGAGCCAGGGAGATCTGAGACCTACAGCTTACGTACAATTTGATTCCGAACCACTTTAACTCATAGCGGCGTCGGTGCATGGAGATCGAACCCGAGCCGCCGGGATGAAAGCAAACGCTTTTAACACCTCGAAGACAATTTCGTACATACTTTTCTTTGGCTCTCGCACGATGTTCTCTGAAATAAAGTTTTTCGCTGCCGGTGGATTACGCACAACACGTGAATGATTGAAATATATTAGAGGTTTCCGGGGACTCTCAAGTTTTCCGCGATGCTTGACCGCCTCACCTCTAACTTGTTTGTAGCTACTAGAAATCATGCCATTTCACTAATTATTATTATTTCTATTCAACCACTATTTCCTTTCCAAGTCTCACCCTTTCACTCTCTCATTTCCACTTAACACATCCTTTGTGTTAAATGCGTTTCTCCTTGAAAGAAATACTTCAGTGATAAATCAATGCCATCTAAGGTTTTAATAATTACACTTCGTTTCCTGTTTGCATCGATGAAGAATAAAATGCGTTCTCCGCTTTCATCAAAGAAGCAGGAAGACCCAATGAACATCGGATTAAATTAGAACTGGGCCTTTGGATGTATCAATTTCTTCGTGCTAATTGTCAATCCGCCAGAAAATTGAAACTGGAAGTTTAAAGACTTTTCTTTTGTCGGTTAGAAAGTTTATTACGACTTCAAATTGTACAATTTTAGTTCAGTTTTCAGAATTACACTGAATCATTGGATTTAATTGAATTGCCACGGCAAGCAGTATGAAGATCTTTTTTTCAACATTTTACGAAAAAACTATGATTTTGTCGAAATGTTTGTATTGTTGTGTCGAATTCATGATTGAGACAGTTTCTCATAAGCCCATCATGCGGCCCATAGGTACTTATCGAGATCCAGTGTGGTACAGTAGCAATTCAGGAATGTTGCTGATATTCGCATCCGCATACGAAATTGCGGATCTTCCGCATCGAATTTGTCAGGAAGCCATGCTTGAAAATCGATCTTGCTATGATGTCAGATTGGTCAAGTGAAGATGAGATTCAAGAAACGCCAGAAAATGCTGGTGTGGTATCAATAGGGAGATAGGGAGAAAAGTAAGTAATGTAGATTTCAGTTGGCCAAGAAAGATATCTACAATCTTAGAGTCAAATTCTAGACCATGACTCTTGAGCCATTTCACTTTCATTAGTTTCATTTGAATCTTCATGTAGACCTCCAGTAAATAATGCAGCAATTCCTGGCATCGATCGTGTTGGGAAAAACGGACAAAAAAGAGGTGCATATCTTTGAATCTGACGTTTGAATGAGACCGTATTGACCCCTGTTTGACGAATCTTCCAACTAGATAGATTCTTGATTCTTGCTCATCTTGCTATTATATGTTATAGCCGTAGGTACAGTGTATAACTTGAACGGAATGCCCATTTTCCACTTGCTGAATACCTTTCTGAAAGATGTTCTCATTTGAAAGCATTCAGTGGAATAAAAGCTAGCAAATGCTTATTATATAAGTCTCTCTCATAACTAAACAAAATGAATAGATCTACTTATTTCAAGAAATCCGAGTAAAAGCATTACTTTGCTTAAAGGTTATTCATTAGACCCATTGCCCTAACAACACAGAAACATCCCAGGTACGTCCATTTTATGTCCCAAAGTGTCCCTTCGGTACAAGGGCATGTATGGGACTTCCTAGAGATGTACCGCAAGGGATTTGTGTTGGATGCTTTAGCTGGTACATCCTTGGAACAACCCAGGGATGTCCTGGGTACTGAATATATCATGTGACATCCCATATTTGTCCCTTTTAGTGGCAAGCGGATGTCCGTGGGATGTCATTGGAAAAAATAAGGGATCTCCCCGGGATATCCAGAGGATGTACCTGTGTTGTTAGGGTGACTTTAATATAAAATAGTGGTATTGAAATTTTCAAACCGCCATAGATAGATTTTTATGAGCTAACAATCGATAGTTTAAATTATTTGATATCTGCCATTAATATAGTTCTTTCACTGAAAACTTTTACGTAAAAATGCTCGTTCGAATGAAAATATTAAAAAGTACCCCCTGTGGTATAACACCATTGGCAACATTGCCATATAGGCACTTTCAATAAGTGCCGATCTATCGGTATTAAACCTGGTGTCCAGCGTGCCATTATTTTTTATGCCTCACGAAAGTGCACCTATCCCACATACATCTCATTAAATGACCTTAATGGACAGAGCTGTAGTTAACTCCGTAATTAAACTTTCAAATTGTTATGTTCAGCAAGATAAGGCCGCTCAGCAATCGTATTCGAGCATTTCACTTTATGATTAGGGTACAATTTATGAGAATTCCCGGTTTCATGGCATCCTTCAATTTATTGACTGGACCAGTGCGCTTTGCCTCAGTTACCGTTTGAGTACAATTTCGTTAATTAGTTTAAATTCAACTCGCCATTCCAACCTTTATTTAATCGTTGAGGTTAGGTCGGAATGAAAACCACTCTGAAATTAGGGTCATTATTTGAAGCGGAGATATATCAACTGAAGACAAAACAATTGAAATTTTAGATATCTTAGAACTGACGTGGCACAAGACTAAGTTCATAATGTGTACATCCTTACTTAATACCTTGAAATAATTATGCTACCTAATAAGGTTCCTATAGTGCGTTGAGAATCGTGACTCTGGAAGCAACGCAGCCAAGCAGGCTTATTTTTTTTAAGTTCTGTTAAGTAGGTAGGAATTGGTGTTCGTCTTGAATTTCTTAAGGCTGTATGCCTCCAGCTTTCCACACAGCACATGTACGTACAATGGACGTCGAATATGGATGTTCAGGACGTCCAATGGATGTCCAGAATTAGTCCAATTTACATTTAATGGACGTCCAGGACAATATTATGGACGTACAATCAGAGTCCAGAAAACGTCCAATGGATGTACTTTGTGCGTATTTTGGGCGTCCATTGTGTGTCCATAGTGTGTCCATATTTGGTACATTGGATGTCCAGAATATCCAAATAACAACCACTGAGGATACATATACGAAAGTGTCCTGGAAATAATGAGCAATACTTTTAAAAACATTTGCAAAGGTGAAAATAACACAAGTTCCCATATATATATTGTTCTTAATTGTGCCCCTATTTGACATTGTTAGTCCTTTTATAGATAATCACAAAGATCCAGAATCATCCATGAAGTTATCACAAAAATCTTGGTGATACAATATTAATATTTTAAAAAGGGAATAAGAACGTAGGTAGTGTTTTTATCAAAAGCATATAGTAGCAGAAGTATTGCTCAATATTTGAAGAACACCCTGTATAAATTACATTTCATATCAGGAAGTTTACATTTTGTTGTTGGAGTCCAACATTCTACAGTGTGTTGGACCATAATTGAAATGTTTACGAGCATGGATTGTGTACATTTTTCAAAAAAAACAGGGAACAGAAGTTATTTTCTTGAATGATAGGTTCAACCATACCTAATCACGTCCGCCATTTTGGATTCGCCATTTTGAATTTATGAATTTTGACAAAAAAATTCATAATCTCATCTGTACAGTAGCTTTGTTGGTGTTAAGACCCAGCAAAAAGGTTAGTATTTGCTTCATCCCGAGGTTTCGTTGCTAGTGTTCCATGTTCCCTGGTTAGGGGAGGTAATCAGCTTGAAATCAGCCCAGTAGGATATTCAAAGATCTTTGATGGTATCTTGGCGTTGTAAGCCGAATTCGATGATTCAAATGTCTCCTTCTAGATGTTGCTTGCTTCCGCATATTCTAATATGGTCTCGCATAATTCTGGTTTCTCAATCATCGACGGTATGCGAACAGCTTTGGAGCAGTTCCAGTTAAATCAGGGTTTATCAAATTATGTTCTTATTAGTGTGTTAGGTATATATGTTTGCAACCCCAGCATTATGATCTCATAACTGAATTACATGTAGCCGTTCTCACCCCTGCCAGCCGCTTGCTAAGCCCCTGGTCGCTACCTTAGTCTAGGCCACAGTTTCCAAAATTTTCAGCAATCCTGTATACCTTTAATATATTATACAGTTAATTGCCAGAATGCCTAATTTCGAGCAAAATCGAGCAGTAATTATTGAACATAATGCAGGCTCATTGCCCAAAGGTAGAATAAAAAGGTCAAACAATTCCAGTCCAGATAATGTTAAACGTACAACAAAATTCAAATTAGAAAATGCGTCGGAAGTGGTTAGATGCCGAATTAAAACTCCAGTTTTATGTCAGTAATATCAGCCGGCTATGGGGCAAGTTTAAAACATAGGGGTCGTAAAGTTGATTTGGATTTGTCCCTTAATTTTTTGCCCGTCGGACATTTTAGAGCATTAAACGATAATGAAACGGAAATTGGGGTAGCACAATAAAACTTATCACAGATTTATAGTGCAACTAAAACAAACTGGAATTCTAAACTGGAGTAAACTTTGAAATTGAGAATACGAGTCGGAACATATGTCTACCTGTAATTTTTTCTTGATATATATTATTAATTTTATTCAGAGTAAATATAAAAATCTAATAATTTGGACAACGAAGAGAATTACTTTTTTGACAAGATACATGGACTCTTGAGAGCTGGATTCTGGGTTCTTGTTTTTCTTAAGAAATGGAGCAGATCATCACGGACGACAATGGAACCGTCTCATTCGAAATCACCGAAGCTCTGGAATTTAATTACTGTATGTTCTGATCCCCACGAAAAGGAAAATCCTGTAATGTTCAGGGAACATCATGAGAACCGATGGATGGTAGGTAGGATTTGTTATTCTTCTTCAATTTCTACAGGGTGTATGTCTCAGGAAATAACTGAGGTCCAATGCTTTTCCGTTTGTTGAAAGAACGAGTCCTGGAGTCCTGAGAAAGAGATGTTCGGCAGGTCTGTGAGACTGCAGAAATCTTAGCTGGACGAATGCAGAAGGCTATCATCCTTGGTTCACTTCGTCTGCTCAGGGCACATGTTTCTTGAACCTGAAAATCACTCACTCTTCCGACGTGGGGAGCGGTTACTTGGATCTGTCGAAGCTCCGGAGTGGACATTTTGAAAATGAAGGGCAGAGTTCAATTTTTGGTGTGCTAACCCAACACACACAACGTATTTTTCTTCTTAACCCTCAACAAAATGTATTTGATTATTCATATCAACAAATGATGCATTGAAGTTAATAAGTGAACGAGAATAATAATATAATTTGAGAATGAATTTTGTATTCCTAAAAAAATTTTTTTTGTAGTGCATGCTGAAATAACGTCCTGCTTGTGTTTCAGACCTGAATTGAACAGCTAGAGAAGATAGTGTATGTGGTTAGGATAGGGTGGTTTAGTCTGACTCCATATGTATATAGACAGTTCTAGTGGAGGTGGGATTTGTAGGACTTTTATGGATACTGAAGTGATCACGGCTATAAAATTAACCCAAAAAAACAATGGGATTAATAAAAAAAACAAGCTATTCCTTAACTATGATCTAGAAGGACACTAGTCGCTCAAATATATCATTAAAACCGATACGAATTCTTGAAAGGAAACGAAACTACAAGAAAAAAGTTGAATTAAAAATACAGTGAGAGAACTTAGTACTTTCAACGCAATTTTTCATGTAGTTATTTTCAGTATTTCTCCTTACTATACAAAATTGAAACATTGTTGTTTTTCGGCTTGTTTTATGACATCCAAAAATATTATTGCCAATCATACTAATAATGATTGATGGCATATAGCATAACTAAAGACTAGAGTTACAAGCACAAAACAATAAATCAAGTCGGTAGTGAATAGAACAAATGAACAACATTATTTCTGAATGAATAATAAATACGTGCCTATTGAAAATTGGTGAGTTTTATAGGCACTTAGAAAATGAAAGATCTTGGATAAGGCGATAAGTTTCAAAGTTACTTTGTCTGGCGTCATAAGGAAGTAATCATATGTGTTGAGTACAATGTTAGTCACAAACGTACCGAACAATCATCACCTTTACATATCTAGTGATTTCTACAACGCGAGGTATATATCCAATAATCTAGTGTTTGTTCCATTTTACAAAAAGTCTCTACCACAATATATACGAAAAATGAAATCAAAAGTTAAACTCTCTACAGAATTGAAAAAATTCGTTGAAGTGAAATACGTCAAGCTAAAAAATAGTTTATATATATATATATATAAAAAAACTCTTTAAATTAAGATATTCTCAACCTGATGAGTAAGAATATCCTTGGGGATGCAGTGAATTCCTGATGCAGGTTGAGAATATCTTAATTTAAAGAGTTTTTTTCAACTAGTCCAGTCAAGAGAATACCCTTCTCGATATATATATATATATATATATATATATATATATATATATATAAATCTTGACAATTTTTTTGGGGTAGCAGCAAAACGCAAGTGTACTCTTATAACATTATATTTCCAATATTTCGACAGTGGTTACTGTCATCATCAGGGAGCTACAAAAATGGATGAAACTATGGTAAACATGCAGATGCAGACAACACCTGTAATATACCACGAGGAGCGTGGGAGAAGAGAAAATTATTAGGTTAGAAATTATTAAAATTAATTATATGTCAAAAGTCAAAAGTCAAAATTTTCATAGAAGTTATGGAACAAGAGAACTTCTATGAAAATTTTGACTTTTAACTTTTGACATATGATTAATTTTAATAATTTCTAACCTAATAATTTTCTCTTCTCCCACGCTCCTCGTGGTATATTACACGTGTTGTCTGCATCCGACACACTTTTTAGATTTTTAATTGTTATAAATGTTTTATATAATTTTTATTCAGTCATACATTTTTTTCCTTCATCAAGTTGTGATCTCAGAAATTGCGTTTGAGGTTGGTTAATGCTGTTAAAGAGAAGACAAATAAAGACATACAAAGACGATATTATTATTATTATTATCACGAAAAATCTAATTTTGAAATAAATAAATTTTTCCAAACTGCATGCAGTTCCGGATCGTGTACAAGGTTACAAATTTGTGAATGCATCAGAATAGATGTTTTCATAATTTGCAACAAAGTTTCAAAACTTTTGTAATTATGTCGAGACCACCTTAAACAATAAAATTTTTCAAAATTTGGCATGTCTTCATAATTCCGGTGACAATGCAATATAGCATTTTTGTTATAGAAAAAAAACGGCTCCAAAATGGTGGACGAGATTTGTGATAATGGTCTGATTCGATTCAAAACTGGCATGTAAGGGTTTTCTGGGTCAGAGATTATAATTTTTTTTAAATTTGTAAATTCAAAATGGCGGCTCCAAGATGGCGGACGAAATTTGTGATTACGGTCAGATTCTATTCAAAACTGGTATGTGGGGATTTTTCAGATCGCATATTTATACAATTTTCAAGTGTATGAAATATATTCATTAATTTTTCTGTACGTTATCTAGTAAGTGAGGATATATTTGTGCTAGATGTGTTTTGTTTTTCATGGAATATATCGTATCAGCAATTTCAGTTATGTTCAAAATTAAAGGAATGGGAGAGTTTGAATTTTAGGTAACCACAAATCAATCTTCCAAATATAAGCCGAGACCTAACAACTTCCGCACACAAAATGTTGCTAGTCACTGGAGACGAAGTAATACATATTTCACAGTTCCAAGTAAACTGGAAGGGGAGTGAAAGGGTGAAAGTGAAATATCTAGGAACGAAATGTTAGGTAAAGTTTGATCCAGGGTGTGTATCGAAGCAGAATGCACGGTCGTTCCAGTGGAAGTGTCGTCCGTGTAACCAGGGGGAATAGACTTATTTTGATTTAGTCGATACGGAAGTGTCGACACTACTAGGGATTTATGTTTTGTCTCTGGATGATAGCAATCGTGAAAGTCATGCACGAATGCCTTCGGGTTGCACATTTCCGCTGAACGTCTTCAAATTGTTATGAATGTGACGATTTTATGCTACCTCAAGCTTGTAGTCCAAGAGCCAGAGCCGAAACCTTTCTCTCAATTTACTAAAGCTGGTTTTTCCTTAATTAGTTCTAGTACACAAACATGCTCTGGTCAGCAAGGCCGAAGAAAAAAAACGGGGGGATCCGTTGACTTGAGCTTGAGAAGAATATATTACGGACTAGGTTTAATCAATTTGAATCCAGTGGTGTAGTCAGAATTTTGATAAAATTACTGAAATTGAAGTGGTGGGTTGATTTATTATCATAATTCTGAAATTTCATTTCTATGTAACTTTTTTATCGATAGATGCATTCCTACGTAGTTTCCACACAAACCATTTGAAAATGTCGTGAATCCAGTGGCGTCGTCAAATTTTATTTAAAAAATCGCTAGTACGTTTTTTGGATTTTTAATTTTTATTTCGAATTTATGGCAGTCAACTAGAACTATCGGTAGGTAGAACATTTAAGAACTCCTTATGGACAACTGAATATATAGATCAAAAGAGTTCCCACCTCTCAGAGGAGGATGCTTCATCCCTTTCAGCTTAAGAAACTACTCTCTAATGTATCCTCCTTCTAGGTTTTCAAATTTTTATCTGTAACTCCTACCCTAACGAGGAAAATTAATTTAACTTTAATTATTTGCTATAAAATTCTACATCTTTCATGTCCCATACATTTTTTTCCTTCATCAAGCTGTGATCTCAGAAATTGCGTCCATTTGAAAATGTCGTGAATCCAGTGGCGTCGTCAAATTTTTTTTAAAAAATCGCTAGTACGTTTTTTGGATTTTTAATTTTTATTTCGAATTTATAGCAGTCAACTAGAACTATCGGTATGTAGAACATTTTGTTTTTTTTAATTTCTGACCAAGTTGCGTTTGGCGCTATGGATAAAACATCTGGATTATTGTTAGGCCAATATCATAAACAAGTCAGCAAATAATGAAAATTACTGGATCTAACGCAAAGTCTGTGATATAAATGGTTACTGAACTACCCACCCTTCACACCTGAATTAAGGATATACCCTTTGCAGTACAGCTGTATAACATAATCATCGCAAATAGTAAATACTTGTACATTAATTTCCACTGAGTGTGTGTTCTGTATTTCTCATCAGCTAGGACATAAACTGAGCAATATATTTGGATTGAGTTTGGTAACATTGTCGCGCGATGGTCAGTGGTCGGTGCTATCTGCACTGATAACAACGGTTATTGCATGGTTATTGACAGCCGTAAAGAGACCTTTATCGCGGAAACCTGACATCTGTATCTGGTAATGGTTTGATGAAACGTCAATGGCGTACGTTTATGGTATACGGGCTCCTTGGTTACGAAGATCGATCTCAACAATTGAGTTCAAATAAAACCCGACGAATTAATCTCTATTATGCAATAAGCCTAATCCGAACTCTGAATATTGTACTTATGAGATTATTCAAAAGTCGTTATTTATTATTCCCGTATTAATCATTTCGAAATTATAGTACTAAAGTGGGTTCTATTCTGATCGTATTTATTACTTATAGTGCTCTCTAATTAATAAATTAGTATATTTTGTGGGGTACCAAGAATACAAGGTCTGACATGTTTGGTGGAAAGTGACAAAATTGAACAAGCAAATTTTGTTTGAAAATATGAACAGGATGTTCATAAAATCAGTTGTGGAATTATCTGCGGCTGAAAGACAAACTGTACTCGCTATTTTCCATCGTTCAAGATAATCTCTTGGGAGGTATTCATGTTGAAAATGTCCAGCGTGGCTTTAGCCGGAGAAGTAGTTGTTTTCTGTTATAGATATTACAAAAAAAATAACATTTATCAATTTTAATAGAGAATGTTCCCCTTTGAGACAAGGATGACTTCAACTAAATAACCGTTTCTCAAATGAACCTGCAAGGTAGTAAATGAGGCAAATGTCTGACGAAAATAACTACTTCCGTGGCTGATGTTGCGACGGACCTTGAATTATATCTTGCAAATAGCCGTTGTTGAAGTGAACACTGTTGAGAGTGATATCAATAATTTTCATCAATTAATCAAAACAAATAATCCACCAATCAAAATTGAATTCACTTCATACCTAAAAAAGGCGGCTGTTTTCAAAAACATTATAAACTTGAAAGACACCAACAATTGGATAGACAAACACTCAACAGTCAAACAGCGAAAAAAAAAAACGAATATACAAATTCGAAAACACCACTGGGTGCTAACAGTACCTCAACAGCGATAAAAACTAAAAGAGAAATCATGAAACCCTCTACAATACCACCCAAACTTACTCTTGTAGATGTCTCTTAATTTCATAGTGATTTGGCAACATTGGATATTTCCGATCATTGTGATTTTCAGGCGACCAACCTAAGGCAAGACCCAAAATTACATTGTAGATTGACAACAGGAAGGAGGCATTTTTTTGCGATTTTTTACTGAAAAAATCGTGAAAACAGTCAATTTACGGAAGGGCATTATTCGAAAATTATTTGAGATTGATGTATTTTTCAGATTCGTGTTTAGGAGACAAAACTACTTGAGTAACATCCCTTTAATTTTGTACCAATCACCACATAACCTCCGACCCCGAAAACCCCCACATACCAATTTAGAATCGAATCGGACAATAATCACAAAACCCATCCTCCATATTGGAGACGCCATTTTGTGTTTATGAATTTTGACAAAAAAAATTCATAGTATCTGACCCCGAAAACCCCCACATACCAATTTAGAATCGAATCAGACCATAATCACAAAACTCATCCACCATTTTGAAACCGCAATCTTGAATTTTTCAATTGTGATGAGAGAATCATAATTTCCGACCCAGAAAACCCCCAGATACGAATTTTGAATAGAATTGGTTCATAATTACAAAACTCGTCTGCCATATTAGAGTCGCCATCTTGACTTTTTCAATATTGACAGAAGAATCATAATAAGCGACCCGAAACCCCCAGATACCAATTTTGAATGGTAAAACTCCCAACATATTATCGAACTAAACTATCTGAAAGAAATAAATCAGTTCAGTTAAAGACACTACCACAAAAAACTCAAATCCAGTAGACTCTCAAATTTCTATAAAGCTTGTATTGGAAATGGATGATGGACAGAGCCAGTAAGAGTGCACAATACGTCATCACTCATACTTCGTAGATGATTTCTCACCCAGAATATGTGCTTTGTTATTGTAATTCTCCCTTTCTCAAACCGAAGGCAGGCTAAAGCATTTCCCATTTGCCGCAACCCTAACTTTGTCACTACAAAATTGAAATATATGAATAGAAATTGAAAAATAACCCAAATATATTACCTACGTCGTCTTCGGTACGAAACTGTTTTACATGCCGCGAGGGTTGAAAGCATACTTTAAGGTATATTATTCTCTCTCTGATACGTTTTGTGGAGAAGAAAATTAAATCTATATATGTTTCTTGTCTTCATTCGTATGAACACGTGACCGGGTCACACTCAATGGGTATGTATCAACCACACATTTTTTACTCTGAGCTCGTAAGGGCGAAAAGGGCGATAGGAATTGGTGGTATTTAAGTCAGAGGTTTTCTTGCCGACGTTTCGAATTTGATAAACAAAAGTTTTTTTTTCAACGCATTCCGAGCACAGTCCCAACTAACCTTCGACATGCATATTTATTGGATCACTAATTTATTAGATATTAGTGTTTTTGTAACCATAATTCATACAACCTAACCTGAGCAAACTAACCTAGCTTGCAAGTTGAAAATGCGTGAATTAGTTTTTCGGCATTTGAGCAAAGTATATCGGCGAATGGCCGATTTCGCCAATTGAGTCCAACAGTTGCAACAGTTAGTTCACCTGGTTGCGATAGCACTAGAGGAGGCATATCGAAAATGCGCGACTTAGTTTTTTCGCTCGCAATTGACACACAAACCTAACCTGAGCAAGCTAACCTAGTCCGTATACACTAAACAGGATTCGCACACCTCATCCTGGAGTCTGCAATCACAACCTCACCCTGCGTGGCTGTTCTTTAGATATCGTCACCCGCGCGCTCTACCATTTGAGCTATCCAATATAGTATAGTATATTATAGCATAGCATAGCATAGCATAGCATAGCATAGCATAATATAGTACAGTATATATGAGCAATGGTTTCTGAGAAGTATTTACTTTCATTTGACGCCGTAGAATCTGATGCATTTACTACCGTTTCAAAATGGAGATCTAAAAATGGGAATGTGAGAAGTGTAATTGAGTAGACATTTCCATAACGAATATAAATTCAGCTCAATCGCAAAGAAATCGTAATAAAAAATCAACCGGAAACTATTGATTATTCAACTAAAAAAAGTGCTTATTGCGAGTGCAAGCGAGGAGGTTTCCATTTATTCAATAAATAGGATGAGCTTCTACAACAGAAAATCACCCATATTAAACCCTACAGAAATACATTGAGAGTTTTCTCAGATTTTCCCCTTTGTATTGGATTTGGAACTTACGTCTTACATCAAAGATGGCCAGTCGCCGAAGCGTTGTTGCAATGATGGATGTATTAATATTGAGTAGGCCAAAGAATACGGAACATCAAACCTTTCCCGTTGATGGGTCGTAAGGACGAAGCGCCTTGCGGTAAATGATAACAATTAAGCTCTCAGCCCAAGGCTGTTTCACAGAGCGTATCGTGGATTAAGATGGCTTTGTCATCACGGTAATGGAGGCTGAGGGCATCTTGCGATTGTCTCATTAATGTATTCTCAAATCAAAGATAGAATGGATAATTCATACGATTGTTTGCCATTTGCTTTCCACGTCGTAAGGGATTTCCAAATCCTTTGAAAAGCTGTTACGTTACCTCGGGCTGCAAGGGAGGATATGATTGAAATGTATTTGATAGTTGATAACATTATCTCGGCTAATGTCGATAGCTTTTTTCGTTTCCTGAGAGTATACTTGGAAAAAAATAGCCTGAAGAAAAAGTGTTGACAGTGATCTGCGAGTCTTTTGCAGACGAAAAAAGAAAGGGAAGATTGAAGTCTGGATGATTTCAAGAGAACTGTAAACCCTGTAAATTATTTTTGAAAACTCCATGGACCGGTTTATGACGCAGTGCTTCAGGTGTGATTCTGTGAAATTTTCCATTTGTAACTGTTACTGTCTATGAGTTATAAATTTTCCAGAAAGAAAAAACTAACAAATCCTGGTATAGACATTGCTACACATAGTGAGCCAAAAAATTCAAAAATGTGATGAATTTTTTTAATTTGAAATGAGGAAGTACAGTGTGACCCACTTGAGACCGGAGCACTATTATAAAATCTACATTTTCCAACCGATTGGAATGATTTTTTTTCTGAACTGAAAACTGGGAAGATTCCATAAAAACTGTAAATCTACAGTTAAATCTGTGTGGTTGGCTACACTGTCTGCAGACGAACTCGGCGAAAACATTTCTGAAAAATATCCATCAATCAGTGGACTATCATTCCTGTCACTGAAATGAAATTATTTCGAAACCACTTCAATCTGGAGGATATCCACTTCCATGAAGTAGATAAAACAATAAATGTTTTTTCGATGGAGTAAAACACACGTGGCAATTCGAGTTGAAAGGTCTGACGATTGACACATTACCATCTTAGCTCTCCCCGCAGATGGTCCAACCTCTTACACACGTGGCAGCCTCCCGGCTCTCGGCAATTTCGGCATCATTAAAGCAATTAATTAGACAACAAGCAGCGAAACTCGATTCGATTCTAAACAGCGACTGCGAATGTGTATGTGACGTCTATTAACGAAGATAAACATTTTAGACCGCGGTTGATTGGTCTTTGTCTCTAGACTCCATGCCTTGAAGATTTTTCCCCTAATTTGAACGTTCAATTGATATTGGCGTGTATTCGGTGCCGGCACCAGCACTCATGACGAGTACATTGTACAGAGGGGTCTATGAAAAACGAAACAGGCGGCTTTTCAAGTAGTTGGGCTAAAAGTAATGGAAGATGATTTCAATTCAATTAATACTGAAAAATGGATTCATAAATCAAATCATCCGCAAAAAACCTATACAATTGGCATTTTTGTAGCTAGTCTCTAACAGAAAACAACTACTACCCCCTACGATCGTTAAATTAATTATATATGTTCGATTCTAGCAAATGATGGAGCACATACAGTGAGTGCGGCTTTTTATAGTCCCCCCCCCCCTGTTAACTTTTGAACGGTTCGACGTAGAAACATGAATAAAAAACCGTTTCGAGGATTTCACCAATAATACTTTTTGAAATAAAAAATATGGTGATTGCTCAATAGGGGGCGCGGGGGGGTCCACCGACTCAAAAATTTTTAAATGACATGGGGGGTTGAGTGGCACATCGTTGAAAAGAGAATTTTGTTTCATCAGTTGTGTTGGTCATAGGTTACTCGATCCTTTCAAATCTCATATTAATCTCAAAAATTTCATTTTAAAAAACCTCTAAAGTAATGTTTTTGAGTTTTTTAAAGCATAAAATCGGAGTAGTACTAACTTTCTAACTAAATTTCGGCATAGGCATTGTTAAATCTATAATCTAAAATCCGCTTTGAATTAGGGAGTTGCCTTTGACTTAGAACGGAAGTTGGAAATATTTTAGTTCAGACGGCCATATCGTAAAACCAACTTCCACAAAACTTCAATTGAATGGTTCTCCCTATATTTCCAACGACCGCTCGTCGTGAAAGACCAAGTATAGCTAATACTGTTTTGTAAACCGCAAAATATGGAAAATTGACATGAGAATCTTTTACTCGCTTCATTATCATATATTTTCATCAAGTATCGACCGCGTCCATTCATATTAAATGAACTTACTTTCAAGGCATACTTTTTAAGAAGTCCCAGAACTACCCGACTATCATTATAATAGAATCTCCGTTGATGTATTTCGCGAAAGAGTCCGAATTAAACCTTATTAATTTGAAAAAATAACTTGATGATTACTTTCATTGCGTCTATACTTTCCGCACAATGCTGTCTGCATTCGGAGGGGAAAGTATAGGGATATTTTTCTCGTTCGTAAGGATAATTAAGACCATTATTCAAAATGCAAATACCTCGGAAGCGGTGTCCAGCGACCGTAAAATATCCTGCAGTGCCAGAACTACTGGACTCTTCTCTGTGACGTTGAATAATAATTATTTGGCCCTTTGACAGGCAGGCATGCTTTGATTTATGAATATGATTTCCTGAAGAGCGCAAATTTATCAAGATTTTTATCAAGTCCTGAAAAGCTGGAGCTGGAAATATAAATGATGTATTACATAACGAAACTGTTGGAAGGGTTGTTTTATTTCATTTAAACATTCAGACTACCGAATTGAGCAGAATAATCTTTTATTCGTTGATGAATTTCTGGCAGACCATCAATTTGTACGTGAGCACGAATTTTTAATGACATAAAAATACGTACAGGATAATCGTGGTATTGTGATTTTTCTTAAATTTGGAGTAATTTTCCTTGATGAGGATTAGGCATTTTAATACGTACAAACATGGAAATGTTAAAATTTTGTGAAACGATTCTTGTTAAGATAACTTTTACATAGTGCGAATTATTCTTTTCTGTGCTGTGAAAATTCTACCACTGTTCACAAAATTTCCTCAGAAAACGAAATTGTAGGACATATGGCTGTAGACAAGACACCGTTAACCGTCAACAAAGACTCAGTTGGCATCGAGGACTTTATACGTGATATCGAAAATCTGGATTTATTACTATTATTATTATTATTTATTATTAATGAAACTTTTAATATTTCAACAATAATGAAAGTACATCTGATTGATTTATTAGTTGATATTTTACCATTAGGATTTTGACTTTTAGTTGCCCCATCATAGTGATTAGCTAGATTTTTAATTCCTATCCACAATCAGTTAGTTTCGATAAAGTTTGATGCTATCATCCCAATATATTTCTTTCATAGTGCTTTATAATTTTACTTTAAAATTCTTCATTCAACACGCTAATTTATATACACTCAC